>JAVXUP010000028.1:0-600000 GCA_033070095.1 Escallonia herrerae | reverse complement strand
AAATTAAAGCTTTGCTGAAAACAGAAGGCTTACCCGTGTAACTCTCTGCTGCTATTTCTAAATTTCATTTATTCACCCTAACCTGCTCGAGTTTAGCTCGACATATTATGAGCTCAAAACATATTGAACTTACATCAGGTTCCGATGATCTATAACCCAAATGTGAGCCAAGCCCGAGTAGTTTTGTTTCCATCTAGCCACAAGCCAGGCTTTTACCTCGTAAATCAACCTTGAACAAGCCCGAGTAGATTCAACTGCATCAACAACCTCCATGGGACAAATGTTTTCAGGTAGTTATACTGCATTAGAAGAATAAAAAAAACAAGGAGAAGATAAGTACGATCAGTTATTCTCCCTCATGAGTGTGTTTCGAACCATGGAATTGATGGAATTTCATTTCAAATCCTCAAATTTGGTTGTTTCGAATATTAAAAAAAAGAATTGGATTTGGATTTCATGGGATTTGACTGAATTTGTTTCTATAGTGTGAAATCCGATGAAAAATTGTCGGATTTCATGGGATTTCGATTTGCTTGAATTAAAAGTAATTATTTACATATCTTACTCATTTTCTGGATCTCTCCAACGATAAATCCACCACCACCATCTTCATTGCTGCTATCGCCACACCACTTTTACTACCACCACCGGCGCCACTACTGTTGCCACCACCACCTACGCCACCACTACCACTGTCACTGCCGCCACAACCACCGCTAAGATTACAGCCACAGCCACCACCACCGCCAACACGACCAGTACTGCCACAACTACCACTGTCGCTCCCACTCTTGCCGCCACCACCACCACTGCCCCCACTACTACTACCGTCACCACTACTGTCACCACGACCGCCACTGCATCCCCACCACTACCGGCGCCCCACTACCGCCAATACTGCCACAAACTACCACCGTTGTCACCACCATTGCCACCACCACCGCCGCCAGTCCTGCCACAACTACCATCGTTGCCACCACCACCGCCACCACCACCATTGTCGCCGCCACAGCCACCATAGCCGCTAATAATGCCACCACCACCACCATACTACTTCCATCACCACCACCATACTACTTCCACCACTATTGCCACCACTGCTATTGCAGACGCTACCACCATCACCGCCGCCGACATCACTACTGCCACCGTCACCGCCGCCACCACTATTGCCACCACCGCTACCACTACTGCCACCAGCATCACTTTAGGAGTCAGTTGACGACCACCAGTTACACCTTATTACACCTCAATACCATCAATTGACCACCCCACCACATCCACAGTCCATGTTGCTACCCCGTGCAATGTTGCCGCCGCCACCATGTGGTGGCACTAGCACACTTAAAACCACTTAACGTAATTTATTCTTCATCGTAAATCAAGGATATAATTGTCTAAAAATTTATTACCTTTCCATTTCATCTGTTCTCTAAACACAAAATTGGAATTCCGTGATTTGAATTCCCTTTCGTTCCAAATAAAAAAAATGAATTGAATTCCAAATCCAATTCCAACTCTGAAATCCAAATCCTCAAAGAATTGGTTCTAAACGGACCGTAAAGGAACTCGAATTCTCAGCTTCTTAAAATGAGTCAGAAAGGATCTTAGGCTACAGTTGACTGGCCTCGCAGGACACTTCCGTTCCAGTTCTTGGCTAGCAACTTGGGCAGAGTTCCTTGATCGGCTAACTTGCGTCATGATTAAACCCTCAATTCATCGTAATCTAAGGAATTAGTAATTTCTAGACAGATTAGATTGACTGGAAAACAATGGGACTGTGATTCCGCCTTTCTGGCATTTCATCACAAAACTTATGCAAACTAGATCCTTTTGGAGATCTAGGTAACTTGGTGAAGGCTAGCTACATATTATCGAAGATAGATTTTCGTCATATCATAACAAAAGGCAACTAAACAGGAAAATGAATGTTCTATATGCACCAGTGTAATGCCACTACTGTGGATTGCCTTCTTAACATTGTTGAGTTCAAAGGAAATGAAGCGGTATCTAATGTCGAATAGTGTCACAACAACGTGTTAGGGCAAATAACAGCGTACAAAATTAGCATGACCGCCTCTTCCTAGAAAATCTCTTCCTACACTCACTGGGATATCCTCTGGCTTTGCTCGATTTTCTTCTTTGAAGGAACTTGTCGCCCATACTGCATCGAGCTTTCACTGTGCGTTCGCCGTCAGCGAGCAAAGCAGGACTGTATATTTCAGACGGGGCTGAAGAAAACCGGTTCGAGTCCAAAGTAGACGAACTAGAGCGGGAGAGCAAGAGCGCGATCTTTTGTGATAAGAGCGTTATGGCAATAATTAAGAGGCCGTTTGAATCTATTACCAAAATTAATTTTTAAATTCACTTTTGATCTATTTTAATGATAATAAATTAAACTTTATTGAAAGTGTTGATATAAAGAAATGAACATAAGTTTGGTGTGCAAAATGATCAAATAGTATATTAATTTAAAGGAACGTTCATCATCTACTTATACATGAAAATATTCTGTTAATTTTTAAATCAGAATCCATGAAAACGTCGATACTCATTTTTTTAGTATATTAAAACAGATTTGATCAGTTTATCTTTTTTTGTCAAGAATTTTGATCTTGATTTATTCATATTTGATCAGTCAATTTCAAACACTCTCTAAGAAGAGAGCGAGAATTGAAAGGGCAGCACTTGCCCTGTAAAAAAAAATTATTGACCTAATTTCTGGGCCCAAATTTTAAACAAATATTGGGTGAATAAGGTAAAAATGATGAATAATGTTAAAGCCTAAATTTACTTAATATCTCTAACCAATGATTCACACTTTATTATGGTAGCAATTTGATTTGCAACTCTTATTTTGCCATTTAAATTTTTTGAAAAATATCCTTTATTTGGTTCAAGCTCATATCATATAGAATTTATAATAAGAGAATTCACATGATAAAAAAACATCCTCAAATCATAAATTCTAATCATAGAGCTACAAAATTGGATCCGAGCCACGAGGCTGGTGGCAATGTTAGATTTATCATGGTATGTACTTCTATATTTTTCAAAATAAAAAAAAATTGATTTATATTAAATATATTTGGATTCGTTTGGATGGATTTATGTTCTTAATTTCTTGGCGCAGTTATCAAAAGAATTTACCTTTGTGCCGTATGAGGTGACAAATTTTTCATTACCTTTCAAATCTCAAATCCTAAATTAATATCTATACTTCTATATCTATACTATATGTAAAGGAAAAACCCTTTTTGGTGTAATAAATCTTTGATGTTACCAATTACCTATCTCGAATTTCGATAAGTGACATTTCAAAATTTTAAAAAAAATGATACAAAATACAAATCTAAGGTAAATAACTACCTATAAAGACATGTTTGGTTTTCATCATTTAAACTTTATTAAAAAATATAATTAAAAAAATTATAAAGCCCAAACTTGATATTACAAAAATATTATATTACTAACTTTATCTTTTTACATGTTTGTTTTTAACAATTTTGGATTCATTAAAACAATTATATTTAAAATCAGAAATCTAGATGATAATATTTTACTAACTTATTTTGCTACACGCATGACTAATTTATTTTTCTGTGATTTAAGATCTATTATCAACTTTATTTTTGTACACGCATCGCATGTGTTACGGTGATTCATATATATATAAAATAATGTACATAATGGAATTTTAGTTAATTACGAGTATAATCTTATCCACCATGTTTACTGTGCACAGAGCATAGATTTCCCAGTTATCCAAGATGTTCTTATCTTATCCGGTCTTAACCACTAGTCAACTATGCCTTGTTATGGTGCTATCCTTTCCGCAGACGGCAGACCAGAGACCAAAACACTTCACCATTAATGGCCGGAATCTCCCAAAAGGACCTCGACACCGCGACAAGGAGGGTGTCCTCCCTTGCCAACCACCTCATTCCGTCACATTCTTCTCCCAGCAATGGCTGCTCATCAGTCTGTCTGTCTGACTGCAAAAGCCAGATGAACGACAGTTACCATCGGATACACGGCCAGGTCCCCACTGACGAACCCGTTTGGAGCATTGCGCGGGACGATTCCGGCAAGGAGTTCACTGACATTATATATGAGAAGGCAGTTGGAGAAGCCATTGCCAAGGTAAGTAGTATGCTTTCGTTGTTAGAAACTTTTTTAGCGACACTTTTTTGTACAGTGGGTTGTGGATTAATTTAGTTATTGCTGTAGATTACGATTAACAGGCCGGAGAGAAGGAATGCTTTTCGACCGCACACGGTTAAGGAACTTATTCGTGCATTTAATGATGCCAGGGATGATAGTTCAGTGGGAGTCATTATTCTTACTGGGAAGGTACAATTTCACACATCAGTAAACACAGTAAATTGTGGTGGAGAGCTCCATTTTTAATAAAAATCAATTAGTAGTATCTAGATAAATGCTCAAACCTCTGTTGCTTGTATAATTGTTAGACACCCTAATCATAATATAAGAGACCAACCAGTGCTCAGACTCCAGTTAGATTGCAGCTCTTTTCAAGGAGCAGCCACCTCGGGAACTTCCTTTTATCATGCGTGTGTAGTGACCGACAGTTTCTTTAAGGGTAAAAAAGTTTGCTAGCGTTTGTCTCGTTCAGCGGGTGAATTCTGCTGGCACTGTGCAAGGGAACCTGGGATTGATTCTCGCTTACATCCAGGAGTAAGGGTTATATCAATAGCAAAGACAAACTTCTGCTCTTAGTAAGCTATGTGTTACCATAGGTACCACGACTAAAAAGTATTGTACCTTAGGTCAGAGATTCCTCCAAACATATGCAGGCCTAAATTGCACGTGAGTTAGTATCAGTTTTCTAAGTTTGTGTTTCATTCCTCTTAGAAGAAAGGTGCATGGTCATAATCTAGTGGTCAGTGTGTGCAATGCCAGTTAACGGCCCTGTCCCGGCTCTTGGCTACAGCTTATGGGAAAAACTAGATAAAGGTTAGAAAGTGGAAGAGTCATACGACTCATGCTGATGATTTGAAGGTATAATGCCTTTAATTTGCACCCTCAACTATGTCCGAGATAGGATTGACGGTGATGTGTGCCCATTTACATGTGATTTTTATGAGTTTTCCTGTTATGTTTACAAGATGTAGATTCCCATTCCATGTTTTACATGTCTGATAACAAATTTCTTACATGCTTTGCATATCACATGTTTTTAAATATCAAGTCTGTTTATGGTCTAGAAAAGGTGTTGCTTTTTCATTGGGCAGGATGGTTGTTTCTACATGTCCTTGTTTCTTGGGAGGAACTGAAATGATATCTTATTTTATCTTCATGTGGAACACAGTCCTCCTTCTACTTGGAATGCAATGATCTGTTTAATCTGAGGCAGCCTATGTTAACATATGGCTATCGACAATATATTGCCGCAGGGAACCAAGGCATTCTGTAGCGGTGGTGATCAGGCATTGAGAAGTCAAGATGGTTATGCAGATTTTGAAAACTTTGGTCGCCTTAATGTTTTAGATTTACAGGTAAGTATTTCTCAGATTTGTGTCCAAATGTTGTACTTTGTCTTTATGTTAGCACATGAAAACCATCCCAAATATCACAAGACAACCAATTTTTTTGGAAATTGATAGCCTGTCAAAATTTACCCTTCATATTTAAATTTAATTTCTTGGTTTTAGTCTGACTGTTGCTTAATTTACTTTTATTCTTCTTCTAGGTGCAGATCCGGCGTCTTCCTAAGCCTGTAATTGCCATGGTACTATCTCAGCTATTCCCACTACAATTACTTCACCAATCCATTCACTTGGCTTGGAATTCATATGATCTCTTTCATATTGAATAAAGGTTGCAGGTTATGCTGTTGGGGGAGGTCATGTTCTACATATGGTCTGTGATCTAACAATTGCCGCAGATAATGCTATTTTTGGTCAGACGGGTCCAAAGGTGCTACAATCCTTTCGCTCTCTCTTCCCCCGCAACCGATCACATACACACACAAAGAGAGAACACATAAGTAAGCAATTACTTAGTTCAAAATTTTCCCTTGAGGATCACTTGGTTTAGCCGGTCTTAACTAGTTTGGAAGGCTTGGATGGTGACGATGAGAACTTGCGTTGTTAGTCTGAAATAGTAAGTGATTTGGCTTCAATGTGCTGCGCCATTGTATTATGGGTAGAGCAAACTGCAATTGTCCCTTTTGTCAATGTTGACATATCTGATCTGATATAAGCATAGGCAGCACGCAGGAATGCTGTGTGTCTCACTTGGTGATGTTTCCTTTAACTGCTATACTTTCGTCCTCTGCTCTGCACCTTACAGGTCGGAAGCTTCGATGCTGGCTATGGAACTTCCATTATGTCCCGTTTGGTAAGCTGAATGAGGCTAAGATGCATATTGATTTAGACAAACCTCTATAGTTGTTTTGTTTTGTAATTCATTTTACGGCTTATTTCTGGTTAGACAGGTTGGGCCCAAAAAAGCTCGTGAAATGTGGTTCCTAGCAAGGTTCTACTCTGCTTCAGAAGCAGAGAAAATGGGACTTGTCAACACGGTAGTCCCGGTGCGTTCTTCTACCAGTAAATGGACTCAATTGTAGTGATCATTGCTAAACAACCTTCATAGTTATTGTTCCAGGCACTTAGTTTTTGCAAGATAAGGTCATCTTGCGAAATACTCCGTATTTCTAGTGTTGTTCATTGTATACCGCTCCTAGCTTGGCGATATATTTTATAGAGTCGGTCACTTGATTTCCTGACTTAGCTAACGGCATATCTCAATTCTTATTCAGCTAGAGAGGCTAGAACAAGAAACTATTAAATGGTGTAGAGAGATTCTAAGAAACAGCCCAACTGCAATTCGGGTGCTAAAATCAGCTCTTAATGCAGTTGACGATGGGCATGCCGGACTACAGGTATCTTCAGCTTTCGAAATCTATTAACCGTAGCAGCAAGGCTTTAACAACTGCGCTGCTGTGACAACCTTTTTTCTCTTCAGTTGGAGCACTGTGCGCTGGCTGTTTATCCACAAATTACGTTTATTTTTGTGGCCTCTGCAGGAGCTTGGCGGAAATGCCACTCTCATTTTCTATGGAACCGAGGAAGGCAATGAGGGGAAGACGGCATACATGGAACGTAGGCGCCCAGATTTTTCAAAATTCCCTCGTCGACCTTAATGATGCAGAAACCTTTTTTCTTTTTCACTTCTGGTTTCTTTCAGCCAATTTTCAGTCATATCATCATTGTTGCCCTGGTGCTGTAGTGCATTCACTTTCGGGGATTGTAAGAGGAGCTACTGCATATATTTTTTTCTTAAGATCATCTTCGTTTGAGGAAGAAATAAAGGCGTTTTTTTACTGATTCTGTCCCATTAATCAATCTAGCATCTTTTCCTTTCTTGTCTGTGTGCGCGCGCGCGCGCCCTTCATTTGCGAGATTACATAGTGAAAGACAAAACAAATGGTGACGGTTAAGTAGAAGAATTGAAAAAGAGCCTTCCCTTTCCTAACACACGCACACGAACAGCTGAAAATGAACTCATCTTAGCACACAACCGTGTCTTCCATCTCATCTACAAACACCCACAAACTTTTGCTATATACGGGTCCATTTGAAATCGGTTCCAAAATCAATTTAGTTTTTATTTTTTTACAAAAACAAATGGGTATTTAATTACCCAGTTTTTATTTTGAGTTTTTTTTTTGTGGTGGTTGAAGTGGCAGTGGTGGGGCATGGTGGGGGCCGGTGGTGGTTGTGACATTGGGAAGTGGTGGTGGCGGTCTCAAAACTAAAACTGAAAACCCAGAACTCTAAAATGAGAGTTTTCAAAAACAACATTGTTTTAGGGGGCATTGGCTTCAGGAAATTACAAGCTTTCAATCTTGCGTTACTCTCTAAACAAGTATGACATCTTGTGAATAATCAGAATACACTCCTCTTTCGTATACTCAGTTCCAAATACATTTCTAAGATGGAGACATTTTCAATACACACCTAGGGAATCGACCTTCCTACACTTGGAGGAGTATCCTAGAGTCAAGGGACGTTATAGTAGCAGGGCTGAGGTGGAGAGTTGGCAATGGGAAAAAAAATCAAAATCTAGAATGATGGATGGCTACCTCAACTATACACTTTCAAAGTTCAATCACCGCAAATAGTCCTCTCACCCATGGCCTATGTATCTACGCTCATTGATCACCAAAGCAAAAAATGGAATATAGATCTCATCCATTGCATTTTCTGGCCTAATGAAGCCAAACTTATTGTGAGCATACCACTTGGTAGTTTACAAAGGGAAGATAAACTAGTTTGGCATTTTTTGAAACAAGGTACGTTCTCAGTAAGTAGCACGTATCGCCTTGTCATGGAGAGAGGTTTGCTTAATAAGAAGCATAATTTGGGGGAAGGTACCATTAGTGAGGATAAAACAAAATGGAAGTTTATTTGGATATTAAATGTATCCAGCAAGATAAAGATATTTGGTTGGAGAGCTTGCTTGAATATCCTTCCAACAAGTAATAGACTCATACGCAAAAGGATGAAAGTAACCAATGTGTGCCCAGTATGTGGTTTAGAAGGTGAAACCTTGTATCATGTTCTTTGCCAATGCAGTTTTGCCCGACAAGTGTGAGCTCTTTGCTCGGCTAATTTGTACAAAGAAGTCAAGTGTTGCGATAGTGTATATTGGTGGTGGAAGGATGTAAGGGAGAGAGTGGATACGGAGGAGTTTGAAGTTTTGGTGACACTAGACTGGAACCTTTAGAACAACAGACTCGAGTGTTTATTTGTAGGAGCTCAACGTTATGCACTAGAATTGTACCCATCCACCGTCAACCTGCTGAAGCAATACAAAGCGGCACAAACCAAACAATCAAAACCTAGTAATACGATTCCTGTTTCTTGGCAGGCCCTCGGGTGAGTTGTTATAAAATTAACTTTGATGCAGCAGTTTTCGAAGGGGACCATGCAATTGGTATTGGGGTTGTGGTTCGAGGTGCGGAAGGTGATTTCTATGCAGGCTTGTCGAAGAAAATAATGGGTTTATTAGAACCTGAATGTGCAGAGGCAATGACAGCTTTCGAAGCTGTATTTTTTGGATTAGAAAGTGGTTTTCGGAACACAATTATTGAAGGCAATGCTGCAAATGTGATTTCAGCACTTCGGCAGAGAATTTATCGGCGATAGACAATGTGATTGATGAAGTAAAAATAATGTGTAATAGCTTTAATATATGTGAATTCAGCCTTGTACGGCGCACAGGAAACAAAGTAACCCATGGACTAGCACAATACGCTAGAGTCATTAATGATTTTTGCGTATGGATGGAAGAGCGCCTGATTTTGCAACGCCTGCCATTGAAGATAATGTACCCTAACATTAGTAGAATAAAATCGCTTCATTATCAAAACAAAAAAAAGGCCTTTTTTTTAAACTAGTTTTCAAAACTGAAAGGAAAAAAGAAAACTTTGTGCTAAATGCGTTTTTTCTCCAATTTACAAAACTGGAGAAAAAACTGGAAACATAATGATTTTCAAACGGTACCTCCCCCTCTTTCTTTCCGTCTGTGAGGAAATCAAGATTTTAAAAATAGTTCTATAATCTAAGTAAATGACAAGGCATTTCCTATTAGCAAAATTCTAGAAGTTGATCTCGAGTCTCTTGTAGAACCTATGAGGAGTAAATGAGGGTGAGCAGGAAAGAATTTGGAGGAGGACTTTTCCCCTTTTTAGTTGAAGGAGTGCCCAAGACTTACCAAGAAATTATGTCATCCATGGATTCAACGTTTTGGAAAGAAACAATTAATAATGATTATCAGTCGATAATTCAAAATAATACTTCAGTGTTGTTTGATATACTTCCTGGAATAAATTCATAGGTTGCAAATGGGTATTTATTAGGAAACTAAAAACAGATAGGAGCATAGAAAATATAAAACTAGGATAATAGCTAAGGGATTAAACCCAAAAACAAGGGTAGATTACTTTGACACATATCCTCTGTAACTAGAATAACTACCATTAAAACCCTGTTGACGCTAGCATCTATATACAACTTATTAATGAATCTGCAGATAATTAAAATTTGAACTAGTCAATAATGCAAAATATTATCGACTTGTAAGATATCCAACATCACATGAAATGCGGACTAAAGTATTGACTTGGAGTCAAACAAAATGTTAGGTTCAAATCAAAGTTAAATTTGAAAAACTAGTCCAAATAAAATCATTTGATCTAACCCAAGTGTGGTCTTGCTATCATAAAAGTCAAATAAGTCAAGTTTGACTAAAGGAAGTATCTCAAAATAAACGAAAATAAGAATTCTATTTAATTAAAAAAATTCTCTAACTGATTTAAAGCGGACAAAAATCTCTTCAATTACAAAAACAAGGCGCAAATCATGGGTTTTTCAAAATTAAGCCCACTACTAGCCTTTTAATAGATCATTTGGCGTAGAGCAAAAGGATCCATAGGGTCTCTGCAATCAAAGTCAAAACTTTGCTGAAACTCAACATCGGCGATGTCTACAAGTCAAGGGTCGCTACACTTGTTCGGGATAAAGACTTGAATCTTCGATCAAATATCGTTTCAGCGATCCTTCAACCGCAAAGGTCAAAGGCGTCTAACTCTATATTTCAAAATCAAAGTATTTCAGCCCTTAGATCTTGACAGAATCGGAGATCGGATACGAGAATTTTACATTTGTCTTGTAAAAATCACAAAGTGGTGTAATCATTTATTTTAAAATCACTAAATCGAACTTTGTGCGTTAGTTTCTGTCTTGTAGCTTTAGACACGAAATCTGTGTGTACAGTATCAAATAGATGTGAAGAGTGATTTCCTAAAGGAAGACTTGGGTGAAGAAACTTATGGAGTAGCCTGAAGGTTTTAATGTCAAAGAACAGGAAAATAAAGTGCGCAAGTTAGTGAATTTACTCTATGGTCTGAAGCAGGCTTCTAAGTAATGGCATGAAAAGTTTAATGAACTTATCTTAGGTTATGACTAATGATAATAATAAATGTCTATAGCAATTCTAATATAGCCTTAAAGAAAAACTTCAAATTGAAGTATTCTCAAATCATAGGATCCTTAGTAGCTATACTTAACTAATAGGATTATACTTGATATAGCATATGCTATTGAAGACTTAGTCGATAAACCGAAAATCTTAACAAAGAGCATTGCAATGCTTTAGAGAGTACTTAAGTTTCTTAAAGGAAAATTAGGAATTGCTATGCTATCAGGGGTTTCGAAATGTATTAGAAGGGTATAGGTATTGCTAATCGGATAACATATACTTTGGAAGTTAAATATTACTACTGGTTATATATTTACATTAGGATGAGGATCTATGTCTCGGGGATCTAAGAAGCAAACGATTATATGTAGAAGTATTATGGAATCCAATTTGATTCCTTTAGATAGTCGGTACAGAGACTAAATGGTTAAGAAACCTTTTGCTAGAGATACCTTTAATGAATTAGCCTTTACCAACTTTATTTGTACATTGTGATTGTAAAGATGTTATAGATCTTATAAGACAGTCTCACTCAAACAAAAAATGAATGACAGGTATATACAAATAAGGAATATTTCAGTTAAGGTCCTGGTGAATAAAAATATGATATATTTTGATTTTATGAGATCTGAAATTAAATTGACTGACAACTTAACCAAAAGGTCTACTCAAAAGCGTGTATTTGAGTCATTGAGGAGGATGGGGCTTAAGCCTACAAGGAGTCATCAGCGGAGTTAATCCAACCTTTGTGATAGAGATCCCCTTAAGAAGGTTCAATGGATAGGAATAACCCATAGAGCATGACTCATACTGATATCACTAATTTTTTTTTTTACATAAGAGCTTCTCCCCCTCATCCCTATGGTGATAATGCTACTTGGTGTGATGTTAAGGAAGGATTTTACCTTAAATGAGCTCGAGGCAGATATTTTTGTCAGGGACAATCACATGTACCTTTGGAGGACTCACCTAAATGAGAGTGGGCATCAGCGCAAATGTGAGAACTGAGTTAATCTCTAAAGACTCTCATGAGAATTAAGATTAGAGTGTATAGCCTTTAATAAAGCTAATATTATGACCCGAGCCCTGTATCAATACTGCGTATGTGACTAATCGAAGTTTGATCAAGGGACTCAATTTAATGTGTAATCCATTATGACTCCCTCAAATAGAAATTGTCAACACGAAGTGTAGGTTCAAGCTCGGAAGGCACCGACACCTACTGTGTAGTATAATGTTGCCCAAAATTTGAATATATCAGCATGATATTTCACTGTTTTAGACCTTAGCGGGGATTGCTACGTTTTGATTTTACTTTTCTGTTGCAGATTCTTAAATTAAAACTTTAAAACCTCATTTTATTCTCAAAGTAATCTTGTCAGTTATTTTGAAATTGCAACATATTTTGTATAAACTTCTTGTACTTTTATTAGTAAAAAATAATGTTTCTGACCATGTGTATGTGGCTCCTTATCTTCATTATACTATAAAAGGAGACTACTGCTAGCATAAAAAACATACACAAAAGCTATATGCATGATACTCACTATACTCTATATTTTTTTCAATATTCTTACTTTTAGGAAACTTGATCGGGTTAGTTCAATAATCCTTCTATAGATGCACAGATAGAGAAGGCGATGCCGCGAACTTTGAATTGTATCTTGGAGATTTATAGTCTGTAAAACTCGTGCGCAGAGACGGGATAAAGATTTTAGGACATCAATTTTATCATGACTCTCACGTGCCGGCACATATTTACTTTATATTATCAATATCTTAAACGTGGATGCTAATTATTTTTAGTCTGCTATCATTGTGCTCATTTTGCATGCCTGATTTATTTATGTAACTACATGTTTGGATGATATTTCATGGATAGGATATTGTATGCTAGAAACTTGTTTATTTGAATAATTGTTAGTAAAATTTGTGTAGCAAATCTAAACTTTATTTCCAACACAAATATCTATGCCGAGTTATTAGTGTTTCTCTAAAATCCGGCGATGTGGCTGCCGACGTACCCTTAGTGGGTGTTCGGGTGGTTGTGGTGGATGATGACCCACATGTCTTACGATTTTGAAGAAGATGCTACACAACTGCCTCTACGAAGTTACAAAATGCAATTGCATGGAGGTTGCACTATATTTACCAAGGGGAGCAAAAAATGATTCGACATTGTTATAAGCGATGTCCACATGTTTGACATGGATGATTCAAATTCCTTGAGCACATTGGATTAGAGATCAATCTTCCTGTTATCATGATATATAAGTGGGTGATAGCAAAAACATTGTGACTAAGGGATTCACTCACGATAATTGTGGTTCACAAAAAGAAACATGATTGGAGAAGCTAGCCACAAGGCTTACGTATTGAAGTATCATTTATTACTTTTTTCGATATGAGATTTATACCTCAACATGTACCTCACGTATAGCCATACTTCTTTTTGAGTGGATCTAGCACATGGATGAATTAGACTAGGTGGCGGTGAATTTAAATTTGGATTGTTTATCGGGACTTATATTAACCCGTTCTGGTACCGTGTAAAAGCACCCAACAAAAGAAAATCAATTGATTATGAGTGGGGGGGGGGGGGGGGGGCGCAGAAGATCTTTACTTATCAAAATATTATTTGTTATATTTTCGTTGTGAAATTATAAGATCAATAAGAACAACAGTTATGTCAATGAAAAGAGCATAACATTAATTTGAAAATTTTTACATGATTGTAGTAGTACAAAGGAAAGTCACAACAATATACCCCTTCTTTTATTTATTGTTTTCTTAGAATTTGTTAACGTTGACCCGGACATTGACTTAGTCAAATCCGATGAGAAAGCGTACCAAATAGGAATGGATAAAAAAAAGCTACTAATTAACCTTCACCCTCGACACCATTTACACTTCACTTTTTTTTTTACTAGTGTGCACTCTTTAATCATCTTTACTTATATTTATTTAATTTTTAGGGATGAAATATATACACACTCATTAAAAAGTGAAGTAAGATTATTAATAGATTGGAAACAAGAATATATAAGGAAAAGAAGTCGCAAGTTGTAGTGACGAAATTTTAATCAACTTTAGCGGAACATCAGACACGTCGAAGCTTGGAAGCTTAACCTTCCCCCGAGCCTGATGCAATTTTCCGCCAAACAATCTTTGCTCCGGCAGTAGAATTCAACTCAGTTACTGGCTCGAAAATGTCTCCTTTTTTAGTTTTGAAAGCAAAGTCACCAGAATTCTTCTTAATCCTTGTCGCCGCGGTAATTCTTTGCAATCTCGTCCTCTGAAAAGCCGTACAAAAGCCCTCCCCATGAATGTTCACTAGCTTTGAGCCCTAAAGAGCTATGACGGGCAACGAATTCCGGTTCTTTTTGTCCTGCGACATCAATCTTCCGGTCACTTTTCGAATCGAAAGGCTCGAAGGCATCTTGCCAGCACTGAAGTCCCCCAATTCAGGTCAAATTCGCTCTAATTCTTATTTGAACCGAAACTCAATTCAATTTGTTCACGTGAATTGAGCTCGGATTTCGCCTTAATATGCTCTTTGATTGTAATCGAGTTTATAATTTGAATCATTGTGTTTATAGTTAATGTGTGGCTTGATGTTGCTCAATGGCTCTGAATGATTTGGTAAGTTGTAGTATGTGTTCCATTATATTTACGACAGTGTTCTATTTTGAATCTCCAGCTCTTGCCGATTCTAATACAGAGGAAAGAAGGCCAGAGCTGTATGTTGAGTGTGCATTATACATTGATGGCGCTCCGTTTGGGCTTCCGATGAGAACGAGGTTTAGTCACATGCTTTGATAATTAGTCATGGCTTTATTCCAAATTAGATGTTTTGTGCATGTGTGGTACAAAATCTAGTGTAGATTGAGTGGAAGGATTTCGGTCTGTAGATTTGGATTGAGACTTTGCTCGTGTTGGTATGTCTTTATTTGTGTATTTTTGTTCTAATTAGCTACTAAGATAACTGTATGCCAGGCTAGAATCGACAGGTCCATCATATTGCTGGAACGAACTCATTACGCTCAGCACAAAGTATAGAGACTTAACTGCAAACTCGCAACTTGCACTAACTGTAAGCAGTTCTGTTTAATATGATCCTTTTATATTACCTTCTTTTCAACATCATTGGTGCAGGCATACACGTGTGTGCAAGTGCTCTAGAAACAGTGTTCCATGATCATTATGGCAAGCACCAAAGCATACTTGTAACCTAGCGAATGCATACAGGATCACTATGTTACATACTTGTTCACCATGGTTCATGGTCATAATATGGCCTCTTTTACCAACTTCTGCTTCTATTTGTAGAAGTAAATTTTAGGTTAGTTTGAGCTCAGCCACTTTTATTGCTGATGTTTCTGTCGTGCAGGTTTGGGATGTTTCATGTGGAAAAGATGAGGGTTTAATTGGGGGCGCTACCATTCATCTCTTTAATGTTAAAAAGCAACTAAAAACAGGGAAGCACAAACTTAGGCTATGGCTAGGAAAAGAGGCAGATGGATCTATTTGTACAACTACTCCTGGAAAAGTTTGTTTTCTTTTCTCTATCTCATTCCCATCAACAATGAGTAGCTGTGAAGAACTGCTAACAAGGGATGATTCATTCACTTGCTCACGGTGGCTTTGCCTTCATAGGTTCCTAAAGAGGTGCGTGGGGAGTTGGAGCGTTTGGAAAAGCTTGTGAATAAGTATGAAAGGGGACAGATTCAACGAGTTGATTGGCTGGATCGCCTCGCTTTCAAAGCTATGGACAAAATCAAGGAACGTGAAAGCACTAGAAATGGAGATTCTCATTTATACGTGGTGGTTGATTTTTGCAGTTTCGAGCATCGAGTTGTTTTCCAGGTAGTGTTTTATCAGTCTGAAGGTATAAATCTTTTTTTTTTTCGAATTTTGAATTTCTATTTAAACACTACAAGTTGCAAATTTTATCAGTATATTTAGTTTCTTAGTAGTAGGAGTATTATTCTTTTTTTGCTTTCCTAAAATTCCTTAAGCTCTAAAACTTGCAAAGAATATTCGATTGCCTTGCAGTTTCACATTACTTTTTATTCCATGGGAGTGAGTCATTGAAATCCCACTACATGAATGAAAGAGGCAATGTTTTGCTAAATTATCTGATATTCTAAGACTTTACCTCCTTTCTAAGAAGTTTTTTATTTGTTTCATCGCATAAAGCACATGGGCACAACACGACGATAGTTAAGATTGTATGACAAGGACATGATGCGCTAATGTCCAATTTTTCATTTTTGTTCTTATATCTGTCCAAATGAGTATTGATTCACATTTTTGAAAAGGAGAAGAATAACTACTTCCTACCAAGTTTTCAAACAACTATTTCAAGAAATGCTACTTTCACACATTCTGTTTTTTGTACCAATCGAATAAAGCCCAAGTACTCTAAATTAAGAGGCCCAAAGTGGTTTCTTCATCAAAAGCCTCTGTGGTCAATTTCAGAGTTCTATTTCATGAAGTTTCAGCCTTTTATAGGACCAAAAGTGGAAGGAATGAGAGATTTCTAAGGATTTTACTCATATGGTAGGATCAATGCTCTATTATGCTGAAGTTCCTACCAAGTGGAAAGAAAAGTTTTTTATGCTCTATGGTCCGGAATGTTGGGCTACTAAAAAGCAGCATAAATAGGAAATTCTATCTGTTGTTTAAGCACTGCCAACAAGAAATTTTAGTCCGTCAAGGGAGGGCTGGGTGTATTATCTTCATTTAGTTATGGCACTAATGCATTGCAATAGCATTCTAGTGTTCATATAACTGAATTCATTATCTGAAACAATCAGCTATTCTTTAGCTTGTATGCCTTTAATATGCTTGTTTCGCTGCAATCAAAGGTCAGATCCTTGGATGCAAGTAAAATAAATCTGAAGTATGATGTGTGCTTTTGCTGCTCCTGAATTATCTTCATACGTTAACCAAAATGCTTACATGGTTTGAGATTTCTGCAATTGATGTATAGGAGTCAGGAGCGAATTTTTTAATACCATCCCCTATAGCTTCAACAAATGAACTGGTTACTGTGTGGGACCCAGAAGTGGGTAAGATCAATCCCTCTGAGCACAAGCAATTGAAGCTGGCGAGGAGTTTAACTCGTGGCATCATTGACAGGGATCTTAAACCAAGTTCTACTGAAAGAAAGTAAGCCTGAATTTGAAATCTTCCTCAGCTCCATTTAGTACAACTCAAAGCTTGCTGTTGTCATCTCTTTCAGAAACTTATTATTCTGGTTGGTGATTTATCCGACTCACACGTAACAAAAGTTGGCCTGTCACCAGTAGTCAATTTGGTAGTTTTAGTGTTTGAGTTGTAGCATTTGACGCTGACATATTAAAGGGAGTGGCAATTGGTTATCTTTTGGCAGTAGGAACTCCCGCGACAGGAATATTTTGTTGGTGCTTCCACGTCATTCAAGCTATTTAAAATGTATGATATACAGATTACCCAATGCATCATCAATATTTTGTATTGGCTAACATAAGCAAGGTGTTTGATGGTGTCTAGGTTGCTCCTAAGCTTCTTTTACAGTATGCAGATGCATGCAAACAGTCTAACTAGTTATGTATTAGCACTTGATGGGAGGTTTCTAGAAGTAAATGGTGGCTAGAGGAACCCAGCTGATGCAAACCACAGTTTTTCAGAGATCTAACGCTTCACTATGGATTTTTTAAAGGTTGCATTGTACGGCTTCAGATCTTGTGGGACGAAGTCATAATAGTAAACTGGAAGTATGAAAAGCACTGCCTGGGCCATGGGGTTTATTGCGGAAGCATTCCTCGAAGTACCGCACTTGTCTAAATCCATTTTTGAAGCTCTTTTTCTTGTGACTTTAGTCCTTAAACAATGGGACCTTTGTTACGTCCAAAAAACAGTTGAGTCCAGCATCCGTGTTCTCAAAAAGACTTACTAAAACATCATTTCGGTAACTAAATTTTTTTCAGAAAAACTGAAGAAATCTCATAAACTATTGCTTGTGCAAACAGACCTATCGGTGAACTACCTCCTTCAATTGTCATCAACCCATTTACTGCCCACCGCTGAAGAATATTGCCACCGCCAATGGAGGTAAGTTGCCATATCAAAAACACAACCGACCTGCGATACTGGCAAAATCTCAGAACTAACTTTTACTGTATTGACCAATTTATAGCAGTATTTTAAGTTGCGAAAAGAATTTTTCTCTTGGAAGTGGTTCAAGTTCTTCATGTTCAGCTTTTTGTTCCTTAGTTTGGTAAATATATCTATTTCAGGTCATATAAACTGGCATGAATAAACTTTTGATGGTAGCCTGGTGCTGACAATCTGATGTTGGTAGTGCACAGTGACTAACTATGTGGCTTTGCCTCTTGATGTGACAATGGCATTAAACGCTAGATTATTGCCTCTTGATCTGTTTGGTGCTTGGCGATCGGGGAATGGCATAAAAGGTCAAAAAAGACATGCAAATTCATATATGTGTTTAGAAAATGTTCCACGCCTCAAGGGTGGTTTTTGTTGTAAATTCAATTCCCTGGCAATTGGGGGCAAAGTAACCTGTTGCCTAATTTTCATGTAGTACAGCACTTTTTTAAGGGCTTGATGGTGTATTCTGTATGTCCTTTCCACCACAAATTCATCTGGGGTTGTAAAATACTAAAATGTTCCCAGTTTCCATTTCCAGTTTTTCCATGCCTTTGTTTAGCAAATTTATGCCCATTTGATCTTCTTATACTATTACTTCCACTGTAATAGTCTTATTCAGCTAGTGCCACAATTTGACAATCATAATTGTGATCAATAAGTTTTATAGGACAAGCTAATCATTATGCTTACCCTTGTTAATTAGGTCGATACAAAGGATATTAAAATATCCCCCTACATGGACTTTGAGTGGAGATGAGAGGCAGCTCTTGTGGAAATTTCGGTTTTCATTAATGTCAAAGAAGAGGGCTCTCACAAAGTTTCTCCGATGTGTTGAATGGAGTGATGTTCAGGTAAGAAATTCATCACAATCCCGTCATACTCTCCAGAACACCATAATTTTTACACTTTATAGCATATGAATGTTTCCATCCTTCATCACCGGAGGTATTGTGTCTTTGGGCTCAAGAAAAATTGAATTCTGCCCTGCCACGGAAATGAGTCAAAAATTATTTTAGTCCGAAGTACTTTTTTTCTTGGATCTAGAACTGACTTTATGGATTTGGTGCGTATATGCTACCAGCCTTTGGTGCTCATTGGTATGTATGGATAGTGGAGTTGATCTCCATGACTTGCTCATCTTTATTGGTGGTTGCATCTTCCAAGATACGGTCTGCTTTATGCCGCTTGCTCCATCCATGGCAGAAAGCTGCAACTTTCGACTTGTATATATCATGTTATCCAAGCCGTAAATGTTAAACAAATGGCTTTAAGTACAGTAAAGAAGTTCTTCAAACTAACAGTGAATTTGCTTTAGGTTTCCGTCTTGAAATTTTTTCCTGCAGTCTCTTCTTCATTATTGATCCTTTATAAAGCTAATGAACAAGATTGTAATAAAGTCTATCATTTCTTTGTATTTGCAGGAAGCTAAGCAGGCAATAGAACTGATGGGAAGGTGGGAAACAATTGATGTGTGTGATGCATTGGAGCTCCTATCTCCGGTTTTTGAAAGTGAAGAGGTTTGTGTTAGACAGACATTCATGCATGCGTTTGTTTACTTATAGCTGAAGAACATTGTTGTAAGTGGTTCTACATGAATCCTCAATTGATCATAGTAAGCTCATATCATTTGGCATTGTGCCTTCACTCAAAAATAGCTCTATAGCTGATATTCTGTTTCAGAGTAATAAGGCACTTCTAGCTGTCACGACACTCTTGGCCTCTTATTATATATTTGCATCTGGATAGGCCATGTTGAATCTTACTGACCTCTTCCCTTGGAAGGCTGAAGGTATATATATTATATACCAACAGTGGCTTGGACTAGATTGAGGTAAACTAAAGGCCATATAAAATTACAAAGCAACACAACAGATCGAAGATGAAAACCCATTGAAATACATCCCTATTTGACCCCGGTTTTTCAAAGATGACATTCCTTTCGGTTAATTACAACGCACACTAGAGGACATTTGTTTTTGTAGAAAACCATTTTGGACCTTTGACATTTCTAGTTTTGCAACCGATGCTATCGTAGGATCAAGGGATCCGTTGCACCACTGGATAGGGAAAATATGACTCTTAGCAAGAATGATGAGCACATTTTGACTTTTACTAGATTTATGAACTCTCTTTTGCTGCGTCACTACGTACAGCTTGCAACACGTTTTTCTATAGCTATAACTTGATTTTGATAATTCTGACAACTCATGATCACTTGTGACCCTATTAACAGGTCCGTGCATATGCTGTCAGTGTTCTTGAGAGAGCTGATGATGAAGAGCTGCAGTGTTACTTACTTCAGCTGGTTCAAGCTCTTCGGTTTGAGCGCTCTGATAAATCTCGCCTTTCTCATTTTCTTGTCCAACGCTGTATGCCTGCTGTAATATACATTTAAAAGTTCAAGAGTCGAGTTCGATTGGTACTGAACTAGGTAGTGTCATCTGTAACTATGCTTGAAATTTTGCAGCATTACGCAATATTGAGTTGGCTAGTTTTCTTCGGTGGTACGTCGCGGTGGAACTTCATGATCCTGCATATGCAAAACGCTTTTACTGCACCTATGAGATTTTAGAAGAAAATATGATGAAGGTGTGGAATATTCATTTTCCATTGCCTCGAGAAATTTATTTTTCCCTTTCCTTATGATGAAAGTCATCTATTGGGATAGATCTCTGAATGTTTAAATGACAGAATGGCAACCTTCCATTTAGATGTGAAAAACTTTTATTTACTTTTGACTGTCCTAAATTTCAACTACTTGAAACATTGTACATAGCCAAAATATATATATATATATATATATATATATATATATATATATATCCTTAATATTCAAATGCAGGTTCCCAGTGTTTCTATTAGCTGATCCAAAGTGTTGAGTTCATATAGATCTAGTTGAATCATTGAGTATCCAGTTTGTCTACATGTAGGACTTGCCAAAATGAAGAGAAAATCTGGTTTCAACAAAACAGTACTAACTTTGTTAGTTTCTTTGAATGACTTGTCCCTATTGTGTCTTAACATGATATTCTAACAGTTGGCAAATGGAGATGGAGATGGATTTAAGATGTGGCAGAGTTTGGTACGCCAGACAGAACTGACAGCTCAGTTGTGTTCTATAATGAGAGATGTACGAAATGTACGGGGTGGAACTCAGAAGAAGATTGAAAAGCTTAGACATCTTCTTTCTGGCCTTCTTAGTGAACTTACCTACTTTGAGGAGGTACTCGTATGATGAATTGGTTCAACTTGTGTGACCTAAATGATGTGGTATTCTTTATGGTACTTGACGATTATCTACCTATTGATATTTTTTCTCTTCAGCCGATAAGGTCACCCCTGGCTCCAGGTGTACTTATCACTGGGATCATTCCTTCAGAGTCGTCAATATTTAAAAGTGCATTAAACCCCTTGCGCCTAGCTTTTAGAACAGCTAGTAGCGGAAGTTGCAAGATCATATTTAAAAAGGGAGATGATCTTCGGCAAGACCAGCTGGTAGATGCTAAATCTTTTTTCTTGTATTTTAGGAATCATTAGGGGATTTAGGAAGTGTATTGGTGTTTTTCCTTCTCTAAGTTCTTGTCTATTTCTTCTTCCTCCCCCATGAATGAGACAGAGAGACTGATGGGCTATGTTGATGACTGGTTGCTGTAGGTCATCCAAATGGTGTCACTTATGGATCGATTGCTCAAGTTGGAAAATCTTGACCTGCATTTGACTCCATATAGAGTATTGGCCACCGGAAGCGATGAAGGCATGTTGGAGTTCATCCCATCCAAATCTCTTGCACAGGTGGTACATATTGCATGCTTTGAACAATTTTCCTTTGAATACAAAGTACATATACTGCTAATAGTTACATCTTGACTGATTCTATAAACAGTTGAGTTGCAAAACACCTTTCAAATTGGCAACCAAAGTATTTTAGGCTCTTCATTAGTTGCACCGGATGACGTGTAGTACGCTCTTATAACAATTATTCCCATCTAAATTTTGAAAAAGCATTGTGATGCAGAACAGAATCTCTTCTGCATTCTTGTGATTCAAAGTGGGACCTAGGAAAGTAGTGCACGTTACTTCTTGGTAGATATAGCGTAGTTGTGCACGTTAATCTATGTAGTTAGTCCTTTTGTTAAGTTATTCAGGAATATATAAGCGTGCACTATCACTCGGTTTTTGAGATGCAGCTCTTGTGCATAACGTATTCACATCTTGCAATGGTTCAGTAACGTATCATTCCTTCTAATTATGTAGATTCTCTCGGAGCACCGCAGTATTACAAGCTATCTGCAGAAATTTCATCCTGACGAGGATGGACCATTTGGGATTACAGCCACTTGTCTTGAAACATTTATAAAAAGTTGTGCTGGCTACTCGGTTATCACATATATTTTGGGCATTGGAGACAGGTGATTTTTCAGTAATGCTGAAAATAGTGTGGGATGTTTAGCTGATGTGCCCTTGTCCCGTATTATGGTTTTCTTTTCTGATTATGTTTCTGAATCCACGCATGCAGTTCTTGGCAGTTCATCACATATAATCTTTAATCTCCGATATCAGCTCCTCCTTATGCTAAAGTGAAGTGCAGTTTTTGATCCCTTAATTTTCACAATCCGCAGGCATCTCGATAATCTTCTGCTGACGGATGATGGTCGCCTTTTCCATGTCGATTTTGGTTTTATCCTCGGTCGGGATCCGAAGCCCTTTCCACCACCTATGAAACTCTGCAAAGAAATGGTCGAAGCAATGGGTAAAGCAGAAAGGTATTTGAATTATTCCGTGTTCTGAGTGGTTTAGTTTTGTGTTATGTTAGCTGTAGAAGTCCCATACCATAGCTAACATCCTTTGTCTAATGCAACTGAAAGGTAATAATGGCTTTATTATCCTGCAGCCAATATTATACCAGGTTTAAATCCTACTGTTGTGAGGCATACAACATCCTGCGAAAATCAAGTAACTTAATACTGAATCTGTTCCATCTGATGGCGGGGTCCAACATTCCAGACATAGCTTCTGATCCTGAAAAAGGCATCCTTAAGGTGACTTATTTATGTTATGTTCAATTTCAGTCTAAAGTTGGATTCTTTATGTTCGTTTGTTGTGACGAAGTCTTTGCTGGTACTGGTAGCTTCAAGAGAAGTTTCGGTTGGATCTGGACGACGAAGAGTGTATACACTTTTTCCAGGATCTCATCAATGAGAGTGTGAGTGCATTGTTCCCGCAAATGGTTGAGACAATTCATCGCTGGGCCCAGTACTGGCGTTGATCAGAAAGTAAGTATTATGCATGCCTTCTTAAGTTTATTTAGACTCTCTTCGTGTGCGTTGAAAAAGCTTATTCCCCAGCTCTTCCTCGCCACCTTCTCATTTTCAATTATAAGCTTCTCTTATTTTGTCATGAATATATCCTTAACAGATCGATAAGCTCCTTTGGCAACATTCATGCTTTATTTTGTGGCTAAGCAACTCAACTGCTTTGACTTCCCAAATCTTCTGCACTGAGTTCCCATCTTGGTTCAGATTATTTGCTCGGAAAGCCATGTCAAGGAAGGGAAGGTGCTTTTGAAGAAGCAATTATTGTTATAAAAATGTACAGGATTTTCATTTTTTTATTTCTCCAATACAGGCTGGTTGGAAGATGATTGTATCTAGGGCTAATTACACCTATGTCCCTCAGGTTTGGGGGTAATTACAGGCAAGGACAATAGTTTTAAAAAATTACACTTATGTCTGTTGACCAAACGGAACCTTAAAAATCCTAACGGTTTTGATGAAAAGACTGTATTACCCTCAGTTGGAACCTTATTTTTTTTTTAATGCCATTACTTCGTTAAAAACTGTGTTCTTGTCTAATGTCCTTGACTTAGAAACTTTTTACTCTCTTAAAATTCAAATGCTACCATATTAAAAGTTTAAGACAATCATAGTTTCTGTTTCTATTAAACTCTCTCTCTCTCTCTCTCTCTCTCTCTCTTCCCCCACCACCCCGCACACCACCCCACCGCTGCTACCACCTTACCTCCACCCCATCGCTATTGGGCCTCCCATTCCCTACCGCGATGTAGAAAACGAGATCGGTGAGATCACGACCAACCAGCCACGGCGAGGCAGCAACCAGTTGTGGAGGCGAGATCGATGAGATCACGGCCAACCAACCACGGCAAGGCAGCAACCAGTTGTGGCGGCGAGATCGTCGCATTATAGAGGGAGAGAGTTGCCGGTTGTGTGGGTTTGCGAAGGGATTGTCGGCAGCGTGGGTGTGGGAGGGGCTTGCCGGCGTTGTGGGGTGGTGCAGGGAGAGGCTGCCGACATCGATGAACCGAGACTGAAACAAGTCTCTTGAAACCTTAACTCTGAAGCAGATCTTCGAAGCTCGACATTTTTAATCGAAATGCTGCGACAGTCGACGACAACTCCATCTCTGGCGCTATCACCTCAATTTGAAGACATAATCGAAGCGTTGTCCGGATCTCTGTGCACCACTTGACTCGAATCGATTTGCGGACAGAATCGAAGTGTTGTCCTCGATATGTGGAATTCGTCTTTACGGGGTTGTGATTGTAATGAACAAGGGAGGCAAGGTAAGATTTGGGGTTTCTGTGCACCACCCGACTGTGGATTAGGGTACCGGTGGTGTTGCGATGATGTCGGCGGTGCTGTGATGGGGTGATTGGGTCTTAGGTCATGTGGATTAGGGCCCGACGGCCTGCAATGATGCCGGTGTCTGTGCTTATTCGGTGGTTTGGTGTGGCTTTGGTGATGGTGCACCGGTGGTCTTGACACCGGTGATCAATCTCAGTCGGGCATAAACAGAAAAAGAAAGACTTTAAAAAAAAGAAAAAGAAAGACTTTAAAAAAAGCTGATTCTTAATTTTGTTAAAAAAAAAAAAAACCAGGTGTATAAGGGTATATACAGTATAAGGGCATTATTGTCATTTTAAAAATATATAATGATGACATCAGCCAAAAAGTACAATTTTTTAACGGAACCCTAACAGATGGACACGCGTGATACATTTGAAACACTTTTAGTCACGGAATGTTACATTTTGAAACTTTGTATCATTGACTGTAATTATCCCCAACTTCAGAGACATGGGTTTAATTAGCCCTTGTATCTATATTTCATCAGGTCTAATCAAGTTCCAATATTTATCTTATTTATCGTCTTCTCCATCTTCTTTATTGTTGTTTTCTCCTTTTTGGTTCCAAACACCCAATTGGGGGGGGGGGGGGGGGGGTTTGACTAAATCCTGATTGCTCAACCAACAATCTCGTTGGGAGTGCTTTGGTTTCCCGAAAGTGCGTACCGAGAGGGATTGGGCTACGCTTAACTCAAGTTTTTGACCCTTGCGCGTAGTGTTTATGAGTTCTGGCTTCGACTCAGGAGAGTGTAAATCCCATTTTGTGGAATGCAAAGGAAGCTCAACCTACGAACTTTAAATGTTTATCCACGAGGTGTAGGTATATATGTAGATGTAGGTGTATATAAGGTTGTGGAATGAAGTTATACATAAGGTGCAGACAAGTACTTAAAAGTTTGTAGCTCGGGTTGCGACTTCGATTGTGTGGAATGAAGGTATATATAAGGTGCAGACAAGCATTAAGAGTTTGTAGGTTGAAACATTAAATTCTTGTTTGCACCTTATAGTGTTGTTATTAGTTATTACTGATTTTCTGTAATGTCTTTTTTGAGATGACAAACATAACAAGGTATTCAAATAAACATTCTTATGCAAAATCAGTACTCTAAAGTATACATCAAATCTAGCTTGAGTACTCAATATTTAAAACATACCGAGCAACCACCTAAAATTTTTAGGAACCGACGGTCATTTATAATTCAAAGAGTAAAACCGTCAATATGAAAAAATGTCTCAATTGCTTCTTCTCTCACCGTTATAGTAACTCCTCCTTACAATAACCCCTCCACAGGATCACCACTACCATCAACCACTTTTGTGAATTGTCACCACAACACCACTGACAACATTAACCACCTTCACCCATTGTCACTTTCTTCTCCTCGGTGTCTTCTGTCACCACCAATAGCCACCGATTATTTCTCCTTCAGAGTCTCTTTTTCGTATCGTGCACACTTTTATCAAGCATCAATTTTTCATCGCCGCCCAGTTTTTTGGACCATTTGAGATCCAAACCTGAATAACAATCTAAAAATAAATAAAGTCACAAATATAAATCAAACCCAAATAACAAAGCGAAAACTTATATCAAAGTCGAACCCACGTATCGAAACCACCTAAATGGTAATTTAAGTTTTTCAATTACAGGTGGTGGTGGTGGGTCGCGACTGTGTGATGAAGTGGTGTTGATGGGTGCGGTTGTGAGTGGTGGTGGTTTTTTTTGTAGCTCTAAGTGGTTGTGGGTGTTGTGCGACAAGCGGTGGTAAAGAGCGTTGTGTATCTAGGAGTGGTGGTGGTTGATGGACGGTTTCGAAGAAAAACAGATGGAGAAAAAGATGAATGAAGGCATGGTAATGGGTCGCAACTGCGTGACAAAGTGGTGGCGATGTTGTGCTGTAAGGGAGGGTGGTGTTTGTTTGTTTGTTTTGGTCGAAACAGAACTTGCATTAATCTAAAGCACAAAGTACAACCTAAAGAGTACAAAACAAATATTTGGCTCTGGAAATAGAGTACCAAAAAGTACAAACAAAAATAGTACAAGCAGAAGCTTGACACAGTAACACAAACTGGCCAACATGGCCTTGATAGAAATTGGAAAGGATAAGTATTACCATCGTTGGATTTATAAAATCCAGATCAAATGGTAACATAGTGGAAGAGCTGAATCGAGGCATCAATTTCAAGGGCCACTTAAAGTGACAGTTTAAATTACTGCTGCGGTTGTCTTTGGATCCAAGGGAGGTGGAGCGATTTCCCAAGGCCGGATTAGATTGATCCGACTCTCGAAGGGAGTCGAAATCCTCCATCTCATCTAGATCCGTCCTCTTTCGGCCATAATCCTGCCATATCGGACCCGTGTCAGAGAAGTCAACCCAAACTAACCGGATCGGAAGTCTGGCGACCATGACGGATCTGGAAAAAACTTTCAGATCTGTGGGTTACGAGTGGAAGGGAGTAAGCTTGTAGCTGAAGGGCTCCCGATCTGTGGGTGGGGGTGGAGATCGGGGGTTGGAGGATGTGGTGGTGAATGGCGGCACAGGTGGGTTGCCGAGAAAGGGGGAGCAAAAGATGCGAACAAAAGGAACAAGAGAAGAGGGAGTACCGATGTGAGGGCCTCCCCTTCCATCCTTACAGCCATGGAAGTTGAAGGAGGAAAGGGTGGCAGCTTGGTCTACCGGAGAAGAAGGCTGGGTTTTCTTGCTTTGGGTTGCGTGCTTAAGTCAGCTTTGGGAGGGTGGTGTTTGTTGTGCGGCTGCAAGTGGTGGTGGTTTATGAGTTCCTTTTTTTTGTTTCTATTGACCCCTGCTCGTGAAAATGTTGAGGGCGTTTCTCGCCATTTCCTTTTGAATTCAGTTTGTTAAAAAAAATTAGATACTTATTTGACATGTTTTAAACATTAATAACTCAGAATGGATCTGACGTACAATGCTAAACTTTCCCACAATGTTCAAGCCATGCTCATGCGAGCGAGCCTAAAATCTAACCAACCAACCAATTTATATTTACACTTTAGATATTGTTAGAACTAGAAGCTCGTTGCTAATTTACTTTTCAATGACAATTACAAAGCTCATAGTCATAAAAAAAAAATGTGAATCTAGCACTTTGCTAGCTGGTTGTCCATGTAGCAACTAACTTGATTCCCTCATCTCCAACTGTCCCATTTGCCTCGTTTCGGAAATACTCAAATATGAAGACCTTAACCTGAGAGCGTAATAAATAAAACCACTACACCCGCGTGAGCTGTTCTCTTAATGTAAAACTAGGAAAATGGTAGACACCTCCGATGTGCAATAATGGAGAAGAGAGGAAGTCACTGAGTAATTATCCACTACAACTTTTTAAGTAATTTACTTTTTTTTTATTAGTGTGGAGTATTTTCATTTAAATATGTCACCTTAAACCAATTATGATATCGGCTTTATAGAAGTATAAATAACGATACGCCGCTAAGTTGTGATCAGGTACTTTTTGGGGTATTTTCTATGACATCATGTAAGTTATCCGGATATATACAATAGATAAACATCAAAAGTAAATGAAATATTTGTTCTTTATATTTTTTTTGTGGCGCGTAAATCCTATTCTCTCCTCAACTAGACCATTTCAAATGAAAAGTAATGGTAAGAATATACCCTTTTTTGTTTCAAAGTTATTCCAGATGACCTGATGATCATAATCTATTGTAGAAAAAATAATGCCATGCCTTTTCTTTTTGCTTATTTTTGTGTTGCAATATACCCCTATTCCATCTCTGTTAACAAAAGAATTAAATAATAAAGAATGCTACTACCTTTTTACGATCAGGAAATAGGGTAGCACATGAATTGACTAGAAATGTCAGATTTGTGAGTGAGTTCGAGTCGTGGATAGAAGAGGCCCCTAATTTTTTTTATGTTGTTCATCCTAAAAGATGTAAAACAACCATGTTACGGAGTAAAATTGACTCTTTTCAAAAAAAAAAAAAACATTCCGTACCTTTTACGAGAAGAAAGTGCTCAAAACTCGTAATTAAACAATCAAAAAGATATAAAAGAATGGAAAATATTGCACCATGTGTGAAAAAGAAACTAAGCCTTCCATGTTTGGAGTGGGGAGGAGTTCTTCATTCGTTACTTCTTTTCCTGGCTCAAACTTCTAATATGACAACATCCGATTGGTATTGTTTCGAATTGTCATTGAAATTCTTTTTGGTTGCTATTCAGATTATATAGAAAAGATAGCTCAAATATTTTAAATAGTGACAATCGTTATTATTTTATTAATTTTTATATAATGTTGCTAATAAAATATTGCTAAAAATTATCTAAAAATATTAGCAAAAAGAATACTAAATATAATTATTAATTATTACAAAAAGTAATGACTATTGATTTAGAACTGGGCAGCGGCAAGAAGTTTCCCTTCTAACAAACATGCAATTTCACAATCCAACTACTAGGGACATTTTCGTTATTCGCTCAAAATCGAATGGCAGTTTTCCATGCCAAGTATGGTCTATTAATATCCTCCTCACTCGTTGACGAGAAAAAATATTCATTTACGTCGCCCCATACGCGCGGGCGCACACAACGCGTTTGGTGTCAGGCTCGCTTTCTCTCTCACCAGATCCCTCTCTCTGAAGGCTCTCCGCAAGGTAACACCATAGGAAATATCTCCAAATCTCGATCCGTTTCTTGTTAAGTTAGCTATACATTTCGATTTTACAGTTTTCTAGGCTCTTAGTTATGGCAAATTTGTGATGTTCTTCTCGTAATTCGTCGATCGTTGTGGTCGCTAACCCGATGCGGTTCGATAGTTATGTTTCATTTCGTCTTGATTTTTGGAATCCATGATTGTTTGCAGGATCTGCGTTGTTTTGTGTCCGATCTGTGCTATAGATTAGGACTTCGTGTTAATTATAGGTGTTAAGCACATAGTACGGGAAGCTTGAACTACTCGCGGCTTTTGATGAATTTCATTTTCCGTTCAGTCTTATCAATCTATTGTGATGGATGCATATTAATGCATTCCATTGAAGCGTCATCATTTCTAAAGAACATAACCGATAGAATTTCGGTCAATGCTGGAGCTTTGTAAGAATTAGTTGTGTTGAGCATTGTTATGATGTGTTTGTGCTCCAGATCCATCAATGCGAGTTGCATTTTCTAGCTGACTGTGTTCCTCAAGCAATCAGTTTCAGATACCGATCCGTGGTATATAGTAGGTGTATCAAATTGACACGAGATAATATGTAATCGTTTACAACATTATCATTGGAATTATTACCATTCTTTCACCTTTAATATCACCTAGTCAGATTACTTTTTGTGAAGATTTTAATCCTTGTGTTATTCATTTGTGTTTATGACATTTAGTTATGATACGCTTTTACTAATTTCTTTGACCTTTAGATCCCTAATATTGTTACTTCTTGTGAAATAACTATTGCTGTTTTCTCAGTGTGATAGTCGGTTCAGAGATTATATACTTATATGTTGATGTTTTATATTCTTGGATGTTATTTGTGGGTGATCTATGTGAATTGGCGCCTTGTAATGCAGGGATCCTTATCAAGAAAGAGAATGGGGCTAACGTTCACCAAGCTTTTCAGCCGGCTCTTTGCCAAGAAAGAGATGCGCATTCTGATGGTTGGTCTTGATGCCGCTGGTAAGACGACCATATTGTATAAGCTCAAGCTTGGGGAGATTGTCACCACAATTCCTACAATCGGTATGTCCTAAATATGCCTCTGGTATTTTGTTTTATTACCTTGAAGTGAATTTTGTGGTTTTGGCCAGACTAGCTTTGATGCTGTCTGCTTAGAATAATTTGACATACTTTTTTAATGATATCGAGTAAGTTGCCTGTGGTGTTTGGGTGAAATCTATGTCTGATTACTCAGCTTTGCGGCAATTTTGAACAACCTCTACTTGCATCTTGTTTTCATGTGTATCGGGTTCAACAGTATCTTTATGAGTAGATTATAAAGTATAAACTCCCTCTTAATTTAACCAACACACTTATCGCTGGACTTTGTTGATCAACTCTGTTTATAACCAAGCCATTTATTCTGAAACATCTAAATTTACAACTTAGCGTCATGTGCCACTAAGTATCAAATGTATAACCCTATTATGGAGAACCTTTGTACATGCATGCAGTGGAATGAATGATTGATCGTCTCGCATATACACGATATCTGAAGTAAAAACTCAGTCATCTATTTTGTAGAGCATTTTGGTAAGTGGCATTGTAGAAAACCATTGACAATGCTGATAATGGAAAAATCATTGACAGTGCCGATGACAACAAATAGGAGTTGACATCTTGTGAATTAGATGGAAATCCAAAGGTGTATGTAATTAATACATTATGGAGATGATGAGGAACTAACGGTGAAAGGTGGTATCTGCACTATTGGAGTCTATTTCAACTTTTTTGCTTTATAGAAACTCTATCCCTGGTTTCTGTTACAATCAAATTTCGTAATCATGAAATGCCTTCTGTCTTGCTCAGTTTCACTTTTAAATTGGGGTTTACTAGTTTAGTGGTGAATTGCAGGCTTCAATGTAGAGACTGTCGAATATAAGAACATCAGCTTCACTGTTTGGGATGTCGGGGGTCAGGACAAGGTATTTGTTTGCGTTTTATGGTTTATGTTCACCTACGAACTATACATGTGTATTCTACAAGATCAACTGTCTTACCTAATCTAGGAAGTCCCCTTTTCCCTTTCCCTGCTTTTGGAAAAGAATGTCATTTGTTCTCTCTTTTGGAGTCGAACTGTTTCCATAAACAACTAGTGAAGTTTTCCTGCATGTGACTCCTAATTATACAGCATTTGTGATATGCAGATTCGTCCACTATGGAGGCATTACTTCCAAAACACACAAGGTCTTATATTTGTGGTTGACAGCAACGACAGAGACCGAGTTGTTGAGGCAAGGGATGAACTGCATAGGATGTTGAATGAGGTAAGTTTTATACCTTAAATTAATTAATGAATTTTAGTTGTATTACCAAAATGTAGATCTTAATTCAAAATTTCAAGGGTACATATGCATATTGCAACTGTCTTTACTGGGTGAGAAATGATTATTGGAACACATTTTGTTTGCTTAAAGCGTGTATCGGATAAATGCATCATGAAGGAGCAGCGACTTGAAGAATCTAAAATCCCAAAATTGTGGGAAATTATCCAAAAGAGAGGAATTGAAATTTTTTTAAATATACGGTAGATGTTTGGTACATCTTTTCTAGCCATGCATACGACTTGTAGAGACATAACTTTCACGATTTCCGTGGTTTTGAAATAAGGGTTGTGATTCATTCAATTTGAGTTTTCTTTTATGGGATGAAATTAAACGTGATATAGATTTCCTTTGATGTCTTTCTATCGACTTTTAGAACCTTAGGACATACATTGAACGGCTTTGGAATCTGTTCTTGCAACCTGACTTGTTCTTGTAGAAGGTCTCAAGTGCAATATTCCAGTTAACCTTCAGAGTATTTCTCATTTAGTGTTCTCTGTTCATATTTTATGGAAGCTTGGGGTTTCTTGTGCCCCATGCTTTGAAATCTTGGACGAAAGTTCGTTGAGTAAGACAACTAAATACATCAACTACCTTGGTTGGTGACGGTCAATTGTTGCAAAATACGAACCTGGTGCAGGTTGGATTGGGAACATGTCGGTGCTAAGCAGTGGGGATGTATGATAACTTCACTGAATGGAAAGGCTTGCAGAAATTTTTTCGATCAATACTATGCAGGAGTTTTCAACTTTACCCTTATTGAGCTACAATTTATTAATTTGCTCTTTGTTGGTCATGTTCATGGTGTAGACTTGTTTAAGAAAGCTCTGATGACTACAGCTCACTTAACAATATCCAAATAACAACGATAATAATTTGACAATTTCCTTAACCCAGGATGAGCTCCGAGATGCAGTTCTCCTCGTGTTTGCTAACAAACAAGATCTTCCAAATGCAATGAACGCTGCTGAAATAACCGACAAGCTTGGCCTCCACTCCCTCCGGCAGCGTCACTGGTAACTGCTCGATATTTGTTGCCCGATAATGATCTGTACAATTCCTATTAATTACTGTGTTAATTTTGCTCTCCACTATTTCAGGTACATCCAGAGCACCTGCGCAACCTCTGGTGAGGGACTTTACGAGGGACTGGAATGGCTCTCCAACAATATTGCAAACAAGGCTAGTACTTTTGACACTACATAGCCATCATTTTAAAACAAAATTTTAGTTTCTGTATTTTAAAAAAAAGGTGAATTCCTCTTTGTAACAGGCATGAGCTGAGGCGTAATCGTTCTTGAGCAGTGATCCTGGATGCAGGGTTGTTTTTATCTAGTCTTTTGTTGTTCTTTGCCAGCAATCTCCACCGGTTCTCGCTTTTCTCCTTCCGCCTGCTTTTCCCTTTGCTCAGTGTGCGGCTATGATTGCTATTGTAAAGGTTATATCTGCTTTCAATTTAGGACCTAAAACTTGATGTGTCTGATAGAATGGTTGGTTTTGTATGTGTACCTTCTAAGCATTTTGTCTAGAGTTGAGTATATTTTTTAAAGCTGTAACAGAAATCTAATTTCATCATCAATTTTCTGTTTAGATCTACGTTTTTTTATTCTTTTACTTATTTTCTTTGGTACGTGTTCTAAGGCTTTTTTTTTTCCTTTCTGGTACGTGTTCTAAGGCTATATCTCTTGCTAGAAAAGGTGATAATGCTAAAATTCTAACATCAGCCAAGTTTAGTTCAAGTTGATAATGCTAAAAATTGCGGAAATTGCCCTAGAACCAAATTTGTGGCATTGGTACCACTGGCTTACTTTTAACTATTTGAAATTTGTAATGTTTAATGTTTCGCAATTTTGGTTGATACAAATTAGAGACGTATTGTCGAGACAGAGGATGAAAGATAGATGGTTAGGACTTAAATTGAATGAGAGAGAGAGAGAGAGAGAGTGAGTGAAGGCTTGAATTTTTGAAGGTAGATCTCTCTGAGGATTTGACAAAAAATTGGTTTAAAGTGGTTATTTTAATTGGAGATTTTGGCCTCTTATATCTCTCTTTCAAATTCTTTTTAGAATTTTATGAATTCTCTTTTGTAGTTATTAAAAAGTGGATTTCATTCTATAAACATTCATATCATCAGTCAAAATGAAATCTTTAGTCAAAATAGCTTATTCAAACACACTAAATATTGAAAAAGTAGTAGCAGTATTACTCGTCTACTTAAAATGTTGATGTTTTCTAAACCTGGCAAGAATTGAATAGGAATTAATTTGCACTACAAAAGAAAATTTTCTAATTTCTTCTCGTTTGCGAACGGCAAGGACAAAATTGTTACATTTGAGAGGCACATTCTGTGCGAAGAAATATTGCCCCAATTCAACAAGATAGCAGATATATACAAGATAAGTCTAACGTGATTTGTTTTCAAAAACCAAAACTATAAATATCCTGGTTTATTTATTTATTGACAAAATTGTTGGATTGCTCATTGCAATTTTCTATAATTAGTTTTATAATTTTTCTCCCTTTTCTTATCTTTCGGTTTTCGCCACGTGAGAGCTGCTTCTCATTAAATTACTTTGTTCAGCAACTAAAACCGCACCACTACCACTAACACGTGCCCTTTGCCACCGCTCAACCATTGTTATACTAGTAAGGGACCAGCTTGCGAATCCCTTTTCTTTTAAGATCTGCTCAACCTGAAAAAGGAGTAGGTCCAAACAAGAACCTCATGATAGAACTTTGCTTGGATTTATGGCTTAGAATTTGCTAGCATAAATCTAAGATATTAAGATTGACCGGTGGAAGAAATCTGATAATGATGTTTGTTGCAGGGATAGTTGAGGTCCACAAACTCATATTCAGAGGAGTGGTGGTGGGTGTTAGTGCGGTTGGTGTTCGACAACGTTGGCCAGTGGTAGAGGTGATAGTCGGTGGATATGGTGATTGGCGACGCTAGTGGGTTTGGTGTTTGGGGCTGTTAGCCAGTGGTGGTGATTATACTATTGTGGTCGATAGTGTTAGTAACTTTGTTCGACTCTGATAAGTGTTGGTGATAAAGATTGAAGGAAGAAGAAAAGTAAAATGTTTCCAACAAAAGTTGAAAAGTATATCTCAAAAAAAAAAATATCCAAATTGGAGTTTAGAAAAATAGCTTCATTTTGAAAATTAGTTTATAAAACCGAATGAAAAAAAAAACTAAAACTATCTATTAAACGCTGATATTTTTTTTTATTGAAAATGATAAAAATACAGGAGCGTATTTTCTAATTGTATACGAAAAAAATTATGAAAGCCTGAAATGTTTTGATCTCACTCTTTTTCTACGATAATGGTTAGTAATTCCTGTGCCTGCTCTTCTTCTGATTGCATTGAATTTTTAGAGTATACTTCGACGAAGACGTGATTGTGCCTTGGGGTAACATTTGGCCTTGAATTAAGAAAGGGATCTTTTGGAATGTTGGGATTTGCTGTTTTTGGCTTCTTAAATCTGAGGTCAGAGTATTTGACTATAGAGCCAAAATCAATGTTTCCCTTAGGAACAAAATTACTTTTAAAAATGCTGCCTTTCAACCAATAGCAGTCATTTATAAAATCAAAGAACATGACTACCACCACCCTAAGCTACGGCCTCCCACAAAATTCAAACTGTTTTAGCCACAAGTTGATTGATTTTTTTTTTTCTTTTGGTAGAAACAAGCTGATTGACTTGTTTTGCAGGATTTAAATGGAACAATTTTGGACATTTGTCACAGCCAATGGATTCCACGTCGGCATGTATGACAAAAGCTCCAGATGAGAGGCTGAGGCCAACCTTTTGGTTCTGTACACACATTCGTAGTTTTTGTCCTTATCACACATTGGCGCCAAGAGGTGACCGTCATCTGGACCAAGAAAATTTATTTGTTACTTATAAGCTAAGTTTTTATTGTTTATAACCCCTTGATGTACTTCAAAATATCCCAAACCGAAGACATTCATTATGCTAAAATTTTATTTTTCAAATTATGAAAAAGGTGCACATTGAGAGAGGAAAATTATTGCAATAAACAGTACTGACATGATATCAATGAAATGAAAATCGAGATAATGTACGTACGGTTGTCATTATTTTACTGGACAAAGAAATACTAGTAAGTTCTATAAACTTTTGAAACAGCTACTGACTAAATTTTTTGGCTAAAGATCAGACTCAGGTATAGGCTTCCGAACTGGTGGCGTGAGCACCTGCTTTCAAGCTAAGCTAGTCCTGCCCCCCTTTGTACTTCTTGACTTAACCCTTGATTATTTCTTTCTTAGTAAGATAGGTTCTCTTATGGTTGAGAGTGATATTAGTAATGTAACTATAATACTGAGTATTGAGCTTCTTGACTAACTACAATTGTGCAGCGTCTACCGCTAATTCTTTTGGCTACGTATAATATGACAACCCTCAAAAGTTCTTGCCTAGAATCTTAATCACTCGCTGATGTGCGACTAAAGATTGTTCCCGGGATGTGGCTATTAACGAGCTTGAGAAATGCATCAGGTTTCTACCACTACTTGGTATCGTTCCAAATTTATCGGAAATCTCCTAAGAACATTCGAGCCACTGCTTTCTACGATTATCACTGTTGCCTTTTCTCTCGTTAATTCAGGATGTTCTTGTCACTTCCTTCCAAGGACCACCATTGTTTAGATGCCTGAAAGGCATGGATCCCCTAGGTTTGAGATGGAATATCTTTTGTGTGGAAGTATGCCACACGCCACTCCTTTCACTACCAAATGAATTGTGCTCTCTGAAGTTTTCTAAAATTTGAAATCCTTTTCAAGTCAAAATCTAGCCGTCCTCGGGTAACTGTATATTCTTGGTATATGCCGGAAATGTTCAAAAGCCAACGAGTCAAGATAGGATGGATGAAGAAAGTTTGAATAAGCAAGATGAAAATCTGCATGTGTAGTGCTAACAAAGGTGGCCAATCTGGGAAGCAATTAAAGTGGCAGAGGCTGGACTCCGGTGACTGATGGCAGGCACCCGGAGAGTCCCAGCAGTCGGAAGTGATACCTTGGTAGGAAAGGAGTTAAATCGGACTAACTTATTTACGGCATTGACGGTTTTCGCAGGAAACACGAGAACCATATGGGACCTAAGTGACTATGTTGTAGTTCAACCTTACGATTATTGCCTTCTAAAGTCAACTAAATAGACCTAAAGCCAAGCGAAAGACAAGATGAGAACAGTCTTCATATTGGTTCTTCACTAATTCGTTCACCGCTCTGCAGTTGGGCACATTTTTGGTTCTCATCAATGCCTAGGTAGTCAAATATGCTGTTTAGAGTGAAAGGTTTGCAGAATGAAGCAGAAGGAGATGAATCCACAACCATTACCTCAGGGGCCTTGGAATCATGTCATCGTCACTGTCACCGTACGCTGGTGCTCCGAAAGTGACATTGGCAAAGGGCCGGTCAACTCTTCCTCCAGTAATAATAGAGAGGTACTCCATTTCCACCTTTAAATTCTTCTCCAAGTTCCTCTTTCCAGTAAGTGGCAATGGATCTCTGCATTGTCAGCATCACAAACTTCGGTGGAAAATTAGTATGAGCTAGGCAACACTTGATGTTTGGTGGTACTGTCATTCCCTAAAGTATGAACTCACAGTGCTTGCGGGAAAAAAATTCCCTTCGTTTCCTCGCCCCACCCAACCACACCATTCACAAGCACGCTCAGTCGCGATGTTCTAATATACACTCTGTTAAGTGGACTCTTACAAATACGTGAAATTCAATCATCAAAGTATGTCAATAAGAACACTATCTTTTGGTTCATTATTGCTACAAAGATGAAGAAGTTTCAACTAAACAATACGCTCCGTGAAATAATAAAAAGGGATAATTACAGCAGTGTTTCCGAGGTTAGGATAAAATTACAGTTAGGAAGATTAAGTTTCAAATTGTAACATACCGTGATAAAAAACATTAAAAAAGTAACACTTGTGTCCATCCATCAGGGTTCCGTCTAAAAAGTGTATTTTTTTCGTGATGTCGTAGCTCCTCAAATAATTGACCTATTTTTATTTTTGTCCTAACATATAAGAATCTCTTTTCCCTGGGACTCGCAAAATGACTCTAATTTCTCCTGTATGGAGCCACCTTCTTCACTCGGGCAATGCTACTTCTGAAGCTCCTTACTTTTTCAGGGATAGTCACCGAGGACAAAAACAAAAATAGGTCAATTATTTGAAATGACTCTAATTTCTCCCGTATGGAGCCACAATATATATTTTTAAAATGGCAATACTGCCTATATATCGAATAATTTTTCACTTCAACCCCCAATTTGAAAATTAGGGTTTTGCACCCTAATTTCTAAATTAGGGTTTACAAACTTACACTATCACACACACACCCTACCCCGCAGTCGCCGCCCCCTTCCTCCCCTCACCCCGCGCGCAGCCCCCTGCCTCGCCTAACCCTGTTAGTGTTAATGGCCGGTGAAGCTGTCGTCGTGGTTGAGCGAGTCACGACTGTACCGCCGTCGCGAAGTTGACGTCCTCCGAGGCTCAACGATAAATCAAGGAAGCAAAACTAGGTCTGCCGCCCAAAATCAACTTATTTCACACTGCCATTACAGCCCCCATCAGATCCACCCATCGCCGACTAGATCTAACCCACAGATGATCATCCACCTACAAAAACACGCTAGAAAAAATGGTCCTAGAGCGGCACGAGCAGATTCGTCGTTTTATAACCACCACAGTTTATCTCGACTTGTTGACCACCACGGCTAAGACCAATCTCTGGACACTACCAGGGCATCACCACAAACTCAGGTAGGATGACTGATTTTCTCTTTTGATGAAGTAATGACATTTGAAAAAAAAATAACCTTCTAACTTAAGGGCAATAAAGTCATTTTTCTAAAACCTTTAGGTTTTTTAAGATTTCATTTGGTAGATGGAAATAAGTGTAATTTGTTTAAACTAATGGACACGCATGTAATTTCACTGTAACCTCAAGAACACTGCTGTAATTATCTTTAATAAAAACAATACAAATATAAATATTTTGTTGTACCCCCATCCGTGCCTTGGATTCAAGAAGTTAGGTGACCCGACTCTTGGACACATATCCGATCCCGCTTCTGTACCGAACCGATGTTACATTTGCCGGATATAAAAGATCTTTGCTCTCAACTTAAAAGAAAAATGAAAGGTGATTTTGGCTGTGAGAAGTTTTAGGAGTTATTCTGTTCCAGCCGTTCTTGTTTACTCGAGAATTCAGTTCGTAAATGCAAAAAGCACTTTGATGTCATGTACTCACGCTGCCTTGGCGTTGAAAGATGTCTAGGGCTACTAGGTTAGCACTCAGAACTTCAGCTACACGCCTAGATTTAACTCCAAACGTGTACTTCAGCCCACAATTGGATGCAGCTTCATTCTCAAGATATTCCGAAAGGACAACGACACCAATTGCAAGGACCTCCACATTTCGGTCACAATATTGTTTGGGACAATTGTTTTACGAATCAAAAACAAATACAGTATAAGATTCAAAGCATATACATACATATATAAAAATATACACAACCATTGATCAGCATTTCTAATTGAATATGACATCACCTAAGTGAATCTTGACCCTTTATTCTGACGATAAGGCTGGATTCTAGATGGATGGCAGGTTGAACAACAAAGGATGTTCATTCGTTCCTCCAGATACAAGCCAAGAACTTTCACACAAATAATAGTAAAATAAAGAGGAAAAAAACTTTAAAAAGACAATAAACCTTATTTGAGTTTCATTTGGAGTTCATTTGACGGGCATGTAAGTTTCATTTGAGTCTTATATAAGCTAGCTCAGTGTGTCATTCTAAAACTCGGGAATAAAGGCAAGTAGGGTTAGCATCCTCAGTGTTGCTGGTTTACTTTCCCAACACTCCTCGAAACACCAAAAAGATCTACACAAGCTTCCCACAACCGCGCAATGGCACCGGGAGTACCTGTAGATGCCTTCACACACAGCATGAAGGTTTCAAGTCTTGTTACGGGACACTCGAAAAGGGCATACGTGACATTTTTAGCCGGTAATGGCGACTACGTTAAAGGGGTGGTTGGGTTGGCCAAGGGTTTGCGAAAGGCGAATAGCGCATATCCTCTTGTGGTTGCCATGCTGCCAGATGTGCCTGAAGAACACCGCGCAATTTTAAGGTCTCAGGGTTGCATCGTTCAAGAGATCGAACCTATTTACCCGCCAGAGAACGAGATTCGATTTGCAATGGCCTACTATGTCATCAACTACTCCAAGCTCCGTATCTGGAATGTAAGTCAAAGCCAATACAACATTTCGACTCAATACTCGCATCTACATTATAGATACTTCGAATGTGTTACGTAAAGAATGATACTTTAAGATAGTTCAAACATGTTTTTGTTGATGCTCAAATGTATCAAAAGGAGCGGTGCTTTGGCTGAAAACACATACTACTGAGTCTAGCTCACAGTGTGGGATAGGTCTCTACTTACACTTATCAAATGCTTAGCTATGACTTATGAAGCATAAGATTCTTGCGGGAAAAACACTAGCTATGGCACGACAGTGAAAGGATGCCCTCATATGTGACACACATCAAAGCTCGTGGTTTGAATGCAAGCATAAACTTTGACTAGATATAATTTATAAATGCAATAGTAAAGCGGTATAATAGGGTGGCAAGGCTATAGGCTCTATGCTAAGAAGAATGCTTGTGTAATTGCAGTTTGACTACAGCAAGATGATCTATCTAGACGCGGATATCCAAGTTTTTGATAACATCGATCATCTCTTTGACATGCCGGATGGGTACTTCTACGCGGTAATGGACTGCTTTTGTGAGAAGACATGGAGCCACTCACCGCAGTATTCAGTTGGGTATTGCCAGCAGTGCCCAGATAAGGTCAAGTGGCCGGCTGAGATGGGCTCACCTCCTCCCCTGTACTTCAATGCTGGGATGTTTGTGTTCGAGCCTAACAGGTTAACTTATGAGAGCCTTCTTCAGAAACTCCGAGTCACCCAACCAACACCTTTCGCGGAGCAAGTGAGTTGAACCAAATATTTTGCTCTTATATTTGGTAGTAAGATGTATGATTTTTCTTTGCAAGTCGAACTGGTTTAGGGTTGAGCACTCAAAAGGATTTGCGTTTGGCTGAAACTTGTATCCAAAAGAAGCCTTAGGGTTATTTGCATGCAACAATCCGACAAGCATGCTATCATACATGCATCAACTCTACAAGGAACCTAGCTATAGCGTACAAGAATACCTCCTTTACTATAGAACTGGGAGAGGCTATTACATGTCATTTCTAAGACAGCAGTAACAAAAACATGACACTCATTTTTCGCTTCTAGGGGTGTGCCAAGAGTCACAACTCACAACCATGACAAGTAAAATGTTTCTTCTTCTTTCACAACTTTCTTACAGAGTTTAACTGAAGTCTAATGGGAGGTATTTTTTGAGTTTGACAATGACTTACGTAAGATATCCTTATAATCAGGCAAGCCCGGGGAAAAAGAATACGGAAAAATGGAATTTACCTAGTAGTACAGATATCATCACCGTTACTGAAGTAGAAGATAGAAGATGATAATAAAGAGAGAAATACAAAGCAAAGCTAAAAGAATGCTCATAATAGCTTGAAGGATATTACCTGGTTCTAACTTTTCTGTCATCCTTGTATTGACATGTAGGATTTCTTGAACATGTTCTTCCAACAAATATACAAGCCCATTCCTCTCGTATACAACCTGGTTCTAGCAATGTTATGGCGCCATCCAGAGAATGTTGAACTTGAAAAAGTCAAAGTGGTTCACTACTGTGCTGCTGTAAGCACTCCCTCCCTTCAAAAATCTTTTACCTCTCAAACAAACTGTTTAACCTAGCTCTTCTTAATGACTTTGATCTTCTCCTTTACATAACAGGGATCAAAGCCATGGAGGTACACCGGCAAAGAAGTTAACATGGATAGAGAGGACATAAAGCTGTTAGTTAAAAGTTGGTGGGATATCTACAGTGATGAGTCACTAGACTTCAAGGCTGAAAATCTTGTGCCTGAGGGAGAAACCTGCTCGAGGCCACCAATCATGGGTTCCATGCATGAGTCTGCAATGTCCTACATCCCTGCACCATCTGCTGCTTAAAATGAAGAGCCTGGTCTCTGAAGCTACTTGGTCTTATCAAACTTTTGTTTTAGTTACTTCTTTTTGGAGGAAGGAGGTGAGACTTCACCAAATACATAAGATTTCACCAAAGTGTTAAATGCTTTCCCTATGTATCTACTGGAAAAGGAATGCATAGCCTTTCTCCTGGAGTAACAGTAATAATCACTTTTAGTTTGTTATACAAGATACCTAACTATCTGTCTTAGCATTTCTTCTTTAAGCACAATAAAATTCCCACTGCATTAAAACGGTGTTCCAAGAACCTCAGTCATGTATTTGATTAGCTCAACATTAAAAACTGATTTGATATATATTCTCACCTCTCACATCACTTATTACTTCAATACTATAGCATCTCCTAGACTCCAGCTGCTGTTTAGTTAGGTTATGACCAGCCCGATCTCCAAAGGCCAAAAACATATCAATAGTTTAGTAGCAGGAGCATATCATGATATGCAACTAAACAGGTTAGGCTTTAAACCATCTCAAATATAGCACAAGAACTTGAGCACTTAATTAGCCTAACCTCAAACAGAATCCACCTGAGGTCATTTATTGAGAGAATGAGTAAATTGATCATCATGATTTGAACAAAAAGAAACACAATATTAAAAGAATCACTAGTGGAATTATGTGGCTTTCTTCTAAGTGCACTGGAATTTTCCACCATTCAATAGTCTGTATTCCATTTTAAGTGACATGTGCATGAGTGTCATACGCTACCTTGCAGAATAGGACAATATGGAGCTAGCATCTGCACCTATGACAAAATACATTAGAAACAAGGTTGGACCAACTCAGCTATTGCATATTCAAATGCATCTCCAGCACTAAAGTGACAAGGGATCAAATGACAGAATAACACCTGGAAGAATCTCCAACACAGAAGGCAAGAGTGCTCACGTGCAACCAGCCAAAGCCAATCCATACCCAAAGATGTCAAGTTATTGTTTTAATATGAACTCAAATATGGGCACTAGAATTACATAATCAAAACACAGATGGCCAAAGTTAAGCCTGTGAATTCTTGCCCATCTTCTATCATAAAGATTAAAGGTCGAGCAATTTACTAGCCTGCAACCTAAAGACCTACTTACCCTCCCACTGTGATCACAAAATCTCCACAAGCACATAACTCGTGATGCTTAGTAAAGTTCAAATGGTAAGATGCACAAGCAAGATTGTTATATCATTCCAGAAAATCAATAGCTTCCTCACCTTCTTCAAAAGCCACATAGAGAAAGTCAGGTTCCTGAAAATAGCCGTCTTCAAAAAGAGAAGGTGCGGCTTCCCTGCTTCTTTGAGGCTTTCTGTCATTCAGCTCTATGACTGAAATAATCCTTTCTTTGACGTAGTTTTCAACAGTCTCCTTTTCAAAATTTTGGCCCTGTAACCCTAGAAGAGAAATGCATTCCCCTTGGAAGTTGGAGTCATTGGAGGACAAGATCAGGCCAGAAATTGTTTTTGCAAGATCAGGAGCGTAGCTGCAAATCTAAGGAAGACAAAACATTGGAAACTTAGGTATCAAAAATACCAAAATACATAAACAAAACATTTCCGATTCAATATATAGCTATTGATTGTACATACAATTAGTTAAACCCGAAGCATGTATGGAGAACAATGTAAACAGAATCTTCTCATACAAAATAAAGCCGATAATAATGATAAGAAAAAGCTGAATGAATCCTTTTCCTGGGAAAAGGAAAAGAATAAAAGTCAGTGAGGAACCGCTGTTTCGTTCTGTATATATGACTACTGGATACTGATGCAGTGTTCTGGAAAACCATTTCGATCCTGGAGTCTACATAACGTCAACAGGTGCACGCTGATAAAATGACTGTAAGCCATCGGTATTTTATTTTTCCATATCACTGCAAGATGTCTAGCTTATATTTAAAAGTTTTTGCGTTTAACACTTATGAGATTAAATCTCATTTTTCATCATAAATGGTTCCTAAAAATATGTAGCTGGAGGCCCACTCAACTGGAAACTAAAAGGCACTAAGGCCACCTATTGGAGGAGGGAGGGAGGGAGGGAGGTAGGGAGGGGGAGAGAGAGAGAGAGAGACCTTGAGTGCATGTGCACTGAGAAGAACTCCTGCATTCTTCTCCTTCAAATCATTCAATGCAAGCTTAATAGCCTTTTTGACAAGAGATCGACCAAGTCCAGCCTTTTGTTTCTCTGGTGGCAACATAACTGTGCATTGTGTTAAGAAATAGACATACATAAAAGTGTAACATACTCAAGCATATTTGGGGACATGAGGGTATTGCTTATTGTAGTAGTGAATCGCAATATCAATATGGGAATCTGGTGGCAAGTTTTCCCATTGAAGTACTGCATAGCCATCTTGATCCAAAACACACTTCAAAGTCAAGCCATAACTTTTCCAATTGACGCTTGTCAACGCATTCAAAATTGAATGGGATGAACAAGGCGAGAAGTCCTCGAAATATAAAACCTGAAAACGGATATTACAGGTCATATTAATTAAAGTCCTGAAGAGTTATTATCAATTGAATAAAGGAACACGTAGAGATTTATTCCCTTGGTTAAATAATCAGCAAGTCCCTTGGATGGATATTGATATAAGCAGCATCAATTTTATTAAGAGACTAAACACACCTCTCATACCCTTCATGTGATCTTTTAAATCCATGAGAGCATGCTACATTGCATATTTAATATAATCTTCCTACCCCTTCCTCAGCAACATACTTTCAAGTCCAACGTCTCTAACAGTAATGTGATACACCAAATATCTCTTCCTTGCAAACTTTCTTTAAGACATATTCACATGTAGGACGGAGTCAATTCTAAAAAAATTTAAAAACGGATCTAGCCTCTGTTTTTGTGTTGCATGCCCTCAGGCAAGGACTCGTTGAATCTGATGATTCGCTCACAATAATCACAGCTTCCATGACTTGGTCAGCACTTTTTTTGCTTTCTGTGCAGCAAGCGACCCCACTTCGAACCTTCAGACATCCACTAGCAACAGGTAAAGAGAATGAATAGTTGGAACTGTTGAGACTGTAGCTTAAAGAGTAGTGATAAAAACACATGTGCGTCTATGTGTGCTATATCAGAGCATGCATCATGGACATGATAACTTTTATCTATAGTTACTTTTTTAGTGTTATGTGATGCAGGACTTTTCCTACATTATTATGTTCCTAGGTGTATGGAGCCACTCGAAATGTTGGAAGCTCAGAAAAGGCATAGTAGGTTGGGGTGTACATGTTGCAACAGCCAGCCATAACTTGTAAAACATAATGACCAAAGCCTTCATATGCTTTCATACCGTAATCAAATTCACAAACAGAGTAACACTGAAATAAGTCAATTGCGTTGTATGTTTGATGGTTTAGATACCAAAATATGATTGAAGTTGGAAAGCTTCCAAAAACATTTTAGAGGCCTATACAAGAAGTGGTTAAAAGCAAGCGGCAACTTGTGCATAAGCTTTATAGGCCTAATAAGAGATCACAAACAACATTATGCAGAGAAGTGGTGTTTTCATGCCTTATAATCATACTGAACTACCAGCTTCAACGAGTCAATAGATTTCATCTATATGCAGCAGTACACGTCAACGCCTATACTACATGTAGACACCTAAAGCTTCATATCATTATCAGCTTCATAGTCACAATATAGTTCTTGGTATGTCGAAGAGCAAGAATGCAATGGAAATCATATGCCAATAAATCATAATGTTGGTCAAATCTTAGTTGCACAAAGCGGGGGCGGGAGCGGGAACGGGGGTGGGGGCGGGGGCGGGGGCGGGAGCGGGAACGGGGGCGGGGAAGTGTTAGCACCAAGAAGAATCTGAGGTTGGGAGTGGCTTGAATAAATAAATGCGTAAAGAGTATTGTCATTTGTTTAATATAGTTTACATAGACAGCAACAGCAGACAAGGAGACTTTAAGGATTTGAAGGAAGAGAGAAACAAATAATTGAGTTGTTCAATGCATCTCTATCCAGCTAGCGGGATCGAGTTCCCATCTTAGCTTGGGACGAGATCCCATGGAGCTCCTAACTTGGGATCACAAAAGCGAGTTTCCGAGAGAGAAACGTCACCATATTAGGAGTTTCCTGCAACTAAGGGTCAAATACTATAGCCATTAAACAGAATGTGATCATTGAAAAGTTGCCTTTGTAGACGCAAATGCATATGATACAGGGGCGCCTCCAAACATTTGATCACGAAAGTTTGAAGCACTGGTGTAACTACAGTTTGATCAACATAAGTCATGAGACTGAACATAGTATATAACCATGAAGCTGGCAGTTGTAGACACTTAGAACTCACTTAGTAGAGAAGCAAGAGCGGCAGATATTATCCAGACTATTTCCATGCTTGAAAATATAATCCTCAAGGCCTGACTTCAGATGCTCGATATTTGATGCAGGAGAGAAAGAAGTGCAATCATTTGCTAGGATAACATTTCCAAAACGGGAATGCGGAAGGTCACCACAGTCAAACATGAGTTCAATTGCAACCTTCTACACAAGAAGCAAAGACGATCTTCTAGTCAGCACCAGAAAATGAACTTTGATAGAGCTTACACATCATAGTATCAGCAGAAAATATAATGGAAACTGTCACTGAAGCAAAATGAAAGTCAAACCAAACATCTGAACAACTGATAGGCTTAATGACTTAAGTATTCTAGTAATATGGATATGATCTGATAAAGACATAGTATATGACCATCCAAATCAAGCATCCTAATACAGGTACGCATCTGAGCAAGCGTAGACTATTTTTTTCAACAGGATTGTTGTTGCACATAGTAAGGTACAAAACATTGCTCAAGAAACCCTATCTGCTTAAGTGACCCCATCAATGACTGTTTACCTCAGCAGAATTTCTACACCAGAAATTTGGACCACCCTGACTGCTTCCCATATGATTCTTATCATGTTTATGTTGCAAGTCCTTGTTTATTATTTTCTTTCCCCGCCCAGACAAGCTTTGAGAGCTTAGACTCATGATTACTTCCTATCATCAACCAGATCACGTAAAAATATTGAGAACAAAAATATGCAAGGATGTCAACTAAACAGGCCAACACAGGCTGTTTTCAAATACAGTGATGAAATAATTCAGAAACTTTTGATTCAGTGATGCCAATAGAAAATTTTCACCAAAATCTCTTATATGCACCAATTTCTCTGAAGTGAACGATGCACAACTCCACCCCTTGCCTCTCCCCACGGCCGCCCTGATAAAAAAGAAACAGACAGAGGGGGACAGGATATGTATTTTGACGTAATCTTATTCAGCAGTGCATGGCACTTAAAATCAAAATCATTTATTCAGGATGACGTACTAGGGGCTGTAGCGGGAATGCAATTATCGACACGTTATCCCTGAGCCCCCAACAAGTGCTTATCATCATGGGGAGGCGATAATCTCAATGTGTCTAATATTCATTCTACATCCTAAGAGAGTAAAATAACTACAAGAATGTGCAGGTGTCTCATTTTTATTCAAGTAGCATTATCACTTTCTGTGACTACACTTTTTAGTACATAAACAAAAAAAAAAGTGCATCAGTAAAAGCAGAACCTCAGATATAGTGTTTTTGTTGTTATAAATAAAGGTAGGTGCAGGTGTCCACTATGTCACGACGCGAAGCTTCTACCACATTCTAATTTATAAACACTTCTAAAGTCAAAATAGCACATGTAAAAAGAACTCGAAGAAATAGAGTATTCAAAATAGTAGATGCACTTACAGGAATCTTTAAAATAAGTGTCTGCAGAAACAATCACAAGAAGTCGGAGTGAATACAATGGGTAAGAAAAGAACTAGAAACCCTTTTAGGGTGTATCCATATACGGAATGAGAAATCAAATTTTAAGTTATGTAGATATAAAACATGTAACCTTTTGAAGAAAGCGAGTGAACTCTGCCAGCAAGTTGTCTACAATTTCAGATGTTGAGAGTGATACTTCGGTCCCACTGCAAGAAAAACTATTAAACAATAGCTAGCAACACGGTTATGAAATTAATAACACAAATGTTGTGATAAGCATGCCTAAATTTTGCATCATTCTTTGCTCTTGAAGGTAGCTTAAACAGCCTTCTCTCTGAAACACTTTCTTTGAGATTTAATCTATAGTGATATATTTCGTCATCACAAAAGCCTGCAGTAGTAACATATAAGGACAGAGGTCAGGTATCAAAATTACCTTATCGGAATGGTCAGGGAGAGGGATTGTCAGAAGGAGTAAAACTTACTGGTTGTTGCAACTGAAATAACTCCATCTGCAACGCACGCAGATGCTACTCGTCAAATAACCAATGAAAAAATAGCATAAAACCACATTCACTTGGCATACAAGGCAAATATGTAATGATATACATATATGCTTTATAATGGAGCTGGATTGACGATCCTCTTAAAATCTGACAACCCTAAAATCGGTCAATTGTTAAGTATCTATCCCATTTATTTGTGTTGCTAGCAGAGAATGATTGCATATAAAAATCAGCAGAACATCTAGTGAAGTGTTTAGCAATCTCCACAAGTATCCAATGCCCTCAATGACTTAACAGAGCAGCATTAAAAAGGTTTAGCAAATATGTGCCTGCCATACTGACCTGCATTCCAAAAGCAAAGCATATAAAGATAACAGGAAAAAGAGGTAGACTAGGATAGCCATGACAATGAAGTTACTAAATCATGGACTCTGCATTTGTCAGTGATATGTAAACTCTGGTCGTCTCTGAACAGGTAGGTTAGATTTTGATTAACCTGTCAGCCAAAGAACCCAACATAATCTGCTTCTTAAAAAAATTGCGAGATTCTGATATCCTTTTGTTTATCAACAGAACATCAGTAAATAGCATTATGGAAGTGCTTTGCTTTCGTGCTAGTTGAAGCAAAATAAAAGCACTACAAATGTTCCCAAAACAGGAAGAAGGAGAAGAAGAAGAAATAAAATGCTATACATGGATTCAACAAAAAAAAGAATTAGGATGCAGTAAGAGATAATACATCAAATCATTCCTGAAAATATGGCCATCAGAAAACAATGTGAGGCTTGTATCCGATGAAGGGCATTCTTAAAAATCCAATCAGCATGAGACATCATATTAAGATTGAAAAACAGTGCACAGTGTATTTTGAACTTCAGCCTCACTTCCATCCTATTCACATACTTTTTAGGCAAATGAAAGAGTCAATGACAACTACCAACTAACATGCCAAAGTACAATTTGCTACCCCATTTTCCACCCAATGCAGGATCTGGTGCATACATCAAGTCCTGAAACTCCTCCAAGCAGCTTCCAACTCCAGTATCTGAAACTGGTCATACAAAGAAACAATGCCTATTACTTCAGTTCAAACTTCTAAGTAGGTACATTTAAAACTTCCAGTATCAACTTTTGTTGAGTCAATCTTCCATGTTCTGGGATTTCAAAGGCCAATTGCATGTCCCTAAAAATTAAGACAGAATAAACAAAAGAAATGTCTGATGCAAGGGGAGACATACGAAAATCACGTTTTTTTACTTGTTTGGCATACCAAAAATTTTACTCTTATGCCTTTTAGATTAGCAAAGAAATGTTACTAACTCCTTATTTTGTTTGGTTATCATTTTTGAAAATTATTTTTAGCGATTACCAGATTAAATTACTTACATTCTTTCTGTAAAATGTTATTGGAACTCAAGCCACTCCAGTTGGCACAGAACATTTATAAAAATGGTTTCTAAACAATTAAATTTGTTTTTGTATTTTGTAAAACTTTTATTTAATTAGATTATGTAGTTTAAGACATTTTAAAATGATAGTACGTGAAATTGTCGACTTCGCTCATTATTTTTACTCTAGCTTGACTTGCCGAACGATACTCATTTCGTGCGCGAGTGCTGTTTGAGTTGACTTCGCTAATTGTTCTTATCCCCTGCTTGACTTGCTAAACGATACTCATTTAATCCATTATTGCTACTTGAGTTGTTTACGTCAGACTAAATCTATCCTAAAAATTTGTAAAAAGGTCAAAATGAGAAAATTTGAAATGGTACGAACGGAGTAAATGAAAATCATAATCTGCGTCCTATTATTCTCGTTCATACATCATTTCTCGCTAAACAGGTGTTACTGAGAAGATACTAAACTTTTAGCGACCAAACGATATTTGGACAAGCATACAATGCGTGAATTTCGAAATGCAGGCAGTAATAAAGGTAGACAAATTAAGGCGACAAGCTGTAAATGTAATCGACGATGAAATTTGTACGCATTATGGAGGCACATAGACACACAAATATGTAACTATACTTGAGATTTGGACGATCTGAGGATCGGAGAGTGGAGACGATTTTAGAGCGACGGATAGTCTACAAAGCTCATCTGACTTGCGGCATCTTTGAATTGCGCAATAGATGAACTGTGGACAGTGTAAAAGCTGTAATTAGGAAACAAGTGAGAGCACAGGCGATTCGGATTTGCGAGATCGAGGAGAGATGCAACTTACATGACGACAAAGTTTGTAAACAGAGGAGGCGTCCATTGCTGCCATTGCTGAATGTTGAGATCTCACGGCATAGAGAGAGAGAGAGAGAGAGAGAGAGAGAGAGAGGAATTAGTTCCCGCGCATTTGAAAAAATCAAGTGACCGTGAGAGATGTAAGAAAAAAGACTTTACCAACATTCAGCTGATTTTTCGTAGAAGTACGGGTAAATAGATTTGAAAAGGTGCTAAAGTCACCCTTCACAACTTAAGCAACTCGAACGCAACCGCAGTCAAGATCCTGATTAATTATTGGCAAGTGTTATGAGGGAGAAATTTTTTTCGATCGCGCTATGAGATTGTACTTGAACGTTTTGATAATAATGATGGTGACCTGAGTGAAATCAGATGAAACATGTTGATCTAACTCTTTTCGTTTTAGACCTTGATTATACTATGATGCTTATTTCTTTACTTATCTTGACGGCTCACCTTCGCTTATTGGATTCATTCATGTCCGTGCAATAGTTCCTAAGAGAAAAGAAACTTGGGACAAAATTCTATCATATCTCCAAGGTTTGGCAGGTCCAATCATATTCATTGAGATTTAACCAAGTTATTTGTGCGGTGGATTAGTGCGGTCCTTTAGGAAATGTTTTTCCATACCACTGACATTTGATTAATTTGATTCAAACATTGGGTCCCGCTGATATCCTATATATTGGACCAAGACATGAACGAGTAAAAGGTTTGGACAGTACACTACTTATTATAGAATTAATTAAGCTTTTTGCAAATTAAGAGTGGTTAATCTAGTTTCAAACACCTTGTGTCATAACTTGGAAATTCATGCCTCTGACCATGCTTGCGTTTATCTTACTAGGCGTCCTCCCCAAGAGAGTTCAGAGGCCTATTCGCTGTGAAGCTTACTGGAATCTCACCCAATGGGAAAGGAATTTATTAGGGTAGCATGATCCACTGGCCTTACTAGGCAAAAGCGGTATGTACCAAACGGTACGATATTGATAACTATATATGTTATAACTCCCCCTTTTTACATGTTACAAGACAGGGTTAGATCATGCTTAAAATCATGGTTTTGTGAAATAAAAAGCGTATTTGTATCATCCCATTGTCCGTGGCTCTCGATTGCCGGCGGTAGTCGTGGAAAGATTTTTATTTGGGACAGCTATCAGATTTTCATAATACATGCAGTAGACATGGCTTGTTTCAGCTTAGAGAATCAATCACTTAAAGTTATGGCTAAATTTGGTCCCTTTAGAGTCTAGAATTCGAATATGGTTTCATCAACGTTCCTTATCATATTGCCGAGAGAATTCTACCTCGTCATATTCCTTTTGCTGGTTATGAGGACAAACTGATATGAGATCTCACCGAGGCTAATCAGCTCTCAAGTAAATTATCCTTCATTCTTTTGCATAAATAAAAGTAATAATGTATGCTACTAAAGTGGAGAACTCCAAATGTGTGACGACTCTATCCTTTTTGGATGTTACTTTTGGCTTTTCCAATCCGTCTCAAAGTCATAGCCTTCCTTTGACAAGCAATTGACCGCCTTTCTCTTAAGTTGGCTCTCTACAAATTTCATTTGTACAAGTGATGATATTTCTTCCTTTTGTTCATCCCACACCGAGACAGTGGGTCGTATCTTCCTTGATCATGCGTGTACGAGACTTGTGTAGTTTAGCCTTCTCGATATATATGCACCGCCATTGGCGACTCATTCTCAAGAATGACTCATAGCTTGGATTCATCACTCAGGCTCCCACAATAAGATAAAATCCAAAGTCAGTCTGTACATTTTCTCAGCTTTGTGGTAAGTCTGTGATGCATCATCTGGCCTTATCATATTATTCAGCTAACTAACCTTTTGGGTTAACCAGCTTGAGAAGCTAGTAGTTTCAGTTACTTGTAATTCGTTCTCTCTTCCCCTTTGTCACGTTTTACCCCGTTTGCTCTACAAGAGATCGATAAAGTAGTGTATGCCTTCCCGACCATGTGGTCTCGTCAATGCTTACGTGTCCATTGATTATGTATCATTATAAAGCTGATACGGGTTTGGTGATCACTATTCATTATGAGAATCCTTAAACGCTTGACCAAATTCTTCAAGTCTTTGAACCATTATACTGCCCAGACTACGACAGTTCTTCTAGTGTGTTGTTGGGCTCAAAATAGACACATTAAGCACGTTATTTCCGCACCAACTTACACTTTATTACATTTAAAATGATATGAACAAATAACGTGTTTAGCCTTGACAACTCCATTTTTTATACGAGTTTTGTCTCTACAGACTTTCATAAATTTATATAAATGAGGAACTCCTTCAGAAAGCCAAAAACATTCCAAATTATCGTGTCGAGCCAAATCCTTTTCACTTCAATGACCACTGCCACGGCTACTGCTACAGACAACAATTTTCTCTTTGGGTGATACTGTACTATTTTTTTCCTTTCGGTGTCAAAAAAAAAAAAAAATAAAAACTAATGATTTTGCTTTGTCATAGGTTTTGCTGCCAATTTGGTCTTTCTTCTTTGTATGGGTCGTAAGACCCGATTATGAAAAGGGTAAAAGCAAAATAATAGTTTCGAAGCAAGCAGGTATCAAGACAACTCGTAAAGATAATAGTTTCAAGACGAGCGAATACGAGGACAACTAATTAGGCCACGTTTTCTTTTCTTTTCTAGGTGTTCGAGACAATGATTGGCTGATACCACTGATCATTAAGTGACAATCAAAAGATGTTACGTAAAAACACAATTAACCGTATTTAATAATCATTAATTATAAAATTAGCAGGCCAAATGCTGCCCTGAAAGCATTTTACACAAAGAACTACGACAAAAGTGAATAAACCTTATAATGCCATAGCTGACGAGTGACAACTGAAATACCACTTGCATATTTTTCCAAGTAACAGCCTTACCGACATGTGTGTGTGTGGGTGTGGGGGAGGGGAGGTGGGGAAATGAAACCCAATGTGTTACTCATGCAAATGAAACTCAGTTAACATACTACAGTTGCATTTAATCACCGATTAGTCGCACATAATCGTTTTGCAATGTAAGTAACACTAAAATTCATTATACTTGGAAACTGAGATAAGAGTTGATATACGACACCCTTAAATAAAAAAAAATTTTGAAACCAATAACATTGTTCATTTTCTTAATTTTTATGATCATTGGCCATGCTTTAAAGAAAATTTGAAGCAATGCAACTTCCAATACATTAAAGTTAAAGAGTAAAAAAAATGTAGCGATCAACATATAAACTTCGTCTCAACACAGCATAATATCGGAGACCGGAGAATGTGCAAAATTTTCATTAGGCACGTCGCTCTCTCGTAGTTTTTATACTTTCAATTAAGACAAGTATTTATTTATATAAGAATGCTCGTATAATTATTTTGTACTTTCGATACCATTTACGGAAAAGATACAATCAAAGTACAAAAATACAAAAGCATTCTTGTTATGATCGGGAGCACAAATAATACGAAGAACGTTATCGCCGCCCATGGTTGACTCTGGCTGCGTCAGTTTAACACATGACTGGGACCCTTTTAGTAAAAAAAAAAACAAGCGCCAACCACTCGTGGCAGTGACGGTGGCAGTGGCAGTGGCAGTGACCGTATCGGTAACAGCAAAAATATTCCCGGTTACAATAAACTCTATGTAGCGGCCTATACCTACGCGCAGCAACATACAACAAACGCACTACCTACTCAATAAAACGACACGTGAGCAACTCAGAGCCCTCTTACAAAGGGAAGATGATTGGACGCTCCGAAAGTCAAAAAGGGGAGACGGAGGAATCACAGAAGGAGTAGGAGCAGTGGACGAATTCGTAGAAGCTTTTCAAATTGGGAGTTTGGTGGAGAATGGGTGGCGACATAACTGAGAAACCAGTTGCTCAGTACATTTACATGTGCGCATTAGCTGTGCAGGGAGTGTGATAGAGATAGAGAGAGCTGACAGGTGATCAATCGACATCAAATTAGTGTGAATTCAAGATGGAAGGCGACGGGATTCAGGTGGAAAGAAGAGACGAGATTGCGTCGCTTAATTCATCGGCGGATGAAGTTTCACATCTAGCACTGGACATTGGAGGTGAATTTAACTAACACCAGCTATGCCTTCTCAATCGATTTTGTCCATCGGACTTTCTACGACTTAAATTAATCTATGATATATGATTTCCGCTTAAGTTCAGCTCAATGTTTACATGTACGCTATCTAACCTAGGCATAAACAAGAAGTGAAAGCGGAGAATCCAATGGAGCAGGAGGGAGTATCAGAATTATCATACGCGGGAACTCGATGACCCATAGTTTTGCCTAGTCTTATTCACCCCTGTAATATATACACTGGCTTCAACTTAACATTCACAAATCAGTTGTGCTTAGTGTTTCTTGTAGGCCTTGTAGTCCGTAAGTCACTATTAACTTAATTGGGTCTGGTAGCTAGACTACTTAAATTCTACTTTGTTAGAATTTTATGATCAATCATGCTTGATATGTTCTCTGAGAAGTAATTTTGAAAAGGAATTTTTATAGGGTTTTATCTTTGCCTTTAATATCAAATTATCTTTCTATGCGTATAGCATTGCGAGTTGGGCAAATAACAACAGATTGTCAAGTGAAGCAGGGTCAAGATTGTTAGGTAAGAGGTCAAGACCGACCCAGCTAGTTTGGGACAAAAGCTCTAAGTTGCCGGTTAAAGTTTAATACGTGTTAGAATTTGAGTTGACTCGTGTTCCTTTTAGCAAGTTATATGGGTGTAGACATGAATTGATGAGGGACGGAAAGGAAGATTAGTTTATGATATAACTGAAGCCTTGAATCCTGCAAAATGTCTATACAAGGAATCTAGAAGTTAGGGGATCTCTCATTATATGTAATGCACCTGCTATGTTTGTTCAAAATGCGCTACCAAAAACACTGAAGAGCAGATTTTAGACAACTTTATCTGCTAATCCACTCAAACTCAAAGCTAACTGTAATTTTCTGTTGCTAATTAGTTTTATCATCCTAGCAAACATCCAGTGTAATACAATGATGGGATCGTAAGCACCAAATTTTCTAAGCGAGCAGTATTGTTTATAATTAAGAGAATCTTCTTTGGCGAAGATATGTTTCTCCATTTTCGGTATCCTTTTTCTTCATCCATTTTTTAATGATCTTGATTGCTCTCCTTTAAGCTTGACAAATATGGCACTAATCTTGTGTTTGTGAGCAGGCACTCTCATCAAGATGGTGTATTTTTCCAGTAATAGTGATTGGCCGATTGATGATGAGGGAAAGCGGTCTTCAAACGAAAAAGGTAGCAAGAACTGCAATTTTGTCAATGGGAGGCTTCATTTTATGAAATTTGAGACGAGAAAGATCAACGACTGCTTACAGTTTATTTCATCCAAACAGCTTCACCGCTATGGTACGTACCATTTCGTAATTAATGCCACATGGCCCACATTCAATGGATAACGACGACTGCAACTTTGTACTAAATGTTATCGTTTTTATTCTTCCCAGAGATGTTATTTTCGTTTTCATTAGGTTTTGCAGATGACAAAGCTCAAAGAAAAATGTTGATTTAGATTTATGAGTATGTGATGCTCCAAATCTTTCACTATAAACTGTGGGTCCAAATATAATTTACCATGGATATACTGCGATTAAGAGAAACTAATAGATTCGTGTTGATGTAAAAACTTTATGGTGTTATAATAAACAGTTCAGCACCAAGGGAGGGAGGAATGGAGGGAGTTAATTGAAAAGATTGGTACTCACTAAAAGCGTTCATCATCTCAGAAAAGAGAGGGATGACCAAAACGACTGTTGGAGTTTATATTATATAAGAGTCAACACTTAATCTTATAAAGAAGTCATTCTTTTTGGAAGTTTCTTAGAGAAGCCCTGTAATTCATATGATATTTCTCTTTTAATGTTTCTAAGTTCATATTCTTTTTACTTCTTGACCTGTTAATGACTTAATTTTGAATTTAGGTGGTTGGCATACTGAGGCACCTGTGGATTGTAAGAACGTCATAAAGGTAATGATCATTGTTGAGCACTGTCGATCAATAATCTTTTAAACTTCTCCAGTAGCTATCCTTTAGCTGTAGTAGAGCCAGACTCTAGAGCAATAAAAAAAGATTGGCAGGTGGTCGGTGGAGTACGGCAAATTGAAAAGTTCCAGAGTTGTGCCAAGTCTGAACAAAAAACTTGTTTCAGCGATAAAATTCAACAAATTTGTTTATACCTTGACATATCTATACATTTTTGTTTCCAATGCAAATCTCATACAAGTTAAATCCTCGTGAAGGCTACAGGTGGTGGAGCATTCAAGTTTGCTGATTTATTTAAAGAAAAGCTCGAGATTGGTCTTGACAAGGTAGAAGAGATGGACTCTCTTGTTGCTGGAGCAAATTTTCTGCTTAAGGTGAGATTCTTATACCACATATAAATATTCTGGTACATGTTTGTTCTTGTCTTTGAGTAATGAGTAGCATAAATTCTTGCTCATACATATAGCAGATGTAGTCTAAAATCATTGGACTCTATTGGTTCTGACCTGATGGTTTTGGATAGCTGAAAGGATGGTGAAGTATGGTTCATATACTGTGCTCATTTTCTACTTCATTTTCTTTGGGAAGATACCGAGTTGCTCTCATTTGGTGTTTGCTGCTTTAAAAACGGCAATAACATTCTTTTTGTATGGTGGATCTCCTTCTTGTGTACATTATTAGCCTAAACCTAAGTTTAGTTAGCCTAAACCTAAATTTAGTTGTTTATTACTCATATTTTCATGGTTGTTTAATGATACTATCATTTACCAGAACAGTAACATGCGATTTTAGATATGTATTTTGCTTTATTTTTCATGCTTTTGTGTATACAATTCACTGACAAGATTAATGTTCTATGAGTAGGCAGTTGATTGTGAAGCTTTTACCTACATGGATGGTGAGAAGGAATATGTGCAGATTGATCACAATGATTTGTACCCCTATCTCCTTGTCAACATAGGGTCTGGTGTTAGCATGATAAAGGTAATTTGAATGAAATACTAGGATGGTGGGTGATAAGGATAGATTCTATTGTTCTAGCCTCATTTACACCTTTTAATCGATTTCTCACGGTCAAGCTCATATAGGTGGATGGAGACGGAGTGTATGAGCGAGTCAGTGGAACTAGTATCGGTGGGGGGACGTTTTGGGGTTTGGGAAAGCTTTTAACCAAGTGCAAGAGGTTATCCTCTTTCTAACTAGTATTACTGCGATCTTCTATATTACTAGCATGCTAACATATCTTTTTATCAGTTTTGATGAGTTGCTGGAATTAAGTCATCAGGGAAACAATAGAGTGATAGACATGCTTGTTGGAGACATCTATGGTGGGATGGACTACTCCAAGGTATGTATATTCCTACTCTATTTTCTCATCTTATGGTATTGTCCGGACCACAGTTACAGCGTCTCCACAACCCTCCCAGACCCTGCGATGGTGGAGCCTTCAACAATTGGTGCTTTATGTGTTTTGAAAAAGGGCTTTTCCATGGTGAAATGCTTCTGCATTGATGCGATATGCATGCATGAGGGCTACACAGAGCACAGATATTTAGTGAACTGCCGGTTCCATAACTTTTGGAGCATGCATACTTGCTCATTTGGAGTGTCTATGCATAAATGATCAGATTATAATGGTTACCATCTAGTATTCCATTTTACAATGATGGTTTTTAATTAATATTTGCAATGGCAACAGATTGGCCTCTTATCAACCACAATTGCTTCTAGCTTCGGGAAGGCAATTTCTGAAAATAAAGAAATTGAAGACTACAGACCTGAAGATGTTGCTCGATCCCTCCTAAGAATGATATCAAATAATATTGGGCAAGTAAGTTACACTTATCATTTCTTTCAAGCAACTACCTAAACATTTTTTTAAATCTTCTCCTATTGCATAACACATATTATGCAAGTTTTGCATGACCATAAACATGCATTTACCAACAATCCTTGCATTTAAGCACTGGACACTTTCTTTTTGTCGATTCCTTTTCATGCTCTTTTTTCATGTCAGGTTATATGCAGAAAGATCTTCCCTGGTTCTTCCATGACCATTTTGATTCACATGGCCATACAGTACCTCTTCTCTTGCATAATAACAAAGCACCAATAGCCAGGGGCGGGACACCCTATAGAAGGTGGGCAGTTGCCCACCTTGAGTTTGAGGGAGACGTTATTTTTACTATTACTTGGTGGTAATTTATGAAAGAAATGGAAACTTAAAGAGTATTAACCTACACTTTGACCATCTTGTTAGCTAGAAAATGTTACACTGGCTACACTTTACCACCTTAACTTCTAGACCTGGCTCTGCCACTGCCAATTGTCTGGATCTACTAAGATGCGAACCGTTGATTATGCAATGTGTGCAAATTATTCAGCTCCATTTCGTCGTAATATTTCTGATTTGCTCTACTTCTTTCAGATCTCGTACTTGAATGCACTTCGTTTTGGACTCAAGAGGATATTTTTTGGAGGCTTCTTCATTCGAGGCCATGCGTATACCATGGACACAATTGCAGTTGCAGTCAATTTCTGGTAACTTTTCGGCGATGATCTGCATGCATTGTGGTAAATGGTAACTCAAAAAGAGTCTTCACTCTATGTACTGTACTGTAATTTCAAAAAAAAGTGGAAATGACTTCTGTTGCGATCAAGGAATACTCTCTTCGAAGCACTGAATTTTGTCCTCTTCAAAACTCATAACAGCGAACATATAATGGGTCTCCAAGGTTCCAACTCTTGGATCAAAAGCATTTCAACTCGTGTTCATCATTTTAAGTCACTTTTCTGATTTTCAAAATCAATGTCAATACCAAACCAAAGATGAGAGATTGTGTAAGCGTTATGTAGAAAACTGGAGGCAAATGATTGCACGTTATGGACTGGTAGGAGCTCATCTTCTTAAATGCATTATGCTCACTTCACAACAAGAGTAACTAGATTTCCATGTCGATTGATACATAGAACGCTCCAAGGAATTTAACGCTGTCTTATGGTGTCGTTCCATAAAAATCTTCTCCCTTTGGGTTTCACATTAACTTGTAAGCTTCACATTTTTCAGGTCCAAAGGTGAGGCAAAAGCAATGTTCTTGCGGCACGAGGGTTTTCTTGGGGCGATGGGAGCATTCATGAGCTATCCAAACAACGGTCTTGATCACTTGATGTCCAAGCAGCTAGTGGAACAGCTCCCAAAGAGAGCTTGCTGCCCAAAACATGAAGCTCGGAGCCCACTTTTAGGGGATCTGACTGAAAATGGAAGCATAGAGTGTAGCGTGCAGCTTTGCCTTTGAAGCGGTATGATTCCTTCCTACAGAGCATTGATTCCACCAAAAAAAACTTAGAAGGCAATTATTTGTTGCCCCATATCCCATACATTACATCAGAAGTTAACATTCGCAAAAAGTAAATTGTGGTCATAACGCTGCCCTAGTTATTGCTACCGGAGCTGGGTTAAGAAAAGAGATGAGATGAACTGTAGAACATTGCTGATTCTGCAACAAAAGCTTCGTAATTACTATGTGTACTTTTGCTTGTAACTTTACTGGGGTTCTTATATTGCTTATCTCGCAAGTCGACCTGGATATCGAGGCCATAGAAGAGACCTTGATGTAAATGCATTGGTTGTACCAAGGAAGTTAACGGATGTTCATTTCATAGTAACAAATTTCTCCTTCTTCTTGAGGTGATCTTATACAGAACTTTGAAGTTTTCAGCTCTACTGTTGTGGGGGGTTTTCCTCGTTAATATTGGTACAGAGTAATGAAAGGAATATTGAGCAAGAATTTCTCTTCAACGTGTCTCGTTGTACAAAGAATATAAAGGAGTAGATTTTTTTTTCTTTCTTTTTGGGATAAAGATAAAGGAGTAGATTATATAGTCATATGAGCTAATTTAGGTCTGCTATGCCTATGGTGTAGTTTGATTAAACAATGAATGATACTTCTCTCGTTTCAAAACCGATATTATTTTCAACTTCATTGGAAATGTTTCTGTAGCTTAGCAAACATGTTTAAGTTTTGCCTTTCATTTTGGTTTGGTCTGTTGTTTTGGAAATCTGTTTGCAATGTCATTTTCAACAGCGTAAATTCACCCCAGCGTTTGTCTAAATTAATTTTTGCTGCGAAATAACAAAACACCAGTGATTGTTATTAATGATTTAACGAAAACTACATGTTTTAGGATAATGCCATATAGAATTTTTAAATAACACGATCACGTATTTGAATTGGCCCTTTTGGTTTGATACTTAACAAATCTTCAATCAAAATTTGGAAAATAATCAAGTTTGACCCATCTCAAACTTAAATTTCGGCGGGACACGATACACTCTCCCTTGACTTTGAAAAGAAAAAAATTTAGTCAGGCAAGTTGAAAAGAAAAAGATAACTACTGTCGTAATATAATGACGATTCTTAGTTGACATGAGAAAAAGTATTTTTAAAAATTGTTACTGAAAGTTTTATAAAAAATGACACTATGTATGTTTAACGGCCGTTAGTTATAGAGCCACAATTTTGGGTTGAGCTTTATGATTTTAACCAACCCATCCTACTTTTTTTTGGAATTTTGTCCAACCCAACCCACCTAAATATAAAATAGGTTAGAATGGACTAAGCTTACATAATAGTGAGTTATTTGGGTTGGGCTTTTAAAACTCATTTGGTAAAAAGTCACATTTTTTAATCACCAACGCCGGCCGACACCACCATCGCCGACAGCAGCCGCCGACGGCGCCAGCGATGCCGTTTGCCATCGCCGGCCACCACTTCCGCCGCTAGCAGCCACCACCCCGATGGCTGCTGCCATCGCGGACAACCACCATTCCTCTTTTCATTTAAATATAAAAACATATTTATTCTATTTTGATTGATTCATTGAAACCCAAAAAAACCAACTAATCCAACCCAACTCAACCTAATTTATTCAATATTTCTTAGATTAAAACTCGTTTGACTTTTTAAGCATATCTGTTTTTTTGGGTTGGGTAAAATACCAACCCAACCCGACCATTGAAGTTACACCCTTAATTCGTTGCCATCATAAAAATGCGGCCATTAAGATTTTGCATATCGATAAGTGAAACAAAAGCAACTACCATAAAATGTCCAGTGCTCAGGTGGCTAACATGTAGAAGACCATCCGAATTTCCCAAGAAAGAAAAAGGAGATCGTTTGAAAACTCGTAAATGCCCAGGGCTGATGCCTGATGGGGTTTCCCTGTTGAGGAACATATGAAACCCAATGGTCATATTCTAAGAGTGGTTATATTCAACCGATAATAGGGATTCATCATGATAGTACTCTCAAAAAAAACAAAAAAGGATGCAATCACAATTTTACACACACAAATGGTGGAACGTGGAAATAACACAACTTCAACCAGTGCCTGATTTCTCAAACAGATGCAACCTTCTCCGATGTTGCCTCGCATTTCTTCTCCGTAGAGCCCATTTTTCCTTGATGTCACATGTTTCATCTAAGGGGCGCTCCATAAGTTTGTTCTCAGGTAATCCATCAAGAGAATTCAGTGTTTCAGTAACTCCCCTAATTCTAGCAGCTTCAGCAAGCAAATCAGTTATCAGCATCTCAGTGGTCCTTGTGGTGATTCCTCGAAGATACCAGGAAATTGGCGGGGGAGGAACTATAGCAGGCTCGATAAGCTGCTCCAAGCTCACCTTTGACCCGATCCGTCCTTTCCCTTGGGTGCATGATGTGTATTCCATCAAAGTTTTCGGTTTAAAAGGATGGCATAGTTTCTCATCAAGTAGTATAGGTTCCACTCTCCAGCAACCTTCAAACCTCTTCATAAATCCTGTTCTCACTTGCTTGAATTTCATCTAACAAACATGTCAAGGAGCATATGTAACATTCATACTCAGATAGAAGAACAAAATTTACAACAAGTTTCAAAAAACTTACAGCCAAAGGGTTTACAATCGTGATAGCACATTCCAAAAATGTATGATACTATTTTTTTCCAGTAAGCTAGTAAAAGGCGATACTAATGCTAACTGTAGCTCATCGTTTGGTTGGCATGGAAGTTGGAAGGACAAAACTTCGTCTAAAAAAGACTTCCATAAGAATTTCAGAAACAGGATTAGTGTCATAGGTCCAATCAAACACATTGTAGAAGGTGTAATATCAAGGTTTAATACACAACAAGACCATTAACACGTCGTCGTCTTCCTTGACTAGCAGAAGAGTAGGAGTTGCCTCATTTACTGCAGAGGCTAAGAGTAGAACTTGCCTGGGAAGGAGAGATTTAAGCGGCCATGGTGAACATGAGAGATTCTTATATGGGGCGGCCATAGTACATCATCCATGGGGCCCATCAATTGGAGAATTCTCATCCAAGTAAAAGGTGGGGATGTGTGCAGACATAGTCTGCACCTCAGCCTAGGTGGCGATCCTCCCATGGATAAATCATCTGCGGCCGCACCATGCAAGAATTACTTGGTGTTGTTGGTGAATACAGGCTCAATTCTGTGAGGAGCTCAAGTGGCTCCATCCTCGCCTTCAAAGTTAAAGGATAAAGAAGGGCCCCTCGGATCTTTCATAAGTTAAACTAAGTGATGCGATGCTTAGACTTTCAGAATAAATACTTAGCAACGGAAATTTTATTCAAAGCAATATGAGTAGGGAAATATGGTATATAAACAGAAATATGTATATTAAGAAGTTTTTATAATTCAAAGTTGTTCATCATGATCAACTGGTCTACTCATTTTGGCACTCGATACACAGACTAACTAGCGGCACAAGCGAACAAGGTTAATGATCCAAGTTGGTCTTTTTGCTACATATCCTTCTCCGCATCCTAGTCATCAACACTTAAGATCCAACCTGCACTTGTTATGACCTGACTCGCCATGTGAGACCAAGACTGGTGGTGTTCATCCAACAGTCACTTTGTTGCTCCCAAACACTCCCATTGAGTGGAGACAGAACTTCTTCGAAAGGTTATTTTAATTAATCTCTCCTGGATTAGAATGTTAAATAAAGAAACTTGGTCCATACCGAGTAATCGTCTCGATTCTGATCTACTAAAACATGGACTGCAATGGTCCCTGACCACCAAAGAAACCTCCACATAGCTGCTTGCTCCACTTCAACCACCTGCCTCGATCCTTCATCAACCAGCACCTTTCGAGATACTACTTCCTGATAGATGTGAATCTTGTCATAGTTGTAAGCAAGAATATAAGTGACGCTGCAACTTTCTACAAGTGAGCATTTTTGAAACACCCAGTGCTGTGAAATAAACTTTCTAAATTCCCACAAAACGAAAGACAGAGAGATGCCACGGAAAATGGACAGACCTGCATGACACGGTGCATGGGTATTTAGACATTACCCTTCCACTTCTAACAAATGATTGATACAACTGCTTGGTGGAAACTAAAAGCTTTAATAGACGGGAAATGTTATTTCCACCCCTTGTATGCTTTCCACCTCCTTTATGTGGCTAAAGATGGTCTTTAGTGACAAGTGCTAACATTTTAGCGGGTGGATTAGCATATTAGTGGGGTGGATATAGCCTCTTCCGTACTAAAGTAGCACAATCTATTTACCTTAATATTCTTGAAGACCCTCTTGTTATCAGGGTCAATGACGATGTTGTATACCGCATCTGGGGGCAAACCAACATCGACCTTCACCTTCAGGTGGCAAAACGAACCTTTAGGTACACTCACCTGCAGATATTACATTTTGTTATGCACACTGAGATGTTTCTTTCGTAATAGGCATTAAGATCAATGGTGAAGCTGATACATGGTCTTTTCACTTTAATGCAATCTGTGTTGCATTACTTTAACAAAAAGCACTCAAATATCTGGCCTCAAAGTTATACTTCTATTGGGCCATCAATACCAACTAATGTTTAAAATGGAAGTCTATCCCATCAAAAAATGCTTCAACTAAGGAACGAACAGGTGCCAGATTATGCAATTATATTGCATCTAGAGAAAGTGAAGAAGCTTGAGGTAATGAGTTCACTGCTTTTTCCAATTGAGAAGGTTATACTACAGTTCATGGACATCTGCTCTGAGCACTGTACGGCAAGTAGTATGTACCATCTTTCTACTTACCTTTATATCTGGCAATTTGTCAGCCCAGATAGGATTATCTTTCCAAGCTTGCAGTTGCTTCTCTAGATTGACCTCCAAGACATTAGATGATCTTTTGTCATTCCAAATAGAGTTTACCAAGCCTGGTCCATCAACATCCGCTACTAATTTCTTCAAATTTGACTGTAATATGACCAAGAAGACCACCTTATTACTCGCAACTAGAATAAAGCCATTGATATCACAGGCTTCAGGAAAATGACAGACCTTGAGATGCCTCTGAAGCTTCCCAGGGAGCTGCAAAAAGAAGCTACGCAATACTGCACCTGGATGTTTACTGCTCTCATCTTTTTGGATGTCAATGCTTGTTTTAGTCACTTTTACTTCGCCCATGGAAGCCTGAATCAGTTGCAAATGTTGATTTGCAGAATTTCTAGAAGTTCTCTTGCCAGTATCATCAGAATTGCTATTTTCTTTCAATGCAAATGATTCAGATAGAACTCAAAAAGAAACTGCCTTCAAATGCAAAGGCTTGCCTATTGATGACTGGCCAGGTCTAATGTGTATCACTAAAGAAATTAGGGAGGAAAAAAAAATGCATATGGAAGAGATATTTTAGGATATGATTGCCTAATTTCCCTTGTAGTCACACCCCTATATCTTTACTTGGGATTAAATCTTTGCTGATTGTAAGATAGGAACTAGGAAGCGAGGATGCTAAAAGAGCAAATCTGAAAGTAGAGATTACACAAAATTTATATTATTGTCCCTAACTAACCCCAAGAGCTTTTAACCATTATGCTACTCTAGACTATAATTTCTAATGGCCTTTATTTTTTCTCCTTTGACATTTTGCTCAACGAAGATTGTCCTTTTAGAGATGACCTTGAAGGCATACTATGACTTTCATATCTGACACATAAGAAGGAGCTCGTAGTTTTTGACTAGTACCTAGAATAGCTCTTATGTATGCAGCATGAGCCGAGAAGGCAAGGTCCCCGGTTCCCAGGAAGCCGCTCACGTGTCTTCATGTGATCTAAAGGCCTCAGGGCAGATTAAGGCTCCTGCTTTAAACATAGTGCATGGCTTTACCTTCCTAGAGTAACAACATCCTCGCTCAAACGCAAGTTCCAACACATTGCCACTTCAGGATTTTATTATTGCAGCAAGTTAGAATGTCTTAGTAATCTTCATTTCCAAGTCTTACCATACAAAGTCGAAAAACTTTCCACTGTCAGTTATATCTCTTCTCCATTAACTAACAGTTACCTCAACGTTCCGAACTTTCTTTACAATTAGCGCCCTTTATGTTTTTAACTTCTGTAGTCTGTTCACACTGATGCCCTATAGTTGGGTTTGGATAACATATATATTCAATGTAGGAAAAGTAACAAGCCATACAGTATCTCTAAAAGGAAAGTGGGCATAATCTAACATTCCCGCTGATCTTTCCACAAGAGAGGACATCTTAGGCATCTATCCCTTCATCAACTACCGGATAGTATTTCGGAGGAAGTGTGCTTTCCTTCACTTTCACGAATTTAACCTTTCCTCTAGCTCGGGCACTTATTGGCCCTCAAGTGCAAAGGCATACTATTAAAGTTTCCATGAATGTCAAAAGGATCTCGCCTCGGTTTATAAGAAAACCTGATGAACTGTTTATCATATTCAATGGCTTTTAACCAAAAGAGAAAGAAGAGAAAGATGGGCATTTCGCTAAAAAGTATCATATCAAAGAAGTCCCTAAAATAGATTGCCTAACAAGGATGGTAACCCTGACAGAGGAAAGAGACTGGAGGAGTCCCTTGTACCAACTTGATTCATGTACTTCAACACCAACAACAGCAACACCGGCGTGGAAGGGATCAAACTACCTCTACCCAACCCATTGTAGTACAAGCCAGTATATATCACCATCTCACAATAGCAATCTGTATCCTACTAAAATCCAGCCGCCATATCACATCCCAACACCAAGATAGTCACAGCAGAAGAGAACACATTAACCCAACCTGACTCTAACATACTCGCAATAAGCTTTCTACAAACATATTCAGCTGAACCCAATTCAAGTTGGGGACAATCCGCCAGAAACTTGAACCAGTTACATTTAATAAACAGAACCCAGAAGAACTACCACTAATTTGAAACAAACAAACAATGATTACAACAGATTTACTTGTGTCCCATAGCTCGGTAACAATAAAACTAGATAGAAAATATCCAGAGGGACCAAGTAGAAGTACAGAGAAGATAGATCAATGGAGATTATGCCATTTTATGTGTACGCTTGCATTCAAAGAGAGTAACTTACTGAAAGGATACGACTGGCAGAATATGCATCTCCTCACAACAAGGTCAATGTCGAAATATGCAGAGGGGGAAAGTAGACTTCGGGACCATATTACTTTTTAAATATATTTTCAGAATATAGAAATACTACTCCGTGGTATTATTAAGTTGTGAAATAATCAAACTTATAGCTGGTTTGAGAATATAATGGAATTAAAAAAAAGTGACTGTGTGGAACATATTAAAAAATCCAGACCTTATTATATTACAGTTAGAAATCAGAACTAAAGATGGTTGAATTCTGGTGAACCAATTGCTTACTAGAAATTCCCTAGGGGAGTCTTTGTATGATTTTGTAGTTTTTAAACCTTTTTTATATATATAAAAAAATCAAATTCTCCATCTATTTTATTTATTTTTTCTTTTGACTTTTTACCAATCACAAGATACATTTTGGTATATTTAATAAATGAAGTATCGCTCAACAAGTTAGTGTAAAAATAACGATTAAAGTGGATTACAAACACGAAAATCTTTTATAAGAATTTACAAAAGTTTAACGAAACGGATACACATATGACTTGATAGAAGATGGCATCACAATTTACCCAGATAAACAAAAAATTAGCTCCCAGCATTCGAGTAGCAATGGATGTGCCATTTTTTCAAATACCGTGTTCCCCTGTCACATAACCTAATACCACAGAACAAAGAGGAAAATTTCAGCGAGAGGCCTTGAATCAGGCCACTTCACTCCTAGTTTTGCGAGTTTTGAGCGGAGAGAAAAGAGAAAAAAAGGAAATACATTTTTCTTCCTCTTATTTGTGAGTTTTAAGAGCAAAAAAAAAATATCATTCTTTTCTCTTATTTGTGAGTTCAGAAAAAAAGAAAAAAAAATATCCAATATTATTTATGCATCCTTATACAACAGTGTGCTATTCCAAACGAAGACTTTAAAGTATGATCCTAATTAAGAACATAATCAGATGGAGAAAAAATTGATCATAAAAAATATCACAGAAAGTTTATACCATAATAATGTGATAAGTTTCACATCACTGGTTAATACCACAATAAAAAAAACACACAAAACAAACATCTGACTATCCAAATCTACTTAATGTCAAACCAAAAGTCATAACAATCAGTCATGAGCCAATTCTATTAACTAAGTATCCTATCAAGACAATTTGAACCTCTCATCATTTTTTCTAACATGAGATTGTACCTCTTTGGTAGACAACCAAATAAAATCCTCAATTTTTCAAAATTCTTATATGAGATTGCAGAAGATGAAACTAGCTACCACTTTTGTTACTTATTTTGTTTGTTTGTAATAAATGTTACGATAAGTTTTTGTAAAAAACCGTACAACCATCGTAATCTCAAGGTCGAGGGTAACATAAATATTATTAAAATATTACTTATTAAATTTTCCTTTTTCTCAATTTCCTTCCAATTTTGAGAAAAAATATTAAAAGACAAAAGAGGCCCAAACTTTCCTCCTTTTTCTCTTCTTTTCTCTCCTTTAAAAAAACTTACAAACTAGAGAAAAAAAGGAGAAAATAAGCGACTTTCCTTTCATTTTCTTTCTTTTCTCTCCGGATATAAAAGCATGAAAAAGGTAATTAAAAAAAAAGGCTAGAAAGTCAATGCTAAGTACATAAAAAGCCATCGTATATGCATAAAAAGCCAGTACATAAAAAAGCCATCACGCATGGGTGTTGACAGAGGCAGCAGAAGCCATCTTGATACGTAAGAAGCCAACCTTAAGTACATGCATTATTATGTGTATAATAATAATATCGATATAGGTGCTCATAAGGGAAGCGCTTTCTTATGGCAGACGAGCAGCAAAGAGATCATGTAAAAACAGCAGAGAGACCATGCAAATTAAGCCTTGAAACAAACTTCTCCATCACAAATCCATCCGTCTTTGGGTTTTTCCTCCTCAGCATCATCTCTGGTTTGCTTGTCATCTTTCAAAGCGCAGTTCGGGTGGAGGTCGTAATTGCACTCTTCGCAGCTGTAGGACCACACCTGCCCGACCTCATCACACCCGTTGCACCTATAAACTTGAGTCCGAGTGAGCACAAGCTCATGCTCCTCATGAAGGTCATGTTTCAACTTCTCAGGCCACCCCTTTGCCATCTCCTCGTACTGTGCCTCAATCTTCTTTAAGTGCTCCTCAGTGAAGGGGTAAGCATCCGCCCCATGAAGCATAATAAGGTCTCTGGCTTCTGTTGTGACCGTCTTGCCAGTTGGCCCAATTGCAACTAACATAGGGATACCACGCACCTTGAATAAACGACCCAAAGATTCCTTTCTCTTGTCACCAAAGGGAAGTGCCAGCCATGGCATTCCAGAAAAGTACTCGTTAAACGAGGTTTGGTCTCGGTCACTTGAGATAAATATCACTTCAAATGCATCGTCTCGTGCCTTAATGTTCTGATACACTTCAATCAGCTTTGGCATAAAAGCACGGCACGGAGGACACCAATGCGCAGAGAAATATAGGAGGATGTTTTTTCCAACAAGATCCGAGACGGGAATCTGCAAAGAAAGAAACAAATAACACACTTGTACGTAGTCAACTCTTTAAAGAATGCTGGGAAGGGATGGGCAGTTCTAAAAAAATTGCTCTAAAGTTTTCCCCCCAATTCCAAAAATGCCAGCATAATGATACTCGAAACTTTTGAGCAGGAGGCTAATCACAGAAGTGGCATCTTACCTTTGCTCCATCTTTTCCAAGTACAAAGTCGCAATCTCCTGAGACCAGAATTGACTCCAGTGTTTGTGCTTCCCTCTTCGCCTTTTCTATTTCCCCAAGCTCAGAAAACCTTTCTGGTGTAAAGGGGTATGCTAGAGCGCCATGTTCTTCGATGGCATCAGCAACATTGGAATGAAGAGTCTTCCCATCTACCCCAAGAACTACCAATGTGGGTAGGGTTGAGAGCTCAAAGTACCGAATCAACTTCTCGTTGCTCTTGTCCTTGAGAGGCAATGCAAACCAAGGGATACGTTCAAAGCCTTTTTTGAATATTTCTTCATCTTCATCAAGGGGTATCATCACAACTTCAAAGTTCTCTCCTTTTGCCTTTAACTTTTCATAAACATCAATGAGCCTTGGAGTAAAGTCAGAGCATTGTTTGAACGAAAACAATGAGAAATACAGGCCAACGGTTTTCCCTTCAAGCTCAGTAACAGGTACCTAGAATGTAACAAATACAATTGGCTTACAAAAGTTTCATACAAGAAAGGGTTGCACCAATTTTTGACAACAACAAGTAAAATGTGAGTACTCCAGTAAGAACCTGCAATCATATCTTACCTCCTTCCTATCAGCTGAGATCACAAAGTCACGTGAGCTTGAGACTAGGATAGATCTCAAGGACTGGTTCCTCCTAGCTGCTGCTTCCTCCTCTTTAATTTCTTTGATCCTCTCTGGGGTAAAAGGGTATCCTTTAACTCCATACTCCCTGATGATCTTAACTCCTTCATCAGTCAAAGCCTTCCCGGTTTCATCAAGGATCACAAGGTACGGTATTCCCCTCACCTTAAACAAGTCATCCAAGCGCTTGCGTGTCTCCGAATCAGAGAATGGAACAGCAAGCCAAGGCATCTTGGAGAAGTACCCTCTGAATGACTCATCATCTTCATCAGCGGAGACAAATACAATCTCAAAATTCCCTTTGGGGGAAAGCTCATTGTAGACATCTACCAGATTCGGGGTGAACCGTTGACATGGACCACACCACGAGGCTGAGAAATACAAAGCAACCTTCTTTCCTTTCAAACTGTCAATTTGAACCTGTAAATTTCAGATTTAAGAAAATGATTTATTGAGGATAGTATAAGCTGATCATCAAATATTCTGCAACTAAAATCTCTTAATTCATCACAAGATCACACCTCAAAAGAAAACAATTACACTTAAGATCCACTAGCTGTTTTGCAACCAACCAGCTTTTCGCTAGCGAAGTCCATCAGTTCAACATGTACAAAACAAACCTGTGTATGTCTACCTCATGTAATGTAGTGAGTCAACACTGGCAAGCTTGGCCATCAATTACATAATAAGAGCTGCTTTTAATTTAAGTTTTTTCCTTTCATCATGCTGATTGAACCATACATGTAGCAGCCACATAACTAAAAAGTACTAAATCTTAATTCCCTCTGCTTTTGCAGCCTTCATCAAGCCATCTCCAATTCAAACTATTAACATATCGCCCAATTTTCCTAACTGTAAGAGCTCCTAAGAAACAGGTAAAACGTTTTAAAATACTCGTCTTAGTTTATACAGATGAGCACTGATGTCCATCTCCATATAATTGGCGAAAATCCAAATTATTATGCACAATTATTCACAAGCAATATTCTACATACATATGGACACACAAACTCGACACAGAAATAATAACCACCACAATCCCAATTTAAAATTCAACATTTTCCCAATTGTAAATTGGTCTCAAGCAACAACCAATCAAGAAACCCATATGTGTGTGTGTTTACTTACATATGTATATATTTAGTCAACAAGTTAACTAAGGTCCAACTCCAATAAACCAAAGACAACTCACAAACTACCATCCCCCCTACAATTAATCAATTCAATCACTTACTTGATACAATCAAAAAGATAGAATCCTAGTCTAAGCATAATCATAAACGTTCGAAGTAAGCAAGTGTTAGACATACCTGATCGCCATGATTATTAACGAGGTAAGCTCTGTCGGGAGAAGAGAGGAGCGAGTGCACGTCGTGAGAATCGCCGGCGACTGGTGGCTGTTCCGCCATTGTTTCAGTGTGGGTTGAGGTAATTTTATGAGTCGATAGAAGACGAGGAAAGAGGTAACCAAAAGCCTTTACTGCATGCTCTGCGCGAGAAATGCTATTTATTGGCTGTAGATTTTATTTTATTTTATTTTTCTCTTTTTTCCTTAGTGGCGAAGGAAAGTGAAGGTCAATAAAGCTCAATAGCCTAAGGGTCACTCTGATGGAGATATGTAGGAATCTACTTACGTGTCACTGTCGCGATGATTTCATTTGAATCACGCAATTAAATGTAACTTTTGAGATATCGTTAATAGGTTCGCGCCAAATAAAGACATTGAACGGTAAAAATGAGCATTTTTTTATCACTGAATTCAATTACGTGGAAGTTTGTGTATGCACTAATTTTCAGAAGGTGTCACATGGCAAAAATAAAAGAAATGAATTACCATTTAAAATACATTAAACACATATTTGAACTGCTTTGGTTGGCCCATAGGATTAATTTTATGTTTTTTTGTTTGTTTGGAAGAATTATTTTTGAACTAATTTTAACGTTGATGAAAATTAAGTTTTCTATTCGAACCATCTTAATTGCATAAGTATCAACAAATAAACTCTTGGGCCTCATTTTTAAGCGTGACAATTCCAACAAAGTCTATGGACTATGAGTTAAGAAAATAGAAGAAGAAGAGATATGATGCCTAATGGGCCCCTGCGCTTAATGCTTTCGGCTAAGGGGTAAGCCGTGCTGGGTACTTTGCATGTGAATTAAGCGAGTTGGCTTTAATTGGGTGACATTTATTCAGGGCCAACTAGGTCATTTCATAATTGAACCATTAACCCAACGGTGAACCATAAAAGGATTCAATTAAAGTTCTCTCCGTCTCTCCTCACCTTATTAATTTTTTTTAATGAAAACTAAGGAGAATTTTATTTATTTAGCAAAGTTTGTATGAGTCACACAACAACGTGGGATGATTCTCCCACTAGTATCTTGGGTGAGGAAGGGTGACAAAAGAATCGACTCATAATGCCATATTTGGTATCCATTTTATTTTTTCTCCGTCTTCTTTGCCATGAAGTCAAAAAAGATAAAGGTAGGACCTAGAATCATGTACAAAAGTTGATTTCTCTATAAACATAGAAAATCTTTACCTGCCACCGTCGTCTAAAGTGCCATGCAATCACAAACCAATGTATCATTTTGTGTGTGTGTGCGCGTGGGGGGGGGGGGGGGGGGTTCTCATTATGTAACAGGAGCACAACATGGTGGTCGTCTATGTCTAGCATGATATTACGGAAGTTTTGGTTCCAGGCTAGTGCGAGACCATTCTGGATAGCCCCTCACTCGGTTGAGTGGCTACTTGTATTCTAAGCGTTTGGAACAACCAACGATCCAATTTTTGGAGTAATATTTTATCAGGGCCGCCGTTCTTCCTTTTGCAAAATTTTGTTCTGCACTGCCATTCGTGTTCAGTTTGACCTAGTGACAGGGAGGTGGGGGTCCAGCCAACTTGAATATGAAATTTTCCAAGCCGGTTCGATCAAGTAAGACCGCCGCTATACCCATAACCACCACTGCCATGCCACTCTTACCACCATGGGCACAGCAACAAACACCATAATACCATATCCAACCGCCATCAGCCTCATCACCAAATCCATAACCACCTACAACACACTACAATCGCCATCGTATGCACAACACCACCACTAGTCCATTAACCACAACCACCATTTTATCGAGCCAAAAATAAAGCAATTGAGGGTTTGGAATTCTTCTCCAAACTCGCAGATGTATGCGGGATCCGCAAAAGATGGCACTCTGACGGTGTGCCGCAAGGACGGAGACGTCGGGTGGTCACGCCGCGATGGCGACAGATGGGCACGAGCGGCGATGGCATCATGGCTGGTCTAATCTTCGTCAGTGGCCTAAGTTCATTGGAGAGCATCACCAATGGCTGAGAAAGTCACGACCCACTTAAACTGGCAGGTTATTGAGTGGATTTGAAAGTTTTAAGTGGACAAAATCGGACGAACATATGGATAAGGGTTGTGATTGTCAATCCTCTTCACAATTAAGCATTCATTATTTGGAGTAAAAATCTCATGTTCCTTCCGTTTAACCCTTTGTGGCACTGAAATAGCTTATCAATCGTCTGAATTTTGAATAATAAAATTAATAATTAAACTTTACGACTTTTAAATATTCGAACTTCTCTAAAGGCTAACATCTAAAGGCTAGTATCACTGGTACGTACAATTATAAGTGCACAAGATACAATTGTACACAGTATTCCTTCGTGTCAAACTGATTATACTAGAAGTGCCATTAGCAAACTGAAAAGTAGTACTAGTTTTACCCATCGCACTATATATATTCCTTGTGTTATAAAACTTTTGATGCTAAGGAAAGTGAGTTCGCAGTCGACGTGGAGGTACCACAAGGAATGCAGTCCGAGTCAGATGCCAAGTATACTGATGTGGGACACAGCAAGGGTGGAACAAGGGCAGAGACCAAGGGCTTCCTAGATAGAGCCTGAGGGTGACAGTGCTGCGAGGGCGAGGGCGCATGGTGAATACACGACGATAGCACAGTCTGATACTTAGGTCCAAAGTTAGGGTCATGTATGTTTCTCTCTTTAGAACTCTAGAGTGAGAAAGTGAAATATGTTCTGAAAATGTCCAAATGTCTCTAATGAATTCTCAAGGCCCCTATTTACAGAGGTTAAGATGATGATGTCATTAGCCAACACGTGGCGCTCCCCCCGGAGTGACACGTAACCAGGGGTCCATAGGTGTCGGTGCTCCACGGACTATCAGATCACATATTCACTCGACCTACTCCGCACAACATCGCTCTGTCTATCTGGAAAGACTGGCTCCCACAGGGTCGGTGTGGCCAGAGAACCCCCTTGATCTAGCCACAAACCTAAGCCCTTGCAGAATCCTACAGGCCTGGCAGCGGTGGGGAAGACCCGACGCCCAACTGCCAGGCTGACTAGGAGCGATGCCCTCCGAGAACCTGCTCCAGTCTCGGAGTGACCCGGGGGTCATAGTCCCTGGGGGTGCCGACGCAAGCCCCCAGTACCGGAGCACGTAGGCTAGTCACGCAAACACCCTGGCGGAGATAGCATCCCGGAGGACTCACCTATTTTGTTGGGCCGAGGTAGTATTCTGAAAGAGCCGTCTACCTGGAGGGCTGAGGTAGCATTCCGGAGGAGCCGTCTATCTGGCGAAAGGGAGTCTTCGTGCAGGAGCACTTAGAGCTCCCTAATGGAGATAGTGTCCCAAAAGAGTCGCATATCCCCGCAGGTGAGTCCTTGTGTCGGAGCACTTAGAGCGCGTCAATGTAGTATCCCGGCGGAGCTGTCTACCCTACGGGCCGAGGTAGCATCCCAGAGGAGTTGTCTACCTAGCAGAAGGGGAATTGGAGAGCTCCCTGGAGAAGATAGTGTTCCGGAGGAGTCGCCTATCCCCGCGGTTGAGTTCTTGTGCCGGAGCACTCAGAGCACGTTAAGGTAGCATCCCGGAGGAGCCGTCTATCCGATGGGTTGAGGTAGCATCCCGGAGGAGCAGTCTACCTGGCGGAAGGGGAGTTGGAGAGCTCCCTGTAGGAGATAGTGTCCCGGAGGAGTTGCAAGGCAAGGTGCGCATGGTGTGGTGAAAGTATGACCAATGCAAGGAGCATGGTAGTGTGACAGAGCTAGGGGCACGACTGTGTTAGTGGCGAGGCGCATGGGGGCGACGAAGTGCGTTTGGTGCCGGGGGCACGGTAGTGTGACAGAGAGCTTGGGGGCACGGCTATATCAGCGGCGCGGCGCACGGGCACTGCGAACTGTTGGAGTGCGGCGCCCGGACGCCGGCGACAGGGGTCGCGAAGATGGCGTCTAGGCGACAGACGAAGAACGTCGCAGAGTTGGTGCGCGGGCGCGGGCGATGTCAGGACAACGGGCGACTGGGGTCGCAGAGATGACGTCTGGGCAACGGGCGACGGGGTCGCGAAGTGACGTTCGGGCGACAGGGTCGTGGAGTGACGTCAGGGCTACAGACGACGAGGGTCACATACGATGTATGATCCCTTGAAGAGAAATGAATGTGTTAAGTATGGAGGCCAAAGGCCAACCCTTGGGGGAAGGCCAAGGCCAACCCTTAGGGGGAGGCCAAGGCCAACCCCAAGGGAAGGTTGAGGCAGACCCCCAAGGGGAGGCCGAGGCAGAGGCAGACCCCCAAGAGGCCGAGGCCGAGGCCGAGGCCGACCCCAAGGGGAAGGCCAAGGCCAACTTCCTTGGGCAAGTGCCATGGTGCGCCGATGGGCGACGTGCGAAGTGCAATGGTCGAAATGTGATGAAGCGTCGCGCAAGAATGAGTTTCTTAGTGACGAAGTCAAGTAGGAAAGGTGAGAAGAATGCAAGTGACTTGAGCGTGCATGTTTTGACCGATTAGAAGCGTTGACTACTGACTGTTGCTTGTACAGACGCGTCGTATAAGATGAGACCCCAGTGGGCCTTTTGGTGAGACCAGAATAGGTTGAGAACAACTTTCAATCTCCATTGATTAGGCTTAACAACTAAAATCAAACAACTAATTTCATGAAACCCTAGGTTATTCAGTTGAAATTGAGGTCATAAGCTTTGACACCATTGACTCCAAAAATCCCAAAATGCTTCTCTGATTCCTCCCCACCCTTCCCATTCTCATCAAACAGATCAAACAAGAACACTTCAACTCCAATCCCTGGCCTTTTAGGTGTCCCAACATTGTTCAACGCCCTTCTCACAACATTCCCATTGTAAGCCAACGCGTTCTCTGCACTTGCCGCGACGCCTTCGCCCGTTGGCCACCCAGTCTCCGTCACCACCACCGGTATCCCACCAAAACCTTCCCTCTCCATCGCATGAATAAACGCATCAACCGTCGCGTCAAACAGATTGTCATACACCAAATTTTGGTCACGCTGCGCATCTTGTGACCTGAACAGTGCATAGTCTAGCGACACATATTGTGGGTTGTTTACGTAGCTGAAATATGGGTAGACATTCACCATCAATGGTGACCCACTGTCACGTAAAAATTGTAGGAGAGGGACCATCAACGGCCGGATATTCGGGTCGAAAGCTCCGGCAGACGGTGGATAGGAATTTGATAATATGGAAGCTGCATGGGACGACGAGAGCTTGATACTTTCATCCAGGCCAAGTGCTTGAAGAGCTTGGCGCAAATTTACCATTGCTGGGACAACATGGGGAGTGTAAAAGGGGTCTTTCAGGAAGACTTCGTTGCCTACGGCGAGATACCGGATTTGGTTAGGGGAAATGTAGGCGAATATGTTTGATTGAAGCCATTCGATGGAGGTAGTAATGGGGCTACTGGCAAGGGAAGGGAGGATTTCGTTTGGCACGCCGATCATGAGCTGGATACCGGTGCCTGAGAATGGTTTTAGTGCTTCTGGATCGGCGTTGAAAAGGCGGACACGGGATATTCCGTTTGATTGGAGGAGGTTGACAACGTCGGAAGGTGGAGGGAGATTGTTTGCGACAATTCCATAGCAGATTCCGATAGGAGCAGCAGCTGCAAGAGCAGAGGAAATTAAGGTCAATTAAGTGTAAATTTTGTTGTTACAGATCACTGCAAGAAAAATTTTATTCACAACTTTAGTATCAAATGGGGACTCGATCGCTAAAAATAGACGTGAATTTTAATCCAATGTTGTGGCAGTGTTAAACAAAAAGAAAAGCGATATACAAATGGACTTTATTGTTCGCTGCAACATAAAATTTTGTCACCATTACCGAAAATAGATTTCGATTTGACCTCAAAGTTTGTGCCTGTGCATCATATAGTGTACCGGACCAACCCATGTTGTACATTTCAAGAACTAGGAAACTGCCACTGTGCTACATAATGCATGATGTAGTAACCCCTTCCAACTTTTGCTGCCACATTTCACTTTTTCATTGAAGAAACTGAAAACGAAAACAGAGGGAGGGAAAACCTGTTGATTCCGGCAGAAGGATGAAGAAAGAGATTAGACACAGAAAGCGGAACTGAATGTTGCCTTTGATCAGTACCATTCTATACAATATGTTGGGGAGCAAATAAAGTTTTGGATGGATCAGAAGTGAAGATTTATGCTGGGATTTATATCCTACCAAAAATGGATGAACAGAGTAGTAGTGTTGTTGGTTCTTCTAAGCTTTGGTTTGGTTCTGGTTTGAAATGGGTTTCTCCTTCTCATTTGGATTTGTATGCTGCTTTTCTTGAGAACTGTTCTTATGAAGTAGCCGTTGCGAGATATTGGCAGGTTCAAGCATCAATAAAGAGGGACTGTCGCCATACTTTCGGCTCTGGCCCTCGTGGTAACATGGCTCACTTTAGATTAGCCATGTGCATCTGCATTGAGGGCTCACCAGTAGACCTACTGCAAGATTGACAACAGCAACTAGAAATCTAACAACTTGGGGGCTAATTGCTGTAAATTTCGCGATCAAAAAAGCATGATGCAAGTGTTTGTTCAACCTGAAGAAACCATAAAAAGAGATTAGGTTTCGGACTTTATAAGTTCACACTCTTAATACTTCACGTCTACTATAGCAGCTTAAGCAAGCCTCCAATTCTGACTATGCAAATTGCAAGCAAATACCATATAAAGTCAGCATCTGCTCTAAAAAGTCCTGCTGTCAAAGAATGGGTCAAACAGTTTTATCATGCATAAAACTTCTAACAACTTGCAATATGGATAAGTTGACATCAACTAGATCCCAAAATGATAGGGTTAACGGCTCGAAAGTTTTTCCTTTGTCAAAATAATAGGACATATTAAAATACCTGATCTTGAACTTAAAAACTAGGATACTTGTGTAGCAAAAGAGTACAGTAGGGTACTGTTTGTCACTAAGGTGTCAGCATTAGATTTGTGATATAGATTGACTCGTCATTTTTACTGCTGAATACCTAAAAAATCTGTCTATATGAACTCTTTATTGACCCCTATCGAAGGAAATTTAGATATTGCTGCCTTCTAGCGCACGCTAAACGAAAATTCTGTAGCGCACATTTATTTTCCCAAATGTAAGGTACCGGTTTGCATATAATAAACGGGGCAAGTTTGCTTTGCAGCGGCACTATAATCATCTTTTTCGATGGAGAAATACCTGTTTTTCAAACTTTTCTGCTCACCAATGTTTCACCAGCCTTGTTATATCTGTGACAATGATTATAACATGAAGTATCATTGCTCTCATCATTGAAGGACGCTGAACCCTACCAGTTCCCCTGGCAGAATCCTCTTTGAAAAAGCAAAGAATAAAGATGGACAATCAAGCAGAGCATGACCCCATTATGCTCATGAGCTTCCACATTGAATTGCTAAAAAATCTGCCTTTCACGCCATTCTTTGAGCAAAAGAACCAAAAATTACACCGGAAAGTGAAGCTCCCAGTCAAGTAATTATATTAGGCCCATGTACCAATAAAACAAGTCTTGGAAGCAAAGGAATTAAGCTCTTTCAAAGCATCCAAAATCTTACTTTCTCGCCTAACAAAGCAACAAGATCACCCTTCTGCCGCAGTAAAGGACAGAAGGAATATCTTTAGTTTGTCTCTTTATTAAAGAAAGCTCCTCCTTTTGAATTCCAAAACCTCACTTAAAAACCATATAATTGTGCACAATCCATCCTCATGGGAATTGTTCTTAGCTTCTTCCCTTAATTCCTTCAGCTAAGTTTACCTTAGCCTACACTCAAAGAACAGGACCAGCATAGGACTTATACTAAACCTAGAGCACATTCTCTCTCACTTTTTCATAACATTATCCAGAATGTCACAGCCAGTTGAAGTTTACCCCAATACCGTCACTCGACAGCAACCCTCACACAACTCGAATGGATCATTCGGGACTGTTTTCATAGTCCTGGCAGTTATAATCGTTATATCAGCCATCGCCTGCTTTCTAGGACGGCTCTGCAACCGCCGCTTCAACCAGTCCAAGGCTAATAAGCAAAAGCAAGCCGTTCACCCAAAAGAAAGGGAGGTCAAGCAAAAGCATGCCTTCCCACCTGGAGATGGAGGGGACATAGAATTCGGGTTTGATAAGAGAATGCCAAGTGCTAAAGTGGCTTGGAGTGGAGAAATCAGAGGTGCTAAAGTGGCTCGGAATGGTGATGTCAAAGGATCAAAATCGTCTCGAAATGGGGAGTTTAGAGGAGAAATGAGGTTTCCCAATGGAGGAGACCTAAGAGCTGGTGCACCTCATGTTTAGCAAGGAATGAGGGGCTTCCTCATTTTAGGCTTGGTTTCTGTTTGTTAGCTTTCTCATCTCATGGTGGTTGTTATCCTTTTAGATTCGCACTCTTGAACTATTTGATTATGTATGGGATTGTAAACTGTTGTGCTCTTGGTATACATCATATACAGTATGGGTTTTCAGTGCTGATTCACTGATGATGAAATTGTACCGAGGTATTATAACTTAATTATCTTGTTTACTGAACAGTGTGGCTAACCAGAAAGAAAATGGCTACATATTCCATTTAAATGAAATGAGAGACGATGAATTGGATCAAAGACTAAGTATGCCTTTTGATTATCATGATGTCTGTCACCGATTTCGGTACATGTTGATCTTTTTTAAAACAATCAAATAGTTTAAGATAATTTAAGAATGCCCGAGAATGAAAATCTTCTTCCAGATAAACAGCTGAGATGTGAGCTTAGAACAAAATTTGAGAGTTTGGCCTCCTCAAGAACAAGGGGTTGTTTGGTTGCTCCATTTGAGTTGCCATATTCATGCCTTCATATGGAATTTCGATGTCAATAATAGTATTTCACAAGACCATGTGGAAAAAAGTGGCAATCAACACAAACATCGGGTTTGAGATATTAACCATATGCATCTAAACGGTATTGCTGAAATGACTACACAAAAAACAAGAATAAGTCCCTTATTTCCACACTGATTTCATCGATATATGAAAGAAGAAAACATCGTATTGGACCAGCGTTATCAAAGGACTAACAAACAGCTGCTAAATGTGAAACTAAAATTCTGATAAACTTGGCAACACAGTTAAACTTGGCAAAATTTGAGCTTGGAAAAAGCAGAAGCATATGCTTTCAGTACTAAAAAGAAGAAGTACGAAATATGCATCAGGGGTTAAGCAAAGCCTTCTTGGTCGTCCAATTTTCCAATCATTTTAAGCATTAAAAAAATCAGAGCCAACACATTGTTAGTACTGAGAACAAGAAGTACCCTCTTTGTACGAATTCACCTAACCAGTACACACAACACAACAACACACGCCCAATTAAAGAAAACATCTACAATACCAAGCACAACAATTCTCACACACACACAACAGAGCCTGTGCGTGTCGTGTACCCTCTTCAGAGGAGAGTGTTATAGCTCCTCGTTTGCCATGTGTGCTGAATCTTGATGACTTGTATTCAGTTATCAGTAGCTTTCCGGTAATCCTTTTGAACCATTCGATGGCCTTTTTTCAGTCCTTTTCTAGTCTACAGTCAATACTGTCCCTTCCTCTATTACGTGGTTTTGTATGTGTGTGAGAGAGTATCTGATTCTTCTGACAGAGATTTTATGCTAATTAAAAACTTGGGATACCCCAGCTGATAAAATTGGTTAGCCTTGTCGTCCAGAGATTGTTATGAATGTGATTCACTGACACTTCAGGACGTTATAAGACACAAGACCCAGAGTTTTTCATCCATCTTTTTCAAAACAAAGTGTTTGAAGGGGGACAAGAAAAGGGAAAATGAGAGCTTCTGAGAGAGCAGTGGAGCTGCTAAGACCCCTTGTTGAGACTAAGGTCTGGGATTACTGTGTTGTTTGGAAATTAGGGGACGACCCTTCAAGGTAATTTATTGTACCAAGGCTTTGATTCTACCATTTGAACTTTCATACCATTTGTTATGCTTCTGTGATGATTTTGTTTGTGTCTAGGTTTATTGAATGGATGGGATGCTGTTGTGGTGGTGGTAATGGTGACTGTAAAAATGTCAAACAGGAAAGTAATGAAGAGAAATGTTTGATTCCCATATGCAGGGATGCTCATATTAGGCATCCTGTGAGGACTAAGGCCTGCGAGTTGCTTGCTAAATTTCCTTCTTCGATGCCTCTCTATTCTGGGTATTACTCTCTTGTTTGTGCAGTGTTTGATGTTTTTACTAAAAGAGGATGATACAGAAATATTCCTGATACATGAGACTGAATGCAGGATCCATGGAGAAGTAGCAATGTCAAACCAACCAAGATGGGTTAGCCCTGCACATACCTCTAGTTCAAATCATTGGGTATTTCCTCTCTCTTTCTACACACAGTTCTGAAGTTAAAAACATTAAAGGGAAAAAAAGGACGAACAGCAAAATAGCAAACTAGTATTCAGCCGTTGTAGTGCACATTGCTTTACCAGAGGGCAGAACCATTAATGTGTACTCTCCCCTTCTGCCAATTGAATTAAGCACCTATGCTCAAGGTTCATTGCTCATTTGCTTCATTAATATTGCTCCTTAAGGACTGGTGTTTGACTTGAGTTGGTGCAGAATGGACTGCTTATGACATTTAATGTCTAGTATTCTTCAATGAGTATGTTTAACTCTGTATGGATTTTGATTACGCATTTATTAATGATATTTTTTATTTGATATTTATAACTAAATTTTGGTTGAAGGCTTATTTTCAGTGGCCATCTCTAGCTACTTACTCTATGTTAAAGGGTTAATAGGTCCATGAAGTGGTTTACTTATTTATGCTTATCTTCCGGGCGGGCGGTTCGTAACCAGTGGTTGTTTCCTTGTAGATAGTTAGATTATGGAGCCCATAAGTTATCTTCGGTTCTTCTCAGTGTTAATACGCTAACAAATTACCAGCAGGAATGAGCTTCAATAATATATTTGTCTTGGCAGGAGTCAAGTGGAACCCAAGTTTTGATCCCGGTTGTTGGTGGTATCATAGAGCTCTTCAGTGTAAAGCATGTAAGACTCATTAGGCTCTAAATAGTTGAGCACTCGTGCTGAATTAGTGCTTTCTCAAACTGTAAGCTCATGAGGCTAATTTTTCTAGGTACCGAGGGATCAAAGGATAAAAGACTTCATTGTGGCTCAGTGTAACATATTCGTGGAGCATGAGAGCAAGACCGTACAGGGAACTACCAATTTAAGGCTCAATTATAGGCCTCACGACCAAACTATGGATGATTACTTGGACGACTGCCCTGCTTCCCTACATGATTTGAATTTGACTCCTCAGTTGCATTTTCTTCCCCCAGTATTGCAACTCGGTACCTATCATAGCTTCGAAGTATCTTCGTCTGGTTCAAATCCTTCAAATGAACACCCGTCGCTGAGATCAGGTTCTGGTCAGGTGTCCCAAAATGTGTCACCAACTCAATCCATTGGAACGTCTCCTGAATCCAGAAATCCAAACTGCAACATTTTGAAATTCTCTTCAACCAAGCAACGAACTCGATCTGTTTTGGGACGTGCCAATAGTGCAATCGAGAAAGCAAATTTAAAGGCCAGGCAGGGTACAGAAAACGAGCAGTACCAATCGAAGAATCTTATCACAGAGAGAAACAGGAGGACCAGGATCAAGGATGGGCTCTTTGCTTTACGCGCATTAGTACCCAAGATTTCCAAGGTTTACATGGTTATATTCCTGTTTTTATTAAGGAGAACTTCTGTGCATCTGTATTGATATCAATTTCTTGATGTTACTTTTCATTAGATGGATAGAGTTGCGATATTGGGAGATGCAATTGACTATATTGAGGAGTTGCAGAAGAAGAAGAAGGAATTACAAAGTGTGCTCAGGGGAATGTCAGAAGAAGACTGCAAACAAGAAAATGCTGACTTAGAGAGCCCGGAACTAAAAGGCGCATGTGAAGACACCAAAACTTCACTTGCTACTGGGCATAAAAAAGTCCCCTCTTGTACAGATGAAAAGAAACGAGTGGAGGTACCGAGAATTCATGAATTTCTCTGTTTTTCAAGCTACTCTTCATGCATTGTCCTAGATTGTTCGTCTGCACTCATGACAGTTCCATTACTTTCTGCCTTTGCCTAGGTACAAGTAGAAGTGAGCCAGATTGGCACAAGAGATTTCTTGGTTAAGTACATTTGTAGCAAAAGGCAAGGTGGGTTTGTGAGGTTGCTGGAGGCTCTAAATACGCTAGGACTTCAAGTTATTGATGTCAGCGTTACCACGTTTGATGGCACGGTCTTGAACATCCTCAAGCTAGAGGTGAGATTGATTAAACATTTCTAATTCCTTAGAAAGTGATTGTTTTAACCCTATATTTTCATTTTTAATTCTGTAAAAATGCAAAAGACCAAGTTTTATTGGGCACTATTAGTACATTTACTTTCATAGAATCATCTTGATAAGGATTCAAATCGCCAACGAAGTTAACAAAAAAGATTCATGTAGATTTCAAAATATCAGTTAACACACTTCCAGTTTCCTTCCACTATATTTTGGCATTCCCCGATCACTCAAAACTGTCAATTAACAGTTAGATTTGTTCTCTTGACATTCTGGCATGGACTTTGTTTTTGAAGGCCACCGGAGAGGAGGTTGAGCCAAGGAACTTGAAAGATTCGATAACCAAACTTACAAGTTAGACATCTGATACACTAGAAGCGACCTTGTTGAAGTAAACTCGAATTCAGCCAGATGGCAGGGTTAGTCCGGATTACTGCGATCTCGTTAATGCTTGTATGCTCACCTTTCGCTGAGAAACTAGCAATTTTGTACAAGAAATGCATGCAAAATGACTCGCTGATAGTGCTCCTTGTAACTTTAGGTGCTTCTGTTTGGTTTCATGATCATATACAGTACAAGTATGCAGGGCAAAGTAAAGAATGGTTTTGATAGTTTACAGCAATGACACTGCCCTTAGTCCTTAATCACTAAGGGCGTACGCTTACGAGATTTTTTTCTGTATTCTGTATTCTGTTTTATTTTTTAAATTTTAGTATTCAGTTCTAAAATTGAATTTTGTACTTTTAGTTTTTTCCGTATTATTTTTTTTAATTTTTCTTGTACGTTTATCATTCTCATTTTTATTTTTACCAACTTTTTTGGATCCATTCTCCCTCTTCCCCTTCACGAGTTCCCTTTCCCCTTCCCCTTCCCCTTCCCCGTTCCCTGTCGCTGCCCATTTCCCTTCCCCTTCCCTGTTCCCAGCTCTGCGTCGTTTCCCTGTAGCTCTGCGTGCCCATTTCCCTTCCCCTTCCCTGTTCCTAGCCCTGGCTACCCATTCATTACCCTCACCGTAATCCCAACATCCTCAATCCCATCAAATACCCCACAAGTCCCTCCATTTCCACCGCCGACCACCACGGGCCACAGTCTAGCCACCGCCAAGGGTGACTCGTCACTCCTTTGGCAATCTCGCCATGGATTCCAGCGAGAATTGACCCTCATCGTATGGATTCCGGTGAACAATGGTTCTGTAATGTTTACATTGAGTTGTTTTTTTGGAAAAAGGTGAAAACAGCTCAAGGCTGTTCTCATGATATTCGCTACTGTTTGGATATTTGTATTCAAAACGGAAAAAAATGTAAAAGTACACGAAAAAAGCATGGTCATCATTGCTAAATACAAAAACAAAATAATGTAAACGTACGGGCCCTAAATTTCTGGTCCGAATTCTAGTTAACCTCTTCATCATCCTTGCTTCAGCATACAAACAGACGAGCAGATGCTAGGATTAAAGTTTGCCTTTGTGATCATCCAAATATTTGACTGAATATTGACAATGAGGTGCACCTAAAGATTAGGATCCCTGCTACACAGGATCTTTGCTCTATTAGAAAAAAATGTCATTATACATGGTAAAATTCATGCATTCTAACGACAAAGGATTGCCCCTTTAAGTTTTAGCAACCGTAGTAAAATACATTTTGTAGCAATCTTTTGTCACTTAAACTAGTATAGCAGTTATACTGTACTGTAGATGATACTTAAACCTACCTGAATTATCTGAAGCATAGTTATGGATACCATACTGGAGTACATACCAGTATTTTTTGTGAAATTATACGTACGTACCGATACCATCCTGATATTTTCATCAATTATGTATATAATTTACTATTTCATTGTTGAACTAAAATATAAACATATATTTTTTCCTTACAGCTCCTCTAAAATAAACTGTTTGTCCTTTTAAAGCTTGAATTACCTTATTTTTCAACTAAGTCGTTTGTTCCCGAATAAATTAAAGTTAAGAAGAAAAGTAAAAGCAAACTGAAAATTGCGATGAATATTGAAAACTTACTAAAAAGATTTTGCAAATTATAATAAATATTGTGATGAAGATACTACCAAAGCGTCGGTCGCTATAATAGAACTTGGGATTTTTATAACAAAACTTAGGATTTTTTATTCTATTTAGTCTTTGTATGGTCAATTTACTAAAGTTTTTAACAAAATTCATATATTTTACATTTTTTAAGGAATTGGTATCAAAAACACGATATCTCAATTGATATGCAGTTCTATGCTAATATCACATGTATCAGCCGTTACAACCAATACAGATCTAGCGATATTTTGACTAGTACGAGATCTAAAAAAACACCGTAATAATAAAAGGTAAAAATGATACGTATCGGTCCGGTACTGATAACTATGACTGAAGAGAATCCTTATGGCCCACTTGAAGAGTTATGTCTAAATCAAGTGAAAGATTAGATTATTTTTGGCTAGTGAGAATCCGAATGTTGGGCCAATATTGACTTTCAAAGTAAAGTTGATGCGTTATGATATGTTTCATTATACTATCGTGCTTAGTAGATGATCATAAAAGGAAAAATATGTACCTATCGATGCGGTATAAATAACTATGATATAAAGAGAATTCTTATAGCTCACTTGAAGAGCTGTCCTTATAAGTGAAAGATTAAAGTATTTTTGGCGAGTGAGAATCCGAATGTTGGGCCAATTTTGACTTTCAAAAAAAAGCTGATGTGCTATAAGCATCTCATTATAATATTGTGCCTGAGTAGATGATCATAAAAGTCCTTTGAAGATGGCCAAACGAGGGTTCCCAACAGGAGAAGGAAAAGAAAAGATCCAAGTATTCATCAATGCACCGTATCTGCCACAATAACAACAACTTGCTTATGAAGTAAGCAAAACGGAGTTCAGCACCCACGTGTTCTTTGTTCTTGGACCACGAACACTTGTTTAAATAATATATATATATATATATATATACATATAATATATACACACTTCGTATATACTTTTGATAGGGGACATTCTGTATACGCATCCAAGCATCTTCGAATTGACCAAAATGCCCTTGTGAAACTGCAATCCCCAAATACCATAGAGGTGAAATGAAATGAGAGCTCAGATTGGCTCATGTAATGAGCAAACTTCAGAGTTGGATGTGGTGCAGAGATTTTCAATAGACCTGGAAATCACGAACTGAAGCTGGAAAGGATACAGCTTCGAGTGAGTATACCAAAGTAAGGAGAAGTAAAATTGAACTTGGCCAATATTCAGCATTAATGTTTCACAAAACATCTATTTTCTACGTGAAATCGTACGTTACAATGCTAAAACAAAAGAAAAGGGCGTATCACAGTAATGCTTAAACGTTAATGTTTGCCTACTAGCTTTACCTAAAAGTTTTGACTCCAAAAGATACCATTTCGGCGTACCAACTCCCCACCATCAAAAAGAACTTCAATATGAGGGTGATTGACTTAATGTCGAGTGCATAATACCCTCCATCTCGTTCAATATGTGGGACATTAATAACGAGATAAAATGGTCGACGAGGACATTGAAATAAAAAAGTTTTGAACACTAAAAGAAAACCTTGACAACCGCATCTTAAATGTTGATAACAGGTAAGACGTGAATTTGATTTATCGAAAAGACGCAGAAGAAAGATGCAATAGAAGTCTTAAACGTTAACTTTTGCCCACTTTATCTAAAAGTCATCGACTCCAAAAGACGACATTTCAAACAGGAAAAAAATAACTGAAAAATCATAATCGTTAAAGACTTGTAGGAAGATAGTTGCACCCTTCTATATAACAATAATTAATAGTCGTTAAATGTTTTAGTGACTTCTATTTAGTGATATTACTAAAGTGCTGCTAAAAATTATTACTAAAAAAAATAACTGAAAAATCATAAATAATATAACTGATTGTCGCTATAAAGAATTGTAACTATCTTCTTACAATGCGGATAGGAACAAAAAATTATTCTTTCGAACATGCTCATTTCTTACAACAGAATTAACTTTGTATAACTAACCGATAAAACGGAAAGATAATGAATCCTTGACCGTGTTTATTCTAAAATTCTCCGTCTCGTTACATCCGTGGGCCGTGGACATTAATCACGGGATAAAATGGTCATTGAGGACATCGAAATAAATAAATAAATAAATCTTCAACACCAAGAAAAACCTCCCCGTTGCGCGTTAAGACACGACGGCACGAAAACTTGTGCGGCCAGTCAACCGCCCAACATAACAACCGGATGATAAGTCGGTTGCTTACCCTTTTGACAACGTAAGCCCATACACCTATTACGCATTTACGCACGTCTATTTAAACTCAGCCCCTCACCTATTCTCAACTCTTCTTCACCTCTCCAAGCAAATTACTTGCTCCACAGTAGTACTCTTTTTTTCTCAAAGCCAACTTTTGCTTTCATTCCCCATTATTTGCCCTTAACTCTCGATTCTTCAAGAACAAATCCCACACAACTTTCCAGAGGTATGCATCTTTTCTTTTTCTTCCTTTCTTATGTTTTTGGGGGTCCTTTGCTTTGCTGCTAAGTTTTGTTACACGTATATATATTGATTTGAGGGTTTACATTTCAACCCCATTCGAGCAGATGGATAAGCTTGGCTTTGAAGAGCAAGTCTCAATCAGTTTGGATGACCACGATACACTAGTTGCAGATTCAGAATCTGATACGAGTAGTTCAGACCAGTTTCGGTGTTTCACGAAGAATGGTCTGATCAAAGTGGAGGAAGACAGAAATGAGCACGACATCATCAAGAAGGGCTTTTTAGTGGGTATGGGGCAACTTGGGAAGGAAACTGATGTCGTGGCTGTACATAGAAACTCTTACGATGGCCTAACGGGGCAAGCTCGGTTCGAAACGTTTCGGATTTTTTCTCAGGCGGTGGCTCAGAAATGCGGTGGCAGTGCTAATATCAAGTATGCTTGGTATGGCGGTTCAAGGGAGGAAATTTGTGAGATTATATCTCATGGATTCAGTCGGTGCAGACGGCCCGAGAAGATTGAGGTATATGGCCATGGTGTCAATCTCTCCCCTGCAAAGTTTTCCATCGACGGGTTAGTCGGAAAATGCTACATTCTTCTGTGCCATTTTAGAAAGTCGGTTTGAGAGTCATTATTTTCAAACAAAATCGTAGTTACTTTATTGGCATGCCTAGATTCTTAGCCTTTTGTGATTGATGGATTAGATTCACATGTGTCAGGTATTCATACTAACGCATACTTCGCAGGGCATTATCATCAGGTGTTGATGAAAATGGGCTGAGGCACATGTTACTGTGTCGCGTAATCTTGGGGAAATCAGAAGCTATTTGTGCTGGTTCAGATAAATTTCAACCAAGTTCCAAGGAATTCGACTCTGGAGTTGATAATCTTTTTTCACCCAGAAAATATATCATCTGGAGTGCTTACATGAATTCGCACATTTTCCCCAACTACGTAATCAGTTTTAAGGCTCCTTCCTCAGTAGGTGAGCCTTGGTTCTCATATTGTTGCTTTGTTTCTCTTTTCAATGTCTATGGTTTCTTGCCTCCAATTCAGATGTACAATCCGTTTCATTTATGTTTCCATCCTTCAGGTCTACAAAGAAACATAACATCTGCAGCTAAACCAAGTTCACCGTATATGAGGTTTCCTTGTCTAATGTCGAAACTCGCAAATTATTTGCCTCCTTCAAAGATGGAATTGCTTGCCAAGTACCATAACAATTTTCGGGTGTGTTGATCTTTTCTCTTTTCCTCTCTATCCTAAATTTCAAAGATGCGCAATTGCTATGCGCCTTCTTGATCACTGTATATAATTATGTGTGTGTTTTCTAACAGGCAAACAAGATGACAAGGTCGCAGCTGATACGAAGGGTTAGGCAAGTTGCTGGCGACGAACTGTTAATGGCCGTAATCAAGGTTTGCAGACAAAGTATGACATTTCATAAGTCGCTTTGTTGCCCTTTTTGCAAGTTAATGAAGCTTTGAAATTCTTCCTTCCCTTCTCGCGTCAACTTCAGTTGAAATTTTCAACCCTGCATGTGGACATAACATGAAGATTTAAGAGGATAAAATCAACAAGACGGAGCTCCACCACTAGACTCCCACTACTAATCAAAAGTTGTGATTTGTATTGCAGCAAGTTGAGAGGAAAGACGCAGATTTGGGCGGCAGCAGCAGCAGATCTAGATAGCACGAGGATGCACCTAGGAAGTACTTGAGTGGCAATGTTCTTGTATATAGTGCGGCAAGGGGTGATACATGGTGGTTTCTTTCCGTGGAAATTTCTACTTTAACCAAGTATACGTAGGCAAGAAGTGTGAATCTCAGTAACCAATTGTACAATAGGGTACTTGGTTCACTTTTCTTTTGATTCAACTTCAAGTTTCCAATATAGATCTTTACGACTTTCACCGCCTGTAATTAGTAGTAACTTCTTCCTTCTAAGCGATCGATTATACTGATGCCACATTAAGTTCTGCAAGACTGGTAATCTCATGATCAATTGGGGGAGGGACGAGATTTAATTGTGCTCGGTACCGTAAGAGGTTTTGCATAATTTCTATAACCTTCATAGTCAATTGGGATAGGGATTCATCATGGCAAAAATGTAGAGGACAAAGCCAACAGTACACAAAGGACAGCCTCAAATGGCCTTAGTTGCCCTTTCGAAGTTTCAATAGGCTGTCCATTAGTCCCAAAAATTTCCCTAACGCATGGCCACCCTTGTCCATCCTTTCAGGATCCTCTTCGACTCTAATTGACCAAAGAGATACGGCATTGCGCTGTAGTCAACTTGCCACCAATCAAAAACCCAGAAATTTGTCTTCGAATCTTTTTGACAAATTCTAAGATTAACTTCTAAAGGATTTACAATATTTGTTGTTTTTTCTAAAGTTTCTGCCCACTTTTTTGTTCTTTGCCAAGGCTCTCAAGCATCCCGTTTTTAGGGTGTTGATTCATTTACACCCTAAAAATATGACACCAATCACAAGCAAAACCAGATGAGACTCCGACTCTAACGCAACGGGAAATGCAGTAGAGACAAAGAGGGGGAATGGGCTACCAACTCTAAAGGTAAAAGCGTTTATGCAACGTGTAAAAACAGCTTAACAACACTTGGTAGATAAAGTTTTGTGCCAAATTTATTCTTGTGCATAGAAACCTAATGGCATATTGCAGGGAGAATATGACTGATGCTTTACTTACGGACGTTATAGATATGAGTTAACAATCGAACAAAGAATATACTCTTCTTTTTATTAGACGGTAAAGAGTTTCTATGGGCCAGCCGATCAGCTTTAGCATCAACCGAGACTAAGTACCATCTTCGAGCGATCTTAAGGGTTGTACCTCCAACATTGGCTAGGTGCATTTAAAAGAGTATATTTTTTTCTGGATGCTGACCTCAAGTTTTGAACTTAGGAAATCAAGAAAGGAGCAAACCTTGTTGACTTTCATGCCAACATTAGGATTAACAAAAAAATATACTTCAACATTAAAGAGTATATAATTCAACAATTTTAATCTTAAGGCTAAGCCAATTTCAGAAAGCAAAAGACCAACATTTACTAAACCCATGCCCAGAAAACAGGCCCAATATTGTAGGCGTTATTGAGCCACAGAGTTCCTATGGGCCCATAAGTCCTGAGGCCCTAATATCTTCTGATGTTTTACATTTACATAGTCCACTTGATCCAACCAAGTTGTGTGTGTGTGTGTGTGTGTTTGTTTTTCACTTAACTAATGCAGAGAAACTTTTTAGCCAACTCTTAACCATACTTCGAAGTTCCAAGAATACCTTAACTCATTAAAATATGTTTTTGTTTTTGCAGGTATGCCAAATAAGTCCTCAAAAATCAATTTCTTGTGATTTAAGTCTAGAAAATTTTTGCTATTACCTGAATTGCAGGAAGATACCTATAATTCTCCATATAGCGATAATTACTTGTCATTGAATGTTTTTAGTGAATTTTATTTAGTAACGCTAAAAAAGTGCACTGAAAGTATTAACAAAAGAGCCTCTAAAAATATTTAACAACTATTTTTGTAGCTATTCAAAGGGTTGTAGATATCTTCCACAGCATGGACAGTAGCAAAAAAAAATTTCATGCCTTAGTATGCGGAATACTAACAAGTGTGACAAGGTTGAATGCAAGTGGTTAATGTCTTACTAATAGAAGGGCTAAACTACAAGAAGTAAATTGTTCGACTGCTACTTAGCACTGATACCAATTCAGGGATCTTGTACGTCTTTCATAAAAACAAACATTATATTAGAACAACGTATTGTGTAATAGCATATTGAAAATTACCTTACCCTTCTCAACATTCTTCAGCCCTTTTGGAGCCATTTGGTTCACCGTTTAGAGGTTATAACGGGGGTAATAAGTGCCATAATTAACATTATTTACACACATTTTCCACATGCACGTAACGTAATGCCGTTTGTACATTAATATTGTCATAGGTGAAAAAATCAATTGACATCTATATTTTGAGCTTTTTAAATTGTTCAATAAGAAATTAAAGGCAATTGCAATGAATGAAATGATTATAACAGCATAAAAAACATGGTTAAAACAATATCATGGGAGGACGTTACAGTTGTCTCATAGTTTTCTCTTACTTTACGACATTGAATCGTTAAACCAAACACTCAAGCGTAAATATCCTTACATTATAAATGAATTCTCATATCGTGAACTAAACACTATCACTACGTAGATAACTGCGATCCCAATTACTACTACAGTGACGTAATGACACAATTCGTGAAGCAGATGGGCCTTTAGTTTGACATAGTTGTCATGAAACAGCACAAGCCAACGAGCAATGGCAATGGCCAATCTTCACAGTATTTCTAAAACCATGTACATATCGAGCTGTAGACGGCACAATAACCCTTTTCATGGTATCGTGATAATCAGGTACGCCAACAAGTCAAATAAGTTCAAAAGGAAAGCACAAACAAGTTCAAAAGGAAATAATTGGTAATATGTTGCGCGTGATGCAAAGTGGTTATCGCAGTGCATCTTATAAGGAGTTACATATAGATTTAGTATTTTCCTTACATAGGCAGCAGATGATATAGCTATATCAAAATGATCGATGACCGTATTTCGAAATACATCTATACACAGTCTTTTGATCACGTGATGTTAACAACAAAAGAAGGATGAGGTTGAATTAAATTAGATTCATGCTTTTTTTTGCGCTAGATATGCACTCCTGTGTTACCAAAAGATTAGTAAATGTTACTAACAAAATTTTTAGACAGCAAGTAATGTGAATTTTGCAACCGAGAATGAATCCAATCTCATCCGAGCCTGATAGATCAAAGTCAATTTTGCTAAAGAGACTTCTTTGTTCTGACCTTGAGAACTTGGAAGATAACTTGCAGAGGAAGTGACAAATAGTTGGTTACCAAAGTCCTTGCTAGAAACAAAAATGCTTTTATATATTGGCATAAGAAAACATTGAAGATGTCAAAGGCAAATCCAAACAAACACTTGCCACCTATAATGGGGATAAGGGGACAAAAGAAAAATGAAAAAGGATAAGGATAAAGCTTAAGACCAAGTCATCCCTCCTATCCTTCCTACAAGCTGCTGCATCCCAACTTTACAATAGAATGCACTTTGGAAAATGCAATGTGCAAAATTTGATCGTAAATGACTGGATTTAGCTGTATGAACTTTGGACAATGCACGCCTGATGTTTGGACGGAAATAGTAAATCTTTTAGGAGGGACTTAAAGACTTGGAAAAGTTCGCCCTTGTTACACAAGAAAATAGTTTTCTATGGGTCTTAAAATTAGAATAGAAGATGGAGATATGCTCATAATGTTGCCAAAGCTTTGCATTTGTCACGAGTAAGGCGCATTCGTCATAAATCAATTGTGTTTTGACTTTTACCTCTGCGCTATTTGATTATTTTCTTAAAATTGTAGTCGTCTAAACTTCAAATATTTTAAGAGTTACATTTGCATGTTTGTACTTCATTCTTATATAGTGATGAGTGAATATGGTAGTTTGTTGATGAAAATAGTAGTAATGGAAGCATGAAAATGAGAAAAGTTTAGTGAGCTAAAGTAGGGACAATATCACTAGATATCCCGAGTTCAAGGGTAAATTACAAAATATACAGTTTTCGGAAAGTGGACGCTCGTATCTAATATGTGAAAAAATTGTGTCACATTCTCCCAATGTTAGGTTTCCGTGACCCTAGCGAACGATTTTTGCTGACGTGACCATATCGTATTTTGAAAATATTAATATTACTCTTCAAACATATTTTGACACTAAATACGTACTCTGTATGTATCTTTCTATCTTCCCATTTCTATCTTCTCTCTCTTGTTTTCTCTTTCCTTTTCTCTTTCACACTCTTTTTTCTCCTCTCCCTAATCTCCACGCAGCAGTGCTTTTGAAGAGATTTGTTCGAGAATTAGAAGAATTCTAAAGCGGCAACAAAATTTGAGTAGCTTGTATTTGTGTGTGTGTGTTTTCGTTTGCATTGTGCATAGATCCGCCCAATTCTGGGCATGTGCATGGATGTGTGTGAGCCCGATGTGCGCGAAATCCGATAGTGGAGGTAGACATTTGCAATGGCGATATAGGATTGTGGTGGCTGCTGGCTTCGGTCGTTTGTGGTGGTGGTGTCGTGGTAGCTGGTGATAATCATATGTGTCGCGGTGTTTATTAGGTGGATGAAGATATGTAAGGCTGGCATTGAAGAGGCTAGACCAATATATGCATATGGGGTGGTTACTTGGTGGTGCTTTAGTGGAGGATATGGTGGAGGTGGGTTTAGGTCGAGAGAGTCAGTTGTGGCGGTGTTGTGGTGTCGTGGTATGGTTGGTGGTGTTGAGGTGGTGGACTGATCTGCAATAGTTCTTGGGTGGAGGAGGATATGGTGGTTGGGTTGGTGTTGAAGAGGAAATCCACACACACACATACACACATATATATGAAGAAAAAAAAAAACGAATCCATTGCTAGTCTTAGGTAAGTTGCCTAAGTCTAGGAACCAATACTACAAAATTTTGATCAAAAGTACTTAATTATTTCTTCTGTTTTTTTCTTCGTTCCTGATTCACTCTCTCTCACACACACGTATCTCAGTCCGCCAACCTTCCATCGCCAGTGACCTTCGCAACCTCATAAACGACTGTCATATCATCACAAACCACACACCACCACCTCCCCACAAGAATACATCATCGTCGCAATCCCAAGAACCCACCACGCCACCACCGTGGATTACGGTCACCATCACAGATTTCCACCGCCACCATCCCCATCCTAGAAATCCATCACTGCAACAACCCCACCTCCGCAACATCTCAAAGTTTAAAACGGATTCATTAATTTTGAATTGAATTTGTTACAATTGAGAACATCTAGATTTTAATCATTAGTAAATTACTCAAATTGGGTGATTCGCGATGTTGTGTTACCGGAGAAGAAGGCTGGCAACTGGGCGGGTGGTAAGGGATGTTCCTGTCATGTGGCCGGCGTGGAAAGTTGCCGGCGATGGGCGAGGTGTGACCGGCAATGGGCTGTCATGGGCAAGCTGATGGTGATTTTTGCGATGGACGTCGGCAGAAGGTAATTTTGGCGATGGGTGATGGGTTGTCGTGTGGTTTGATGATGGGGGCTTATGGTAGTCGGTGTGGAAGGTTTCCGGTGATGGGCAAGGTGCGGCCGGCGAGAGGCTGTCACGTGGTTTGAACACATAGAGAGAGAGAGAGAGAGAGAGATTGATGGGGAGAGAGAAAATGTAGAAAAAGAAATATTATGTTATTCCAACTCAGTTTTATTCTCTAGCCTTAGGCAATGTGCCTAAGGCTAGCAATTCGTTATTCGTTATCTCTCTCTCTATATATATATATATATGTGTGTGTGTGTGTGTGTGTGTGTGTGTGTGTAATAATAAGTGCTATTATGGCAAAATATTATCCTTGCCTATAAGGACCTTAGTAATATTATCCTTATAAATTTAGTACATCTTCTCTTGGGCCAAAGAAAAACAAAGGTAATCCTCCTCAGGTACCTCCAAACATATTTTGTACTTATGCATTTGATTTCAACAATAACCTTACATATTTTGATTCTGCTTTATTATAGTGCGATATGCATTTTTTTATTTGCACATTTAGTGGTGTGCACATTGATTTGTCTCTCGACGTGCAAGCAAGGATTTGCATGTGAACGAGAATGTAAAAAGCTTAGTATACATTGTTAGGTTTATCCTCTAACGCCATCTCGACCAACCTCCACGCCGCTGTCACCGCCCACTCGTTGGATCTGCATTGCCACGTAGCTGTCTTTGGGCGTTCGTGTGTGCTGCTACTAGGCACGGCGGTGATTGGTTTGTTGTGAGGTGATGGTGGACCTGGGGGTGGTGGTGGTGGTAGTGGCGGCGGTTGTAGTGATGGCGGTGAAGGTGAAGGGTCCATATGGAAATGAAGATAAGTGGTGATTCTGAAAGGCGACTTAATTAGGATTAAGAAATGGACACATGAGAACTTTCTTTTGGTGCCTTTCACATCAACATGGATGTATAGCTAGAAATTGCTTATTGGTTTGGATAAAAAGCGAATCACTTTGTCAGAATCCTTGGTACGGAGAGGCAAAATTCTCGCAAAACTGTTCTTATATAGTAGACATCTATGTTTATAAAGGGAATACCAATTGGTGCTACACTGAAACTTATTCAAGTAATGACAAGTGATGCATCTAAATGATATTCAAAAATAGCTAATCACCATCTAAAATAGGTAACTTCGACTTTTTGATAGCAACCTCTTTTCTATAATTTTGCACTGCATTGCATTTGCCACATCTACTAGTATTCTTTATTCGAAAACAACAGCAGCTTAAGAAACAAGCTAAGCACAAGGACTCTAGAAACTTTTGACCTAAATATTTCACTTCCGAGCAAAGGAATAGACTTGAGATTGTCAACGTTGAATTTCCGAAACAAACAATGGGAAACCACCTTAATGTACACATTTTGATGGGTACGAATGCAAACATTTTGCATCAGCACTCCCATAGTTAAACCAAACACTCAAGCGTAAATATCCTTACATTATAAATGAATTCTCATATCGTGAACTAAACACTATCACTACGTAGATAACTGCGATCCCAATTACTACTACAGTGACGTAATGACACAATTCGTGAAGCAGATGGGCCTTTAGTTTGACATAGTTGTCATGAAACAGCACAAGCCAACGAGCAATGGCAATGGCCAATCTTCACAGTATTTCTAAAACCATGTACATATCGAGCTGTAGACGGCACAATAACCCTTTTCATGGTATCGTGATAATCAGGTACGCCAACAAGTCAAATAAGTTCAAAAGGAAAGCACAAACAAGTTCAAAAGGAAATAATTGGTAATATGTTGCGCGTGATGCAAAGTGGTTATCGCAGTGCATCTTATAAGGAGTTACATATAGATTTAGTATTTTCCTTACATAGGCAGCAGATGATATAGCTATATCAAAATGATCGATGACCGTATTTCGAAATACATCTATACACAGTCTTTTGATCACGTGATGTTAACAACAAAAGAAGGATGAGATTGAATTAAATTAGATTCATGCTTTTTTTTGCGCTAGATGTGCACTCCTGTGTTACCAAAAGATTAGTAAATGTTACTAACAAAATTTTTAGACAGCAAGTAATGTGAATTTTGCAACCGAGAATGAATCCAATCTCATCCGAGCCTGATAGATCAAAGTCAATTTTGCTAAAGAGACTTCTTTGTTCTGACCTTGAGAACTTGGAAGATAACTTGCAGAGGAAGTGACAAATAGTTGGTTACCAAAGTCCTTGCTAGAAACAAAAATGCTTTTATATATTGGCATAAGAAAACATTGAAGATGTCAAAGGCAAATCCAAACAAACACTTGCCACCTATAATGGGGATAAGGGGACAAAAGAAAAATGAAAAAGGATAAGGATAAAGCTTAAGACCAAGTCATCCCTCCTATCCTTCCTAGAAGCTGCTGCATCCCAACTTTACAATAGAATGCACTTTGGAAAATGCAATGTGCAAAATTTGATCGTAAATGACTGGATTTAGCTGTATGAACTTTGGACAATGCACGCCTGATGTTTGGACGGAAATAGTAAATCTTTTAGGAGGGACTTAAAGACTTGGAAAAGTTCGCCCTTGTTACACAAGAAAATAGTTTTCTATGGGTCTTAAAATTAGAATAGAAGATGGAGATATGCTCATAATGTTGCCAAAGCTTTGCATTTGTCACGAGTAAGGCGCATTCGTCATAAATCAATTGTGTTTTGACTTTTACCTCTGCGCTATTTGATTATTTTCTTAAAATTGTAGTCGTCTAAACTTCAAATATTTTAAGAGTTACATTTGCATGTTTGTACTTCATTCTTATATAGTGATGAGTGAATATGGTAGTTTGTTGATGAAAATAGTAGTAATGGAAGCATGATAATGAGAAAAGTTTAGTGAGCTAAAGTAGGGACAATATCACTAGATATCCCGAGTTCAAGGGTAAATTACAAAATATACAGTTTTCGGAAAGTGGACGCTCGTATCTAATATGTGAAAAAATTGTGTCACATTCTCCCAATGTTAGGTTTCCGTGACCCTAGCGAACGATTTTTGCTGACGTGACCATATCGTATTTTGAAAATATTAATATTACTCTTCAAACATATTTTGACACTAAATACGTACTCTGTATGTATCTTTCTATCTTCCCATTTCTATCTGCTCTCTCTCGTTTTCTCTTTCCTTTTCTCTTTCACACTCTTTTTTCTCCTCTCCCTAATCTCCACGCAGCAGTGCTTTTGAAGAGATTTGTTCGAGAATTAGAAGAATTCTAAAGCGGCAACAAAATTTGAGTAGCTTGTATTTGTGTGTGTGTGTTTTCGTTTGCATTGTGCATAGATCCGCCCAATTCTGGGCATGTGCATGGATGTGTGTGAGCCCGATGTGCGCGAAATCCGATAGTGGAGGTAGACATTTGCAATGGCGATATAGGATTGTGGTGGCTGCTGGCTTCGGTCGTTTGTGGTGGTGGTGTCGTGGTAGCTGGTGATAATCACATGTGTCGCGGTGTTTATTAGGTGGATGAAGATATGTAAGGCTGGCATTGAAGAGGCTAGACCAATATATGCATATGGGGTGGTTACTTGGTGGTGCTTTAGTGGAGGATATGGTGGAGGTGGGTTTAGGTCGAGAGAGTCAGTTGTGGCGGTGTTGTGGTGTCGTGGTATGGTTGGTGGTGTTGAGGTGGTGGACTGATCTGCAATAGTTCTTGGGTGGAGGAGGATATGGTGGTTGGGTTGGTGTTGAAGAGGAAATCCACACACACACATACACACATATATATGAAAAAAAAAAAAACGAATCCATTGCTAGTCTTAGGTAAGTTGCCTAAGTCTAGGAACCAATACTACAAAATTTTGATCAAAAGTACTTAATTATTTCTTCTGTTTTTTTCTTCGTTCCTGATTCACTCTCTCTCACACACACGTATCTCAGTCCGCCAACCTTCCATCGCCAGTGACCTTCGCAACCTCATAAACGACTGTCATATCATCACAAACCACACACCACCACCTCCCCACAAGAATACATCATCGTCGCAATCCCAAGAACCCACCACGCCACCACCGTGGATTACGGTCACCATCACAGATTTCCACCGCCACCATCCCCATCCTAGAAATCCATCACTGCAACAACCCCACCTCCGCAACATCTCAAAGTTTAAAACGGATTCATTAATTTTGAATTGAATTTGTTACAATTGAGAACATCTAGATTTTAATCATTAGTAAATTACTCAAATTGGGTGATTCGCGATGTTGTGTTACCGGAGAAGAAGGCTGGCAACTGGGCGGGTGGTAAGGGATGTTCCTGTCATGTGGCCGGCGTGGAAAGTCGCCGGCGATGGGCGAGGTGCGGCCGGCAATGGGCTGTCATGGGCAAGCTGATGGTGATTTTTGCGATGGACGTCGGCAGAAGGTAATTTTGGCGATGGGTGATGGGCTGTCGTGTGGTTTGATGATGGGGGCTTATGGTAGTCGGTGTGGAAGGTTTCCGGTGATGGGCAAGGTGCGGCCGGCGAGAGGCTGTCACGTGGTTTGAACACATAGAGAGAGAGAGATTGATGGGGAGAGAGAAAATGTAGAAAAAGAAATATTATGTTATTCCAACTCAGTTTTATTCTCTAGCCTTAGGCAATGTGCCTAAGGCTAGCAATATATTCGTTATTCTCTATATATATATATATATATATATATATATATATATATATATATATATATATGTGTGTGTGTGTGTGTGTGTGTGTGTGTGTGTGTAAAAATAAGTGCTATTATGGCAAAATATTATCCTTGCCTATAAGGACCTTAGTAATATTATCCTTATAAATTTAGTACATCTTCTCTTGGGCCAAAGAAAAACAAAGGTAATCCTCCTCAGGTACCTCCAAACATATTTTGTACTTATGCATTTGATTTCAACAATAACCTTACATATTTTGATTCTGCTTTATTATAGTGCGATATGCATTTTTTTATTTGCACATTTAGTGGTGTGCACATTGATTTGTCTCTCGACGTGCAAGCAAGGATTTGCATGTGAACGAGAATGTAAAAAGCTTAGTATACATTGTTAGGTTTATCCTCTAACGCCATCTCGACCAACCTCCACGCCGTTGTCACCGCCCACTCGTTGGATCTGCATTGCCACGTAGCTGTCTTTGGGCGTGCGTGTGTGCTGCTACTAGGCACGGCGGTGATTGGTTTGTTGTGAGGTGATGGTGGACCTGGGGGTGGTGGTGGTGGTGGTGGTAGTGGCGGCAGTTGTGGTGATGGCGGTGAAGGTGAAGGGTCCATATGGAAATGAAGATAAGTGGTGATTCTGAAAGGCGACTTAATTAGGATTAAGAAATGGACACATGAGAACTTTCTTTTGGTGCCTTTCACATCAACATGGATGTATAGCTAGAAATTGCTTATTGGTTTGGATAAAAAGCGAATCACTTTGTCTGAATCCTTGGTACGGAGAGGCAAAATTCTCGTAAAACTGTTCTTATATAGTAGACATCTATGCTTATAAAGGGAATACCAATTGGAGCTACACTGAAACTTATTCAAGTAATGACAAGTGATGCATCTAAATGATATTCAAAAATAGCTAATCACCATCTAAAATAGGTAACTTCGACTTTTTGATAGCAACCTCTTTTCTATAATTTTGCACTGCATTGCATTTGCCACATCTACTAGTATTCTTTATTCGAAAACAACAGCAGCTTAAGAAACAAGCTAAGCACAAGGACTCTAGAAACTTTTGACCTAAATATTTCACTTCCGAGCAAAGGAATAGACTTGAGATTGTCAACGTTGAATTTCCGAAACAAACAATGGGAAACCACCTTAATGTACACATTTTGATGGGTACGAATGCAAACATTTTGCATCAGCACTCCCAACCCATCTGCTGTTGCTATAAAATAGTCCGTATTTTGTGTCCCATAACCCCTTCTTTAACTAGGAAAATGCATGCCTCACCTGTGCAACCACGCTTCAAATAAACAATCACAGCGGGTTTGATCCGTTATGATCTTCTAGACGTTTATCAAGAGTTGACTTCACATGAAGCAAAATAAATGGGTCTTGTTATTTAGTTCTTCCAGTGATTAACCGATTTTTGTGTCCTTTTGGAAAAAAAAAAAACTGTTGTTTTTACGAACCACTGTTATCCTGGTCATAAAGAAATAATTGTAACTCCTCTATAACGCAAATTAATAGTCATTTAAGGTATTTAATGACATGATCTAGTACCATCATTCCTTCAATGAAAGCTCTTCTACTATCGATAATTCTTAGTTGTATTTTTTTAGTCTCACTAAAAAAAGTTAATAACTATCAATTATCGCTATACATAATTTTGTCTTTCAATAAGTCAGGGAGCCACAACTTTTCCTATTTTCACACCATACTTAGCACATAGCGGCCATCATTAATAGTGTACCATGTACATGGCCCTTCCAACATTTCAAAACTAAGTTCATCTGATTTTGTCACTACAGGTGTAATGAGCATTGACTATAAACTTTAATTTTAAAAAAATTGAAGTACACAGGTCCAAAGTTGTAGTGAAAACATCATCTCTCGAGTAAGAAAACCTGTAGAGTTGTGTGTGTGTTTTTTTTTAATAATCCTGTAGAGTTGTGTTAACTCAACTAGCGATGGATCGGCCTTGAAGCTTGAAAAAATTATTTGATGGATTTAGTATTAATTGAACAAAATCACAACATTTGGTCAATCTGGTATCTAATAATCAATGTCAAACAAGTCTTTAACAAAAAGCAATGGATAACATCACTAAACTCCCAAAGTTTAAAAATACAAAGTAAATTACAGGGAAAGACAGTTTTCATAAAATGAACACGCGTATTCAAAATTTTTAAGAAATTCTATCAGATTCTCCTAACGTTAGGGTTTTGTGACCTTATTTAACGATTTGACCAACGTGATTATTTCGTATTTTAAAAATATCAATACTACCATTAAATATTTAAGTACGCATATAAATATATAGCACTCCCCTTCCTATTTCTCTCACTTTCTTCTTTCTCTACAAGACACTGACACACCAAAGCCAAGGCACCCCCAACACCATATCTTACACGACTAACGACTATGGCAGCACCCAACACCACCAATGCCCCCTGTCATCACATATCGTGCCACCACTATATTCTCCGCAACCGGCCACCATGGCACCACCACGACACCACCTAACACCAGCAACCACCCTTTCCATCACCCAAATGCACCTCTATTACCTCCACCCACCACCCATGGTTGCCATTACCAGACTAAGAATTATCAAGAAATAGAGCATCAAGAAAAACAAAAAGGTCCAATCTATGACACGAACACAAGATAGAGAGCAGTGTCTGTGTGCATAGATCTGTGCACGCGCACGCATGTGTGTGCATAGATCTGTGCACGCGCACGCATGTGTGTGCATGCACGCCCCTCATCTATGTCCATGTGAATGTGTGGGTGCTAATCTCTCTGTGTGTGCGTGTGTGGGCCGATCTGTGTATGCGCCAATATGTGTGTGTACATGTGCGTGCGCATTGATCTCTGTGTGCGTGATTTTTATGTGGTGACAGAGCTTTTATAGTGTGGTGCTTATAATGGTTTTGGTGTAAGAGGCAAATAGAGAGATAGAGAAAGAAGAAAGAGGCGGGGATGAAAGGAAAGCATAGGGGGAAGAGAGAGTGTGGGCTATTGGTGGCTGGTGGTGTGGTGTTGTGGTGGTGCTGTGATGGTTGTTAATGACAGAGGACAGTGGTGGTGGTTGGAGAATGAGAGAAAGGAGAGGAAAAAAGGCAATTGTGTCTTTTAATAAGAACATTTAACGCTATTACTATTCTCTTTAATCAAGAGCAAGTGTGCTATGATGACAAAACATAATTCTCAATTCTAATTTATCCTTTAGTTTAAAGAATTTAGTGATATTATTCCTAAAAATAGTAGTTACTAAAAACTATTAGGGTAAATTACACATAACTCCCCCAAGATTTGCCATAATTACACTCTGCCTCTCCTAACTTTAAAAATTACACTCTGCTCAAAAAGTAACTTTTTGAGAGAACAAAAAATCAGCTTGCGTTGAAAATTAAAATGAGAGAACAAAAAAAAAGAGTTTGAGAGAAAGAGAACAGTAAGGAAGGGAGACAGCAGCCGGCCGTAGAGCGGTGGCGCCACTCCCCATTGTCGGCCATGGATTCAGTCACCGGCGATCAACTCCGCCACGCCTTCACCGAGCGCCATCGCCCAACACTTCAATGGCTGTTATGTGATCGCTAGCCACTGGTCACTTTCAGTCACTAGCGAGCAACTCCGGCCAGTGCCTCCACCAAACATACTGCCCAGCGTCTCGATCAATCGCCACCGGACATTGTTCTCACCAGCCGTGGACAACATCGGGGTTTTGGATCTTCCAACTCATTTCCGCAAGAGATATGTTTAGAAATTTCCCAAAAAGCTAATCATATCCATCTTCTCGTTTAAGAGCGATGATTTTCTTATTGCGAATTGGCAGTTTAAAAGGCTTATTCTGCGAGAATGGTTGTAGGGCTATGTTCATTTCAAGAGGCATCGCCGCTCTAGTGTCATGGTGACCTAAGATGGTGGTGGTGGGTTAGCCCTTCACCATCGAAATTCGCCACCAACAGTGAGGCTACGTAAGTGTATAAAGAACCGGCGAGGGAGGGGGTATTTTGGGTATGAAAATTGCATAAAGTAGTGTGTCAGGAAATGTTGTAACGGAGTTGGGCCTGCTGTTAAAAGTGTGTAGTTGTGTGTAATGCGGTTACAAACCTCAGGGGAACGGAATGTAATTATGGCAAACCTCAGGGAATTTTTGTATAATTTATCCAAATTATTCACCAATCGAACTTGAATGACTTAGGCTCTGTTTGACAATACTTTCAGTTTTGATTTTCAGTTTTCAAAATAAAATAAACAGAACCAGTTATTTTTTTTTTTTACAAAAGCAAGTGGGTGTTTGATAGTTTAGTTTTTATTTTGAGTGTTTGATTACCCAGTTTTTATTTTAAGTTTTTTCTTTGGTGGTGGTTTACAGTGGCAGCAATGGTGGTGGGTCATGGCGGTGGTCGGCCGTGGTGGTGGCTGGCCGCCGGCAGTGGCAGTCGCCTGCCACCGGCGGTGGTCGCCGGTGGTGGGCGGTAGTGCCGACAGTGGGAGGGTGGTGGTAATCTCAAAAAAAAATAGAAATTCATTTTTGGAGTTTTGAGCCTTGGTTTTAAAAACTGATTTTTTAAACAGAAGAAAAAAAAACGAAAACTGATTACTAAACGCGTTTTTTTTTTTTTTTAGTTTACAAAATTGAAAAAAAAAAAATCAAATGGGGCCTTAAATACGGGACAGGACATTTGGGTTCAACCGCTAACCAGACTTCAGTGACCAGACATTGAATCCCCACAATGAATGCGTACCTATTAGGATAATAACTAGTAAGATAGGAACCTAGGTCCCAAGTCCTAACAATTCTGAGGTCCATATCACAATTACAAAAAGTTTCTTCATTCCCCAACATATGAGCATAATTAAAATTATGTACTACGAAATTGAACATTTAATGGAAATTACTCGCGATATTTAATATGGAATAACTATATGGTGTTTGACTTTATCGGTGCAAATACATAATTCTACCTTTAAATTCTTCATTTTGTATGTAAGTTAATCAATTTTTCAAAAAAAAGGAATACAACAAGTAAAACACATGAACCAAAACAGGAATCGCCAAAGGCATTCTTTCAATGCCAACGTCTCCCTGCAGTTGAGAAACTTATAAGGAAAAACTGAAATATTATCAAGTACTAGAAGCTAAAACCTACACTAATTTAAAACAATATTAGTTTTTGTTAATTATAGATTAGATGTAATTTTTCACTTCTTGACAGTGGGGACAAGAATTGTGTAGGTGGTCTGATTGTGAAAAACATTTTTTCGAAGGACGAAAGTTTGTGAGTAACTTAAAAGATAAATACTTCTAATAGTTAATGATTGTTCAATCTCCTAACATCTTTAATTATAATAGAGTCAAACATACGTTTTGCAACAACCTAAAGTCATGAGTTACCTTAAAAAAAAAAAAAAAAGGGGGGGGGGGGGGGGGGGGGATAAAAACCTTTCTCCTGAACTAATGCCGAATAGATCGAATTAGGAATGGTTCATTTTTTTCACTCACAGTCGTGGTTTTATTTTTCAAACCGAAAAGGCTTAAGTCATCATTTTGCCGAGCACAAGTAAGATGGGAAGTGAAAATAAAAAGATGGTGGTGTTCAAACACTAATATCGTGCTTTACAAATATCGTCGTTGACACTTTTTATTGTACGGAAGCATAATATTTCAAAAGTGAAACGTGAATGTACTTTTTAACTTTTTACATAATTTTGATTGTAAAAATAAGAGAGACAAAAAAAAAAGCACGAACGCTCCTAAATACGACCTCCTAAGGCAAAGAGGTGTGAAAAAATAAAATTAAAGCAAACAAATAAAAAATGCTATTTAATAATTGAAAGTTATGAGTAATGCAAGTAATTTACTGTTTTATATTTTACTTAAGTTAGTCGTAATTAATTTAGGTATTAAATAATTTATAGACAAATAAGATACTTTTATAAAATCAGTATCTTTTTTATATCATGATATGTGATACACTTTTAAGACTTTATATATATATATAGTTGATCCGTTGAGAGCGCTTAGCAAAATTGGAGCACGATCTAGTCCTTCATCTGACCCGATGAATGAGCCAGATCTAATTTTTTAAAATATTTTTTTCACCGTCCGCTATATTATGTAGCGATGACGTTTTTACCGTTATACCCCTAGTCTTGACGACCAAGGCAAAGGTGCGAAAACATTAAATTAAGACAAGCGTAGCATCACAGATGATGTGTAATGTGTTTGACATCGAATAACCCAACCGAACACCTCAACACTTCAACGGTACCCGCCGCACATGAATTAAAAGAGACAGCTTTCTAAATGAAGACCGGGTTCACACGTGCAGATGATGCGTGCTGCGGCCACTCTCATTGAACACTGTCGTACCGCGTGAATCGCGTAAAAGGATGAAAACCGCAACAATGCAAAAAGAACAACGTAAGAGGTCAAAAGTCGTTTTCTTCGCCCAACGTGAACGCGCAAACACTTTCTTGTCCCCTTCCCAACCTCCCTCCCTCCCACCCACTTTCCCTCTCACTTTCCCTTTTTATTTCTTTCCTCATTTAGAAATTTTATGGCGACATAATTATCGTTCTCACTACCATTTCTTTACTCATTTAAAAATTTTAACTGAAATTTGAGTGATAAGAAGATTTTACAATCTCTGTATAGAAACAAATAATAATCGTTAAATATATTTAATAATTTTTAATTACTGATGTTTCGTTGTAAATGTTATACGTTTTACTAACAATGTTCAACGAAAATCAATAATCACTATAAACTAGTATTGCAACCAGAAATTGCAGCTAAATTTTTACATTTGAATAAACGGACAAATCATATACTATAATTTAATCACGTTGAAATTTCGACCCTTTAGCTACCCTAATACGTAATCCCTTTACTACGAACTACCCATATATAAATCAAACATGTCGCGTAACCATTCCACATCTGAAACCTATCCACACATTTTAGACTTAGCCGGAAAATCAAGGAATATGCAGGCACCAAGTTCGACTGACGACAAACTTGGAGAAGTCGCCGCCGAACTTAGCGACGACTTGAGCGAACGGCTGAAATTGATACCAGCCGAAGGTGATGAAAACGGTGAACTGGAGTTGAACGGCGACGTACCGAAGGAAAGTGAGGAAGAGGATGACGACGACGACGAAGATGATGATTTTTCGTTCGTGTTCAACGGTCCGGATTCTTCGCCGATATCGGCTGAGGATGTGTTCTCCAACGGCGAGATCCGGCCGATTTTTCCGCTGTTCAACCGGAATCTGCTGTTCGCCGGCAGTGATGACGAGTTACCGGAGGCGCGATTGCCACTGCGGCCGCCGGTGAATAAGGTTTTCATCGAGGCCGCACCTCACCCGTCGTCGTCTTCGTCGGATGGAGTTGCCGCCGGGCCATACTGCGCGTGGGGTAAGAAGGAGGATCCGGAAGCATCGCCAGAGATGTCCAAGAAGAGCAACTCCACCGGATTTTCGAAGCTCTGGCGGTTCAAGGACCACTTCAACCGGAGCCACAGCGACGGCCGTGACGCCTTCGTGTTTCTGAACAACTCGACGGCCGAGCCGGAGAAGATTCCCGGCAAGAATCTGGCCGGCGAGGAGAAGAAAGTGGCGGGAGAAGTCAAGGCCAAGACGAAGCCGAAGGGTAAGAAGGCAGGAAAGGGGAAAACGGCGTCGTTGACGCCTCACGAGGTGTACTTGAGGACTCGGGGATCGGACGATCGGCGGCGGTCGTACCTTCCCTACAGGCCGGAGCTGGTCGGGTTCTTCACTAACGTTAACGGGGGATTAAGCAGGAATGTACACCCCTTCTAAGCACAAAATCACATAATTTCTTTCTTTCTTAAATATGTGATCTGTTTATGCAGAGTCATTCATTAGATTCTTTTATGTACCTACGACATTTGTGTAGCCGTGAAGCCTTAAATAGTTCGTAAGAATTAATGAGCATGTTTTGGTTTTGATTTGTATGAAAATTTTAATAGCACAACCCTCTATAGTAAATTGAGCGTAGTTCATGCAAAAATTATAATTCTTGCGACAACATTAACATATGATTATTGAGTAGGGTCTTCTATAATTATTACAACTGCCGTAGTTTATCGAAGAAAGATGGCATTATCATTCGGCGTTGTTTGCTCTCACAAAATGGGAAAGAACTTGAGAGTTCACTTTGCACACTTGCTAATTTTGCAACATTAAAGGCAAATCCAAGCCAATAGCTTAAGGGAAAAGAGCAAAATAAAACGCGGCGGTGTAACTCGTATACACGATTAAAGAAAATATCGAGCAGGAGCCACTTATCATAAAAGCCGTTGAACTTAGGTCATAATAGTGTAGTTTTTGATTGTGTTGGTTTGAAATGACTTTGTAATATTTATAGTCTTTAATTTATTTATAAGATTTATTATACTTGATCGTATCTTTGCATAAACTCTTATCAATAATGCAATTTTTTTTAATAAATAAACGAAAAAAGGAAAAAAACTCGTTGTGTGCAATGTGAAAGAAGATGTGATTTAGGAGTCGCCAAAGGTTGACAAAAGATAGCAGAAAACAGGTCCACATTGATTGACACGACCCATAAAAGGGTACGTTAGATGGTCCTTGCCACTCTCTGGAAAGCAGACCACGTACTCTTTCAAGTTGCAAATTTCGAACAAGTTTCATGGTCATGCACATGGCCTGCACTTCCCTGGAGCTTTCTTGACGGTTGGCTTTATCGATCACCTAGTTTTAAGTCAAAGTCCAAAAAACCATACAAGAGATTACGTGCAAGAAATATTCACCATCATGCCGGTGTCGTCACCGTCACCGATATTACAATAGTAACTTCATTTGCACTATAAACACTGCGTCCCTCCCGACCACCCATCCTTACGTCAGCGCGGCCAACTCCGTCTCTACCACCGCTGCCTTGTCTCCAACGTCTTTACCTCTATACAATCACCATCTTGACAAAATTCATCAACACAGTCATAACAATCACCTTGCAATATGCAGCTGCAGTCACCATCACCGTCACAAGCAGCACTAAGCCACCACCTTACAACGGCTACCATACTCACCTATAATCATCATTTCCTTGCAATTCAACAGTACAAAAATAAAATTTCGTAAAATTTAGGAAAATTGATAAATTTGTAGATTGAAACAACTTCAAGCATTGGGCATAATTATTATCAAGCATGCCAACAACATTTTTAGAGCTATGAAAACAATTGCTCACAATTTTCAATGATACGAATTCAACACTTTAATTGTGATTTTAACAAACACTCCCTGCAACTACATGACCTTTTATCTCATGCAAATACGTATCAAGAGTAAATAGCAGCCAGTTCCCCTGAGATTATGTTCCAATAAACTCGCTTCCCTTCCATTTTGAGAATTTACACTAACACCCCTTCACGTTTAGATTGGAGTATCAACCTGCCCCCTTGGCCATCTTTAGTTCATTTAATCATTAGGGAGTATGAATACCCGAGAACACCCTCCCCAAAATAATTTTGAAACCCAAGTCCACTGGTCTGTGGTGGCTTAATGATGGTGGGTTTGTGGCTGGTCTAGAAGAGTGACTTGGGCTTATCTGGAGCCGCACTTGAAGCTTAAACTCTGAGTTGCGATAGCTTTTTCTAAATGGGCACTTGGGCAGTTCTTGAAAAGCCTATATTCTGGATTGAGCCTCAGTTCAAAATTCGGGCTTCAATATCTACCAACATACCCGCTTAGGCTCAAGGTTAGGGCCCAACGCTTTGCAACGCTGCTCATTGAGGCAACCGATAACGTGGCCCATATTAACTCCCCTTTCGCTTTCCATTTATCCAAATTTCCCCTGCAGAAAACCTGCCCTTATTCTTTCACTTTGTCCTTTCATCTAGGTTACCAGTAACCCAAGATTCAGTGGCTCACCTGTGTTCCCCACATAACATTCCTCCATCCCAGCCCACCCCAATCTCTCCGGTAGCCGTTGAAGGGTTGAAGCCCATTTTTACATTCAAAAGCTACATTCACTGACCGGGTACTCTTTGTCTCTCTGCTCCCTCTAACTGTTACACGTAAGGCTAAAGGGTTCGGTCTATATCTTTCAAAATATATGCACAATTTTGCATTAGTTGACGTACATTGTTCTTGAAGTAGGCTATGTCTTCAGACTTTGTTCGAACTGTTCCTTATTGTACAGAGTGTTCTGAGTCCTGACTCTTTACATCCTTAAACTGGATTTGCCTCATAAAGTCAGCTCGTGGCATTGAGTTAGAAGAGTTGTTATTGACGTTCTTGGATGTTGGCTGTTTTTGTGTTTGAACAGAGCCGGTTCGAATTGTTGCATTTGACCGAAAGCATTTGCTTTAATGCAAATGTGACATGTTGCATTTGACGGGAACCCAGTTATTAAAGATAAAATAGAAACATCCCTCAACTTGCCCTGAAATTGCTTTGTTATAGTAGTCAGTTCTCTGCGTAGCAGGCATGGCACTAGATAGCATTGATGTACTCGAAGCCCATAGGCACAAGTTGGTATTTGAGAAACTCAAGAAAGCTCGGGCTTAGCCATTCCCTGGGCCTCTGTTGAATGAGCCACCCGTCTACCGAGGAAGTGGCATTCCCTCCAATAAGTTCCCTTCCCAAACTGTTTTAGAAAGGGATAATACTGCACAAAATATTACCCTTTTGCGCGATATCACGTGGTTGTGATTTAACGCGAAGTCAAGTTACTTGTGCGGCGTCACATAGTTTATCCTAATATTGAACATCCAATATTTGTCGGTAAAAACTTAAATGAATTGTTTGAAGCAGCTGACTGAGCTGACTACTTTCAGCGGCACCATTGCCCCTAATAGATATACAGTTATCATTATCTATCAACTAGTTTTAGCAACCATCAAACATTATTCTTCTATGTTTTAGGTGGAGCGAGTGTACTGTCAGAGTAGCATGGCCGGAAAACTGAAGAAGTGCATGATGCTATGTTGTTATTCAAATCCCGAGGTAAGATATTGACCAATCCTCTATCTGTCGCATTAGCAATTCGTTAGTCTAGCATTCTTGGTCCTGTGGCATTTATGTTCTTGAATTGCGATAATCAGGGATAAAACCAAAAGTCACTCAACTAACCTAGTGCGTATGATTAATCAGACGATAGGGTGTTTATTTTGAATAGCTGGACGAGATCGATAACCTCGAATACAGTTCCACGATTGAAGTTTTTGGGATCATGTGGCAGCATTCGAAGGCGTAGTTGCATTATAGTTACATATTTATATTATTATTATTACTACATCCATGGATAAACATGGATACACCTGGGATTCCACTATTCCAGAAAGCCCATTCACCATCTTGGGATAATTAATCCCAGACTTCTTATGTGTAGTACATCTGAGATCTGGCCATGTAGCCACCGTCAGTTGAGGTACATCGGTCACGTAAAAGGTTAAGTATTTGTAAAGGTACTGGCGAGAGTACTGAACTACATTTTTCTCTTTCTCTTGCTTATGGTTTTATTATTATTATTATTGGACGATAGAGATATTTTTGGCCAATTTTAACGTCAATCGAGACTAAGTCCCTCCCCAAACAATCTTAAGAGCGCCCTCCACCCCCCCCCCCCCATTTCCTTTGGGTGTTTCTTTTCTTTCTTTAGATATATATCAAGCGTTCAACAACAATTTAGAGCGTGAGATGGGGGCAGCTTCTTATTAATAAGTACTTTATATGAATGGGCCAAATATCTCTTAAGAGAAAGGTTTTGGTTAGTATTCAGATCGAAAGAATCTTCTCTTATCTCCAATAGAGTAACAATTAAAAAAAATTACAAATAATTATCGCTTAAAATGTTAGCAAAATAGTGATTAAAAATATTTATCTACTATCAATTATCACTGTATACGAAGTTAGAGGAGGATTGTTACAACCAAGGTAGCAGCCAAAAATTGTTCCTCCTAAAATACCATCAAGAAGGCATTTCCCATCCCTAAATTTTTATAATTTAAACATACTAGTGAAAGCAAATTCTAGAGTAAATTGTAGCATAACACTTTTTATAGTGATGGATGATAGTAGTTTTACCGCTATAAACTCTTTTAGTTTTTTTTTTTGAAAAATAATCTTCGCACTCCACTTTTTAACATGTATAGTCCGTCTTTCCGTATGATTAAAAAAAAATATCCTACCTTCTGCAAATTCAAATGCTCTTTGTAGTTAACAGTATTATCCTTTAGATACAATACGCAGCGGCACCTAAATAAAGCAACGTGGTGTAGCATTTTTTTTAGTGACCCTAAAAAAATGCTACAAATAATTATCGCTTAGAATGTTAGCAGAATAGTCATTAGAAATATTTATCGACTATTAATTACACTATATACAGGATTGGAGGACGATTGCTACAACCAAACCAAGGTAACAGCCAAAATTTGTTCCTCCTAAATTACCGTCATGAAGACATTTTCCATCCCTAAATTTGTACAATTTAAACATTACCGGTGAAAGCAAATTCTAGAGTAAATTGTAACATAACACCTTTTATAGCGATGGATGAGAGTAGTTTTACCGCTATAAACTCTTTCAGTTTTTTTCTTTTTTTTTTTAGAAAATGATTTTTGCACTCCACTTTCTAATATGTATAGTCCATCTTTTTGTATGATAAAAAAAAAATATCCTACCTTCTGCAAATTCAAATGCTCTTTGTAGTTAACAGTATTACCCTTTAGATACAATACGTGGCAGCACCTAAATAAAGCAACGTGGTGTATGTGTAGAAATGTTACTGATAGGTATTTTAGCTAAAGGTATTTTCCTGAGTTTCCCTTTTCAGCTTGGACAGAGCCCTTAGCTAATAGGCATACATTTAGGGCGTGTTTGAAACTCACTTCAATTTTTAGTTTTTATTTTCAAAAAAATTAAAATCAAAATCACTTTGAGTTTTTTTTTTTGACAAAACTGATGGGTTGTCTGGTAATAGTTTTGTATAATTGGTTTTTACTTTTGTTTGTATTTTTTTTTCTATTTTCCACTATTCTCTTTCTATTTTTTCTCTCTTATCTTTTCTTTCATTTTTTAATACTTGGGAGTTTCTTCTAAATTCCTATGTTCAACAACTAAAAGCGCCCTTACCACGACGTACACATCTTCTCTGCCACCGTCCAACTACTGCTATGACAATAGCATACTAGCTTGCGAATGAGGCTTCATTGGGTTTAAATGGGGATTGATTGGGTTAAAGGGTTCAAATGGCTTAGAATCTACCTGCACAAATAGAAGATATTAAGGCTAAGCGATGTATGGAAATCTTTTGGCAGTGTTTGTTGCAAAGACGATGGTGGTTGCTATGGTGGATTTGGATTTACAGGAGGGGTGGTGCTGTAGTGCTGACATGTGTTTGGTGTTTGGAGGTATTGGTGGTTATGGCTATCAGTGACTATGGTGGTTGGCCGTGTTCGTGGGTGTTGGTCACTAGTAATGATGGCGGCGGCGGTGGCCAGTGGCTATGATGGTTGGCGATATTGGCATTTGTTGTTTGGGTGTGTTGACCAGTGGTAGAGGTAGATCGACGTTCATTGGATATGGTTGTTCGCAATGGAGGAATTTCCAAAAACAGTCACATTCTGAAAATTTGATTTTTAACACTAATGAAAAAAATAAAACTTAAAACTGTCTGTGAAATACCGGTACTTTTTTCAACGTTAAAAACTGAAGAAGAAACTGAGAACAAGATTTGTTTCAAACACTACCCTAGTTATTCATTAATTTACTTTGTCTCAATGGTTCGATGGTATTACAGGCCAGTTTTGTACACATTTTCGAGCCACATGATTACGAATGGGTCAATGGACGATCACCCATTCCCGCATGAAGTTTCTTTCTTGCGATTTGACTTCTATGAAACTCGAGCCAGCAAGCTCTAGGATAGTTCCTGAAAAACCCTTCACTAGTTGAACCACTCCTTAGAACTAATTCACTTGCATCTTTTGATGAAAGTATCTTTCAGCTCTGGCAAAACAAATAAAGAAATCAAATCTTCCTATGTTGGCTTAGCTCGATACATGGACCTCTCTGCTTGATTCAAAAGGTTGACATCTTTGTCTCCAGTATGATCATTATAAAAGTTGCGGGAAATTTTGGGCACTTGTTAGTTTACTACCACTCATCTTCTTTGCAAGTCGTCCAACGCAGATGTCTTCAGGAGGCCCCAACATAGTGTTCAGCTGGGGTAGACAACTACTGTACGGGTTAGTAGTAGATATGAAAGCCCCCTTTAATCAAAGATTCCATGTGAATTTATAACCATAATTACTGCCTTAGCAGTAACCTGATTATCTTCAATATCGTACTGGTACTCGTGTAGCATACGCGAAAATAACATGTGTGATGAACTGAAGTTCTTTCGTTGTACCTCAAAAGAATGGCTAAACTATATTGGAACATGTGGAATAATGGTTGAAAAGTCATATTAATTAAAATTACAAAAGTTAGAAATAAGAACAGGTTAGACTAGAGTTATACGTTATCTTGTATTCTATATTACTTAATATCTGTTATCATTTCTTTCTATATGAATCGTTAGTGGCAAGTTATATTTCAAAAATGAAAAATACAGTTTTATTTGATATAAGTAATTGAAACCAATTAACAAGTACATACACTACGTTGTACATATGTTTTTTGCTTGAATCTGTAGTAAGAATATAAAATTGTAGTAGTGAAAAGCTTCAAAAAAATTAAAAAATTTTGTCAGCTACGTATTGGTTTAACCGATAAAACCCTATTTATGTCGAACCAAATGACGTGAGATCAATTTTTGGTGGCACCAAAGAACGCGTGAGACTACCCTTCATTCTGCTCTATATACTAAGCCCCATGGTGACCACCTCCAATGGCCAAAAAGTGGTGATGGATGCAAATACAACAAAGACAATGATTTTGAGAGTGGAGAAGCACCGAATTTGGACCTCTGCTTCTTGTTGCACATTGGACGCATATGGTTCGGCATGTAAGTCATCATCCACAAGTTGACGTTACAAGCTAGCTCATGGTCCACACGTTGCCCTCAAATAGTAAAGAGACGCACAATTGAAAGCGAGAGCGTGCAAGGTCTCGCAAGTGATGGCCAATTAAACCATTTGGTGTTTGTGTTGTCCTCATTACCTTGTGATGTGACGGGGATTGAATTTGTCTCTTCATCATTCCAAAACATTATTCTAGGTCTAAACTGATCCCCGGCCTCTTAAGGGAAAAGTCGAAGGAAAATAAATTATCACGTTGATGTGATTTCGATTGGTGAGGACGTGTTCGTCTAAGCATTTTTAATTCACCTTTTGACCTTTTGTTTTCGCTTGTTTTTATATCTTGTGCTCTTGTGTTGAACACAGTAAGAGATAGAAGCTGTTTGATAAAATTAAAATTTAAGTGCTGAAAAAATTAAATTCTGAATTCGTAAAACTGAAAACTTTAAGCGACTGAATTTTTACTAAAATATAAGTTAACATGTTTGGTAAACCAAAAGCAGATGTCTGAAAATTCTTTATTTACAAATTTATCCATTTCACCAAAATTATGCATTTACTTATGTACTTCATAACTTTTTTTAGAGGGCTAAAATTGTGTTGGTGGTGGTGGTGGCAGTGACGATGAAGTATTAGTGGTAGTGGTGGTGGTGGTGATGGTGGTGGCGGCGGCGGCAAAAGGTGTCAATGGTGGAGATAATGGTGCTTGAAGACGTAGTATTGGTAATTGTGATGATAGCGATAGGTGGCGACATGACTGCCATCGCAGTGGTTGTAGTGTGACGGATCTTTAGATAATTTTGGCGAGTATGGACATGGTAACAACAGCGATGGTATGGTGGAGGTGGCGGTGTCCTTGTGGTGATGTTGTTGGTGGTGGTGATAGTGATTAGGTCATGGTAATTGTGATGGTGGTAGCAAAAAAAAAATTAATGGTTGTGGTGGAGGCGGTTACCAGCAAATTGACGGCATTGTGGTGGTAATAATTTTTTCATGTAAAAATATGTTAAAATAACTTTTAACTATCTCTCTTAGAATTAAGTGATCAGCATTAAGTAAGACCACCCTGACTTAAAATTTTAGTCTATTTTTTGTAAGAATTAATTTTTTAAGTGATACGAGGTTTAGTGTTATCAAACGCACTTAATTAAAAATCATTGAAAACTTTAAGTTTTAAGTGCTTAATTGCGTAATCAAACACACCCATAGACAGACATTTGTGGTAGCAGATATTTTCTTATCTCTTCTTGTTGATACGGGTTGTAATCAATCGAAAAATTGTAAAAACATTTACTCGATATTTTCACATTTTGTACTGTTTGGATCAATTTTTTTTCCAGAACAAAAACAGAGAATTGTAAACGAACAACTAACCGAATCTTTTTATCATCATAATAAATGTAAAAAAATGGGAAAGCGTAAACAAACACTCTCGTAGACTTTCTTGCTATACGTTCATAATTCTTGCTCTAACTTATAGATTGTAATCGTCAAACTCATAAAAGGTGTATATAATTGTTGTTTGTGCTTCTCTAGCTGCTTCCATTGTTGCTCCCCAGCTTCATTATGAGATGTTCACTAAGCTCTTAGTAGCATATTTGTGACATTTCAGTCTGCACATTCACCGCATTTTCATAAATCCTTTTCATGATTTTGCTAGCAAGCAAGTCCATCTTCTTAGAGTATTTAATTTAATGTTATCCTCGTATGATAACAGCTACGCGGTTTTGGCATGATGACATCGTTTGGTTTTTAATATTTGATTTTGGGTACTTTGCATAGAGACCCTTTGTGGTTTGGTTGAGTTACAAAAATACTCCTCCGGTTATTTTATTTTTCTTTGCAAACATCCCACTGCTTTTAATCGTGTTGCATCCATCAAAAACTCTAATAGAATGTAGAAATCTTCAGATTTGCCCGTTACAAACATGTATTCCACCATAGCTCATCGTTCCAAAACCCTAATAATTAGGCGTTGCAATTTAATAAACTTAAACTCACGGAACCAAATCTTGTCTTGGTGAATGTGGGCGGTGGTGGAACGTAATAGGCTGGGCTGGATGGTGGATGCATGGTGGTAGGCTGAGGCGGATTACTGATTGCAGATCACTTAAAGTGGGTCGAAGTCGTAGACGGGCCGAGGGGTGGAGGTGTTGGCAGTAATAGATGGAAATGAGGAGATGGGGCGGCTACAACAGGGGTTTTGGTGGTGACGAGGGGGAAGGGCATCTGGTTTTGGTAGTGGCAAGAGGGTTGCGTTTGTTCGTTATGATGATGGTGGACAGCTGAGTTGATCATGATGGTGAAGGTGAAGTGGTGACCAAAGTTGGTCCTGGCCTCCAGGGTGAGTTTTGGTTGGTGTGAAAGAAAAAATGGGAAATAAAAGCAGTAGAAAGGTAATAAAGTAACTTGGTCACATTAATTACACTTAGGTCCCTGAGGTTTGGATCAGCTGTATCCTTCCGTCATTAATTTTTTAAAAAATTATTTATTTTTTACTGATATCAGCGATTTCTTATTTTAAAAATACCAATACTACCCTTATTTAATATATACGTTATATACAGATTTAGACCCAATTTTTGTTCAAATAAGGGTTTGAAACCCTAATTTTCCATATCTTTCAACTCCACATCAATCTTTCTCCCAATCATCATAGCGTCGGCACCGGCACCACCATAGCATCGGCCACCAAGGCTTTCCTCCAGCCACCGCGTTGGCAGCCACCCTCGTCAACCACCCCACCAGCAGCCCCTTCCCTCTCCCAACCCGACGCAGCCCTTTCCTCTCCCAACCCCGACGCTGCCCCTTCCTTCACCAAACCTTGCTAAGCCCAACCCGGATATAACCCCTCCCTAACCCAACTTCGACATAGCCGCTCCCTCGCCCAACCTAGCTGAGTCCCGCCGGAACAAGGTTGTCGAAACACCACCGCAATACTGTCCTTCCACTCCGGTCCCCCCCCCCCCCCCCCACCGATCAAATAGCAATGAGGGGACATATTCCAACGGTGGTTTTATTTGAAGATTGCAATTGTAAATTTAATTTTTTTAATATAAAAGATTAAGGATTGATGCATTTTATAATTAGTTAGTTTTAGCAATTGATTGTGGTAGTTTTTGGCTTTGGTAGATGGAGGTGTTGGCTGCATTGGCTTTGTTAGTTGTGGTTGGAGTTGCTAGGGAAAAAGATAGAGAGTGGAGTTGCAGGTTGGAAAAAGAGATTAGGGAAGAGAGGAGTGAATGACATTTGTAAATTAGATTACAGTCTTTCATTTCAAATCGTTATGTATAACGATTTTCCGTTGGGTCAACGGACATAGGTGTTATTTGTCCAAACTATTGTCCTTGCCTATAATTATATCCTAACCTCGGGGACATAAGTGTAATTAGCGTTTTTTTTAATGCAACCAATTACCCCATAAGGGGGTCACTTACAAAAAATAGAACGAAAGGTATGTTTTTTTCTACTCGCTCAAACCACAAGGTGGTTTTTTGGCAATTTACTCTTTGGCTTTGTTAAGTCTTCCCATCATAATCTAGTAAGTTAAAGATCGAAATTAATCACTGCCCTGTATTCTTAGGGGAGGGAAAAAAAGATATTTCACTTAATTTCTTTCTATAGCATATCAGGTAAGAAGATATGGATTAACTGAGAGCAACACGAATAGAAAATCGCCAGGAGGGGTTCGATAGAGTGACTGAGCTATAATTTTTTGATGCTTAAAAACTCCTAGAAAGTAAGAGAAAGAATGTACATGTATGTACATGATTGCTCGTGTTCTATGATAGATTGAGAGTTGAGACTCCGGGAAGACTGGATGACCTCGGTGGACATGGGACCTATATCTTCAAAGACGTGCTTTCTTTAGATTTAAGCCTGAGATCTTACTAGAGAGATCTCTAGGAACTTGGTCAAATGAGTGTTTAACTGACTTTGACCAAGGCGACAAATGCCTTAGCTCAATTCAGAATTTTATGATCACTCTAGAATCGACGAATTTAGACTGCTTATATATCTTGCTATGCAATACTCTCTCTGTTCCATTACATTTTTTTTAGTATTTCGCAAAATCTTTATATAGATTTGGGTAAATATAATAATTGCAAAACTCAAATAACAATCGTAGATAAAAAAAGTATTATTTGGCAAGTCAAACTCTTACGAGTCCAACGAGAGAAAATCTAATGAAACAAACTTAGTAATAATAGGCTTCACTACTAATCACGTGGATCTTGTTATCAAAGTGCTGAAAAAGTTAAATGCCGAATTCGTAAAATTGAAAACCTCAAGCGATTGAATTTTTACTGAAAAATAAGCTAACCTGTTTGGTAAACTAAAAACGGATGTCTGAAAATTTTTTATTTATAAATATATCTATTTTACCAAAATTATGTATTTGTTTATGTACTTTATAACTTTTTAGGGGGCTAAAATCATGTTGGTGGTGGTGGTAGTGACGATGGAGTAATACTGGTGGCGGCGGCGGCGGCGGCAAAAAAGTGTTAATGGTTGCTGTAATGGTGCATGAAGTCATGGTGTTGATAATTGTGATGATAGTGATAGGCAGCGACATGACGGTCATGTCGCTGGTTGTAGTGTGGTAGATATTTAGATAATTTGACGGATATGGACATGGTGACGACATCGACGGTATGGTGGACGTGCGATGTCTTTGAAGTGGTGGTGGTGGTGATAGTGGCTAGGTCACAGTAATTGTGGTGGTGGTGGTTGCAAAAGAAAATAATAGTTGTAGTAGTGGTTGTAGTGTGGTGGAGGCAGTATTGCGAGTAAATTAATTGATGCAGTATCGTGGTGATAATTATTTTTTTATGTAAAAAAATATGTTAGATAACTCTTAACCGTCTCACTTGGAATTAAGTGATCAACATTACGTAAGTTCACTCTGACTTAAAATTTTAGTCTATTTTTAATAAGAATTAATTTTTTAATTGATACATGGTTTAGCGTTATCAAACGCATTTAATTAAAAATTATTGAAAATTTTAAGTTTTAAGTGCTTAATTGTGTTATCAAACATACCCTAAGTCTACCCTGACATAAAATTTTAATATATTTTTTTTGTATAAATTAATTTTTTAAATGATATAAGGTTTAATTTATCAGATGCACTTAATTAAAAATCTTAAGTTTTAGGTGCTTAATTGCGTTATCAAACACACCCTAATATTCGAAAGGTTTGACTTGAAGAATAAAACTTTGCAATTAACAAAATATTATTGAAAAGGTTGACTTGCCCTTTCTATTTTTGTCCCTTTTAAACAAAGGAATTCATAATTGAGATGGAATTAATGTAATCGTTGCAATTAACAAAACACTATTAAAAAGGCTGACTTGCCCTTTCTATTTTTGTCCCTTTAAGCGAAAAGAATTCATAATCGAGATCGAATTATTATAAACTTGGCCACGACTTAGTTTAGCCATAGAACAGGTCTCCGTTAGACATTCTAACGGACTGGCGTATGATTTTCTTGTCTATTATTAAATCACAGCCTCTTCCACTTGCCCACCGTAAATCTCGGAGGCCATCTTGCTCGCTTGCCCCTGCATTTGTCTAACAAAAGTTCATTCATAAAATATACGGAGTAATACACAAAGTGGCCTGTGTCCGAAAGTTGAACGGGTGGTCGTACCTCGTCAGCTTATCATCTACCCCCATGCCCATCACCCTTATCTAAACATCCACCTGCACCATATCTTTCCCCTGACCTTTATTTTCTCATTTTTCCTTATTTCCAAACAAGAATTTATTTTATTTTTAATCTATTTATGGCAAATCTTGGTCAAACCCCGGTTAAGCTAAACCATGGTTAGCCTTCTATAAGAACTTAGTTCGCAGATACAGCAAATGCCACGCGTGTGTTGTGAGTTTCTCCTGCTGGTAAAGTTGCGATCAGGGTCAGTTCATATTCCTCCCTACGGCATCTCAGAAGCGCCACAGTCTCGGAGAAAAGCTTTTTTTATAGAAAGAGAGAAACAGAGAGAATTTATAAAAGGTCCGTACGCACACTTTTCTTGCCACCCAGAAACTCTGCGTTTCTTCTTCTTCCTCTCGTAAATCTGTGCATTGATCAGACAACATCATTTACACGTCCTGGTTTTCGGGTTCCAGTTTGTGGGTTTGTCCTGAATTTTATCAAATTCGTTCCAATTTCATGTTTTCGTCAGAGGTAGCTCTATTTGTGGTGATTCTTTGAGGAACTTCGATCAACAATTCTCAGTATTTGGCATATAGATCCAATCACACACAGGGACACACACTGACACATGTAATTGAATGCTCCGGATATGATGGAATCGGTGGATTTGAATCGTCTTGATCAAGTGAATACAGACATGCCAATTATATATATATATATATATATATATATATATATATATGTTCTTTTCTGCTGGTTGTAAATGTTATGATCGTACGTTTCTTGGCCAGTAAATAACAGGATTAACGTTTTGGTCATTTGAGTCGTGATTGATATTCCGTTCCTTAATCTTTGGAAAACTTTCAGAAAGAGGAGATGGCAAAAGGTTCATCATACGAGGACGCCATTGCAGGACTAAAGAAGCTTCTCAGGTGCTGTTTTTTTCTTATCCCTTCTCTGTCCTTCCTCGTCGGCAGCTCTTCGGATTCCAACAACTCATTTGATTATTACCTCTTCCGTGATTATCATAAACGAAGCTGTCCTCTTCTGTCCACCTCGGTGTCACCCGCATTAATCGCAACGGAAATTGGCATACTTAATTTCTTTACCATTTGCCCTCCCCCGTGTAGGGCCTCGGCCTCTAATGGCTTTCAGTGACCTCCCGTATAATTTTGTCGCCAAAAATATTTGCAATACAACCCGAAAAGCAAGAACTAATTATTTTTCTTTTTGATACAGAGAAATTAGCTTTTTTAAGCTGGCACTGTTTCCCTTTGGCACATCTAGGAGAGTTACATTTTTTTTCTTTAAAATAGTCTATTATTATAGCTTATATGATAATATGATTTTTTTTCAAACTTTCAATGTACTGCTGAAACTGCATTATAGTCTAAATATATTTTTTTAACAATAAAAAAAAGAATTTCAAAAATTATAGATGTTAGACGAAAATTATTGCTTTCCAACTTTATACCTACAAGTGGGACCCACACGGAGTGTCATTCTCTGACCAATGACTGTTATTTCCGTTTTTCACTTTTGCAGTGAAAAGGGCGATCTCGAGGGCGTGGCCGCCGCCAAGATTAAGCAGCTGACGGCCGAGTTGGAAGCCACGGCTGCGAACAAGTTCAACCCGGTTCAGCGGATTGAAGCCGGGTTCGCTCACTTTAAGAAAGAGAAATATGAGTACGTTCTCGGCTGTACTTTACTGGCTTTTTCTTTTGTTGGACAAAAAAAAGTTTTTTGGAATCTTCCTAAGAAAAAGTTTGCTTTCTGTAAGTGAAGCCACACTTACGACGTTATTTTATGTACTCCTTTTTAAGAATTTTTTATTTTTATAACTGTATGCTAAGTAATTATTTAAAAATATGGTTGAGGTTATAAACCGTGGCAAAGTTGTTATATCCGAAAGCTTACCCAACGGGAAAAAAAATGTCACAAAAATTATCTATTATTTTATTATTTTCTACTTTTTGGAATTTTGGATTAATTGCACTAAGTTGGATCTTATTCATTACTACATGTAGAGAGTTGTTGTACTTACTTTAGCATAATAAACGGATTGTGAATAATATTGTTATAGGTTTGTGTTGTAAGGCTGGCATTTTTACAAGCTTGCAAGCAACTTAATGATAGATTTTGATCATGACTTGTGTCTTTAATTTTCAGAAAGTATCCTGCTCTCTTTGGTGAGCTTAGCAAAGGCCAAAGCCCAAAGGTCAGTTGTTATCAGGATTTTACACTCAGTTTCCATTTAAAGTGCACTTAAAAGCTTGCTTTCTCAGATGTTGAAAAGGTGTATATACTTCATAAGGAAGAGGATTACGGAGCCAACTTTAAGAAAGATGGTTTAGAGAGTTCAAAAGTTGGAAAATAAATGAAAATGCTGGCTTTCGCTTTTGGGTGAAATTTGATTTTTTTATCGCTATTTTTATGCAGTTCCTTGTGTTTGCCTGCTCGGACTCGCGAGTTTGCCCATCACACGTACTTGATTTCCAGCCGGGGGAGGCTTTTATGGTCAGAAACATTGCCAACATGGTACCTGCATATGATCAGGTTAGTCAAGAAACCAATCTTATATAATCTTTTGGAATAATATCACTAAGCTCCCTGACTTTAAGGTGAAATTACGGTCAAAGAAATAGTTTTCAAAAAGGTGGACATCCGTGTCAATATTTTGGAACATTTTTATCTAAATGTTAAGAGTTTTGTGATCCTAACTAACGATTTTGTCTGACGTAACAATTTTGTATCTAGAAATGTCAATACTGTCCTTGAGACACTAGATATACCGATCTCGTATAGTTTCTTTTTCTCGCTCTCTTCTTTCACACCTCCCAGGGGTCTTTTCCCCTTCTCTCCCACGGCTCGGCAACAATGCCCACATCCCGTTCCGTACTCCCATTATCCACCTCCAACACCCTCCCATACACACACACACACACACACAAACACACACGACACCCCCTCCCAAACAGAGAGAGACACACATAACCTTTATTTTAAGCTTGAATATGTGTTGTTCTGTGTGCACGCGCGCTCGCTCGCATGGGTTGGACTTTGTGTGTGTGTCTCTGTGTGCATCGATTCGTGTGTACTGAGTGCACTGATTATGTGTATGTATGTGTGATTCGGGGGAAGAAATTTGGGGTGGTTTGGTGGTGGTGGTGGTATTGAGATAGTGGTTGTTAGTGGTTGAGGATGGTGTCGCACTACTAGTGATCCGTTTTTTTTTTAAACAGGTGGCGGAGATATGAGAGAAAGGCAGTGAGAAAAGAAGAGGGCAAGAAGGTCTTTTCATTAAAAAAAAATAACGACGTTAGCATTCCGTTTGATTAAAGGACATAAGTGAATTAAGAACAAAACATCGTTGGCTATAATCTCTCCCTAAACTTGAAGAACTTTAAAATATCACCCTAATCTTTTAAATCAGTGTTTATGGAAAAATGCATATGTCGTCACGGGCACATTTCTTTGTTCTTCTCTCTTTATGGTGCAATATGCCTAAAAGCTTGAAGGAACTTATTCATTTGCATTCAACAGCAAAATGAATCAACTTCCCCTTAACCAACAACGTAATCAATCATTTGAACCCCCCCCCCCCCCCCTTCCAAAAAAAAACCAACGTAATTAATCTTAAACTCTAGTCCAATTGGGCATGCAATGATCTCACTTCGATACGATAATATTCTTTAACTGAGTTTGCCTTTCGTATCTGCTGCAGACAAAACACTCGGGAGTTGGGGCAGCTATTGAATATGCAGTGCTGCATCTAAAGGTGAATACGTTAAAGCCTTTCGGTTGGTACCCCAAACTTTATTCTTGCCGGTCCAGTTGCATCTCTTTAATGAAAGTGTCTCCCTTTGTGGTGGAGGACTTTGTGGCAGCGTGACAAGACCGACTTGGTAGGCTTGCCCCCACATGCTTGAAAACTTTGCAATCTACAGGCTTTTATAACAGTGATTTGTCATTAACCGAAAAGATAAGACTTTAGTGTCACTGTTAAAATTTTTGTTAGTATCCCATCACATCCCGAGCGAATTATTGTCTTCCATTTATCCTACGAAATTTTTTTAGATGTTAGCTATAGCGGGGTTGAGATTAAATTCTTGGATAGGGCCAAATTCACACTACTACGATCAATAAATATTTAAATTGCTATCAAAAGACTTTTTTAACTGATGAAGGTGTGAATTAGTAAAAAAAAATTTGACTGTATAATAGTGATAAGTGAGAATCTAATACGGAGCATCTCTCTTGCTCTCTTTGACTTTTACTTGCTTCCAATGCCTCGACTAAAGGAATATGCTCATTAAATACCCAAAACAGATGCCTTGTTCTTTTCCTTTCTATACAATAACCAGAATTGATGACTAGCTAATTCAAGTTAGATGCCTATAACCTTGGAAAGTGGGTTATTTTTATATTCAATTGCTGCATTATTTAGCATGACCACTCTCCCATTTTCTTTGGTACTTCATGGCAAGTTCCCTACTGATTGATCTGGAGACCCTGACAGACTCTGACACTGATGGTGATTAACCTTTTGTTTGTAGTTGGGTGGGGGCAGGTCTTACACTTAATTATTTTCTTCTTAGGCTATTGAACTAATGTTTTTGGTTCCCATTATTAAGGAGCACAAGAAGCAATTGTGATTAAGTTGATTAAATGGCTGCGTATTCTTTCTTCCTTTCTTTCTAGACTTGGGTTTATGACAATTAATAAATGTACTTCAGGTGGAGAATATTGTGGTGATTGGCCACAGCCTTTGTGGTGGGATAAAGGGGCTTATGTCTATCCCAGAGGATGGCTCCACTGCTAGGTAAAGCCCCATAACTGAACTATATTCATATTTGAAGCCTTGTTGCATTAAGTTCAACCATTTATTATCTACTTCCAGATTGAGTTTCTCCTTAATTCCCTGGTTGTGATTTTGCTTTTGGTACCTAGGCTTCGCATAGAATGAAATAGACTTGTAAACTAATGCATAAAATTTCCAGTGAATTTATCGAAAACTGGGTCAAAATCTGTATGTCAGCAAAAAACAAGGTGAAGGCGGAGTTCCACAGTTTGGATTTCGCAGAACAGTGCAAAAACTGTGAGAAGGTATGATCGCATAGTTCAACTCAAGTTGATAAGTCGCTGAGAATCTCTTTTTTTTTTTATGGTCACCGAGTAGAAAAAAAAATCCAAGTATCAATGTCCTCCTTCGGTGAATAAAATGCAGGAAGCTGTAAATGTGTCACTAGGAAACCTCTTAACGTATCCCTTTGTGAGGGAGGGCGCCCTGAAGAAGACACTCTCTTTGAAGGGCGGACACTATGATTTTGTTCACGGAGTGTTTGAGCTATGGAATCTTGACTTTGGCATTACATCTGTATGAGCACCTCTAGTTTCGATTCATCGGCTTCTTTTGTTGAAGTTTTCATTTTACTGTGCATGATGTACATGTCTTCGAGACAAGTATTTTCCCTAACAATAAAGTCTTGCTGGGCTTGTATCTGGCCTATGATATGTACTTTTGTTCTTCTTGATCTTATTTTTGTACCTAGGCCCTCTCTCTCTTTTGTTACTTCTGAAATCTTATCAGTTGCATCCTATGTGTATCCTTTTATACTGAAACATGATGGGTTAGCTTGCCAGTGCCCACCCTTGACCAAAGCATACACAAATATCCACAAACTCCTCGAGGAGACGAAAAAATCAAGACCGTAGCTCTTATACTGTACTACTATCTAGTAGGTAAACGAGCCAAAATTGTCGGTTAATCGTTAGTAAACAGTAGTCAAGTGTGAGCACCTTCCAAAGCTCATTTGGCTCCATAAAGAGAGAGAATTTCAACTAGAGAGATTCAAAAGTTGGACAGATGTTTGTTCTTCTCCTGCTCCTTTGTTCCTTAGCGAGTTATGAGTTGGAAGAAGATAGGCAGAAGCAGCTCTTTAAACTGGGTGGGAGCTTTGTAAAGAATGGGGCAATTCTCATTCTATGCTGATATAGCCTATCTGAAGGTGAGACCTTGTTTTGTTTGCTTGTAAGCTTGTTGAGATTCTAGCTGAGCATGTGCATGGGGTATTCGCCTCTTGACTGTAAAGTCTGTGCTATGATCAAAAGGAATTAGCCCGAAAAAAGGAAGGACTGCGGAACCAAATTCTGCCACAGGAATCAGATTCAAAGGACTACGGAGGGGTGCAATCATGAAGACGACTGTTCGCACCAAGGAAAGTATAGGTAGCATCACAGCAGAGGAAAGCTTATATTAGTTCTAAGGCCCTCAGTCTGCTCTAAGCAAAGAAGAGAGGCATGGCTCAACTTAGACAGGGCATGAGAGTTTTATTGTGCAACATGTCATTGTGCAACATGTCATCATGGGAAGAAATATAAAAAAAATTGGCAAAAGCTAGCTGGATGAAAAGTTAGGAAAGAAGGTAACTGGATTAGACTGGGTTCTGTAATTTTTCTGCTTCTGTTATATCCTTGAAGACATTTGCTTTGCCTTTGTCGATAAAGGTCTTAGATTCAGCCAAAGAGAGAATTGTGAAAAAAAAAAAAAAGCAGAAAAAGGAGAAGCATCCTTGATCATTGACATATCTTTTATTGCAAGTCATATACAAAGTCTCATTCACTCTGCCATCAACTAATTCTGTCTGAAAGTGGGAAAACAGATTCATGGGATTGGGGATATAATAACCTTTCCAGTAGTTCGCTTTGTTTCAAGATAAGAGAAAGCTTCGACTACTTTAGAAAATGGAAACGGCCCCCTGGGGTCGACCACCGGATTTACTTTCCCGGTCTCCAAATACGGGTTTAGTTTGGTCAAGACAGAGCCATTAGAAGTTACAACAAATATGAAACCAGGAGGTGTGACTGCACCAGTTAGGACCGCCACGCTGCCCCCTTCTTTCACTGCCTTCACTGCCCTATCACATTGACCTGTTATTTTAGCAACAAAAACGATATGAGGTCATTTGTCACAGAGGAGTGTGCTCGATGTTTCCAAGACTCGTGGCAGAGCACAAATGGAGGGTGACAACATATGATCAAAGTTTTGGTGTTTCCTACACAAGTTTTGAAGGGTGCTAGGAACATATCTCCAGGAGCAACTGGAGTTCAACTATTGCGCAAGAGACAGTGTACAAGGTTTGTTTTCCTAAGCGTTGATCTGCCAAGTCTACCGCTTTTATATGGTTATATTGTTTACCATTGACGTTTGGCAAATTACTTTCCTTGTTTCTAGTGAAAGAATGCTGCAATCTGTAATTAACTCTCACCAACAGTGTCGTAGACTACATCAAACTTCTCTGGTAGGTCTTCGAAGTTCTCCTTGGTGTAATCAATTGCCAAATCCGCGCCCAAGCTTTTCAGCAACTCCAATTTTCCTGTGCTGGAAGTAGCTGCAACTCTTGAAGCACCAAATACGTGTTTCGCCAGCTGCGTCAATAGGGATTTCAACGTAAATGCACGCCATCAAAGCTTAATGCCAAAAATGTACGTGTTCCCCTATCTGCTCATGGCAATTCCATGTTTAAAACCAAATGCAAGATTTACTACTATGCATAGTTGTGGCATAATTGATTCTACATGAGGCTGCGATCAGCAAAAAAAGGAGCGCCAATACACCAACTGCTTGTATTAAGGCAATTAGCTTGTAGCCTTGTTCTTTGTGTGTAGACTTCTGTGCTTTTAGTTATCTCAACCGTATGACAGATGAGGAAAAAGACAACCGTGAAGTCACATACCTGCACTACAAGGGATCCGACTCCACCAGCACCACCCAATACAAGGATAGATTTACCAGCTGAAAATCCAGACTTTTCGAGACCTTCATATGCGGTTTCCATGGCAAGAGGGAGACCAGCAGCCTGAGCAAAATCTAGACTCTTAGGCTTCAGAGCTAACAATTTCTCCTCCACAGCAGTATATTCTGCCAAAGAGCCTGCCTGTTTAGGCCCATGCAATGCTTTCTCATTAATATCTCCATATACTTCATCTCCTTCCTTTAGACCTTTCACTTGGCTACCAACCTTTACTACCATGCCAGCAACATCGTAACCTGGAATAGTCTGTTCCCAAAACACCCAATTTTGAGATGGACTGATCACCAATTTCCTACTAGTTGCAGCAGGGGTTGAGCGAACGAATCATAGTAAGCAGATACAAGAAGATGAAAAAACAAGGCACCAGACAAAAAGTTTACATGAATCATAGTTCTGATTTCCTTCTCCCCTTTCTCCAATATAGAGGTCACATGTAAATTCTCTTATCGGATATAACCACCACTGGTTCTGTATTTCCCTAGTGTTCGGGGCTTACAAGCCACATATAGTTTATTTATGGTGTCCTTTCTACGACACCAGCTCAATTGCCTAGCAAAAAATATCAGTATTATAAACTAAAGTTTTTTAGGCTACTGAAAATCAGCCAAGTCTGATAAGGGTGATTGCAGATTAGGAGTCTAGTCCCAAGTACGCCAAAAGCAACTAATAAATCATTCAATACAAACCAATCAGAAGCGATCAGATAGAAACTCCATTCTAAGACATCCTAGGACTTTACACTTTATAAAGTCCAAGATTGATTGACTCACAAATGAGGTGGCACATCCTAGTTCATCACTTCATTCATTTGTAAATCCCAGTGTTCTATGATACTAAGCCCCCAGTCTGACCATCTTGTTTGCGAGAACAAATTCGGGAGAAGATTTTGGAAACTACTCCTACTCTTTATGTTATTTTTTACTAGGGATCCCATATTGACAAAATAAAATTGAGTACACTGCAATCTTAAATATTGATAGATAGGTCGCCAACCACAAGTTCTATTTTCTAAAGAAACATCAAACCTTCAGACAGAACAAGAGAGAAAGTCAAGTATAAGTAATCCAGCTAGTAATGAACAACACTACAATTTCGGAAATTTGTGATGCAAATTTGGAAAGGCTGGAATTACTATCAACTTAATGTCAGACAAAGGAACCCCACGTCATACACAGCAGAGAAATTGATACATGGAATCCCAGACAACATAAAAATTGGTACTTTCAATCCCAGAAGTTGAAAATTTTGTCTCAACCCACAAAATCTAATTTCAAGAAGCATCAAACCCCCAGCTAGAACAAAATATAGTTCAAATTCAAGTTAACCGAAGCAAGAAAACTGACAACACTACCCAGTTTCACTGAACCAGAAGTGGGGGGAAATATTGTACAAGAATGAAAGAAATTACCGGAAGAGGCGAATCAGTGGCCTTAAACATGCCTACTCTCCTCTTGAAATCAACAGGATTAAGTGCAGCTGCAGCAACCTTGATCAAAACCTGGTCATCCTTCACTTCTGGCACCGGAACACTGGACTCAAACTTCAAGACGTCAACACCTCCGTACTCTCTATAAACCCAAGCCTTCATTGTGGATGTTTTACTGAAGACATAGTGGAGGCTTCAGCGGAAGCAGGTGCTTGAGAATTAGCACACTTCAGGGACAACAAGGGAAGATTGGATTTTTTGGCAGGAAGATTTTCTCAACCTTGGAAAGTGACTAGTTAATTCAAGATGCCAGTAACCACGGGAAGTGGGTCGTTTTCATATCCAACAGCTGCATTATTTAGCATGACTACTTTCCCATTTTCTTCGATACTTCATGGTTTGTTCCCTACTGAATGATCTGGAGACTGTCACAAACTGACATTGATGATGATTAAACTTTTGTTTTTAGTTGGGTTGGGGGCAAGTCATGCTCTTAGTGGTGTAGTGACTTAGCTATAAAAAAAAAAAAAAATTCAACATTTCTAACGGTTGGATTGTTAACATTACATTGTTGTTAGCATAGGAAACCAACCAACAACAATATAACAAAAATGATTATAGAAATTTAGAATCAAAATTACTATAGATTTGATGGCACTTCTAATACACATGCAATTAAAAAGTATCTATAAATAAGTTCTTTCATCTATCGAGATCATCCCAAAGTGCATGAGTAAGAAAGAGTTTGAGTAATCTTCTTCTTCATTGAGACATAATATTGAGTGGGGTTTACAAGCGATATCTAGTTTGATAAGTGTCTTGGATTTTTTGGATCAAACTCTTGAGAATTCTCTTGTACTTGTTTTGATATTCTTATAGTATGAATAAGTTTGCACGCTTCGTGGAGGTAGGCATGTTATAACTGAATCACGTTAAATCATATATCCAGATTTTTTGTCTTATTATTTTATGTTGCGGTTCTCATAATTCTTATTTTTTTCCTTATATACCAATGTTTTCGCTGCATCCGCTTGAGCAATTCTAACAAGTAGTATCAGAACCTTTGTATTTTACTGCTATTGCTGAAAAGATGATCGGCACAAAAATTGATATTGAGCCCCTTAATGGAAAAAATAATCATAGTCTTTGGTGAAGTTAGGTCAAAAAATTTTTGATAAGAAGGACTTATGTGAGAAATTACCGAAAGAGGCGAATGAGTGGCCTTAAACTTAAGAGTGTAACTTGAATGAGTTGGGTTGATTCTTTGCGCAACTCAAAAAATCGGATATACTTGATAAGCCCAACGAACTTTAATCCAAGAAAGATTGAATAAATTGTGTTTAGTTGGGTTGGATTAGTGGGCTTTTTATGGATTTCAATGGGTCAATGAAAGTAGAATAAATATGTTTTATATTTAAATAAAAAGTGAAATGGTGGTGTCCGGCGATGGTGGCAACTGCCGGGGGTGGTGTTTGCCGCCGCGCAGAGCAATGGAAGTGGTGGCTGGCAGCGGCGACGGTGTTCGGCGATGGCAAGTGGCGGCGGCGACGGCCTACAGCAGAAGTGGTGGCCGGCGGCTGCAGGTGGCAGCGGCTGCGCCGTCGATGGTGGGTGTCGGTCGGCAGTGGTGGTTAAAAAATGTGACTTTTAACCGAATGAGATTTAAAGCCCAATCCAAATAATCCACTATTATATAAGTTGAGTTCATTCTAACTCACTTTATACTTAAGGGGATTGAGTTGGGTTGCATAAAACTTAAAATTTTCTTGGGTTGAATCGGTTAAAACCATAAAGCTCAACTTAAAATCTCAGCCTACTTAAACTTGCCGGTCTCCTCTCAAAATCAAAAGGATTAAGTGCAGCTGCAGCAACATTGATCAAAACCTGGTCATCCTTCACTTCTGGCACCGAAACTCTGGACTCAAACTTCAAGACATCAACACCTCCGTACTCTTCATAAACCCAAGCCTTCATTGTGGATGGTACTGAAGTGCTAGTGGAGGCTTCAGTGGAAGCAGGTGCTTGAAAATTAGCAGACGCACATAGAGGGACAACGAGGAAGAAGGTTGGACTTTTTGGCAGGAAGATTTTGTCAACCTTGGAAAGAGACTAGTAAATTCAAGATGCCCGTAACCTTGGAAAGTGGGTTGTTTTTATATTCAATAGCTGCATTATTTAGCATTACTACTTCCCCTTTTTCTTTTTCTTTTTTGGTCGAATACTTCCCCTTTTTCTTTGGTACTTCAAGATTAGATCCCTGCTGATAGATCTGGAGACTATGATAGACTCTAACACTGATGGTGATTAACCTTTTGTTTTTAGTTGGGTGAGGGCAGGTGATACTTTGTTGTATAGTAACTTCTTTGTCACTAACCATAAGCCATCAAAAGAATAATCATTAGTCATCAAAAGAATAATATTCAACATTTTTAATCGATGAATTGTTGACACCACATTATTGTTTATATAAGAAACCAACCAACAACACTATAACAAAAATAACTATTAACATTTGGAATGAAAATTATTATAGATTTAGTAGCACACCTGACACACGTGTACAATTGAAAAGTGCATATAAATAAAGTCTTTTATCGATTGACAAGATCATCCTAAAGAGTGTGAGCAAGAGAGAGTTTGAATATTCCCTTTCTTTATTGAGACATAATATTGAGTGGGGTGTAAAGGGGTATCGTGTTAGATAAGGATCTCGGATTTTTGGAATTAAACTCTTGAGCGCTCTCTTATACTTGTCTCGATATTCTCATAATACAAAGAAGTTTCCATGTCCGTGAAAGTAGGCATCTTATAACCGAATCACGTTAAATCTTGTGTCCGGATATTTTTGTCTTATCGATTTATGTGACAATTTTTGTAATTATTTTTTTATTATATACCAATATTTCTGTTACATCTGCTTGAGCTATACTAACACACTTCGTTATTTTCTTCTTAGCCTATTGAACTACTGTATTAGGTTCCCATTATTAAGGAGCCCAAGAAGAAAATGTTATAAAGTTATTAATAAAAATGGCTGCTTATTCTTTCTTCCTTTCTTCCTGGACTTGGATTTATAACAAATTTAATGTACTCCAGGTGGAGAATATTGTGGTGACTGGCCACAGCCTTTATGGTGGGATAAATGGGCTCACGTCTATCCCAGAGGATGGGTCCACTGCTAGGTAAAGCCTCATAACTTTTTTCCTACCAAATAGAGTTGTCAAATGGGCCGGGCGGCCCGCGGGCTGGCCCGGCCCTGCCCCTTTCTGGCCCGGGCTGGCCCGGCCCCTTTGATGAATAGTGCTGGCCCGGCCTTTTAGGGCCTGGGCCAGGCTTACATTTCTTAGGAAAAAGCCCGGGCCTGGCCCAGCCCGATTTTGGCCCGGGTGGCCCGGCCCGGTTCAGGCCCGGTTTAGGCTCCCCTCTTTACTTTTGAAATTCCACTTTTTCCCCCCAATGGATTTATTCCCCTTTTCCCCTCTAAACAGTACTGAAGATTTAAGTAATACGAAGAATAATAACACATTTTTAAGTTATTGATTTTTTTCTTTATAAATATAGTGGTCATGGGATCGAGTAAATTTTCAACATCTTTATGTATTGAAATTACTGACCCCAATGCATCGTGTACCCCACATTTGCTGTATTTTGTCAATTTATGTTACAATTTGAGTGGGCTAGAACTTGGAATCTGTTAAGGACGCTTTAATAAAGCGTCCCTAACAGCAAATTACCATAATTAAAAAAAACCCTTACCTTCAATAACAAGAAAATGCCAAAAAAATTAAAAAAAAAAAAAGAAAATTGGGCCCGGGCCGGCCCAAGCCCGGCCCTAAATGTTGGGCCTAGGGCCTGGGCTTGGACCGGGCCCAGATATCCTCAGAACCAGGCCCGGCCCGGCCTGGTTGGCAGCCCCCTTGGCCCGACCCCGGCCCGATTTGTTGGAGGCCCGATGGGCTTGGGCTGGGCCGGCCCAAGCCCGGCCCATTTGACATCTCTACTACCAAAGCCTTGTTCCGTTGAGTTCAACCATTTATTATCCAAGACTTTGGGAACTTCCAGAATTTCTCAGTTTCTCCTTCCCTAGTGGTGATTTTGTTTTATAATTGGTACTCTAATTGGCTTCTGATAGAATTAAATTAGACTTGTAAACTAATGCATTAAATTTCCAGTGAATTTATCGAAAATGGGGCCAAAATATGTATGCCCGTGAAGAATAAGGTGAAGGCAGAATTCCACATTTTGAATTTTGTAGAATAGCGTAAGAACTACGAGAAGGTAAAATTGAATGGTTCAACTTCAGGTGGATAAGTCGACTAAATCTTTATTCGTTATGGCCACCAAATAAAAAAATATCCGAGTACTAATGTCCTCCTTCGATGAATAAAATGCTCGAAGCTGTGAATGTGTCACTAGGGAACCTCTTAACTTATCCATTTGTGATGGAGGGTGCGCCGAAGAAGGCGCTCTCTTTGAAGGGCGGACGCTATGATTTTGTTCACGAGTTTTTTAGCTATGGAATCTCGACTTGGGCATTGCATCTGTATGAGCACCTCTAGTTTCGATTCTTCGGCTTCTTTTTATGAAGTTTTCATTTTACCGTGCATGATGTTGTACATGTCATCGAGACAAGTATTTTCCACAACAATAAAGTCTTGCTGGGCTTGTATAGGCTTATTGAGATGTACTTTTGTTCTTGATCTTATTTTTGCACCTAGGCTCTCTCTTTCACTCTTGTTACTTCCTTTTAAAGTATAAAATGGAATTTCATTCATGTAATGTTGGTTAAGTATAAGCACCTATATATATATATATATATATATATATATATATATATATATATATATATATATATCCGTAGAGAGGATAATTCAAATCAAACGATAACTCAACCTAACAACATTTTCTCCAAATATAACTATTTTACTTCTTATTTAAAAGTTAAACATGAAGATTCTAGATTAATCTAATTTTATCTAACATTGCCCTCAAGCACATAAACACGATGAACGTATATGACATATTCATGTTTTACTTAATTGATTAGGAATAAGATTAGATTAGTTCAGAATTAACTTAATTAGATCAGCTCAAAACGTCATAAAGCATTGTTGGATAACAATAATTTTGAGGAGACAACAATGTAAAAGTCAGAAGGCACGCTCCCCAACATTCCAAACAGTTTCTCAATGAAAATTGTGCTTAAACTCGTTTCGGTCGGAACCTGCATACTGTTGCAATAATAATAATAAAACAATAAAAGAAATCAGGACATTAAACAGTGACTCTCTGTCAAAATTTTGAAGGGGAAGGGATTTTCGGATAAAGCAAGGACGGTCTTTTTTCTGCTACTTTTACCTTGTCCGAAAGACCTCCTGAAGTAGTGGCAAGTAGGGTGCAATTTGGGCCGGTTTAGAGTGGACTTTAACCAATTCAGCTTAGATATAGATAAGCTTCAGCCCATTAAACCCAACTAATTTAAAAGTGAATTGGTTTGAGCTGAATTAATGTTTAAATGAACTAAATTGGGCTAAACCTATTAAAACCAAGTTAACCCATTCTAACCCAATAAAAAAAACCAAGTCAACAAAGATCCCTTTCATTCTTCCAATCTCCCCTTTCCCGACAGTCAGCGGAGGCATAGAATTCGGCCTCCTCATAAATTTTGCCCAAATCGATTTCCAGGATTCCAAAATTGCACCCCTAATTTCCAGGGTTCCAAAATTCGGCCTCCTCACCGTCCTTCTCCGGCGAAGGCACAGTGGACGCGTCTCTGTTTTAGCCTCAAAGCACTTGTTTACATATCTGTTGGCGTAAGCAAGTGAAGAATAAACACTCTCTCTCTTCCCCATCCAAGTTCTTCTGTCTCACACTCATTCCGCATCATCATTGGACTTTTATGCAGCTCAGAAACTCAAGGAACTGTTGGTCCCAGAGTCCTTGCTCTGTGAGGCAAACTACACATAGTAAGTCTCTCTCCCCCACTCGCTTGTTCATGCCTCCACAACATGAACTGTTCACTGCAATGTCTGCATACAGAATAACAAATGCATTGCCTATTAAAAAGACTGCATCTGAGTGTTGTGGCAGCTGCAGACACATAAAAAAGATTGAATGAAGGTAATTAAGAGGGAAAACTAGATCAAAGTAAGAGGCAGAATATGAAACTAAGTTTCAATTTCATGAAAAACATGTACTTAGCACTAGACATATTCCTTTTTTTTTTTAAAACCATACATGGGCCAATTGTCCACCTTATGAAGGCTTTGGCCTTGCCCCTGCCAATTTTATCGTGCCTTTCTATTTTAAAATAATTCGATAGTTAAAGAACAGAGGAAGTTTTTACGATTATCTTTTTCCATATTTGCTTCATTTGTGTATTGGATAAAGGAATAAAGACAAAAGGGGTGTTTAGTGGAGTAAGTGTAAATCTCTATACCATTGTTAGATCTACGTAGAGAACTTTCCGTCTCCGTTTTACCAGCTGAATTATTCATCGTTGTTTACGCAGCTTGAGGTACTTGCATCGCGATTCTCTCTCACCCCGATCATGTTTTGGTGCTGATTCAATTGATCAGAGAGCTGATCTCAAATGCTCTATGCATATAGAGTACATGAAAAATGCTCCCAAGACACTCACTCTCTTTTCAGTAATTTTGTCTTTCACTCTTTTCACTCCATTAGATCTCCCAATCTCGTTTCCTGAAATATATTCATAGGGAAGCTTCACACAAAATTAACTAGCATATGATACTTGCCACTGTCGTGAATGTGATCATCCCCATTCTAGCAGTGATTGTTTCTTCATTAAATAGTCACTGTCAGAGGTTACAAATACCTCAAAATGTGAATGGCAGTCATTATAGGGCTTTACACTTTTTAAATATGACACTGAAGTAGTCCTGGAAATGTTGGGTGGAAAAAAGGGACCAATAAAAGTGATGCACTAGATAGGAGAAGTTCAGTAGTCTAGTAGTTCTCATGCTCTTTGCATTCTAGAAATTGCTATGGAAAAATAGAAGTGTCAGCTCGTATTTGTTACCGTGGCCTAAATTATGCTTTTTTGGTAATGATAGATCAGGCAGATGGCTAATGATATTTCTAGTTTGTTTAGTGCATCATAGGCAACGCAACAGTTAATCCTCTTTTGGGTATTTCTCATACGGTGTGAATTTTGGTGTCAAAATTCTGCATCTTACGAGTCACTCCTAATGTCTCTTGGACAGTAATGGCATATAGAGTTAGTTGCTTATCTAGGCCACCATGCCATGCCATCATATAGCATAACCATATGATGGTAAAAATGGAAACAAGAATACTGCAGTCAACATAATGGCACTTTAATATCTAGTATTCACCATTATAGAACACAATGTCGCATTGAGTCACGCTAGAAAAGTTGGAGAGTAAGACTGTATAGCTGTACCCCCTTTTTGCTTGTTAGTGTAAATTAGTTTTTGGTTGATTTGTTATTGTACCCTTTTAAGCGTTAATCGTCTTTTGGTTGATTTGGTTAATTGCAATAACTAGTTAGTCGATAATTTCAAACAGAGTTTATTTCATTGTTTTGTGTTTGGCTCATAGCTTGGGGAAAATTGGAGACAGGCCAACATATTTTTTATTGAAGTATCTAATTTCTCCTTTTTTTGCAGGAGAAGGCAGCAACTACCGAGTCTGTTGGCAAGGCTAGGTGTCTTCACAAAATGACTTGGGATTTTATTTCTGCTTTCAAAATACTAGAACCTCTTGTTAATGACTTTTGTACTTCTCATGTAGTTTAAAAACATGGATGAGTTAAAGTTGGAGGGGACCCATTGTATTTATTGTATTAAGTGTTATAGCTTATTGCTTGTTTTCCTCCTCTACGAATGTTGATGTCTATTTGTCATGCTGGTTTGAGAAAGGCTATAGTAATTTTTAATTGGAATAGAATTTATTACTTGTCTTTAATGATCAAGCTAAGTGTTTGTTTAGTGATTAAATCATAAACATTTTTTTTATAATATTGTAATTTATCTTTTGACTAGATAAATGAAAACTTTTCATTTATCAAAGATTAAAGGATTATCTAATAATTCAAATGCGAGTTATGATAATGAGACGCATTGAGAAAGATTATTCAATCATAAATGAAAGACAAGATCAATTAGAAGTTAGCTGCGTTGGGTTGCGTTGAAACCCAAACCATAGCACTTTTTTTTGGGTTGGGCTTTTTTTGTAAAAAGCCCAAGTTGGGTCGGGTTAAGATGAACTTTAAAAAGGTTGGGTTTTCTCAGGTTAGGTTGAAACCCAACCCATCTAAGTTGCACCCCTAACGGTAAGACATTGAATTATTGCGCCGTGCTTAGGCTGGATTGTAGCTTCAGTTGACCAAATGCAAAGATTTTTGGATTGTATGAAAGAACTCGGGATTAGATCAAGCTTTATTATTTGGTTGCTTAGGTAAAAATTGAAACTCTTTCGTTTTTGTTCGAAATATAATTGTCATTTTTATAAGTAAAAATATGCATTTAAACTGTTCAAATTAACCGAACGGTCAAACCGAATCAACCAATTAGGCCCGTCACTAACCAATGTAATAAAACAAATAATTTGTATTTTTTTTCTTCAAACCAAATGCCCCGGTTTAGTTTGATTCTTTTTGAAACTATTCTAAACCAAACCGAACCGTGCCTAATATATACAATTAAAAATCTTTATATTTCAATGCAATCCTAGTTATTAACTAGTTTTTACTCTGCTTCTGATTTAACTACCAACATATGTAAATAAACTATACCCTTACAAAGGTCTAATAATTAATGGATAGATCCAAACAAGTTAAAAATGACTTCAATCCCGAAAGTCTAAACCGTTGAAATGGAACTTCTGAAACTGAATCGTTCGACCATGATCCTAATCTTTTTTTAAACAGATAGTGGTCGATTCGATTTTATATTCAAACCCAAGTCGAACCGACCGATCCCTGCCCACCCTGCGTGTAACCGATTTTAATTTGATAAGTTCAGTTCGAGAGTCAAACACAAACATCCTGTGTATGGCTTGATTAATAATACCTGGCTCGAGCAACTCGACACTTTACTCAGACTCAAACACGTTATTAATTGTTCATGACTCGTATTCAACTATGTCGTTCACAAAGAACACCATTGACAACTATGGAATGGCATTAGTAGGAGCGGCAACAGGTCCATCCAAACACCAATAATATGGCGTAAGGAAGGATAGCTTAGTTTGATTTGAACTCGCTGTAGCAGTAACTTGGGACTAATTGAACGCCCATGTTTTGCAACATCAGACTTTATAGTTTATATAACTGGAATAGACAGGATTCTTATATATATATATATATGGTTTTGTTATAACCCTTGAAGATATTTGCTTTGCAGTTGTCCATAAAGGTCTTAGATTCAGCCAAAGAGAGGAGGAGAAAAAGGAAAAGCAGAAAAAAGATAAACATCCTTGATCATTGACATCTTTTGTTGCAAGTCATATACAATGTCTTATTTACTCTGCCATCAACTAGTTTTCTCTGAAAGAGGGAAAGATATTCAGGGGATTGGATATATAACAACCTTTCCAGTAGCTCGGTTTGTTTCAAGATAAGAGAAAGCTTCGACTACCTTAGAAAATGGAAACGGCCCCTTGGAGTCGACCACCGGCTTTAGTTTCCCACTCTCCAAATACGGGTTTAGTTTGGTCAAGACGGAGCCATTAGAAGTTACAACGAATCTGAAACCAGGAGGTGTGACTGCTCCAGTTAGGACCACCACACTGCCCCCTTCTTTCACTGCCTTCACTGCCCTATCACATTGACCTGTTATTTTAGCAACAAAAACGATATGAGGTCATTTGTCACACAGGAGTGCTCGATGTTACCAAGACTCGTGTGCATGAAGGGTGACAACAATATGTTGAAGTTCTGGTGTTTTCTATACAGAAGTTTTGAACTGTGCAAGGAACATAGCTCCAGGATCAACTGGAGTTCAATTATGGCGCAAGAGACAGTCTAAAAGGTTTGTTTTGCCTTTTAGACTGTCACCCTTTAAGGATTGTGACTAACAGCATTGCCGGTCATCACCTTTCCTCAGATGGGGAGGCAGATTTTCCTAACGTTGATCTGCCAAGTCTAGGCTTTTCTATTGTTAAGTTGTTTATCGTAGACATGTGGCAAATTAGTTTCTTTGGTTCTAGAGGAAAGAATGCTGCAATGTGTAATCAATTCTCACCAACTGCGTCATAGACTACATCAAACTTCTCTGGTAGGTCTGCGAAGTTCTCCTTGGTGTAATCAATTGCCAAATCAGCACCCAAGCTTTTCAGCAACTCCAATTTTCCAGTGCTGGAAGTAGCTGCAACTCTTGAAGCACCAAATACGTGTTTCGCCAGCTGCATCAATAGGGATTTCAAATTAAATGCATGCCATTAAAGCTTACTGCCGAGAATGTATGCATTCCCTTTTTTGTGCAAGGAAATTCCATGATCAAATAAGTGGACAATTTACTACTACGCATGGGTGTGGCATAACCTATACCACATGAGAGTGCGATCAGCAAATAAGGGAGCGCCAATACACCAACTGTTTCAGCTAGGTAATGAAAGTCTATTCTGGGGATCATTAAGTCGATACAATCTAGACGTTTCAAACAGTTAGCACTAAGGCAATTAGCTTGTAGCCTCGTGTGCTTTGAATTATCTTAATCGTATATCATGACAGATGAGGAAAAAGACAACCGTGAAAAGTCACATACCTGCACTACGAGGGATCCGACTCCACCAGCACCACCCAATACAAGGATAGCTTTACCAGCCGAAAATCCAGACTTTTCGAGACCTTCATATGCAGTCTCAATGGCAAGAGGGAGACCAGCAGCCTGAGCAAAATCTATACTCTTAGGCTTCAGAGCTAACAATTTCTCCTCCACAGCAGTGTATTCTGCCAAAGAGCCTGATTGTTTAGGCCCATCCAGTGCTTTCTCATGAATATCTCCGTATACTTCATCTCCTTCCTTTAGGCCTTTCACTTGGCTACCAACCTTTACTACCACGCCAGCAACATCGTAACCTGGAACAGTCTGTGTCCAAAACACCCAATTTTGAGATGGACTAATCACCAATTTCCAACTAGTTGCAGCAGGGGTTGAGTGAACGGATCATAGTAAGCAGATACAAGAAGAGCAAAAACAAGGCACCAGACAAACAGTTTACATGAATCGTATTACTGATTTCCTTCTCCCCTTTCTCCAATATAGAAAGGTCTCATGTAAATTTCTCTTATCAGATATAATCACCATTAGCTCTGTATTTCCCTAGTGTTCTGGGCTCACAAGCCACATATAGTTTATTTATGGGGTCCTTTCTACGACGCCAGCTCAATTGCCTAACAAAAAATATCAGTATTATAGTACTAAAGTTTTGAGGCTACTGAAAATCAGCCAAGTCTAATAAGGGTGATTGCGGATTACGAGTCTAGTCCCAAGTATGCCAAAAGCAACTAGTAAATCATTCAATACAAACCTAACCAGAAGTGATCAGATAGAAACTGCGTTCTAAGACATCCTAGGATTTTACACTTTATAAGGTCTAAGATTGATTGACTCACAAATGAGGTGGCACATCCTAGTACATCACTTCATTCATTTAAAAATCTCAGCGTCCTATGATACTAAGCCCACAGTCTGACCACCTTGTTTAAGAGAACAAATTCGGGTGAAGATTTTGGAAGGCAAGAACTACTCCTACTCTTTATGTTAGAGTAAGGATCCCATATTGACAAAATATAATTGGGTACACTGCAATCCCAAAAATTGACAATAGGTCTCGAACCACAAGTTCTAAATTTCAAAGAAACATCAAACCTTCAGATAGAACAAGAGAGAAAATCAAATATAAGTAACCCCAGCTAGTAATGAACAACAGTACAATTTCGGAAATTTGTAATGCAAAATTGGGAAGGCTAGAATTACTATTAACTTAATGTCAGACAAGGGAACCCCACAATGACATACACGGCAGAGAAATTGGTACATTGAATCCCAGACAGCATAAAAATTGGTACTTCATTTTGAGAGAATGAAGGGAAGGCTGGATTTAACATCATGGAACACTTAATGCAAACTGCAGCTCAACATCACAGAAGGAAAAGTTTCACTGCCAAAATAACTAAGCTGTCCATTGCAGTTGCTGTATATGGAATTTGGATGGAGAGGAATGCAAGGATCTTTAATCAAAAGCATTCCACCCCTCAAGAATGTATGTTTGCCATACAGCAGTGGGTGCAATTCAGGGTTAATAGCTGGAATAATATCCCAAACACAGCCAGGAATAGAGAATTGTGTATAGGTTGGAATATACACAGTGATATTTTTAGGAAGTAATATGCAAGGCTTCACTTGTATAGGATAAGTCTTGCATGGTAGGCAGGTTTTGTATGAAGATTGAGATTGATTACTTGTATTGAGCTTAAAGGAATAAAAGAACTTTTGACCAAAAAAAAGAATTGGTACTTCTGATCCCAGAAGTCGAAATTTTTGTCCCAACCCACAAAACTAATTTCAAAGAAGCATCAAGCCCCCAGCTAGTACAAAAAATAGTTCCAATTCAAGTAAGCAAAGCAAGAAAACTGACAGCACTATCCAGTTTCACTGAACCAGAAGTGGGGGAAAATTTTGCACAAGAATAAAAGAAATTACCGGAAGAGGCGAATCAGTGGCCTTAAACTTGCCTAGTCTCCTCTTGAAATCAACAGGATTAAGTGCAGCTGCAGCAACCTTGATCAAAACCTGGTCATCCTTCACTTCTGGCACCGAAACACTGGACTCAAACTTCAAGACATCAACACCTCCGTACTCTCCGTAAACCCAAGCCTTCATTGTGGATGGTACTGAAGAGCTAGTGGAGGCTTCAGTGGAAGCAGGGGCAGCTTGAGAATTAGCAGACACTCTCAGAGGAACAAAAAGGGAAGGTTGGACTTTTTGGCAGGAAGATTTTCTCAACTTTCTGTGTGTGGTTACTGTGTGTGTAGATAGTGAAAATGGGGAGGAGAGAGAGAGGTGGTGAGGGTGGTAGAGCGGTTTCAGTTGGAGAGTGGTGGAGCTAAGGATAGCTTCCATGTTTCGTTGCCAACAATTTTTACCTGCTTATCTCTTCTGCCATGTTATATGGTGTTTGTTCGAGTGAATGTTATTGGGCTTGCGCTTTTCGAATTCCGTTGGGCCAAGAGCTACCGATCTAGCAAGGTGGCCCATTTACCTTAAACGACGTCACTTTTGTAGTCGTAGTTGCTTTATGTACCCATCGTAAAAAAATATAATTTTGCTTTGCAGTTGTAGCTCATTTTTCACCCCTCAACAAGAAAAGTAAAACTTAGTTAAAATCTTATAACAACATTTAATACCTCGTGACATCTCACAAAAAAAAAAACCAACGTATTGTAACAAAATAGATTTGAAGCAAATGTGTAGCGTTGAGAGCTGTCATCAAAACTATGTGATTTGAAGAATATCTAGCCGAGTGGCAACCGGTTAGTACTGCATCTTATGTTCTGAAGTGTCTATGACGATGATAATAGTTTGTCGTCGTTTATATATTATTCCAATAAGATAGACACGGAGAACTTTATGTAATTTTAAAGTTTTCGACATGTACATTTAAAATTAGAACTGTACTAAGGTGAAGAATTCCTCGGTCATACAAGATCAGTAATAATTCAAAACAAATTTAATGGTCCTTGTTCTCCCCGCGCAGTATGTAAGGCAATAAAAGAAACCTTATCTATTCTTACTCGATATAACTTGTTGATACCAGTTCTGGATAAGGCTTACATGAAAATGTTTATCGGTAGGTGTTATTAAAATTCCGCTCAAGTTAACAAACGATCGCAATGCTATCTTCTTTTTTTGTTTACATACGAAAGAAGAGAGAAAGTATATATATATCGTAGATGGTATCCTAGAGATCCGCAAACACCAAAGGGCTAAGCTAAGGTGGTGCATCCTCCATCGGCACCGGTCTTTCCCGTTGCTCTATCTCCACATATTTCGAGTTGATAAGCGCATCCATATTTCTCTCTTAAGGTGTGTTTCAGCTTGTATCCTTCTCTTTTCAAAATGTATCTACTATCTTCAACAATGCTCTATGGTGATGGCTGGTATGATCTCCTTCCCAGATGAATTACATGGCATTGACAGAAGTCAGTCACGCCTTTAAAATCATATTCTTTTGCAAACTATAGAGCATGAAAATTTCCTTGTAGTTCAACTTCCAAGCTTGTGACTTACCTAGATTGCACATGAAGTCGAAGAGCCATAGGCCTTTAACGACCCTTAAAGATGTCACCACAACCTCCCTCGCCAGGGTTTCCTTTTGAGCATCCATCTGTGTTGAACTTCACTCGGTGTTTTATCCCACGAGGGCGAGAAGACGAATTGATAGCAGGCCATGAGGTTTTTGGTAATAGAGAGGAGGATTTGGGAGAAACGAAGTCGAGGAAATGATTTTCACACTCTCTCTAACATTCAAGATACAGAGTGTTAATAGCTTTAAAGCAAATTGATAATGTGACGACTTGTAGAACATCGAATTAACTTGACAGCTTAAATTTAGACTATAACTTCTTTGCTTTGGCTACAATGGAGGATCCTTATCCTCGTACATGTTATAGATCTGACCAAAATAAAATAATTAAAGCACCTAAATTTACAGAAAAAATTCGTGTCCTTCCCTAACGAAAGTTGTATAGTGGTTCAAACCAACTATTGTACTAAATAATTTTGAAACCCCCTTTTTTTTTCCTCGGATGACAATGAGCAATAAATAACATGTAATCAGACAAAGACAACAACTGCAAACCCTTTCACTTTATAAGTCATTGCGCCGAGTCTCACTCCTTAAAGATCTTGCCCCTTTCTTCTCATCCATATCTCAAAAAAACAAAAAAAAGTCTTCTACTTTTTATCAATTTTCTGCACAACTCAGGTAAGTCGCTCCTGCTTTCTTTAATCCCCATGTCCATGATCTCCTATGCCAATTTTAATTTAGGTACTTTCCTTATTTTTGCTACGGTTTGTCAATCGTAACTATCTGCATTACCGATCTGCCTAAACTCTGTTAATCGGATTGAATTCGTTTTGGATTTTGATCAATTGTAAATTTTTGAGATACCTTGATCTTAAAACCCGCGAAGCTTGCAAGAATTGGTTGTGAATTTTTTATTTACAACCGTTAATTGATCTTTATACTTTCTTAGTGAATTTTTTGGATTTATGATGTGGGTTACATTCTTATATGGCCAGTAAAGTTCGGATCTTGATTCCTGATGGGTCTTATATCTTGTATCCAAAGAATTTTAAATTTCTTTTTTTCATGTTGCTTTAGTCAGAAGAGATCTTTCTCTGCATTTTTGTCCCTCTCCGTGCGTCATTTAGTTTATAAAGTTTCTTATTTGGGTTGGTGCAGTTTCTGGTTTTGGTTTTATTAATTTAGTGATAAGTCGTGTTGCCTTGAATCTTAAGGTGAATTCGGAAATGGCTGAACAACAAAAGAAACAACCAGTGTTTGTCAAGGTTGAGCAGCTTCGTCCTGGAGCGAATGGGCTTAACCTTACTGTAAAAGTTGTTAGTTCAAAGATGATTATGCAGAGAGGTCGTTCCGATGGAACGCAAGGACGCCAAATGCGTATTGCAGAACTGTTGGTGGGTGATGAGACCGGAATGATTGTCTTCACTGCCCGAAATGATCAAGGTTTGGTTACTTTTTGGTTATGCATAAGCAATTAACGTTACGACTTCTGTAGCTGTTTACTAATGGTTTCTCTTAGGCTTTATGCTTGGGACTTTATTTTGATGTCCATATATTGGAATGGTAATTGCATTAGGTGTACTTGGACTTGTTCATGGTCCTTTGTTCCTTTTTATGGATCTCTACGTTCTATAAGTAGTTCTAGATCTTGCTAATGTTATATATTTAAGTTCATGATTTGCTTGAAAAGACAGAACCAGTTGTATTTATTATCTTGGAGGCCATTTAGTTGTTTCTTAAGTTGATAAAGGCCTTATTTTTAAAGCGCTTTGAGATATTGTGGGCTGTGCCTGTAGCTGTTTTATATCCATTTCTAGGAAAGTATTTGTTTGTCCAAGTCATTCTAAAACCAATAGTTTTGAACTCTTTGGTGAGGTGACATTTTTTACATTCGTGTGACGGGGCAAATGCGTTTGATTCTAGTGCAGTTAGTAATAAACTACAGGGAAGCTGATGAATTTCACCTGCAAGGGATCCACTGACCCGCAGGCCAAGATTTTCTTTCTTTTTGCGCATGGGCAAAGAAGATAAATCATGCAATTTCTGACGGAATACTGACTTCTTAGTAGTTTTTAGTTGTTCAACTTTTGGGATTAGACACGATTTAATGTACTAAAGTCGGACAGACCGGCTTCTCCCTTTGAATATAGCATGCTTTTGGGGAGTCAGTATCAAGTGAGTGAAGTGACTCAATATAGTATATGGCGTGATAATCGATTAATACCATAATTATCCTAATACTATGACTTATGACCTGAATACTTAATCAGATTTCATTTACTAAAAACAATAGATTTAACAGAATCCTATTTATCCGGATTCCAATTATTAGAACATTAGACTACCCCAAGTTCCATATATTCTAATTTTGGAAGACAGAATATTCTAGTTTCAAAGTTCCCGACAAGTATGCGCTTGCAAATGAGGAGATTAAATGTGTTTCATGTTCTAAACCTTTGCACTTGGAGAAGGAAACCTTTGAAAAAGTCCGTTGATTTAAGTGCTTTCGGACTTCTGGACGCGTGACCAGTTTTTTTTTTAATACGGATAAGCCCCCTTTCTTCTGCTGGATGGTTAGCCTTTTCTTTTTTATTATGTAAAATGGACTTTTCACCTGATTTTTGGCCTAATTGAGACAGTATTTCGCTTTCCAGAATTGTTATCGTTTAGCCCAATGTGCAAATTGAGAACAAAGAAGTTGGAAAGTGAAAACATTTAATGAAAATGGTAATGTATGGTATCCTAACATTTTTTTATGGTGAGTTTGTTGCATACATCAACACTTCCCCAAAACCCGCAGCCGATAATTCTTTTTTGCTTCATACCAGAGGTTTGAGCAATTAGGAATAGGTTAGATACCGGAGACGACTTATACTGTAATTTCAGGTTTATATGCACATTGACACACGTACGCATACGCAGGTAGTAGGGTTTTTTTTTTGGGGGGGGGGGGGGGGGTAGGGTTGGGGGTGGTGGTAGTTTTAGATCCCACAGTTCCATTATTAAACCTCAAAGAATTCTATAATCTGCAAGACAAAAGAACCGAGGATCTTGTGGAAGCTGCTTCCAGATTTGACCACTCAAGGTTATATTCAAAATATTGGATTTGCTGCAAGATTCTCTTGCTTGCTCGGTGATTGCAGGTCTTGACTTCCTTTTTCTTTTTTGCCTTTTCGTCGTAGTTGTGATTTTAGGGCTTTACTATTCGGCATTTAAAAATCTGTCTTCATGGCTCATGCTTTTCGCATAATATTCTTTACCTGTGTCAAGCATCATAATATGCATTCCTGAACTTAGTTTTCGACACGTGCAGGCTTTATTTGTATTCTTCATGTTGCATTAGTTGTTTATTTGTGGCGCGACCATCTAAATATGTGTCTCATGTTTATTTTGGCTGAAATGGGACTTGTGAATCTGTCTATTCTATCATTTGTTATGACAGATCATTTAGCTTGTGCTGCCCTGGTAATTATTTGTTTAGTCATGATTTACCATATATCTCATCCGTCGGAGTGTGCACGTGATCCATCATGTAATACTAATTCTTATTCAGTGCACTGACGATGTATCTCATGTCCAGTGGATTTGATGAAAGAGGGTGCTACTGTAATCTTGCGAAATGCAAAAATTGACATGTTCAAGGGATCGATGAGGCTTGCAGTGGACAAGTGGGGCCGTGTTGAAGTCACTGAGCCTGCTAGTTTTACCGTGAAGGAAGATTGCAATCTCTCCCTGATTGAGTTTGAGCTCGTGAATGTTGTTGAAGAGTGACCCGTCCTTTTTACTTACCGAACCAATAGTAATAGTAACCAACAGAAACAAAATCCTTGCTGTTTTTTTGTTGGGAACATGCCTATCTTGCCCGTCTAATCTCACCGTAACAGAGAGCATAGGTCAAGACAGATCAATACACTACTTTCCAGTCGCCCACCGGTATAAACCTGAACTTAGCACAGATGGTGAAGAGGTAGTTTAAGATAGAAAGCAGCTTGTTGTTGGACCTTGCTTTACTTTTCTCAGACTTGGTTTTTGTTCTTGGTAATCAACTTTTCTGCTTTGTATTTCCTCCTAATGTTGTTTACTGCCTATTGAATGTCTTTCCTAGTTTGCTTGCTTTTCTTGCGTAAACTTGTGCACACAGACGTAATGCTGTGTTTGGAACGTCGGATAGAACAGGCTTAAAGGATGGTATAAGGGGTGATTTTTTTTTTTCCAGTCGAAAAAGATGAATTACAGTGGTCACTGCCACATCATTCACAAAGTTGAATCCCAACAAAAAGGAGACGGAGAGCGAGTGGAGGTGGTGGGTTTTACGGCGGAATCTGATGAAGCTGATGCGGAAGTAGTGGAGATAGTGGTGGAGGTTATAGACCGTGATGGCCGTGGATGTTTGATCTTTTGGGGTAACGAGGTGGCGGAGGTGGTCGATAGCAACTTGATGGAGGTAAGAAACGATTGCTATGATGTGGTGGACAGTGGGAACCGTGCTGTGGACGGATGGTGGAGGGGTCGAGCAGTGGAAAGTACAGAGGAGAGGGGAAGAGAGCAGAGAAGAAGAGGGGACGGGTTATTATCCGATTTGGGTAGGATAAATCCCATTCCATCCATCCTCCCCCCTCCCAATTTTTCGTTTGACTTGTGTTTGTTTCGAGAAATATACCGATCAATTTTGATTTTTCGACTTTGGATGGGGTCATGGTGCTTCTTCGACTTTGGTTGAATGGCACGACATTATGATGATTACGTTTTGATTCATTTCTCAGGGTTGGGTTCAATTGGTGCGGAGGGGTTCGGTACCGTCCTAAAAGGAATATCGTAAATGTCATTCATATACGTGTCTATATACTTGTAGTAAATGTATCAGCTAGATTAGATATTTATACTGTTGTTATCTGTGCCATTATTACTAGAGTCAAGCGTCACGCTTTTTTTTAACTTCCCCTATCACCCAAATTAAGTAGATTTTATTTTTACTAATTTCACAATTTGGCATATCATTGTAATTTTGCATAATAATCTCAACGTTCTACCAACCATCCCCGTGTTTTCTTCAAAAAGTGAAGGCTGATCTCTCACAATGGTAGATGTCGAACTTCTTCTCTCTCCATATTGTAGGCACATTTATTTAGTTGCAATATTACGCGACCAAACATGCCGTAATTTCCCGAATCTTTCTGTTTTCTTCATTATTTCTTTCTTTGGTCTATTATTGTTTTTGATTCTGTACAGGTGTTGCGTGTGCTCGTGACGCTATATAATAAAAGGAGATATGTTGTGCATCGATAAGATTAAGCGTCAATTACTATACCATATTTTGTCCGTCCAAACCTTCGGTTAGCACTAAAAAGTGTATCGGTGACATTTATGACAAATGATATGTGACCAAGTATATAATAATAATGTAAAAATAGACACTGTGGTGTTAATGTAAGAAGTGTGCGATACTGAGGTACTACCGTACTTGTAATTCTTAAGACAAAATTTTCCTCTGAATAACGTGGGCTGGAACTTAAGCTACGCGGGCCAATATGTAGCTTTACCCTGCACGAACCCTGATGCATGTAGCCTTCGGAGGCCCAATTTGTTCATAAAGATGGACTTGAGGTGGTCCAATTAGAGAAGGCCATTGAGATATGAGTTGGGCTATGGCTGTGATTTTTGATCTGGCAGCCCAAGATAATTTTTTTTGGATCCACCAGGACCAAGTTGGTCCTGAGCGATCAGGCCCATGTTCTTCGGCAAAAACACCCAAAATACTAGTCTCTGTTGCGCAGTCGAGGCCCAAACTTTGTCCTGGGCTGGACCCAAAAACTCGTTTTACTCATGTCCGGTCACAAAGAAGGGCTACTTTTTGGCCCATATGGCCGGGGACTTGAGAGTTGATGGCAGAGTAAATTTTGTTATCAAAGTTTTTATTCAAGTTGTTTACTTATTACTCCTTCCGTCCTAAAATATTTGCTCAGATTTGACTTGCACAAAACTTAAGAAATCAGACTTCCTACATTGGCCTTAATAAAGAAAGTGAGCAAAAGAGGAAAGAGAAAATGAATGAGCAAAAGTAAATAAAGGGTAGTAAAGAAAAACAAACAACAAAAGAATCTTCCTAGTTTGGAAAGTGAGCTACAGTTTTAGGACAGATCAAAAAGAAAAACTGATTAATATGTTTGAGCTATCGTAGCGGGAGTAGTCTTCTTCTTCCCTGACCCCTGATTCTTAGTGTCGGTGGTAAAGCAATTTCAGATCTCTTAATACGATGTTGAGTAACTAACTTTTCAACATTGATATAGCTAAAATTAAACTCCTAGCCAATGGATAATATCTGAAATTTTCAGTCAAACTACCTTATAGGACGAATTCAGGCTTTGAAAGGACTTTTAATATGATACCAAGTGATTAGGCCCAAGGTCCAGCCTCCAGAGAGAATCAGAGTGTTTTCTGGACAGAACTTTACGTTGCATCACTCGTTTTCTATCTTGCAGGTCATCATTCATGGTTGTAGTTCACGATCAATATTTTAGTAGCAACAAGCACTAACTTTATTCTCTTGGCTCGTGAATAAGTTCAAAGATATTCATAATTTTGAAGAAGTGAAAATTATTGCCACAAATAAGGTTAACAATATCGTATATCGTGCATCATGTGTGTTACTCATGCAAGTATGAAATTAAGTTTACAACTACAATGTATGGCATTTATTTAATATTCCAAAAGTGCAGTCCCTATTCAAATATTCTAGTGGGTGGAACCTGAGACAAGCAACAAGAATGGCATTAACTGAGAGAGAAAAGTTGCTTCTCCATGACTACCATCCTTTTCTCTTCCGAGGCCCTGCAAACCGACAACCAAATATCCAGAACAGTAATGGATATAACCCGATGTAACCATTTATCAAAATTGGTATAAATTAAGGTGTAATTATTATAACTATTTGAACGTATGTTGACTCTGAACCGTGTCATTTTCGACAATGAAATGTGAGATCTTTATTTTTGGCCAACCGACACTATCTGTGTCGATGTTTGTTTTACTTTTGATTCTTTTATTTGTAGCTTAGAATTTTGGTGGGCAGGTGAATAGAACTTTGTTGGGTCGAGTAGATATTCTGGGCATGGTTTTCAATTCTTTTGCGTGTTCTTCAGCGCTCCTTTATTTATGGTTCATTGTTTGACCAATGGTGAAGTGATGCCTTGCCGTGTAGGAGAAACGCAAGAGTTACATTCTTGTCGTCAACATATTTTTACATAATGATAATTTTAAATTTTTCTTAAAAAAGAAAGGAAAGGAAAATCTGTGATGTTGGAGGATAAAGGAGAAAGGGTTCCATATTCTTATGCACCAAAAGAAGAAGGGACCCACTTATTACAATGGCAGATCATGAAGAAAAGGAAAGTCATGAAGCTGATTAATAGATAAATATATATGTAAAAAAGAAAGGAAAGTGTAATCAAAATGATACTCAACGAAGATCTGCGTAGTGCTGACGTCGGAGCAACGCAGCCTGAAGAGCAACAGTAACGTGTGTGGTCAATATACATGATAAAAGTGGTCTGCAAGGACAACGGAGCTCCTGCTTAAAAGTTGTGATCCAACTTGTACAATTTGTGCCTTCTTGATCATGACGCATGAATGACTTTCATCTGTGAATGCTTTAATTCAACACTTCAGTACATAAGCCATGATAAGAAAGGCATAAATGTACTGTTGAATCAAGACATTTTAAGCAGGGGAGACGAATCTCAAATTCTATGTACAGTCTTGACGAATGTTGGTACATTTTTAGAGTTTCTACTTTAAAGTTGAAATGTCTATCGAAAAACGTGTATGAGGCAATCATAAGTTTGATGCGGTTTGTTATTTGGAAGATGACCAAAGCGAATGCTTCAATTCTTGGGGTTATAGTTTTTGACCCCCTTCGGCTATCTCAGGTTCATGGGGCGACCCTTTCGGGTAATAATTGACATTATTAGCCGGTTTCACTATTCAAAATTTAACCCCAACAAATTTTGACGTGAAAATTTGAAAGTACCCTAATGATTCATTTAGAGCCAAGAGCGGATACGAAGCACCTGGGAGGCTTGATGGCAGTTGCCGAGCAATGTTCTGATGGCAGTGAATGAGGGGGCGCAGAAACTTACACTGGTTAGGTTCCTAGGACGAAAAATGGGTGGAGGTAATTTTTCTTAGGGTTAAGTGCATTGAACCTACGCGATAATATTGTTAGGTTCATTTCTTTTTTAAAGTTCAGCTAACTTAACACGATATGAAAACTCTGGTTTAACAAAATTTTGGATTCGATTTTTTGTGCTTGTATATATGATCTCACTTTATAATAGTACAATTTGCATTTATTTAATATATTTATATAAACTTAGTGATGATGAACATTCGTTTATATAGTTTGTCTTCCCATACGCAGTCGAACACTCTACAAATGTTAAGCATTCTCAGCCGGATAGTAACTTTAGACTGCCTGTATACAAGTGCGCAGCCGCTACCACCTATCTATCGGTCCACGGACACTTTATAGCATTTTCGAGGGTCTCTTTCATCATTATAAAACCTGAGGCCCAGCCACTAGAAGTCCAGAAATGGTGCATTGTCATCGCAACTTGCGTGAGTATCCACCATGCGCCCACCTGTTCCGCCAGTCGAAAACTCGTAGATTCGTTTGATGAAAACATTTTTGCACGTTGGCTTTAGCTTGGTGGTGGATGCTCATGATATAGGCGTAGGGCATGCCTTCATCAACATATTGGGATAAATTTTCATTGTCGCAATCGTGGACTTCTTTTTGTAAATTCTTGCTAAATCTCTTAATCCCAAACTGTTCTCCAAGAGTTACTTTGCAAGTACTTGATCTAACAAAGGTACTCCCATTCGTGAAAGGATTTAGTTTCCCACAAATGTAGAATTCAATACTCTTGAGTGGAATGTTTTAAGTGATATAACAGTTTTTTCAGAAACTGTTTGGAGTCGATCTTTGGAAACAAATCAAAATTTGCTGCTGAATTCAACTTTAATCTATTTTAAGCATAACAAATTAAAAGTTACTGAAAGTGTTTGGATAGAAAATGATGAAAGTAAATTTAGTGTGGTAAAATGACCATATAGTGTATTAGATTTAAAGGTATCATTTAATATATGATTATACTTTGGTAATTCTTAAGGTTAAACCTAAATTTGTAAAATTGATTAAATCAGAATCATAAGAATTTGATTTAATCATGTTTTACCGTTCTAAAATCAATCTCATACAACCTCTAAATAAATTTTTTATACAAATGCAGCATGAATCTAGAAAATCTGGTACCTTTGTGGTGGATATCGGACAGGTAGAGGACACTGGAAAGGCCCTGCCAAGTGTCCATGGCAAGGAGTGAATCCGGCAACCTTGAAAAAACACTTTAATTGTCGAAGTGTTAGGTTTGCATTTCAGTGTTCTAGTTCTCCTTCCTCGTTTGTTGGTAGACCTGGCAAAAATTGACTCGGACTCGCGGGTTTACCGGTACCCGTGCAAAAAACCAGAGTATGAGTACATAATTAGGAGACCCGCTGAAATTAGACCTGTACCCGAACCGACCTGTAAAATTCGGGTAAATTCGGGTCAGTTGCTGGGTACCGGGTTTACCCGTTTATATGCCTATATATAAGACTTTTAGGGTTTCAACATCTCATTATTTCCTCTTCACTTGTTTTCGCCGCCCCTCACCACCGTGCCCCGTCACGATCGATCGGTCACCACCGTCGCCGACCATCACTCTGCGCCTTGTTGTTGTTGGGTAGATCTTGATGGTTGTCGTTGGGTAGATCTTGATGGTTGTCGTGTGTTCTTGATGTGCAGATTGTGTTTTTTTTTTCAGATTGTTGAAAAAAAATTTCAAATGGAAAGATGTTCAGATCAAATTGTTCAGATTGTTTTTCTCTTCCGATGGGATGATGTTCGAATCAAATTGTTCTTGATCGGTCACCATCGTCGCCGACCATCACTCTGCGCCTTGTTGTTGTTGGGTAGATCTTGATGGTTGTCGTGTGTTCTTGATGTGCAGATTGTGTTTTTTTTTTTCAGATTGTTGAAAAAAAAATTTCAAATGGAAAGATGTTCAGATCAAATTGTTCAGATTGTTTTTCTCTTCCGATGGGATGATGTTCGAATCAAATTGTTCCTCCATCAGAAAGATGTTTAGATATTTTTTCCCTCCTTCAGAAAGATGTTCAGATGTTTAGATTTTTTTTTCCCTTCATCGGAAAGATGTTCGTTGGAACAAACTTTGCCTCCATTGAACGATGGAAACCAAATTTCAACCCGGCAAAAGCAAAAATTGACCACACATCTAACAAATTAGTTCCTAATTATTTGTCAAACTTGGATCAAAGGTGAAAGAATTTGAATTTGAGGACAAAGGCACAAAAAGATATATGGCCATAGACTGCCAATGACCACCGGATATCTTCAGGTCCCTTGTGCAACATCAATAAGTGGAAGGCATTTCGCGTTGTCAAGAAAGGGAAAAGGTAGCACGCAATCATGGATTGTTCACTTTCGTTATAGATAGATGGCAATTTGATTTTGAGGTACCACTCAACTTCTTGTTACTACTTTGAGCACATCACACTTGAGGAGTCAAAATTTTCTCGCCCATCATGATCATCATTTGTGCAAAAACGTCAACTTTTCACTATGAGATCACCATACTTTGTACACTCAAATAAGGTACACGAGTTCATGAGCATGGTAGTATTTCATACAACGATGAATGATTGTTACTACATATTGTTAGTGTCATCTAATTAGTTATGTTAAAAAATGCTAAGTTGTCGTTAAAGATGTTTGTAAAAATGTCACTAGTACTTTGTACGATAACTAATACTTCTGTTGGCCCAAAGATAATGCAATCGAACATCATCTTATCTAGGTAAGAGGGTGTGATGCGCCCTAGCCGAAAGAAAATGCTATTTAACACGAGGCTCTTTCCCACATCTTCTTAAATCGTCATAACCAAAACTTGGTAGCAAGAGCTAAGGTTCTAAAATGACTCGTTGAATTGCCTGCCTTAATTCGGTATGTCGTGTAGTTCAAAAAAAAAATCGCGTTCTATATTTTGTTAACGGTATTTAATGCTACAATTGTTTCATATTTGGTACAATCATGCAGATTTACCTTTTGCAATTTTATTTGTACGTTAAATTAGTAAATTAAATAAGATATTGCTTATATCCCACCTTACTTTTCCGCTTATGACAGCTTTCGTAAGCCACCTTGGTAGGTTTCAAAGGTTCAAACCTCTCAACTCATTTTTTATGTGCAATATATATGCACTTCTCTATATCTATTGACATTCATGTGCAGTTATATGTGACTAAACCTTCCCCGCGAATCACTGTGCTGAAAATATCATCAAATCAGACTAGAGTCCCATACACCACCAAAAATTATATGGTTATTTTACTTTGTAGCGTTGTATTCTTTCGTAAAAACGGGTGGGTGCTTTCTTCTCATTGCCCTGTACTTTTGCAGGTTTTTTCGGTCACTTTCTACTGTGTGGGACTTTACACTGTTACTTCCTTTTATTATTACGAGTGACGGTGGCACACGCGATGCGTGTATAAGAATAAAATTAATAGTGTAAATTTTGTTAAAATGTAAATTTGTAAAACTAAACATATTTTTATGGGTAGTTAATTATCAATTAAGATATTTATTTTGTCAATTTTTATAATTTTTTTTGGAATGCCACTTGTCACTACTATAAGTAGGTAGTTATGTAACACCCAAAAAAGTGTTTTACTATTTTACCCTCATTTTGGACACGTGTCAGCACCGCAGACACTCTTAATGTAACATCAAAAGGATATGATACCGAAAAATGTCTTCTCATTATATATAGTATAGATATAGATTATTTGGATTAAAAGTAAAAAAAGTATACCATCATCTAAAACCAGTACGAAGGTTCAGAAATCCGATGTTATACATGCCATCAAACACAAAGTCAGACGAGACCCCTGTCCAGTAGAAGTCTTTACTACTAATACAATGGCAAACAACTAGCTTTACAGAACTAGATTGAAGTCAACAAGCGAGGCGCGCAAAAAGAGGCATCAACTTGTACAACATCAAGCAACTCCTTATGCACCAAAAGGCCAGATCGAATGGATGCCAAAGCTAGAGCCAGGCTAAGAACAATCTATTTTTCACGAGCCATATGTACAGTGTGCAAGATAAGGCAGCAATGGATCGTATCAAACAATGCTAAAGCAATACGGAATAGACCTTAAGGTGGTGTTGATTAAAGACATTTCACCCTTTGAGATGCATACCTCTACAGAATTATGTATCTATGTTGGCAATCGTGTATTGGTGGACTGGTGTCAGAACTTTAACAACTCAAATTTGCCTCAAATGTCAAGCAAATAATAGATTGGGCATGCCATTGCTATCAAATCCCATGTGCAGCTGCGATGGAAGGTCATTGCTTGTTCGCAAAAAGGAAAAAGGTGTTCTTGCAATCATGTATTGTTCACTTTCGATTTTATGGCAATTGGACCATGAGATGTAACCACCTTGAAGCATATCAAATTTTGCTTTTCCCTGTTTTGTGCAAGAATATCAACTGTGTCTGAGATCACCATACTTTGCGGAATCAGAAACTCATACAAGGTTAACAACTAGGATGCGTTGGTAGGGGGGATGTAGTGCTCCAGAAAAGGAAAAAAGGAGAAAAGAAGAGGTCACTGCTCATGTGTGTATAGATTTTTGACTACCAGGTGTGGCTTGAAGCAATTTACCATCATCCTAAAACCTACTCTTTTCAAAAGTGTGGGGCACATTATTTAGAAGTCCAAAATTTCCTCAAAACATATTTCTCAGAGCAGCCTTACTTTTCATGTTTTTGTCATTTTTTTGAGGTGGAAATAGATCGATAAGAAAAAGGTTCCGGGTACTTGTTAAGTTTCATCTTCTATGAAAAGTTTAATGTCGATACAACACAAGAAATTCTTGAGCGCTACAGTGATAAATACTACGTGGTGTAACAGACGTGTGATCTAAGGAGGCAGAGAGTCCAAACAATAGGGGGTGACTTCTGTCAACGAGTTGTAAACAAGCAATTTCCAGTTTTTTCTTCGTTGTATAAATTGACATTAAATGAAACCACAGATTTTTGTTTTTTGTCCAAGTTATGCAACCAAGTTTGGCAGTGAATGCAGCGGTATGGATACGCGTCTTCTTCTGTGTGTGTCTGTCTGTGTGTGAGTGAGTGTATATATGAAAGGAGGCAAAAAGCATTACTGAGATATCCTGCAATATAGAAGAAATTGCAACAGTTTTGAATTTATCCTTGACAAACTACAAATACCCTTTGTCTTTTATGCAAAAAGAGACTCTTCTACATGTGGAAATCCACATGGTTCAGAAGCCATGTATGGAGATAATAACTGGCTTCTCATTTCTTTGAAAATAGGGAACTCCTCCACCTGTTGAAATTGGTTGAGAGCTTAGCTAACAGACCAGTGCGTATGTACTGTGTTCTTTGTTTATGACTTTGGTTAGACATGCAGGATCAACCTAATCAAGACTTGCTGGCATGTATCATGTGATCGATATATACAATTTGAAAGTTAGAAAGCATGTGCACTCGAGGGAGAAGGTTTGGTCAGCTGATGTGAAGGCTCCGTCTGACTTCAATGTGCTCGGTGATGAGTGTTGGGTTCGATTTATAGCAGTACCTTTTTTATTAATAAAACCAGACATGACCCCTGTACTTTGATATGCAAATTTATTGCTTCTTCCATGTTTCCATTGATTGACATAAGCCAAACCGTAGATTTCGAATTCTAGTGGGTCTGGGCCAATGCTCAGGCCTCTGGAAGAATGTAGTTCGTCTCAGACAAAGTCATAATAGCATAACAAACCCCAGGTCAGAAATCAAACACAAGGAAAGTAGAAGTAGAAAGAATCAAGGAATGCAGGAGGAACATTTTTCGACATGCAGTCTGCGTCCACAGGGAAGAACTATGCGAGTCCACCCATTAAAGATGACATACGAAGCCGAAATTCGCATCTGATTCAGTGAGATCTCTACTTTAGCACAAAGAATATGGTTAGGAGTATAAAGTAGACCGTAAAATTTGGACTTGAATTTCCTCGGAAAACTTGGGTTCTATCATTAGATACAAGACCTCATAGCAGAGAACCATAACCAATAATAATTTAACTTTTTTTTTTGTTTTGTTTTGAAGGGTGGGGGCTTCTTATTCCTACTCCATTTTTCACTGGTGGAAGCTGATTTATCTACTTTATTCATCTGTGCACTGGACCAGAGTTCTAGATCTCTGACCAAGCGTGGGAAACAGAGTATTTGTGTTGATTAATAAGGGATTGTAAGTCAGATTGACCATAGTCGGTGAAGCAGTGGAGATTCATGTTCTGATTATTCCTAGATTCCGGAGTACACTTGTCTAGGATTTATGCAAAAGATGCTTCCTGTTTGGTCCCCAGAGCTCTGGCTTACGGTTCCGCAGGCTGCAACTTCATAAAAACTATAGAACCTAACAATTGTTACTTCTGCATGCAAATATTTTACAAGATTGGACCATATGATGCGCAGTTTTCTCAACCACCCCGGGTTTCCCACGTGCAGAAGCAAGTAATCGCCATTGATATACCTGCAAAAAGCAAATTAACGTGGTTGGGGCGATAAATTATTACAGAACATTTCGAAGAGCCATGGCCTTCAATCCCTTCCTTGAACATTTTGAGTCTGGCATGGCTAAGAAGTTGCGTTAATTATACTAGAAGGTCCCTCATATAAAGAGGCTCTATTGAAGCCATTGCATATAGAATACTTTAGGCTTGAGTTACTCACACTAAGTGGCCTGAAGATGACAATCCGAAGTTGGTTCAATTATAAACTCTCTTCCTTATAATGTAGTACTAGCTGCCATATTCCCTGAGCATTCACTTAGGCTTCACTGTGTTGAATTTAGACTGAATTCAAGTTTGATTCTGATAATTGAAGCTAGCTGCTGGCCACTTTTCTTAAGCAGTAAAGGGCAATCGCAGATACTTTGCCACAATAAATAGACTAGATTTTTCAATAACAAGTATAGCTAGCGATGGAAAGCAGTAAAAGGAAATTAGGGAATCACAGGCTGCTCTAAGTGTAGGATGTGGGCTTTCAACTTTTTCAAGAAATATGATCTGATTTGTAAGGAGCACAGTTTCTTTGTATACAATTAGGTGCACCCATTGAAGTATGTTGAAGTAACAAAACCCTTAAGAGTTGTCGATATAATGTGCTCTCCCAATAGTTTGTTGTTTTGCAGGAAAAGGTGACAGCAAAAATGCAAAGTCTCTTGCATTTGTGATGTCGATCATACACCAATAATGACGTCGATGTGTTTCGTCAAAAAGATGTAAAATCATGCAAAAAAATAAGTGTATGATGCATGAGTGGTTGGAAGATAGGCACCGGAAAGGCAGTAAGGCCAAAATAAAGTTGGAGGACACATAAATGAGCTTGTGAACACCCAATGTTCTAAACAAGCAACAGTATTGTCTTCATCCAGGTTCCCGCAACTTATTGTGTCAAGTTGTATATCTCTGATGGTGGAGAGGACCATCTTTATCCACCATTTATTGTTCCAGATCTTCTGACTTCTGGTTCAGAAGAATTTGGGTTTTGTGGAATAAACCTCTTCTTCCTTGCCAGTGATTTGTTTTTTACACAAGTATACTGGTGTTCACTGCCCTAACTTCTCTTTCACCTATATATGGTAAATTACTTCAATTAAAATGTCTTCTCTTTACCTTAGCTTCTAAGGCTGCTTTTCTCATTTCTTTAAGCAGTATGCTACTTTGCTATGCTAGTCATTAGAGTTTTGCTACAATATAGATATGCTTTGAGACATAATATTGGTACGATTTTCGTGCATGCCCTTTCATGGTGGTTTACTGGTTTTTGCTATTATTATTCTGTTTTTATTGCGTTGCTTTTATCCTTTTTGCTTTTGTCGTTTGCCACAACAACGATGCTCCATTCAACCATTGAAAGTGAGGAAATAAACGCTTCCTAAAACTTATTGTCCATAATCTCAATGTAAACAGCTGATATATTTTTACAACATCGTCCCAGACCTCGTGTTTTTATTGTCAATTAACTGCCTCCTGGAATTTATACCATTGATTACATTAAGCAGGTAAAATAGAACAAATACCTTAAGAAAAAGGTAGAAGGATCATTCTTCAACTAAAACTCCTTTCTACACTTTTTATAAAGCAAAAAAAAAAAAAAGGAAAATAAGCAAACATGTTGATTACTTTTGAATAAATGGTTCCACCAGTTCTATGTGAATTCAAACTACCCACTGGATTTGGCAAATAAGAGGGGAACAAGAAGTGCAGGAATATCACACATGGGTTCATGCCATTTTTTGTGGGACATGAATTCTGCCTTTGTGACCAACCTTAATGTCCAAATTAGCAGTAAGAAAACAAACTAGTAGTACCTTACAGACCGATTGCAACTTCACCTCAACCAATCAAGAACCTGGCATGATGTCAAACGTACCGCCCTGACGCATTTGTCTGAGGCTCAAGTTCCGAGACGAAGTACTTGATTCGCCGCCCTCCAAGTAAATCGGAGAAAAAAAAGGATTTACTCTCTCTGTAAAAGTAAAAAAGTTACCTTTTTTTTAAATTTTATTTTACTTTGCAATTCTATTTGACTAATGACACTCGAGATAATCCGTACGTTCGTAATTGTAAACGGAGTGCTTGTAAGTTAATAATGAATGATACTATCTATTGATTCCTCGTTATTTAACTAATACTCTTGCCACGACACTGGTTATCGTATCTTTCTTATTGATTTTCTAAGATTGTGTTTTTGGGTAATCTTTTCATGATCCAAGTGACCAAATAGGCTTATGGTAAGAGCATAGAGAAAGTTGCTGGTGGTGTAAGTGCGGATGGACGAGTGCGAGTACGGTTACGGGTGTTAGTCCATTACAAACATCAATAATTAAAGAGAAACAAAAAGAAAATTCCCAAATTCTTATTATCACTGTTCAATTTGTAGGTGCTATTCGTATCATGGTATCTATAGCCGTAGATTGTGTGAAGTAGCAACTTTCATCTAGAGGAGTTAAAAATGAAAATACCCCTTGAATCTTTTCTTGAATCCTTAAAATTTACTGCTAATTAGTATAATTCAAAGATTTTGTTACAATTTTGATCAATTAGTGCTGTGTAGCTCAAGATTTGAGAGCAATCAATGCTAATACGTGGGAAGAACTTAAGGATTAGATCAGATGATGCAAAAATTGCTCTACATTTAGCACTACGTGTCAACATATTTTTTTGGTAAAATTCAGTAATACTTCTCAACTAATGACTCGTGACAACTCAGTTCCTATAGTATTTTACTTAACGGGTAAAGATTCATTCGGCCCGCGAAATCAGAATACTTAGACTCCTCCGAGATTAATTATCTACTACTAAATGGATGAAAAATACGCACATGCTTATCAAGGGTCACAAACGTATAGTTTAAGACAAATGTATTTTGATCAACTATATATCTTTTGTGACGTGGTCAGCAAATTAGTGAAAAGGTATCATCACGGCATAAATCTTTTCGGTTAAGAGGAAATGAAGTGGAAAAGAGCGAGATCGAGTTTATTGTTTAGTGTATGATAGCTTTATTATGCATGCACACAGACAAGAATGCACATAGAAAATTCATCTCGAATTGTAATTTATTCCCACTTCATGGAATTTTTTCCCCATTCTTCATTAATTAACTCTCTCTTTCTTTTTATGTTTGACAATATATGAATACATTCCTCGAATTTGCATTCCCACAAAAATTCTTCACAGAGTAATCATACGTAAATATAGTCGATTGTTAAAACTTTAAAATCTTTCATGGTCACCAAAAAATATATATATCAAAGCCCGATTATTGGGGTGGGAGATGATTTAGTTTTATAATTGGGAGGAAAGAAGGGTGGTTTAAGTGAGATGCATACCTTGGAGGTTAGAAAAGAGTGATATATCGTGATTTAGTGGTCGTGGTTGTAGTCTTTTCTTGACAGGATTGGATGGCCTTGTGCTCGTGGCTAGGGGAGTCAAGCTAGCGAAAATAAACAAAATGAACGGATAAGAGATTTGGTTTGTGGGGAGGCAGGGTTTGCGGTTTGCCGGTTGGCTTGGTAGAATCAAGCGTTGGTTAAGGCTAAAGTCGTCCATTTCAATATCGTTAGTTCGGTGAGGTAAGTGAACTCAGTGGACTTACTCGACACGGGTTAACTGCAGAGATTTTCGCCGCAATACGATAGTTCAAGGGGTGTTGTTGTATTTGCCATATTATTCTCTTCTTTTGGACACAAACCCATGAAACAAAGAGTGTGGTACTGAATTTCGTTTTGCTTGCACCACCGAAACACGAAAGAACTTCCACAACATAAAAAAATAGTTATGAGAGAGACCAAATACCAAAAAATGTTAATTTTGACTATAAACATCCAAACTACAAAATACTCGTTAAAAATGTTCGAAGTTGTTCGAAGCGTCGATGTGCAAGGGCCACAATGTTGTGTGTGGATAAAATAGGCCATCCATTTCCAAAAGGCCATTGCACGAATGATCCAACCTAAGATTTTCGTTTCATCACGGGCTTTGTCACCTGCGTTGATGCTAACTTAACCAAATATTCTTCTACTTCTATAATGCAAAAACGCGTCAAAGCCAAATAAGAACAAAAACTCCAGCCAACAGCAAACTGACATGTGTTCACTCCGGTGCCCCCCCCCCCCCCCCCCCCTCCCCGTACCAAAACCCCCCTCACTCTTGGTCAGCACTTAATTTCCATTTCTAGCTGAAATCTTTTTCCATATGAACGCTGAGAAATTCAGTAATCAAGGATTTCAGATGAAATCTATGCGTCACCCCTCTTAATTCAGCCCTAAGAAATCAATCCAAAAACCTATTAAATCCCAAAGGCCAACCCCCCCCCTCCCCATTATAAAATTTCCCCTCCTCTACCCACAAAACCCACCAACATTCTCTCTCCCCATCTCTCTCTCTCACTCACACACAAAATATGCACAAACCAGAGGATGCCAGTCCCATCTTCCTTCTCTTCTCTTTCCTCTACTTAATCTCTTATTTCAATGTGAGTTAATTCTGTTGGAAGTTGCATGATGCATTGTACTAGTTCTTTGAATTTATTAGTGTTTCATGTGTGCAATTAATTAGTGTATTGCACATTTAATGGAGGTTTTATCGTGCCAATGCAGGTGGGTTTGGCCGGAACCGGCGAAAAATCAGGCGGGTCATCGGCCGGAGTGAACCCTTTCACCCCGAAGGCCTACCTGGTCCGTTACTGGAAGAAGCAGATCGGCAATGACTTGCCCAAACCGGAGTTTTTCCTCGAGAAAGCGTCGCCGCTGGACGCGGTCCAATCAGCGAGTTTCTCAAAGCTCGCCGATCAGAACGGGCTCTCAACTCAACTGCCGTCGTTTTGTTCTGCGGCGAACCTGCTCTGCTTCCCCGATTTGTCGCCTAGCCCCGAGAAGCACTCGGAGGACGTCAACTTCGCGACGTACTCCAACCAGAACTTCACCAACTACGGCACCCGCCGGTCCAGCGGGGTGGACTCGTTCAAAAACTACACGGACGGGGACAATATTGGGGTCGACTCGTTCCGGCGGTACAGCCGCGACTCGCTCGGCCACGACGACAGCTTCACCGGCTACGCCCGGGATGCCAACGTGGCGGACCAGACGTTCAGCACGTACGGCACCAAGGCCCTCGGCGCCAACGGCGACTTTTCACACTACCAGGACGGCACCAACAACCCGAACCTCAAATTCACGTCGTACTCGGACGACGCCAGCGGCCGCGAACAGACGTTCACTTCGTACACCGGCGAGGCCAATGCCGGCGACGAGTCGTTCGCCAGCTACGGCAAGGCCGCCAACGGCGTCGAAAACGAATTCAACAACTACGGAAAGGACTCCAACGTCGTCGGCTCGACCTTTTCAAACTACGGCCAGAAATCAAATGCCGAAAATGACACGTTCACATCGTACGGGACTGATGGCAATGTCCCTGAGAACGTTTTCAAGAACTATGCCGCCGATGCTAATGCTGCCTCGGAGAATTTCGCCAACTACAGGGAGCAGTCCAACGTTGGGGACGATAGTTTCGAGTCTTACGGGAAGGGTTCCAATGGGCCGGAGGTGCATTTCGCCAACTACGGACGGTCTTTCAATGAAGGGTCTGACAAATTCACCGGCTATGGAAAGGGTGCGGTGGATCCTGCTGTTGATTTCAAAATTTATGGCGTGAACACTACCTTCAAGGACTATGCCAAAGAGGGTGTCACGTTTAGCAAGTACAATCAGACGGCATTGAATGATCAGGTGTCTTTAATGGAGGACAAGACCGGAGGCAAGAAGGCAAATAAGTGGGTGGAGCCCGGCAAGTTCTTCAGAGAGAAGATGTTGAAGAGCGGGACTGTAATGCCGATGCCGGACATCCGCGACAAAATGCCCAAAAGGTCGTTTTTGCCCCGAGTGATCTTGTCAAAATTACCTTTTTCCACTTCCAAGTTGGATGAGTTGAAGAAAATTTTTCATGCCGGTGAAGACTCGAGTATGGCTGGTATGTTGGCCAACTCGATCCGAGAGTGCGAGCGCGCGCCGAGCCGGGACGAGACCAAGCGGTGCGTCGGCTCAGCAGAGGACATGATAGACTTCGCGACATCGGTGCTGGGCCGAAACGTCGTCGTTCGGACCACCGAGAACACGCAAGGGTCAAAAGGGAATGTGATGGTCGGGTCGGTTAAGAAGATCAATGGCGGCAGAGTGACCAAATCGGTGTCTTGCCATCAGAGCCTGTTCCCTTACTTGCTTTACTACTGCCACTCGGTTCCGAAGGTCCGGGTCTACGAAGCGGATTTACTTGACCCGAACACCAAGGCCAAGATGAACCACGGTGTGGCCATTTGTCACGTGGACACGTCGTCATGGAGCGCGGGTCATGGAGCTTTTGCGGCGTTGGGTTCGGGTCCTGGGAAGATCGAGGTGTGCCACTGGATCTTCGAGAATGATATGACCTGGGCCATTGCGGATTGAGTTTGGATCCGGATTGTGAATTGAAGTCAAACTTGGTTGTTGACAAAGGTCAAAACCTACCCGTTACCGTCATATCAGTATTTAAGTATTTTGTTGTTTATGTCAGTACATTCACGCTCTAAGTGAACAGTTTGGTATTAAGTTGCAATTTTATGGTTATGAAATGATTTGGTTATACCTCGGATGTGTGTACCTTTGTTCGTATGTATATATCTTCTTTTTGTTTTGTTCGTACATTTGTTTTGCTACCTTGTATGACGTTGATTGGACACGCAATTTGTATTGCATTGCAGAGTGAAAACGATATATGAATGTGAGTGCGCCCCATAAGTTATTATCTAATCTATGCATTTAAATTATTAGCGAATGAACCTAACAATGTATATTATGCTTTAAAATTACCTCGCGTACAAGTTTTTTGATAACATGTACAAAGACAAATTAAAGTGCTCCGCTGTCAAGTGCACAAATAATCAGAACGCAAATCGCACTATTATGGATGGGGACCAAATAAACAATAGATAGAGACTAAATACACTACCTAGAAAAATAGATCCCATGTTAAGTTACTAAATCAATGCTTTAATACTATGTTAAGTTACCATCTACTCTCAAAACTTAATAGGTTAGAGAATGAGTCTAATAATATATATATCATGCTTTAACAGTAGGAACCAAGTAGTACAATTTAGTCTACCATATATCACATAACGATTATGTCGTTATATATATTTTTTTGGGTAAAAGGTCCCAATAATGTTGTTAAATTAATTGCACTCATGATTAAATATAGTACTGATGTTAGGATTTTGATCTAATTGGATATGGTAGCATCTATCTATTTCCAAAATAAAAGTTGAGTTTCAAGGAGATGGTAATGCTCCATGGGCCAACCAACCAACCAATACATTCACATGCGTTTTATTATATACACCAAAGAGAAGAGATATAATGAGATGGGCAACAATTTGGACCACAAAAGTCTGCTACTATGATGCTCGGGAGAAAGGCCATTTGCCAGCTGTTTTTTGGGCCAATCTTCCTTTTCTTAATTTGGTATTCAATTATACATCACAGTTACAAATGCGCAAAATAGATACAAATCGATATTAAGTTTCTTAGTTCGATATTAGCGTTCTATTTTTTTCAATCACTACCGTGTCTTGTCCCTCAATGTCTGTGAACTCTCCACTAGATTCAAAAGAGTTAGGAGCATAAACGCGTCATTAGTCGATAAATCTTGTGTTAAGATTCATAAATAAGATTAAGTAGTTTGTCTGTTTCAAATGTCCTTAATCACCAGCTCCACTCAACTCAAGACCTTTTGAGTGGCTACACATCCTCAATGGTTGCCCATGCCATCTGGAATCCATCATGTCATGTGCAATTCTTTCTAATTTCTAATGTTCAGATCTATTTTCTTTTAATTTGATCCCATATCTTTTGTTCTCTGTTTCTTTGAAGCAAGATAATTGCAGAATAACAAAGAGGGCTTTGCTTTATGGACTTATAGTAGCTCCTCTGATCTATATAGTATGAGTGGTGAAGGTTGAGCACAAGCCTTTTGTGATAAGTTTCTGTCCCCATAGTCACCAATGAATGACAACTTCATATAAAAGGTAAATTCTATGTGAGGGATCTCACATTTATTTATTTATTTATTTTGGCTTATACCACGAAAACGGTCCGTGCCTTTTCGTTTGCATCGTCATTTTCTTTGTAACTCTGTACATACGTAGTTCACTGTTTTTTGCGATTTATGTCACTCTTGTCACATTTCAGGATGTTTTAAATGCGTTTTTTGATATCTTCTGACGATACTTCTTAATATATAGTAATAAGATTGAGGCATAACGATGGAAGTTACAAAATTTTGACTACTAGAACCTGTACACTTGAACATTATCATCATGGTATGACCTAAATACCCTCCTAATTTCAGGCTTTCTCGCTTTAATTTCAGCCCTCTACTGGCATTCTCTAGACTGTTTTTGCAATCTCTTTTAACTGTATGATATTTTGTGCTTTTGAACGTGGTCGAATTATGTTTCTCAAAGTACTCAAAAGAGGCCCTCGCTTTGTATAATAATGTTTCCGAATCCTGACTGGGGAAGGCTTCGACTTCACTTCAGTCCCCACTTTCCACTGTACACCATGCATATTGCAAAGATTCGAGAGGATTGCAGGGAAATAAGATAGGGATTGTCACAATCTGGGTTCTCATTTATTGCTTCTTTTGCCTTGTAAGCGAAGGGTCACCTGACATTACTCAAAATGTTGTTGATAAATAAGGTGAAATTACTCAAAAAGTTTGACAAATAAGGTGTATGCAGATGCGTAGTAGTATAAAGAAGTTGATGTGAATTTAATGCGAATAGTCGTGGGCGCGTGAGATTTTAGCTTTGACGGTCAGCATCTTAGACTTTCAATTTGCTGTGTTTATTCATAAACGGTCTTCAATCCCAAGGACTACAATGCCTTAGATTCACCGGATCTTCCGAATTTACCATGACAACTTACCTTCTGCCTTTTGCGTTGTTGGAGCCCGAGTTACGTTTTTGCTTTTTGAATGCATAAGCGATAAACTTAGTTGGGAGAAATTTCAAATCTAGTGAAAAACTTTACGAATCCATAAAAAGATTTGAAAGAACTCACTAGAAATCATAACGATTGCACGGAAAATTTACACAAGTTTAACATTTGTGCAATTTCGAAATGGAAGCCAGATTTCATATCAAACCTTACATTGTTCATCTTCTAAGCCGCGGATCCACGCGGATCCTTGTAGATCCCTTGGAAAAACCTAGGTCAAGCTATGTTCAATTTATCGATTCACCAAAAAGGATGGGTTTCTTATTTGCCACTAGAAGATGTTGACCAACCAAGGCCCAAAAAGTACTATCACATCGTCGGAAACACCATACACAGATACACAAAATCGATAAATGAAACCAGACAAAATCTTTATTAGAGAAGTTGCATTTTTAATTCTAAGGGAGAAGTTGCATAGCATCAATTAAAAAGAGTGCTAGGTGCCAAAATTTGAACCTTAAGGTGCTTCACGCACACGATTCCAAATATCTGCAATCTATGCCATTGGTGTTGGTCCTCTTTTATATAGCTCATATTCAAGTGATTTGAGGAACTTGTAGTGAGGATTGTCTTTTCGAGCCAAATGTACGCCACCGACAATTTTTTTTTTTTTGGGTTTGCACTAGATTATACTGGTGTTATTGGCAATTTGATGGACAATGGTGAAGGTTTTAGGCGCACCGATAGAGTAAGGGTGGATTTTTGGCATAGCCTTTGGTCGTGGTGGTCTGATGGTTTGTAATCCACGATTTTGTTTGAAAGGGCTGTCCATTTTGTTCAAGACAAAGGAGTGACGTATATCTAGTTGAAATGATGAAAGTAGAGAGAGAATCTTGGGCATCTCGCAACGATATCGTTAGATGGATAATGGGGGGCAAAATTGTCCTTTTACCTTAACCAGCTTTCATACTAAGTCAGGTGAAGGACTTACTCGACATGAGTTTTTTTTTGGTAATTTTTTTTTCTCGACATGAGTTATATAGTGAAGAACCTACTCGTCGCAAGTGGTTGATTAATTAAAGAGTGTTATTGTACTTTTACCTTTTAAAAAATTCAAGGTTAAGAAGGTGCACCTTAAGTTCCTATATGAGAATTAACAAGTTAAGGTGCGCAATTGGCCACCATGCCTTACGCAGTCCTAACTCCTCTCCTGACAATGTTTAGTTAGAAGTTGATATAAGTAGTATAATGTTAGGTAATCTAGAAAATAGGAGTCTAAAGATGTTCAGTGGCAAGTTGAGAACTCTAGTAAAAAAGTGAACATTCATTGCACCAGTCTCTCTGCAACGTTGTTGCCAAATTGAAAGCCCCTTCTTTTTCACGAGAAATAGTCCCAAAATTAACATCAGGCCCAAAAAGAAAGACCCCAAAAAGAGAGAAAGGAAAAAAAAAAAAGAAGCTTGACCTCTATAGCCTTTACTTTATACACACAAAGTAAATACTGCACGATCCTTGACCATTGATTTTGACTATTTAGAATTGTTGAATCATAGAGCACGAACGCAACGCTGTAGAAGGAAAGACTAATTGAGATATAAGATTATTTAACATCTTATCGAATTGTCCTAGATGATCAAGATTATTAGTCTTAGACTGTCCCATATTTTTTTTAATTTTTTTAGGAGTCAAACTTTTTCTTGCATGCAAGGCATTTGGGAAGTTTTTCAAATGACTTCGGCCACGCGTTTGCAGAAAAATTGAAGCATAGATTGAGAGAAGAAAATTATGTACTTAATTAGTTTGTGACAAGAACTCTGAAAGTAATGATGATGACTATGTCACACATAAGTTGTTTAGAGCGTGCTTTTTCCAAGGGATAAGGATCCCCTGTTATATAGCATCTATGCTGTAATAATTTTAGTGACAAAAGATTATCATCAAAAATATTTTGTTGTTATTAAAAACTATAATGACAATCTTTTGTCATTAAAATATTTTTTACAATATTTTCTATTACAGCAGATGATCTTAATCCTTCTACAAGTACATAGCTTTTATGGCGGCGAATATATTAACGAGGTTGTAAATTCATCAGTCTCGAAGAAAATCACATTGATAAAGGTTCAAGCCCACAAAGAATATCATCGTGGGACCAAGCCTGCCTTAAAAACATTATTTCATTAATCGAAGCCCATTCAATAACCCAAACAAACCGAAAAGTTGGCCTAACTTGAAATCTGCTCCATCTGTTGGGCCTTGACAGCAGGGTGAATCCTTAACATTCTTGGCTGACGAGCTGGTCCAATCCAACCAAGTTTACTGAGGTTTCATGTATTTAGAGAGAGTAACATGTATACAGTAGTATCAACAAATTATCCACTCACAGATATAGAGCAACTAGGGGTCCTTGGCACACACAATCTGTGTGCAATTAAAAAAGACGCATGCAAATTTAATTGATATAAAACATACAAGGTACATAAGAAGAGAAACGAGTTTACCGTGAAAATGAAGATGAGAGGGAAGGAGTAGTAAAAATGCGACAGTTCGATATTCGGATGGAGTTGCTAGAATTATGGGGACGAAGAAGAAGTTTTAACTGTAGTGGGATGGAGCGTTTATTTATTCAATGTTTATCAATATCGACCTTGATTAACCTTTTTTTTTAATGTGAAATTAATATTTAATATAGGGGCATAGTTGGGAGTTCAGGAAAGGTATTACCATAAAGGGCTCTCCCTTAATACTAATAAAAGTAACTATTGGTTACAGTAGTATATATGTCTACATAAATTATTATTGTAAATGCAGTTCTCCTAATTAAATCAAAAAACATATATCGACTCGAAGGTATAGTAAGAAGTAGTAATAACAAAAATTATCCCAGGTATATAAGTGTGATTCTCGATGAATCCCAGACCAAAAACATGTGAGAATTCCCCGTTCATGGAAGGGTTGAGCTTCTGACAAAGTTATACGAAATTACTCCTACACCTCAACGTTGAAGACAGCTAGACACTTGTATTTTTTTTTTTTTGTCGTTAAGATCGGAGAGAATAAAGAGACTACGCTGTTAGTCGCAGCTATAAAGCAACTCTTTCCTCTTATCATTTAGGAAGAGGCTAAATATAGTCATCGTGACACACAAAAAAGAAAGAAAGAAAGAAAGAAAAGGCAAGACAAGACCCCACTACATTTGATATAAGCAGTATATCAATTTCAATTACCACTGCTTGATATAAGCCGTACTGTATATGGGGAAAAAAAAGTGGTATATAAGTAGTATAAAATATATATAAAAAAATAAAAAAAAACCAGCTCTGAAGACCCTTAGGTCATTCATCCATCCACCCACATGAATCCAGAATCCTAAAAGTTCAAAGTTTAGAAATATAATGAAAACAGCAAGCATTGCCAGATGAAATGCAAGCAATTCTAGAGCAATCCTATACAGCTACTGCAAGCTCCCAAGAGGGGAAAATGGGAATAAAAAGTCAGAATGCAAGGCCTACTATATTATCAAGCACTCCAGTTCAATCTAAAGCGAATTTCCTTACATTTTTCAAGATCCCGCGATGAATCGGCCCAAGTTGTCCAGTGCAGAGGCTGCCATTGTTGCTGAGTAATGTCAAAGCCCTCAATTTGCACATCATCAACGTAGTGCTGCCAACACTTGGTACTACCAATCTTCCTGTCCATAAACAGCTTCTCATAGAGGAACTTTATGAATGCGTTCTGGTATGTTTTACCAGGATTGATGCTTATGTTCCTCGGGCAACAACTCCTGAACAATCCATCCACCAAAAGGGTTGGATCAGAAAATCCAGATGAAAATCCCAGAACCCTCAAATTCTCAACTTCGTGTGCAGAAGGGAGTGGGATTCCTCCCAAGTCCTCAATGCTCAAGCAAATATTCAGAGGACAGACATCCAAACAAACTTGACTTTGACTGGACAAGGTTCCTACAAGCTCTCTGAATCTATCGAACCACGAAGCATCAATCATGTCAATGGACCGGCCGTCTATCTTTTCATCAGACTTCCATCTTCTGGGAGAACCACTAACTATGCGTGAGATGGTACCACCAATGCTCAAAATAGTGTAAGCTAGCACCATCAATCTTGACCTCGAGGAGGCACGTGCAATTTTATACGAAGGTGCTTAAGCGAGCGACTTGCAACGTTGATCCTTTCCAACCGGTTGCAATATTGAAGGCTCGAGGAGGGGAAACTTAGCCATAAGATCATTGAAAAATACGTCGGTGATGCTCGACTGTGCTAGATCTAAGCCTTTCATATTGGTGTGAGTTGTTTGGATGTTGAAGACAGCCGTCCAACGTTACTACTAGCGCTGCGAGGAGTACTATTGCGAGCTACATAAGTAAAGGACTGTAGATTTGGTGCTTCAATATTCATAACAATCCTGTCACGCGGATTCCTAGCAGAAAGCGCGATGAGGTGAGGAAGCTTGGAGAGATGAATTTGTTTTAACCCGTAGCACAGACGAAGTTCGAATTCTTCAATCCTGGGGAAACTAGACAACAAATTGCAAATAATCTGGTCATCACGTACATGTACTCCTCCAATAACTAGCCTCCTTAGAGAATGGCACTTCTTGTCATCGCCAAAGACGACCGTGTCATGGTCCAACTCGCATCCAACAAGCTCCAGTGCTGCTAATGATTTTGCAGCGCAGATTGTTTAAGGCAAACTGTTGGGTAAATCCACCGGAGCTCGATGGTCTTCGCTCCCGATATATATACATATGTCTTCAACGCCGATTCCCACCGCTTTTTCAATCCATTCGTTAACCAACTTCAACGCAGCTGCATGTTCGTATAGTTTGCTCGCTATACCTCGTCAACACGTTGTTCACGAACGCAACGAAGTTTTCTTTGAAGTAGTATTCATCAAATACCAAAATAGGGCGAGTAGACCATGCACGGAACCATGTCTTGGACAAGACACTGGTACGGCATGCTTGGGTTGTATCGAGAAAAGATAGTATCTTGTGGAGAATCATTTCTGGCAAATCTGAGATCCTATCCATGCCTGCTAAAGAACTCTCTCTTGCCCTCTTAATCCCTGGCTTAGATAAAGGCATTAGAAGAACTAAAAGGGGCCTTAATATGTACTGATTACTCGAGACCTATTCAACCTAAGAATATATCGGAATTAGAATCCAATCAGAACTCTGCGTCTCCTACAGCTGAAAAGTTTCAAATGTCAGTCCTACTCAACCCACAGTTCCCTGGTCTATTATCATGCACCGTCGGATAAGAACTTGAAGGCTAAGGCCACCCTTGACGTGGTTTTTTTTTTCTCTTTTTTTTTTAATTTTGAAAATTGAAAAAAAAAAGTATGTTTGGTAACCATTTTTTTTCTTTTTCCAATTTAAAAAACCAGTTTGTAAACTGAAGAGTAAAAAAAAAAAATTCAAAAACTGGTTTTTTTTTTTCACTTTTGTTTTTTTTTTTGAGACCACCACCACTACCCTCCCACCGCCGGTAGCCACCTTAGGCGACTACCGCCAGCCGCCGATAGCCACCACCACCATCGACCACCGCTACGTCCCACCACCGCCATCGCAAACCACCAAAAAAAAAAGTCAAAATAAAAAGGGTTACCAAACACAAAAAAAAAAAACTAAAAAAAACAAGGGTTATCAAACACCCACTTGTTTTTGTAAAAAAAAATAAATTAACTGCTCTTAAAAAACTGAAAACAAAAAAAAAAAAATTTGTCAAACCAACCCTAAAAATCCGTATCTTGGACAAAAGTTTCTGTTTTTAGGGCGAAAGGATGAAGATGAACCGTGACAATGCGAGACGGTTCTTAATTTCTTATCATCCACAGTCACACCATATAGGCGGCACATCCTTCTTCGAGAACCCTGATGTTTAGGGCCTGTACGTTTACACTTTTCGTTTTGTATATTTGTATTGTATTTTCGTTTTTAATATTTTTGTATCTAATTACAAATTATGGTTATGTAGTCTTATTATTTTCACCACTTTTTTGTCTCAGCTTTTTTCAGTTGTTTTTGTATGTTTACCGTTTTCATTTCTGTTTTCAATTATGTTACCACAATTTTTTCCAGTATTACCCTTACTGCTTCTCCTCCTTCCAGTTCTTCTTGCCGAAGATAACCACCTTACTGCTTCTCCTCCTTCCAGTTCTTCTTGCCTTCTATGGCAATCTCGTCATGGATTCCGGCGAGACCTCGACGGTCACCGTCGTCAACCACTTCATTTCTCCATTTCCGGTAATGAGCACCATTTTTTTTCCCCAAAACCCACTTCCTACAAAATCTTATGATCTTCCCAAGGAGAGCCTTACTTTAATAAGCATACAATCAACAAAAAGAAATCTTGAACTAAGAGAGTTGAAATCTACATCTCTCTTCAAAAAGCATACAATCAGCTTGAAGGGATGGGGTGAGAGGGAACAATTTTACCTCATAAATCAATTGGCCAGCCCCAAAAAAGATGAAATCTACGGCTCCATGCACCGTAATGACACTCGGTATGCCCTCTCTTTCTTTTGAAGCTACTGATGTTATGGTACAACCCTACATGCAGTGAATGAAATGGGATTCAGCAGGAAAGTCCACATGCAGGTTTCTCTTTCTTATCTCACCATCTGTGACGATTCTTTCCAACGTAGAAGAAGACTTCCCGGCGTATTTCAAATGCTTGAAGGCCCTGCTGACCCGAATCGATGGTGATCGGTCATGGTATCCATAGCGTTGCTTCTTTTTCGGCCAAATCCAGATTTCGTGATTTTGATGAAGATCCAGGCAATGGATCAGAGAGAAACTGAAATTATGAATAAATTTGTTCTTGAGATCGATTGATTCTCACCCAAACTAGTTTACCCAATCATGAAAAATGTAGAAGAGGGACGTGAAAGAAAGGAAATCTTACTTTTGCTTGAAGCATGCCAGAAGGTTTCTGTGAGGACTCTGCAACCAAGAAACTGAAGAGAGAGGGGTGAACAGATGCACAGAGGGAAAGGGTAAACAGTGGCGTGGGGTGACTCTCTGACTTGGGATTCATTTTTGTCGGAAAAAATCGGAAAAAAAGTGAAAACACCTCTAAGGTGTTTTCCCATTTTTCGGTAATATTTGGATTTTGTATCTTAAATGAATATTCAAAATGATAAAAGTACAAAAAAAAAGAGCATCTTTTTGCCATTATTACAAAATTGGAGTACAAAAAGAGATAAACATACGCCCCCTTAATCTCTTTTCAACTCAAGAACGTGGACAGATCATTCGGAATTAGGGTACCAAAGTGTATTTAACTCAAAATACAAAAAAAGGCTTGACAAAATTGCCACCGACGGTTTTGACTAGATCATTCGAAATTTGGACGGAAGTCCTTTCTTATTGTGAATTTAAAATTACAGACTCTTTTGTGTAAAAAAACAAATTGGATCTTCAGGTGAAATTTTAAGATAGTTTCAGGATACTAAAGAATATTTAACCCTAATGATTATTATACAAGAAACTATAAACTATTTTAGTTAATAGTTAACCCTTTAAAAGTAGGGTAAATTACATATGACACCCCTAAGGTTTGCCCTAAACTATACATGACTACGCCTTTCTTTTTTAATTACACTCCGCTCCCTAACTCGATTTTTCTGACGGTGTTAACGGTTTGAAGCAAAAAGACATTTTTGCCCTCACAAATTTGATTGGTCATTTTTTTTCCCTTCTTCCTCTTCGTCCTTCTGGGGTGCCATCTTGAACCCTTGACTTGGGGCTAGAGCAAAAATGTGTAACCCACCAAGGAGCAAGATATCCCCGTTTGTTAGATTGATGGCCGTTGGTGGCTGTGGGTGTGACAGGATGGTCGTGGGTGGGCCGGATTTAGATATGGATGGGTCGGTGATGGTGGGTTGTGGCGGGGCAGTGTGGTTGCCATTAATGGATCTGTTGACTCGAGACCAGATGAGTGGGTGGTCCTGAGTGGCCCTTGGGTTTTGTGATTGGTGGTCATTGGCGGTTGTGGATGTGTCGAGATGGCCGTGGGTGGTGGTGGGTGGCTCGAATTTATATGTGGGTGCACCGGCGGGGGCACTGTGGTCTCCACTACCCTTCTCTCTCTATCTCACACACACACAGAAGGTGTTACCAACGGTATCGCTGGGTGGTGGGTCGCAGTGGTTTGCGATGGTGACTTGTCAGTAGGTGTTGGTGGGTATCGTTTGGTGGCTACAAGGTGTTGTCGTGTGAGGCATTGCCGGCGGTGCTGCCGGATGGTGTTGCCAGTTGGTGGGTCGTGGTGATGGCCTGTCAGTAGGTGGTGGCGCGGGGCTGTATGATGGCTATTGGTGGGGCTGTTGGTGGGTCACGATTGGTGGCCGGTTGTCAACGTAGACTTGGTGGCCTTGGTGCTAATTTCAGTTAATTTGACTGTGTTGGCGGCAATTGGTGTTGCCAGAATTGTTGGTTGTACAACATGCATTGTTAGTTGTACAATTTAAATATTTGAATATTTAAAAACCCAAAAAAATAAGATTAATTTTAACTCAACAAAGGGAGGGTAGTTTGGGGATGGAAAAATCAAAAAGTAAGGTGTCAGGAAAAATCTCCAAACGGAGTTAGGGTTCCTGTCAGATTTGTGTAGCTCCGTGAAATGCAGGTAAAAACCTCAAAAAGCGGAGTGTTATTAAAAAAGATAGGCGTGACCGTGTATAGTTTAGGGCAAATTTCAAGGGTGCCGTGTGTAATATATCCTTAAAAGTAAGATGTAAATTTATAGGTGTCAAATACTGGCCCTAACCCTTAGGGCTTGGGCCAGGGCCAGGCCTAATTTTTTAAGAAACAGGCCCGGCCCCGCCCTCCCCTCTTTTGGCCCTGACCTAAGAGTTCAACCTAGGGAGATCTGATAATGAAACCTTGGGGCTTAAAGCATTTTCAACAAAGAAATAAGCGAACTGAAGCAGTCATCGGTAGGTCTGTACAAATTATGGTAACTTTTACATTTTCTAAATTATTTTAGTTCTGCTTGGTTCTTTTCTCATCTTCATTCATGTTTTTATGCTGAACACTATTATGCTGACAATATATTAAATTCTCTTTTGTGTTCCCAGTGAAAAGAAGCCAACAAGAATAGCTTGTAACCATGCTTTCTGGTGACACTTCAATCCTCAAAACTCACTATGACATTCTTGGGGTGAAGGAAGATGCATGCTTAGAAGAAATCCGTACAAGCTACAAATCTGCTATCCTTAATTCCCATCCTGATAAGATGCAAAAGGCAGCTGAAACGTCTTACCCAAAGCACGGCACAAGAGATCGGTTTTTGGAGATTCAGAGGGCCTGGGAACTCCTTGGCAATATACAGTCACGTGGAGTGTATGATACCAAGCTGCGGGCGTTGAGACAGGATGCCATTGGCGCAGAAGATGTCACCTTTGAGGATCTGACGGTTGAAGATGCTGGTGATGTCGTGGAGTTTTTGTACCAATGCCGATGTAGTGATTACTACTCCATTGACTCTTTAGAGTTGGGCGAGATGGGATTTGTATTGTCAAGGGACATGAGTACGATTTCCTTACAGTCACGAAATGCTTTGCCAGCATCTGTTATTCTACCTTGTGGCTCTTGTTCTCTCAAAGTCCGGTTATTCTTCAATGCTGCAAATACAACCCTTCAAAGGGACCATCACCTGTGATTTTAGAATCCTTTTTATTAGTTTGCATTCTTTTCTTAGGGTCATATTGACATGTTGTAGATACAATGGAGTGGGAGATTGCAGAAATGTCATGAGAAATTACGTTTGTTTTCAATTTTATTGATTTGCATATCAAGAAAATGCAAAAAAAAATAAAATTGGGCCCTCGCCCGGCCCTAAATGTTGGGCTTAGGGTTTGGACCGGGCCCAGATATCCCCAGATTCTGGCAGGCCCGACCCCTGCCTGTTTTGCTGGAGGTCCGATGGGCTTGGGCCAGCCCAAGCCCGGCCCATTTGACACCTTTAAGTAAATTCAGCAAAAATTAGCTGCTTAGCCTCGCCGTCAAAACTCGAGGACTTAGGGTCGTGGGGGCCCGGGGGTGGGGGGGGGGGGGGGGGGGGGCTACACCGCCAGGAAGGATATGACCGTTGCACAACGTTCCAAAAAGTCCAAATTTAAAATTCTTGGTCCTTTCTCTTCCTCATACTTACCGTTACCAGTCACCAACAACACCCTCTCAAGAATCATAGGCCCAGTAGCACAGCACCTTAAACCCCATATCCAACCCGAGAAATGTGAATCATCCTCACATCTCTTCTTTCAATTTCAATGAATTTCTGGGTACTTGAGATTCAACTGGAAAAGCTATAATAGCGTTCTTCTGTAGCGGGTTTTTTTCATCATTTTATCCTTCGCAAAATTTCAACTCTTTTGTGCTCATTGGACCCTAAGAGCCATGGCAACACTAGCCCCCGGGATCCTGCTGAAGCTTCTCAATGGTATGAATTCAGGGGTGAAGCCAACCAATGAACACAGGAGCTCACTTTTGCAGGTGACAGACATCGTCCCGGCAGATCTTGATGAGAAAGATCTTTGGCCAAAGCACGGATTCTACATCAAAGTATCAGATTCCTCTCACTCAATCTACGCAAGTTTACCCTTTGAGCAAGATGATCTTGTTATGAGCAACAAGATGCAGCTAGGCCAGTTCATCTACGTCGATAGGCTCGAGCCCGGATCGCCCGTTCCGGTCATCAAGGGCGCTAAACCGCTCCCGGGGCGACACCCATTAGTGGGTACACCAGAGCCTTTGATGGGCTTGAGAGAGAAGGGGCAAAGAAATGATCAAAAGGCGAATTTGGCCAATTCAAGTTATTCTGCTCATAGAAGGGGCTCCTGGGGAACAGGGCAAATTGGGCTAGACTCTGTTTCAGTTTCATCTCCGATGGTTTTGAAGCCGGTTCCGTTGGATTTTGATCAATGTACGCCGGTTAAAGAGAGGTCTTGTTCAGTTAGATTTGGGGGAAATCTTCCTATGTCACCGATGATTAGAGGGAGGAGGGATGGGAGCTCTAGTTCGGTGGTTAGGGCTTCAGTGGGTGGCGCGTTGTTGTCTAAATTGGTGGAATCAAAGGGAGATAGTCCGTCATTGGTGCGAAAAAGCTGTGCTACGTCTTCTATGTCTAAGTTCCCTAGAAGCAAGAGCGTTTCTGATCGAGAGCAGAGGATCCCAAAAAGTCCCTTCAACACAGCTGTAGGTACATTCTTCCCCTCTAAGTTAGACCAATACACCACTAGTTTATGTCCATGAGTTTACTTTTAATACTGCCCCTCTGTATGATTTTAATATACTTCTGTGGCATCTGATTTTTCTTTCTTTTGGGTCTCAAAGTAGGTGGCCTTGTTTTAGAATGTAACCTTATCATCCCTTTATGGAACATTAAGTTATTGTTCATCCTAGTTTTGGAATGTAGCCTTATGTGCCCTTTAGGGAGCATTAGCTGTACTTGTATCCTAGTTTTAGAATGTGTCATATGAGTTTTAGAATGTGACCTCCATTATTTGGATGAAGTGATTTAAGTGGAACATTGATAAGAGGTCTATTCTAATGGGATGGAGAGAGTTAATTCCTATCTCCAATTTACTTATGATGATTATAAATGTCTGATTTAGGAAAAGAAAAGTGTAACACCGCCCCCGTCTTTGCGAAATGCACGAGCGGTAGCTTCTCTGAATGTTGGTGGAGATGGACAAAATTGTTCAAACTCAAAGATGGTTTCACAGCCGCAGTCTCAGCCTGGTGATTCTGCCTCCAATAACACCAGTCTGCATATAAATCTACCCGGGAAACTTAGCATGCTTGGAAAGGTAAACAAGCTACAAAACTTATTTTTCCTAAACCAGATAGATTTATGAACTAATATCAAAGCTTATGCATAACAGGAAGCTGTCCAACAGCGAGAAACGGCACAGAAGGTTGCCCTTCAGGCATTAAGAGATGCATCAGCCACCGAAACTCTAGTTCGCTCTGTCAAGTACATAGTCTATTCATTTATTTTCTTGTTCAAATTATAATAGTCACTTCGACTCATTTTACTTTTAGTTTTGGTGTTGTACCTAATGTTTGTAATCTGATCACTTCTAGGATGCTGTCAAATTTGAGTAAATCAGCTAAAGCAGAAGCTCCAGCAACCTGTTTCGATCAATTCCTCGAGTTCCACAACCAGATCGTGCAAGCAGTAGCTGAAATGGTGTCTATTCAAGCAGCAACTGCAGCAAGTGATATGTCAAATGAAGAAAATGGCAACCCAAATAACACCATGGAGAAACACTCGGAGGATGAAATCAATCAAAACCGACATTCTACCTCAAATAACACCATGGAGAAACACTCGGAGGATGAAATCAATCAAAACCGACATTCTACCTCAAATTCATCCAAGAGAAGAACTGCACTTTACAAATCAATTGCAGCCTTCCCTGAAAGAAGCGATCAAAAGACAATATTAGGGAAGCACACCAGGTCTTCGGTTTTTTATCATAAGGCATCTTGTGAGAACGATGAAAACAAAAAACCAGCCTATTGCAGTCTAAGCAATACAATTAAATTGGGGAAGGAGATTGAAACTGAAGCTGGCAACTGGTTCATGGTCTTTCTAGATAACTGTTTGGAGAAGGGACTAAAAAGATCAAAAGGAAAGGTGGATTCAGACGCTCACAAAATTCCTCAGTCTCTCATACTCAAGGTCATAAATTGGGTGGAGGTGGAACAAAGTGATTCCAGTAAGCGGCCAGTGCACCCCAGGGCAGCACAGATAGCCAGGAAGTTAAGGATCAAGATGAAGAATCCTTGAATTTGATAGTATCAAAATCTTGTTTGATCAGTTGTGAGCATTATGATGCGTTTATTAGGCAATATTCTTGTATAAGATCCATTGCAAACTCGTATTTTGTCTGATCATATGAGTTTCCTTTTCTTTTCTTTTTTTTTGGTACAAGTGCCATGTGAGTTGTTTCTGAACATCAACATACTGCTCATTACAAAATTAATATTTGTCTAAATTGAAGGGAAGCAGACTCTATGAAATTTATGGTTTGTAAGCTATTCTTGAGAGGAAGGCTTACACCTTTTTCTGGTTCTGCATTTGCAGTTCATGAAGATCTTTTCTGAACTGCTTGTGGAAAGAGAAATGCCAGGATTTGGAGATACCAGCATGACTCTTGGGCAATCAATATGATTGTGCTGTTTATTTAGGTTCTTAGTGCGTTTATGTGCTTGCCACTTTGAGGGTCAAGTCCTATGATACGGCTGGTTTTGGTTATACCTGTGAGTGAGAGTATGCCCTCATAGACTAGGTCGCACTTCATGAATTTCACTTCTGCTAGGAAAGAACAGAACTTTCCAATATAAATTTCAATCATAAACATTCCTAGATTAGGCCGCACTTGCTCGAACCGACTTTTAATGATAGATTTTGTCGCAAGAGCACTCCAACTACCTCTTCTGAATCCTTATCTGGAACGAAACGCGTCTGTTCACGCATGGCGCCAATATTGCCATGGCTGGAAGTACAGCGCAAGTAACGTCCATACCCGACCGTCGAACAGCCCCTGCATATGCAGCTTGGGTGGTTCAGATCCCACCTCAAGTCAATCTGCAGCAATCCAGAAGATCGCAGGGACAAGCTCAGAAAGGCCTCGTAAATGGTAGGGGAAATTGGCGGAAACGACTACAGAAAATGTGTTTTTTCAAGGAAAGCCAATTCAAGAGGTCAGAACTTACAGACCCTACGTTGTGAGCGCCATTGTTGATGCAGTGAGAGAAGTGATAAGACTTGGACCCGTCCGCGTGGTAGTACCAGGGAACTTTCCTGTGGGCTGAGTACTTATCCAAGTGCTGATCCAAGAGCCTACGATGATATGGGGTGCTTACGGAACTTGAATGAGTTCGCCATGGCACACAACAGTTGCATATCTTCAAAGAGCACTGGCAATGCTCAGGCTCCAACCAGGGTTATACTTTATTCGGAGTATTACGCAGCCTTTGAGTCGGTCCTTCACCGTGCTCTATATCTCGGGGTTTACCCAGGTTCGTTGCTCAGGAACATTCTGTCAGGAATTCAGTGTGTTTGGTAGTTCTGCAAGCAAGTTCCTCGGAGCCAAGAGGCATTAAATAAGCTTGAGTATTATTGTTCTGAAATTGCAATCTTGTAATGGATTGTTTATTTGTGTACAGTATATCCAATGTGAACTATTTGTTATGCCAATGATCACTGTTCTACTCTACTTGAATCCATATTTAGCGTATGCACTAACACTTTGTTTCCTTAATATACATCCTGAAAATTACTCATCTCACAAGGCCAATGCTATAACAAAAATAAACTTTGGATTTCATGATCTGTGGGACGTGGCGCTGTGACTGCTGAATTATTTTGTTTGCATTACTAGATGAATGCTTAAGTTTATAATTTGTTTGGTAAACATATTTTAAGGTCACATAAAGGCACCGTTGAGCATGCTCCAATCTAACCAAAATCATGCTGCATACCATGAATACCTAATATATTTTATTTCTCATAAGATTCACTTGGACACTCATTCTATAGAAGTGCTCTTGTTTACGGCGTGGACACCTGATTATAATATCAAATACTTGAAAAAACAAAGTTAACATTATGTAAGAAAATTTTGTTTTCGTGGACAGAACCAATCACGACAGAAAACAAGTTAAGAGGAGTGCATTTGTTTCTCATCGTTGTTGTTGTGATCATCAATCAATCGGTTAAATCAATTCCATACAAGTTTTCTCGTGTAAGGGTTACACGGCCAATTGTACCTATACTAGTACAATTTATCAATACGCTTTTAGTGGCTTCTTATAGACATGATGTTTATTTATGATCGAGATATGGAGTTGACTTTTGAAGTAGGTTTTCCATCTTAAGTTATTTTATACCCGCAGTATCACCAACTCTTAACAATAATGTGAAAGCTAGGGTATGTTCGTTTAGGAGTTCTCCTCATCGTCACTTGTGTAATGATGACTAAAAAGATTCTTTTTATTGTATACTTGTAATATTTATTATATTTATTTTGAAAAGATCTACTCAAACAGTGAAGGAATATGAAAACATATTATACTTGTTTTTCCATAATTGGTGTTAGTCATTTCATACCCCAGGAAAAAAGTTTTCGCCAAGTCACTATTTACCTTCTTTTTCTTAATGTCAGATCACCGTTAAGACATATCTTCACTCGTCCTCTCTCTCTTTCTTCCTGAACTTAAAACGCACCTTCATGCACGATCTTGAAACTTGGTTTAGTTGTGATACTTTAGAAAGGAAAGTAAGGATAGTTTGGAAAATGTTCGTACAAATAATAAGGGCAAGATTGAAAGAAAATGGATCAAAATGCTTCTAAAAATAGTAAGTATACATGATTTAGCCCTAAATAGTGACCGAAAACGAAAATGGTATACGAATACAAAGCACTGATAAAAATAGTTAGAAAAAGTTGGCAAAAAATAAAAAATATACTGTTATATTTCCTAACTCTATACAAGAATAATAAAAGAATAAAGAAAAAAATAAAAATGGTAAGTAAACCATCGTGGAAGCAGTCAAAAATTTTCAGTGACACTTAAATCAGTAAATAACTAACTTAACATTTGTGTAGAAAGAAAAGTATGTTCTATGTAGTGAAATTTAAGTCATACAGTAGAAGAAATTGATTTTATTTTATACACCAAACATAAAATAGTTTCGACTGTACTGTAGTCACTTGCAAAATTGCACTAGCAAAAACTAAAGCCAAAAAGCCATAGCCTCGAAAATTAAAATCTGATCGGAAGACAGCTCTGATTGGAATTGGATACAAGCGCCAACCTATCACCGTCCTGGACATCCTAGGGTTCTACCAAATTTGTCACCGCCACCGTAAAGCTCACCCCTCTTCCCAAGTGTCTCCCTCTCTGTGTCCTTCCTCCAACCATGGATCTGATCCAATCGTACCCCGACGACGACGAATTCGACCAACCACCGCAATCCTCCGGCCAAACCCCACCTACCTCGCCGGACTCCTCCCCGCTCCGCCTCCCGTCCAAATCCGCCGCCCCCGTTGTAGACGACACCCTCCTCGCCCTTACCGCCGCCGACTCCAGCCGAGCCCTAGCCAAACCCCTGGACCCAACCCAGCACGTCGTCAACTTCAACCCCAAGTACGACCAGCTCTGGGCCCCCATCTACGGCCCGGCCCACCCCTACGCCAAGGACGGCCTGGCTCAGGGCCTCCGCAACCACAAGCTCGGCCACGTCGAGGACGCTGCCATCGGCTCCTTCCTCTTCGACGAGCAGCTTTACAGTTTCCAGAAGTTCGGGTACGCCGCCGACCCGTCCGGATACTCTGGCACCAACTACGTCGGCGACTTCGACGCCTTGCGTCAGTACGACGCCATGTCTGTCTACAACATACCTCAGCACGAGCAGAAACGCCGCAAATTGGAGAAGAAGAAAGAATCCACGGAGAACGAAGATGATATTGTGGACGTGGTGGACCCCACGGAGGTTGATAATCCGGCCACCGAAGCGTGGCTGTTGAAGAACCGGAAGAGCCCGTGGTCCGGCAAGAAAGAAGGGTTACAGGGCGAATTAACTGAGGAGCAGAAGAAGTACAAGGAGGAATACGATAAGAAGAAGGGCGAAGAGAAGGAAGGCCGAAAGGACAAGGGCGAGACCGTGGCGGAGAAGAGCACGTTTCACGGGAAGGAGGAGAGAGATTACCAGGGGAGGTCATGGATTGCGCCGCCCAAGGATGCAAAAGCCACTAACGACCATTGTTACATACCAAAGAGATTGGTGCACACGTGGAGCGGGCACACGCAAGGCGTGTCTGCGATTAGGTTCTTTCCTAAGCACGGTCATTTGATTTTGTCTGCGGGGATGGATAGTAAGGTTAAGATATGGGACGTGTTTAATTCGGGTAAGTGTATGAGGACTTACATGGGGCATTCGAAGGCAGTGAGGGACATATCCTTTTCTAACGACGGGACGAAGTTCTTGAGCGCAGGGTATGATAAGAATATCAAGTATTGGGATACTGAGACAGGGCAGGTAATTTCGACTTTCTCCACTGGGAAGATTCCGTATGTTGTTAAGTTGCATCCCGATGACGATAAGCAGAGTATACTCTTGGCAGGGATGAGTGATAAGAAGATTGTTCAGTGGGATATGAACAGTGGGCAGATCACTCAGGAGTATGATCAGCATTTGGGAGCGGTTAATACGATCACTTTTGTTGATGACAATAGGAGATTTGTTACTTCTAGTGATGATAAGTCGCTCCGTGTATGGGAATTTGGGATTCCTGTTGTGATTAAGTATATTAGTGAACCTCATATGCACTCTATGCCATCAATTTCGCTTCACCCGAATACGAATTGGCTTGCAGCGCAGAGTTTGGATAACCAGATTCTTATCTATAGTACTAGGGAGAGGTTTCAGCTGAATAAGAAGAAGAGGTTTGCGGGGCACATAGTGGCTGGGTATGCTTGCCAAGTGAATTTTTCACCGGATGGACGGTTTGTAATGTCTGGAGATGGTGAAGGGAAATGCTGGTTTTGGGACTGGAAGACTTGCAAAGTCTTTAGAACTCTCAAGTGCCATGAGAAAGTATGCATCGGTTGTGAGTGGCATCCATTGGAAACAAGTAAAGTTGCTACGTGTGGCTGGGATGGCTTGATAAAATACTGGTAAGACATCTTCTTTCAACCTGGACTTGATTATCTGTTGCTATTTTGTCAATGTCATGTTTCTTTCCATATTTTTTCTTGCTTTGCGCACACAGAGACACGCACCCCGTATAGACGTTGGTATATATATATATATATATATATATATATATATATATCTACGATTTTGTAAAGTTTTGGGGGTGTTGCCATTATTTGAGCACTAACGTACTTTGCACCAGTTCTCTTTTCCTTGGACCAGGGTTTAAAAAAACGGCCGTTACGTATCGTAACGGCCGATTCGTAACGGATTTTCGGGGGTCTGATACCGTTATACACCGATATACCGGTGCTTATGTAACATCAAATCGTCCGATACTCTCGATACCGTTACATCGCAACCGTTACGTATCCCGATTCCGCGATTTAAAACCATGCCTTGGACATAATTTTCCAGTTCAGTCTCATATGTGGTTTCATTGGAGAATTCTGTATCAGTCAACTCACTAATTTACAAGCTGACCATCACACTGGATATTCCTCTTTTATTAAGAAATTGAATACTGGCTATGTGACAGTGTTAAAATTGACTGGTCACAGATTTTGTGGAATTTGTGAGGTCGAGAAATAAATTTTCAGGAACGCTAGGAAAGGTATAACTGTTCAATGTTCTATTATGTTGTGTGGATGAATGTACCTGTTCTGTTGCTTGCTTTAGCGATGTGGATTTATGGCTTGAAGTGCGTTTTTTAGTCAGAATTTGGACTTGTAAGTCTATTACGGAAAATAGAGCTTAAAAAAAATACATGCACATATAGATAAACTCAGACATTAGTGCGTTTGCGCCATGTTTCTTTGGCACCCCAAATTGAATTTCCCTATGTAGCCAGAAAAGTTTCTGGTAATGATGGTATGTTGAATTGTCCCTATGAATATTTACCTTGGATGAACCTAGTATGTAAGTCATGGGAATGATGTGAGCCGTTTAGAATACTCTGATGTCTTCTGGGTTTTGATCATGTGAAGCTTCAAGGTGGGGTTTTCGAATAATTGGAGAAAGAGGTCAGAAGTCGATAATCATTGATCAAAGGGTAGTTTACAAAATTTCTCTGTTATTGTTAAAGAGTCTTATCTGAGATCTTTGGTTTAACATCTGAGAGTCGTTAGGTTGAGCAGGCTTGTGAAAACGGAGCTAGGAGGATGAAACGGGCTGACTTGCAGTCTGAGCAGTACATATCAACTATGAAAGTATCTTAATATGACGAGTGCTGAGTCTTCAAACGGGATTTCTAGGCTTGTCTTAAGGTTTGATTGTAGGTATAAAAGATGCAACATTATATGAGATAAATGAAGGTAAAAGGTTGTGGAGGCGAAAATAATTTAAAACTGATTTGGTGGGCCTGGATGAGGTTTTGGCAGCTGCTGGTGGGCCAAAATGAAGTTTCGTTTGCCTACAGTGCAATATTTGATTCTAATCAATGGTCTCCAGCTGGCTTCTTCCTTTCGTCCATAGGTGTCGGCAAGGGGATTCCCCCATGTTATTTCTTATTTCTATGGAGGCTTTAAGTCGATTGATTATCGTGCAGAGGTAGCGAGTTTCTTCATGCGAACAGGGATCAACTTTGCCACCTCAGGCTGGTCCTTTTTGTCTTTCAGGGTTGCTTGGGGCTCAAGACCTGTGTTTACACTCTAGAGTGAGCTCTTCCCCGTGGTGGAGGTACCAGTGTTCATATCCTACCTCACCCTACTGGGCGTATAGTAGGGACCCTGGTATTGGTGGCCAAGAGATTGAATTGACTTGAAAGGAAGTTTCTTTGGGAAGACAGAATATCATTTGGTTGATGGCTGTTGTGTTTTTCCAAATTACTTCGCTGGTTTGGAAATTGAGAACTTCCAGTATGTTACTCTTGGGAAAGTAGTTGTGGAGATACATTCTGCAACGAGGCTTTGTGGAGATGCCTTGTGGTGGGTAAGTTTGGGGTTGGTGCCAGCTTATATGCACCTAATCAGAGGAGAAGTCTTATCAGTGTAGTTTTTGGAAGATGTTCAAGAGACAAGGACCCTGGGATTGCAATAAAGAAGTTTTTGGCAGGGTGGTTGTGAGTTGGCTTTGGCACTTTATGACGTTGAGAAGCTGGACTTCCTTCAAGGAGAAATGAAAGAACTTGATAAGAAGACAAATCGAGAGTAGAGGCAGGGATGACTTCCTGATTCAGAGTAAATTGGCTGGCAGGAAATCGCTGGGTTCTTTGGCTAAAGAAGGGAGACGGAAACATAAATTTTTTGCCAAAGGCTAATGCTTGGTATTACGATACCAGAATTGCTGGAATAGAAGTCCCTTCAGTAGGAAGGTATAAGGTGGTAAGGCTTGGTCAACGCCTTTTTCTTGTCGGTGGCTCTGTAAACCGTGTTCTGGATGCTGTTGAGTTCAGCTTTTGAGACAGAGGAATGGATGCTTTAGGGTGTCCTGTTTGAGGAGGAAGAAATTTGCAGGCTTGTCTGATTTTCACTTTGGCTTTCCTTCAGCAGGAGCAAAGAACCTGTAGAGATGAGGTTCTCACTATTTTCCATGTCTCCTTTGATAATGCTTCATTTGGCAGGATTTTAACTCCACCGTCTAAGAAAAGAGGAGTTATGGATAATAGAGACTTTCAACTTGAAACACTAACCAATGACACCAACCAAACAAAACGAAAGATAAAACTCCACATGCAGTCAAACACACCTCCAAAAATCCTTGACAAATCACAAAACTGAAAGCAAATACATTACTTTGGGCCCAAACAAATGGAGAACAAGAGTAGCTGAGAGTTAAATCCAGATGAAGTCCCAAAATTAGCAATATGAAAAGCCAGTACAGCAGAAGACGAGAGAGCACTTTGTAAAACAAATTAGGAATTGGCATGCCACCCCTCAAATCACATAATATTATGCCCTTGGGCCATGGCATAAGATGGTCCACTGTTGGCCAGCTATACCAGAATTCATCCCTATGACTGTGATACTATGTTAAGCTCATTAGAGAATAGAGAAAACCTAGGAGTTTGGCCGATTTGTTCATTGCATTTGATTGCAATCTCTTTTTCCCCCGGCCCTTTGTACAGTCAAGGTTGGTGTCAAATGACTCCTGCCTCACAGCTTCAAATCTCCGGCGATTTGACGGTGCATCGAGTTCTTCATTTTTCTTTCTCTTTTATTCGTGAAATTCAAACGACTCCCTGCCTCTCTTCTCTCCGTCAGTGAGAACCACTATCTCACCAATCTGAGCCCCTCCCCACCCCCCTTCCCTTCCCCATAACAGAACCTAGACTACTCATTGCCGACACCCTCATCAGGACATTCGGCCACCTCGAACCCACATGCCAACCACCACCTTCCTAAAATCAGATTTTAAAAAGGATCCGCAGCTGACGACTTAACGTTCAGTCGTTCGACCAATCACAACTAGGCGCTGATAAACTAGATGAGTCAGGCTGGGTGCTTGACTAGGCAGGCTATGCCACTGAGTAGGTGGGTGACTAGACGTTGAGGCTTTCGTTGAGGGAGTTGGGCGTTCAACTAGGCAGCCGACTGGGGGATGAGGCGTACGAGGAGGGGGCTGGGATAAAATTAAAGGAAGGTCATGAGGTCGTTGATCACGACATGGGTTGAGATCATTGTAGAAAGAAAGTGATTTTATCTTATTGATGTTCGCTTCTCTGTGCCACAAATTCTCCATATAAGTTTCTCACCCCTTGGGAATGTGTTGGAATATATTGAGAGATGGTAAATGTCTTCGACCTGGAGTGTTTTTGTGTACAGCGTCAGCTATACTGTTTCACTCGTGTCGGCTGCCATCACAAGGTTGAGTTCATTATGAATTCATCTGCTAAGTCTGAATCAGCCACTTCACTACGCTATCGCCTATCATATTAACTTGTTGATCCGATTCAATTCTTTCGGCTTTTTGTCCTAGATTAGTTGGAGTGGTAGGGTTTTGCATTCCCGAGCTTGAGACGGAAGCCCCTGTTTGTGTGCACGGAGACCTGCACAAATAGACTAATATTGCATGATATGCTGTATATACGTACGCCTGGATGCTTTATAGCTTGTCAAATTCTGTTGCAATTGAAGGATGCTGGTATTAAAAATCTAAATCTTTTCCATCTGCTGCGTCTTTCAGGGATTAGTGAGCGGCATGTGTGGCTCAATGGCTTGTTTGCTGGAGGATTTTTTGCTGATAGATTGCTTACCTACCTGAAAGGCATTTCAAGAAATGGGTTTCCAGATCAGTAGAGATGGCCCCTTTCCATGTGGGAGTGATAGCGCAGAACAGAATCGATGATAGAGTGACAACTTTTTTTCTATATTATTAATGTAGCTACCTCTCATCAAGCTCAAGACGACCGAGTCTTGGTGCGTTTCCAGACATGTTTTCTACGGAGCAAATGTAACGTGGTCAAGCCGACACTGTGGAATGTCTCAATGCGCATGTTTATTTCTTTTATACCTGGATATGGATATGGATATGGATATGGATTATCTTTGCATATCTTGGCAAGGGACAAAGGAACTGCGTCCCATTGCTAATAATGTTCAATAGTCATTTTGTGCAATGCTGCTGATATCCACCTTTTACTTATCTTTATCGAACTCACAGATCCTGGTTTAAGGTAAGAAATTGTTATCCATGGTCGTATCATACGAAGGCATTATGACACTGGATGAACTTGTAATTTTATCCATGATGTTATTTCAAAGGGAAAATGGGATGTGTTGTAATAATACTAACAAAAAAGGTAAGTATGCCTTTATATCAAGTTTACACGTATTAACTCATTAAGGGTAAAGAAGTCGTTTGAGTTTTAAATTTATTATCCTAATTCTCTCTCTTTCTTCTCTCGCTGTCATCACCATTTATGTCGACGATCACATCGGCAAAGCAATGAAGAGTCGCTGGTAGAATAGACTCCTAGACTCCCCACCCCCCCCCCCCCAAAACCCCCACCCCACGCTTTCTCGTGCGTGATGGTCCTCGAGTCCAACGGGTGCGTTCTATCCCACCAATGGTTTGTTGCATCCCATCGACGAGGTGGCAAAGATGGCAAAGCTTCAGTTATATCGCATACTTGCAGTGAGGAAGCAACAGACGGCGACAACGAAGAAGTAATGAGTGACGGCTAGATGGGAAGAAGGTGGTGGTGGGGAATGCCAGAGGCAAGGAGGCCACAAGTGAGGTGTCATGGACTCATTGTATGGGCACCTAGTGCAGAGGTGCGCAAGGAAAACCTAGGCATTGACCAGGCAAGGGGTAGTGTGTAATATCACAACCTAATATAATGGGCTTTGCATGGCCTCTAACATCGTCTGGATACTGTGTAGGGCTGTATACGAATTGACTGAGTTCGAGCCAAACATGAGCGTGTTCAAACTCGATTCGTTTATTTTTACGGATGTTTGAGCTCGACTCGTGTTCGTTACGAGTCAGACATGGATGTTTAAACTCGGCTCGAGTTCATCGACGCAAAATTCGGCCTCAGCTCGGTTCGTTTGTCTAAGAAGCCATCCGAATCAACAACCAGAGAATAATGTCACGGACCGAACTTTCTCGCTACGTCGAACAGTGCGGCACTTAGCTAATGAGCCCCTTGCTCGTGCTAAGTCAGCCTTCCACTCGGGCTGGGCGATGCTAGAAGCAAAAGAACCAAGAGAAGAACACAAGAGAGAGTTTGGGAGAATGTATGCTTGTATTGCTTGATTACAAGAATACTTGTGTGCTTTGGCCAAGTGAGGCCTTGGCTATTTATACTAGTCCACCTCTCGACGGACGGTGGAGATACATTCGATCCTACGGATTATATTCTGCTTCTAAAATTCTCTAGCTATTTACATGGTTCTCTACCATTCTAGAATATTCTTGATCTATCTCTTATGTACAAGAAGAGTATAGAATATTCTGGAGACTTTGCCCAGTCATCGCCTCATAAGCGTCCTCGTAAGCGTCCAGTAGGTGCCTGCGTGGCGTTACTTCTAAAGTTAGCCTCCATATCAAAAATTGCGGGACAATAAGCTGCTATTGACGGATCGAGAGTGAGATTAAGAGTAAGAAAGAGAGGCGTGCTTGAGAGTGATGAAGAGAAGGTGTGTGCGTATCTGTGGAAGAGTGTGTCTGTGTGCATCTGTGCAGGAGCGTATGAGCATGTGGAGGAGTGCGTTAGAGAGAGTGGGAAGGTATATCTGTGAAGAAGTGCAGAAGCCAAAAGGGAAGGAAGGTATAGACACTAGTGCGGCCGGATGATTAAGATCTTTAGGGTTTTCTAAATGGATTAAGAACATGGGCTGCACTTTTGGGCTTTTTATGTAAAACAAAATTTATGGCTTGGGCTCCATGTAAAATTCTTTTTGGTATGATATTGGGCTTGGGATTTAATCAAATTACGTCTAGGGCCTTAAACACAATTGTAGGTTTTTTGTTTATTAGACATAAAAAAATATATATAATATATAAACAAGCCGTTCATGAACATATTCGAGAACACTTTGAAGTGTTCATGCTCGGCTCGTTGAAATAAACGAGCTTTAAAAATGTTAATGTTCGGTTCGTATATTATACAAACGAATATGAACGAGCTCTAAAGGGAATGAACAACGAGCGGTTCATGAACGGCTCCGTTCATTTACAGCCCTATTGTGAGGATAAATTAGGAAAATGGTCAGTTTGCCTCAATAGGTATAATCAGATCCGGGTAGGAATGCCCTTGGGTCCATGACAAGTGGTATTAGAGCCAAACCTAGTTTTGTGCTGGTACGTTAGTCCACCGGAGGCAATAGGCAGTTCGTTCTAAACCTCTTTGATGGCAAGCAGCAGACAGTGCGTAAGAAGTCACAAAGAACCGTTGTAGCGCATAGGGTGCTATCGTAAGACGAAACTCAGGGGAGTAATTTGATTCCCCTTGCAAGGGCACAAGGGATTGGGCGTGGTAGCTTGTCATGAGTTCATTGTGTGGGTGCTTAAAGCAAGGGCGCACTAGGGAAGCATAGGCGTTGATCATACAATGGGTAATGTCACAGTCTAATAAAGTGGATTTTGCACCAACTCTAATATTGTCTAAACACTGAGAGTACCGTACCTATTAGGAAAAGGGTCCGGGGGCCACTTTTAACTATAGCAGGCCGTATTTGGGTGGGAATGTCTATGACATGAGACTCTTCCTGGTTCCAATTGGAGGGTTCGCAGCCCATGTGGTTGAGATAGGGAAAAGTATAAGGGAAGAATGAGAATTTGTTGCATTGAGTTTTGGGAGGACGGGAAGAAAATGACAGAAATTTTTTTTGAAACTTCATTACCAACCAAATGACGTTGTATTGATAAGTAGCCATAGAGAAGTTCTCTATGACATAACCATACATTCGCTTTCCTCCTATTTCAAATTAACTTATGGAAGGCTCTCAAATTCTCTCATCATTCAGTTAAAAAGGAGGTGGTGTCACAATAAGCCCGTTCTCATATTCAGTCTGCTACATCAGTCTTTCCCATCCCCTCACGTCCTCATCCTCCCTCTTTTTGACGGCATGTGTGTTTCTTAGACTCTAGGTAATTCTTTGACGGCATGTGTGCAAATAGGGGGAAGGGGGGGGGGGGGGGCAATGAATTTCCCATGGGTTGTTGCGGACATTAGACAAGCGACGTTCATTCGTGGAAGCCTTAATGAGGACAAAGGGCAATGGTCTTTCAATATATAATGTTTAACCTACAATGATTTGAAGATTGATGGAAAAGCTGACAAAATTCAACCCTTCTATGCACGTTCGTAATCGCGACCCGTGCTTTCTTTAACACCACCCTTCAAATAGTTATTATCAATTAAATTAGTCATTGTTTCAGTTCCACCTTCATAAATTTCCCATGGTTGTTATAGACATGAGTCGAGTGATGTTCATGGTTGGGAGCAATCAAGGAGGTCAGAAGGGTACCATGGTATAATGTTTGGCAAACCTAAAATGATTTGAAGATTGATGTATAAAATTATGAGAGAATACAACAGTTTTAGTCATATTCATATACGCATATCGTGATTGCTGTAAGATCAATCGTAAAATAATTACTGTCAAATAGATTAACCATCGTTTCAATATAACCTGGCATCAAAATTAGATGTTTCATTTTACACGAAGAGTTGCAACCATCTCTTAAGTGACTGGTGAGAGACAGAGAGGGCATTTGTCAAAATCCGTGGGCTAGCTAATTTTGTTGGTGGTTTCATATTTTTGGCCAGACGAGCAAAAATAGAAAAGGAACAAACAACGAGAGAGAACTAAAAACAGAAGAGGGAAGAAGGGAATGCGTTTGCCGGGAGTCGAACGCGGGTCTATTGCTTGGAAGGCAATTATCCTAACCGTTGGACTACAAACGCTTCTTATTGGTGCATCTCGATAATTTATTATATTTCAATATTTTGTGACTTCTTCACAGCCTAAGAAATTGCGCAGAGACGCACTAGCAATTTCACAAACAATAGAGTTGGGTTGCTGTTTGTGGATGAGGCAAGTTCGAATGGCGGCGACGCTTGGCATGACCTTCCAGTCCTCCATTTCCACCAGAATTCCAGCCATATCCCTCCCTACCTTAAACCCATCACCATCGTCCCTCTTATTCCGCCGCTGTTTACTTTCAGCAGCCTCTTCTTCTTCAATTCTTGATTACCACGAGCTTTCCTCTGCCGGTAAGCCCTTACAAGAACATCCGTGTTATTAAGCTTCTTATATTTGTTCTCAGATTTACTGGGTTTTTTGTTTTGGCCAGGAGATGATGACAAAATTGGAAATTCGAAGAAGGGCTCTGGGAAGGTGATTTTAAAGGGTTTGAGATATGCTGAACTGGAAGTATGTATCTCGTTTGCCCTCATCCTTTTTTTCTCCCTATAATTTTATCTACTGGATTTGATGCGGTGGATAGTAGATAAATTCCATTATTCCAATAAGACCATTGTGTGTGTTTTTGTGTTCTTACTTTTTTTCTTATGCTCTTCTTTTCAGCCGAACGATTCTCAGTCCAACTGGCTATAAACAGTTGTACTGTTTAGGATACGGTTCGACTATTTTGTATCTCTGTTGCATAGTTCCCCTATGATCGAATCAGTGAACTGTTTTCTAAAGAGTAGAAGCGTTTTCAGTTACAGTCCGACTGTTCTTTGGTTCGTGTTTTTTTTTTTCCGTTCTGCTGTCTAAATCAGTCGACCGGATGATTAAAATCAGTCGACTGATTTCGGAATCCTTCGACTGATTTTGGAATCGGTCGACCAAGGTTTTAAAAAACGGCCGTATAACGGCCGATATGTAACGGATTTTCAGCTTGCCGGTACTGTTACACGCCGCTTTTTCGGTCCTAATCGATTTCACAGGCGTATCGCCGTTACAGCACGTTATGGGCTGTATCGCCGTTACGGCACCGTTATGGGCCGTAACGCCGATATATACCGTTACGGTAAGAACACAGATCAGAGATTTCCTTGTCTCCTTCCAACAGATGTTACAGATCTGACTCCTTGAAGAGTTGAAGTCCAATTTCTCACCTTTTCTCTCTCTATATACACCTCTGCACTCCAAACAACAACACAATCACAAAAGAAGAGAAAAAGACGAAGGAAGAAGGTTGGCGAGACTGTGCGCTGTCCAGCTCTGTAAAAGAGGAGAACGGAGGAAGAACGTCGGGGTGTTGGCCGTGCGCTGTACTGTAGCGGTTGAGTCTGTGGGAGTGGGGACTGGGGAATGTGGCGGTGGGCGTAGGAGATGGGTCTGCAGAGATGAGTTTGAGATGAGATCAACTTATTTTATGAGAAGGAGAGTTTAATGACTTATGGACTTTCTTTGTGTTTTGGATTCTATTATTTTAAATACTTTTTACTCATCTGCTTTTTTAAACTTAAGTGCATTGTTTTAATTTAAAATGAGTAAGATTTTAGATTTTAACAACTTATTTTATTTATTAATACTTGATAATTACTCAGAACTTATTTTGTTTAAATACTTCTTAGTCTTTTAAACTATTAAAAGCATTAAAATGAGACATTTTAGGGTCACAATCTTTATATCATTGAGTTTTGAGCATTTGCTATTGTTTGAAAAAAATTTACAGTTGTGATAACCGATTCCCGTTTTCCCGTTACGTAACGTCCGATACTCCCGATACCGTTACACCGCGACCGCGACCGTTACGTATCCCGATTCCGCGATTTAAAACCATGCTGTCGACTGTTTTTGTGCTGCCTATATACACCTTCTTTGACCGTTTTCTTTTCACTCCAACTGCCCTTCTTCTCTTTACGACTGCTCTTTGCCTGCAAACTCTGTCCAAACTCCTTCCTTTCAATCATGAGACGCTCAAGAGACTATCAAGACCCCTCCTCTTCTCGCAAGGCTCAGTGAGTGTTTCACCCTCGATGTTTTGCTCTTCAGGATGAGACTGACGAAGAAGTCATCCCACAACCAACTAGACGGGCTCCTTGTCAGGCTACGCCTCAACCATCTGCCACTCCACCGCCTCACGATCTGTCTCAGCCTGCTTCCACCACTCCCATTCGTCCGCCTCCATCCCAATCTACATCTCAGACTGCTCTCGCTCCTCAACCGCCTCCAACCTCAGGTTATTCTGCTCCCTCTGCCTCTGCCCCATCTTCTCCTCTGACTTCTCCTCCACCAACCTGCCCTATCTCACCTTCGGGAAAACCTATCCTTCTCCGCTATATTTTAAATCTCTAGGCGCCCAAAAACTTTTCTATTCTCAATTTACCACCCATTATGTCAGTACGGGAAAATCTGGGGATCGAGAACTTTTCACCAATCTTGGTCTCTTGAAATTCTTTACTGACATGGGCTTTGAGTTCTTAGCATTTTTTGCCTGATGTCTACTACCCCGACCTGATCCGAATGTTTTATGCAAATCTGTCCTACGATCCCAATAACGATGCCTATCTTCGGTCTTTTGTAAACGGAGTTTCTATCTCTTTTGGAGAGTTTAGTCAAATTTTGGGTTTCACAAAGACTTCCGGAGTTTTTGTTTATCCCGGAAACTCATTTTGCACAACCAGCACACCCTTCTCTCCTCTGAAACAAGTCCAGATCCTATGCAATGATCCCACCATCACCTTTCCCCAAAAACCCAACATAAACGACTTGGATCCCAAGGCCCGTCTCCTCCATTTAATTCTTTCTTGGAACTTAGTGGCTCGTACTGGGTCATTTGCTCACTTCACCTTCTTTGACGTTATCCTGGTTACCCATTTTCTTCGTAGTGAGCCGCTAAATCTTGCTGCTATAGTGATAACCCACATGGTTAACCGGCGGAACCGAGGCAATGCCTCTTTTCCTTATGGCCTTCTGCTCACAAAAGTTTTCTGTCACTTCAAAGTCCCCCTACCATCTTATGCTCCTGACCGTGTGTGCCTTCCTCGATCTTTTCGTTTTAATCTTAGAACAATTCGCAAAGCTGGTCTTCAAGTACAAAAAGACAATGAGACAAACATTATGTCTCTTTTCCGAGGTGATTCCTGGTCATCTTGTCCTTGTACCCTTCCCCCTACCTCCTCTACTCCTGCCCCGTGTACCTCCGCGCCCGCTGACAATATCCCTCCCTCCAACTCCATCCCTCTTGAACAATTTTCGTCTCTCAAAAGCACCTTACAAAAAATCCTAGACAGCTTCACGTCAGTCTCTTTAAATCAAACCACTCTCGCTGCCCATATCACCTCTCTTAATCACAAGTACACCACTTTCTCCAGTAACTTTAACACCCTATCCCGAAAATTTTCCACCCTACTCCAAAACCAAACCGGCATCCAATCTGCCAACTCCGAAATTTTATCTAACCAGATAGATATACATGACCTTCTCAAGGATGTTGCTTTCTCTTTGCCCATTGACCATACGGAAGTAGTGGACCGCCTTAAACTTCACAAAAGGCAGATTTTAAAAGAGTTCAAGAACGCTATTCATGTCAATCGTCACCATATCGAGATGGCTTTGCAGGTGACTACGGAGCAGAACCGGTACATCGCTTACCAGAAATTTGATGCTGCTCACGGGTTCCATGTCAGCCGTCCGGAGATCAACAGCAGCGAAGAGAACGACCAGTGGTTCTTCACACCTCCAATTTACTTCATTCATGACCCCAGCGTCCAGGAGATCATTGAGGTACAGGTACCCACTTTGGTGACCACAGACGCTCTTTCGTCCTCTACTACTGCTGCCCCGTCCTCTGCAGCTACCGGTCCATCATCATCTGCTGCTCCTTGTAGCTGCTTTTAAACAGTAGCTTTTATGTTTTTATCCTTGTTGCCTCTTTTGTTTGCTTGTTTAATTTGTCGTATTCTTTCCGACCTTTTTGATTTGAGAAAGGAGTATAAATTTATCGTTGTATTTTTATTATCAGCAGTGAAATGTTAGTTTTGTTTAATTCCATCCTATTTGCCCGGAATTATATATGTAGCACCTTCCAAGGGGAGTATATATGCACCTTCTCTCTTTGTTGCTTCCACAAATTATTATGCACTTATATTAAGTAAATGTGTTGTCATCATAAAAAGGCGGAGATTGTTGATCTATAAGTCTACGTTTTTAATTTTGATGATTCCATTTCATTAACTCACATGAAGTTTAATTTGTGCGTTAAGTTTTCTTTGAGAAGACATTGCAAAAGCTACCATGATTTCTAGGATTTGAAATAACATACTATCATTTGAAGGATTCTCAGAAGCCTTAGATTAGAGCTGTCCTTTCAATTATAAACTCCATTTTTTTAGCCAAGTTTGCTTAAAGATCACCAGAACTTCATAAATGAACAAAAGCAAATATCTTAGCAAACTTTTTAAAGCATATAATTCTCTAGGGAAAACAGTTCAACAGTTCTCTTCCTTGATTTCTCAGAAATTCACTGAGAGAAACAGTCGCACAAAAGAGAAATCAATCTGACTGATAACAATAGAACCATTTCTATACCAGTTCGATTGTTTAAGAATCAGTCAAATGATTTATTTTTTAGTCCAACTGATTTTATCAAACTTCAGTCCAACCGTTTCTAAAACAGCTCGACTATTTTCATCAGTCACAAAAAGGTTTTTGTTAAAGGAAAACAGTTGAACCGATTTCCTAATCAACTCAACCGATACATTTCAGTTCAACCGTTTTTATTTATTAAAAGTTCAACTGTTTTCCACCTTAATGACAAAGAGTTCGACTATTGTATATCAGTTCAACTATTTTGAGCAGTGGTCATACACTTGAGTTAATTGAATAACTGTTCAACTGTTTGCAAATCAGTTCGACTGATTGTCTATATCAGTTTAACTTATTATGGAAATAGTTCTACTGATTTTTAGGCATTCGTCCTTTTAAAAGCGTAACAATCTTTTCTTTTCACACTATAGAAGGGACTTTTCCCCTTTGCGAAAATGTTGGAAAAGAATTTGGACAAAATTACGCCTCATAAGACCTGACGTAGGCAGGTGGGGCCGAACCAGTATAAATCTTGTTATATTTGCAATCTTGTTAACTTTTGCCTGTATTCTGTGTAAACGCCTACTCAACTCCTCCCGCCCAACCCCCCCGGCAGTGTTTGTTAGGAACCTACAAACTTTACTAAAATCTATTATTCAGCCTAAACATATGAGTACATTTTATTTCCTGAAACTAGAAAATAATAGGCTTGCTAGTCACCATAATGATTGTAAGCTATTGTTACTTTTTGACATTGAAGGGCCAAGCCCAAAACCAAAAAGAACTAACTATCAACTACACAAGGGAAAGCAGCCCCATTTGACAGCAAATGGATATAGAAGAGCCAGTGTTGGTGAGGGTGAAGTGGTGAACGACTGGTGATGCTATAGAAAATTCAGGTCTTATGAGGCGTAATTTTGTCCAAATGTATACAAGATTTCCTTGGGGAGGTGAATAAGCCTATTAAGAAGCTGAAATAAGTTACTTGGCCGGTGCAGAATGTAAGAACCAAGAAGTAAATCCTTTCAGTCTGTTGCTCAGACTTGTGTTTTGCTGCATGCTTTTATCGCCTTTGTTTGAGAATAAGTGAATAACTGCAGAAGTTTTAATGCACTTTGTGCATTAGGAATCTGAGATTGATTGGAGAATTCACTCGGATGTTGATGTTGTGAGAAGACAAGGTGTGTGGACCTGCACCTATGGTTGTAAAGAATTAAACGTTCATCAGATTTCCTGGGGCTTGTAACATGCTTGGAGCACGCACATGAAGGGTTGTAAGCAAACCCTATTCTTTCTCTTTCTTGACATGTTAAGTTGTGCTCGATGCACCTTTTTCTTCTCCTTGCTAATGCTTCTGGCTCAACTTGTACATCCCTAACCGATTCCAACTAGTTGGGGCAAGGCTTAGTTGAGCTGAGTATTTAGTGGTAGTCATCCTACATGAATGGTCAGTGACCCTCTTTGGCGTTTATTATATATATTACAATTGTGTTTAGTTGTTAGAATGGGAGAAAGGTTAAACCATTTTCTAACAAGAGAGTTATTCTCAATCAACTTTTACTGGTTCATGTTCTATATTTTTTTTGGCTTTCTTTTTGCCTGATGCGATATTTATGTCAGATATGACACATTGACACCTGATCGAGTATGTGTTCCACGTCTCTGATTTTGTTCTTTCATGCGTCCATGTCTTCTTGTTCTAACCATTGGACTGCTTCAACAGGAATGGGTTGGAACACATGGATATAGGCCTGGTCAGGCTTTGATGTTGTGGAAGCGCCTTTATGGAAACAATATTTGGGCACATTCTAGTGAGGACTTGGAAGGTTGGTTTTTGCTCCCTTTATTATCTGCTCCCCCTTTTTGTTGTTTGTTATCTGCTATTTACTCAGTTTCCACGGTCAACATGCACATTGGCCGATGCCTGGTTCCTTCCTCTGATACTTCACACTTAAGCAACCTATTTCTTATGAACTGTCTAGGTTTGAATAAAGATTTTAAGAATATGCTGAGTGAACATGCTGAATTCAAGGCAGTGTCTCTGAAAGATATTGTTACTGCTTCTGATGGTACGAAGAAGGTAGAGAATCCATCTAAAGTTTCTCTTGCCCACTATATTGTTGGGTGGTGGCTGTAACTGGCCAAAATCTACTTATTAGGGATTATTTTCTTGAGAATGGTCTCATTCATTTGAACTCACAGGAGGTTGCAGATACTATTCACATTGGAAGATGGACTGGTAGTAGAGACGGTTGTAATACCTTGCCCTAGCGGAAGAACTACTGTCTGTGTTTCAAGTCAAGTAGGGTGTGCAATGAATTGCCAGTTCTGCTACACAGGAAGGCAGGCTATTATCTTCATAAAGTACTTGCTATGGAATGTCTTTTGATGGGCATTTGCATGATACATCAATGTGTTTTGTAGGATGGGTTTAAGGAGGAATCTAACTGCAGCTGAGATAGTGGAGCAGGCAGTATTTGCACGGCGCCTGCTTACAAGTGAAGTTGGCTCCATAACAAACGTGGTATTCATGGTAGGTGTTATCCATAGATGCTTTTAATGTACTACAATGGAATCGGGATGAATCTTAGTGTGATGTTGGGACTGCTGGTTTCCATCATTAATTAGCTTAACGTAGTTGCAGATAAGATCTTGCACGCTCTGCCCAAGCCCCTCTGGCTCCTTCCATATGTAGCTGTAGGGTTCAAATCTCTGTAGCGGGATTTTGACTGTGAGGAGGGTTTATGGACTGGTGGAGGCTACAATCCACTACAATTTCTTTGTATCGTTTAATAACTCAGTCAGTATTTCGGAGTGTGTTTCCCCAGTGAGCATCATCTGAGAAGTGGCTCTTTGATGTTCACTTGCAGTCCATCTGCTCACCCTTATCTACTCTTGTGACCTAAGTCCTAACTATCCATTTGGATAAATAAAGAAGTATCTATTTGGTAAATGAATTTGTAGGGAATGGGAGAACCACTTCAAAACATTGAAAATGTCCTCCAAGCTGCAGACATAATGGTGGATGAGCAAGGCCTTCAATTCAGTCCTCGCAAGGTTACTGTTTCGACCAGTGGGCTTGTACCCCAGCTGAAGCGTTTTCTCCGTGAATCTAATTGTGCTTTAGCTGTTAGCTTGAATGCTACGACGGATGAGGTGATTTTCTTTGAGCTGTATTTTAATTGTCACAGAGTGACAGAGCATTAATCCTCTTTTGACGAAATTATTGCAGGTCAGAAACTGGATCATGCCAATCAACCGCAAGTATAACCTGGGTCTGCTTCTTGGGACCCTTCGGGAAGAACTTTCCTCTAAGCACAAATTCAAGGTTCTCTTTGAATATGTAATGCTTGCGGGAGTCAATGACAGGTTAATATGAACCTGTGTTGCTGTGTGATCTGATATGCGTAGTTTGTTCTGGCCTGTTTTTAATTTTTCATGTCTATGATTAAGGTGAATAATAGCATCACTAATGTTTGAAGCAAAATGTTTAGTGCTGAATGTTATTAACCTATAATGCGTTTGCTTGGTTGGAAGTATTGTTCACTGCATAAATGTCTCTTTTCATTTGCAGTATTGACGATGCAGAGAGGCTAATTCATCTCGTTCAGGACATTCCTTGCAAAATCAATCTGATCACCTTCAACCCGCATTCCGGGTCCCAGTTTAAACCAACCAGGGACGAGAAGATGATTGAGTTTAGAAATATTCTGGCCAAAGCAGGGTGCACTGTTCTCTTGCGACCCAGTAGAGGAGACGATCAAATGGCGGCCTGTGGTCAGCTTGGCAAGCCAGGAGAATTGGGGGCTCCTTTGCTCCGGGTACCTGCTCAGTTCCAAGCGGCATTAGAAGTTTCAGTCTGACTGCCGATCACCGTGGCAGATCTTATCTGGCATACATGCGTCCGCTTTATTGCTGGCCACGAATAACGGGAATACGTGTTAGCCATGAAAAAAGTTATTTTCTAGCTGGTTTGTGGCATGTTGTACGCCATGCATTACATGCATCAAATTCCACAAGTGCCATGAATGAGGTCTATACATGTTTTGCATGGTGTAATCATTTTTAGACGACAGTTGCAGATAGGGCTCCACTTATGTTTAGACAAAAAACATATTCAAGGGAAGGCTGTAACTAGCTGAAATCGGGGATTGTAACAAAGTAGTGTTCTTTGGGGTGGAGTTGTTGAGCTGAAATTTTTGGGATTGGGCCGTAGAGGATTCCAATTCTCGTTCCCGTGGTCATCTGTGTTTGCTGTCACATCTTGAAGGGACATGGATTGGACCAGTTTGTTGTTTTTCTTCTTGTTCGTGAGGAAAGTAGTGGGTATCATTTTGTAACAGGAATCTCCTTTCTTGAGATGCTGTTGCGTAATCCACACGTCTATTTGAAGTGCATGATAGGACAATGATTACCCTGATATAATACTAATAACTTGTTTGAGGAGAATAGTCCTTATAGTCGATTCATATTCGTTCGTTTAAAGCGAGAATATTATCGGTATAGAAGCTCAGTATTCTTTCTGGGACTATGAAGGTGATTGGATCCATATTCAGAGCCCAAAAGCAGAATGCGCTCCAAGTGCATAAGACATGCATCATTTTCCATTAGACTAGTGGAGGAGGAGTATTCCCGGTCATGTAAAAGCTCTTAACATGTCAGCTAGGTTTTTCACGTCAAAAAAAGGACATTTTTGCTCGCAAAACATATCTTTGAGGGACTATCCCAAGTTGGGCTACAAAAATTCACATCGCATTCTATGTCCCAGTATGTCGGAACACCTGTATGTCCTGATTAACCTGACGAGAAATCCTTCGATGATGCGATGATTGTGTTTGCATCGTTATGGTACCACCATCCAATAAAATAATATCAAAATCTAGGTCGATAGCGTTTGTCACCTATCGCTGTCCATGTAAACGGTTTTGGCCATGGACTACAGCTAGATTTAAAGCTGTCTGTGACTATAGATTGCGCCAGATCTAGATGTCCTCGTGAAACTCTAACCATCTATTCGTCGACTTTCATGAATTTCGGCCATGTCAATTTGTGATCGTCATCGACAATCTGTCTGTGGAACTCGATGAGATGGAATCAGTTGCCTGCCCATATTTTCCCTTGCCCACATCGAGCCCCCTCACCCCATCAAGTCTCGTCCACAGTTGATTATATGCCATTCTTGCACATCAATGTTTCGGCAGACTTAATTTTGTTTATGAATGGTCATGAAGTTATCTAAGGTGGCCATTTTGTGTAATTCTATTAGGTAGTAATAACATATCATCCATGTGAATTAAATACAATCATTACATTAAATAGTTACCCCAACCAATCACTTTGGACTCGAGTCACTCACTCGACTGCAAAATACTCGAAACATTTCAGGTGCTAGAAAGCACAATTAACCCCTCGTTCCTGATTGGTCGGGGAACTCGAAATTCCCCTAAAACACAATAGAATAAACCCTTTTATTTTTTGGCGGCATTACACTTCCCCTTCCTCTCCTCCAAATTTCCAGTATATATAAACTCCCACAAAACTGTACTCTCTCTCTCTCTCTCTCGCTTTATCTCTACGCCACCAGTTCGAATTTCGAAACCTAACACTGAGACGATCACTGTTCGCTAGCGTTTTACCGTACTCCCGTGGTGAACAATGGGAGTTTCTCACGACGAAGGCTGCCGGAGCTGCGGCGTCCCGTCGCCGGCTAACGACCGGCGGTTATCCAAGCAGGTGCACGACAACGTCCACGGGAACATCTATCTCGACCGCGTAATTCTTTTTAGCCGATTCTTTCGCTTTATTTTACGAAATTTTGCTTGAACATGAAGTTATCTTATGCATTTTGCGTTCGTTTTTGGAGTCGTGAAATTGCTGTAAAGTTCATCGGAGTTCTCTCTTCTCCGGTTGTTTACTGGTTATACGGTACAGTATAGAAGTGAAATGACGCCTGAGGTATACATCTATATTAGGAAATTAATGTGCGCTGCTGGTGTGCGCGCGCGCGGGTTACGCGTAATGAAATTTTTTTAGCGGAATACTAAATTTGTCAAGGTAGGAGTTTCTGTGTGTATTTGTAGGTGAGATTCCTTTGAATTTTCTGAAATTGAAATTAGGATTTTAGAGTGTGTGCGGGCGCACGCGGCGGTGTGTGTGTGTGTCTGCGTCTTTGATTGCGTGTAAAAGTTCAGTGAACTCCTGAAATTTCAAAATTAGGAGTTTCTTGTGCATGTTTGTTGTATATGTACGTGTCAAATTTCAGTGAGATCCTGAATTTTCAAATTACTTACACGCATATGAAAATTTAGGTGTAATGCTTTTTAATGGATTGTATTGCTCTAAGTTCTAAAATTATCACGATGTGAAGTACTATTAAAGCATATAAACTTTGTTCGTCTGTCGTTTTTGTTTGGATTTCTCATTTTAATGTTTATTTTATTCCTATATAATACAGCGCAGAAACAAACAGTGGCCTTAATTTACATCTCATTCCGCGCGCGTGCGCGCTTTCTTGTCTGTGTATGTAAAATTGCCTTTAAAAAGAAAATCCTAAGATAAGAAGAGATAGAGATTCATGAACATTCTGTATACATCCTTGCTTTGGCGAGAAGATAGATATGCATTAGCTCTGAACAGATCTAGAGTTGTTTCTTTTTTTTGTTCTGAATATTATTTTGATTTTGTTTTGTTGCCTCGATCTACGTGAGTTTCCATTTTTTCATTTTTCAATTGTGTATTTATGAAGATAATAGTCTAGACATAAACTGCAATTTCTGGTGCGTCTGTGAGATTGAAGTGAATCCTGGTTTTCTAATAGCAATTTCATATGAAAACTCGCATCTGCATTTGAAACTGTAGGTGTTCTTGTTCCAGCGTCTGTTCACAAATACCTCCTGCGTAAATGATAATTTTTTGGTGAATCGATTAATTTTCAAAAATTAGGTTATAAGAAGTGTAAAGGTTTTCCATGGAATTGTCAGCTATAATTTGGATTCTGAAGAGAAGAAAGAGTTATGTGCGTGATCATATTGTCACATTCTTTATTTTACAGGTTTTGATTAATCTTTGCATCTAATTTATCTTGCTTTTTTGTAGTTTTCTTTTATTCTCCATCTCTTTTTGTAGCTTGTTTTTATTCTCCAAGAGAAGTTCTTAATCTCATTCTCGATTATCTACCGATGGAGATAATAATGTTCAGTGAATTTTAGATACGAGAATAATATCAACTTACTGGATGATAACTGTAATACTCCATTTTCTTTGATTGCAGCTATGTTTGAAGTTCATTGACACTGAACAGTTTCAGAGGCAAGTTTGGTTCTTTTAAACATTTTACATTATGTTTCAGTATACTGATGTGAATAATTTTCTCCTAAATTCCTGGCACGTGCAGACTTCGTGACCTGAAGCAACTTGGTGAGTCTGGCTTGTTTTTCCTGAAGACGATTAAGGTTTTTCACTTTGTGTTGGCTTATGAGAATTTATATCCTATCTGTTTCTCTTTGCACTAATTGTTTGGTAGAATTGATTTTAGATACGACAGGCTAATTGATGTTATTAATTTGTTTTTAGTAAGATAAAACTGGACTGAGAGCTATTTGGAAACCTTAAAAACGTTTAGTATCATTATTCCCTTTCAACTTGTGGGAGATACACAGACTTGAGTTTAAGTCAATGTCACTTCAAATTGAAAGAAGAAGAATGGTGTTAAGTTTTGTATCACAAAGTACGAAAGGATACGCAGACTTGAGTTTATTATCATTATTCCATGCAAAAAGTCGGAAGAAGAAGAATGGTGTAAAGTTTTGTATCACAAAGTGCTAAAGGCGACAACAACAGCAATTAACCTCTCTCCTTCTACTTTCTTGCTTTTGTCTTAGAGCTGACCTTCGGGGCTGTGCTTTCTACACAGAAAAAACTGTCATGCTAAGCATCAAAGATTTGTTGGTATTTTGCTTAAGTGTTGAAGAAGTGCTGGCCACGATTTAAAACTTTGTGTTACAGTACTCGCACCAGGCTTCTCGACTACGTGCCAAAAGCACAAAATATTTCGTGGAGATATCACGATTTTCGTACTTTCCTAATGCAGGGTTTGGTGGCTTTTGCTTGTACTGCAGGTCTATCATACATGGTTTATCCAGGGGCAGTACATTCTCGGTTTGAACATTCACTTGGGGTGTATTGGCTAGCTGGTGAAGCTATTAACAAAATTAAGGCCCAACAAGTAGGAGAATATCTTATTCTTTAGATTACTCTACTTTGTGGATCTTATTACCATTTTGAGAAACATGCTCTTCATTCAATTTTCATTCTTGTAGGGCTTGGAGCTTGGCATTGATAATTTTGATGTACAAACAGTGAAGCTTGCTGGTAATCTGATATACATGGCATAGTCAAAGTTCACTTAATGACATCCACCTAATTTCTTTTTCCATTATTTCTCTTTCTCTTCCAAGGACTACTGCATGATGTGGGTCATGGGCCATTTAGCCACTTGTTTGAGCGCGAGTTTCTCCCGCGGGTTGGCTTCAAATGGTAATCTATAGATTCTTCATTTGATGACATCCATCTTACTTCCGTATTGCTCCATTAATATGATGCTTAATATGCAGATAACTGAGAGTCTGAGAATGAATAATAAAAATTCATATGATCATTTTGAGAAGCATATTTTCTTGACAATCCTTAATTCTTCATTTTCTTTCCCTATGTTTGTCCTGTTTCCCTTTCAATTTCCTTGTCTTGGGGAAGATATTATTATTTTCTCAGCTCCAATTAGTAAAAAGTTGAATCCTATTTCTGTTTGGAGCTAACAGGTAACAAGAAAAAACCATGCTAATTTCCTGGCTGAGAATAAGCTACACACTATTTGTACCATATGAGAATGAAAGAGGGCTGCCTCTCATCTGTGAGATGCGGGGATGTTTAGGTCATTTGTCTAGGACAAGTTATATAATTCGTCAATTGACATCTATGACTTAGCATTATCTTTTCCACTGAAGGTTGAAGAGTTATAAAAGTAAGTTTTGCTGGTGCGAGATGGAATCTATGTTACTCTGTAACTGTTTGCTTATTTTGTAACATATATGATCATTCTTCTTGTGAATCGGGAGAAGGTTTCCTAGCTTCAGATGTTTAAAATAGTTTCTTATTTCGTAAACTCCTGTCTAAGTTGAATACGACAAAAATTTCTCTTGAGAACTCCCTTTTGTGTTTGCTTTTATAACTTAGCACTTCTCTTTTGTATGTCTGTTCTGAATTATGGCACTTCCAGTGAGGCTCTTGCATATGTCATCTCAGTCTTCATTTGCGTTTTTCATTGTTTTCCTGTTTTGAAATGGTCGAGGAAGTTACAGCTGCGAGAATCCACTTCACTTGTCATTGATTGCATTTGGTTCAGCTTTTCTGCCTTTATAGTTATTAGATTGACTATTTGCCATTTAGGAGATTGTCACTTACTTCCACCAAGTATTTGCAGGTCTCATGAGGAGATGTCTTTGAAGATGATAGACTATATTGTTGATGAGCACCACATCGAGATTGGTTCTGATTGTCTGATGAAAGTGAAGGTCAAAAACTTGGTTTAGAATTTTCACCCTTTACTATTTCCCCTCTTCATCTAGTAGCCAAATCCAGAAGTGCCTTTTCATGCTACTCACTTCCACTATGCCACAAAAGAGAGGCAATTTCTGCAACGGGAAGGATTTGAACGTTAGGAGTATGTTTCTGCAGTAGCACCTTCGGCCTTCAGTAGAACTCAATGAAATGTTGGTCGAGATGCCATCTGCTTGGACCATCTTTCATTCCTTGGTGCATTCGGTTGACTTTGAAATTTTTCTAAGAGTTGTATCTGTACAAGAAGAAATTGGGGATGCAAGTCCAGTAGGACCATTAGACAATTGTTACAAACGTTTCTCTGCCAATTTTCTTGCTTCTTTTATCTGCTTACTTATCCAGAAATAAGACAATATTCTTTCTTTTTTTCTCCACAGGAGATGATAGTTGCTTCGGAGAGTGCTCCATCAAAAGTAAGTCAGCAACCAAAAGGGTTTCTAGGCTTGGGCATTATTGCATTAGATGACTCATTGCCTTGCAGAACTCTTGAACATGTAAAGATTATGTTTGCATTTCTTTTCTCTGCAGACTAGGAAAGAGAAGCTTTTCTTATATGACATAGTTGCCAATGGTCGAAATGGAATAGATGTTGACAAGTAGGTCACTTGCCCTTTCTTGTTTGGAACAACCTTTAATATATAAAATATTGATATTAAAGTGGAGAATTATGAATAAATCATTTCTTTTACAGATTTGACTACATTGTTCGTGACTCCAGGGCTTGTGGTCTGGGCTGCATATTTCAGTTTGAGAGGTGTGTGGGGAATAACAAGGAGATTGCAACCTGTTAGTGGCTATATATCTAGTTATCTCTTCAATTGAGTAGTGTAGAAGTAATGAAATGAGCGATGAATGATGTGCCTTGCTAATTGTTATATACCCTGACACTTTCTAATGAGTCAAAGCAGTAACTTCTTACACTGTCATGTTTTATTTGTCAAAACTTGTAGGCTACTGGAAACGATGAGAGTTATAGATGACGAAATATGTTATCGCGCCAAGGAATGTTAGTACTTTGTAAAAGTCTGTTCCCCTAAATATGTGAATAGAAAGTATATTCGTCGGTTAATGTTGCATACATTGGTCAGATCTCACCATCCAAAAGCTGTTCTCCTCTCGTGCCGATCTTCATCGAACAGTCTATATGCATGCGAAAGTGAAGGTGCCAATGCAAACATTCATTTCTGTTACAAAAAAATTGAATTGAATATTCTAGTTCATTTGAATCTCAAAGTTCGCTGTTTTCTTTCTTATTTCGATCTCTAGGCAGTAGAACTCATGTTTGTAGATGCCTTGGTAAAAGCAAATGGATATCTAAGAATTTCAGATTACATTGAAGAACCAGCTAAATACTGGAAGGTTAATGAATTTTCAGAGAAGAAGTTATGATACAATTTTACATTGGAATAGTAAACCGTTTTAGCCATTAACCAACTGAAAATGCAGTTAGATGATTCGATATTCAAAATAATAGAAACTTCTTCAAATGAAGAGCTCAAGGAATCCAGAGATCTGATCACACGCATTCGGAGGAGAGATCTATACCAGGTACTTAATGTTCTTATATCACGAGAGGCAAATGTTTCTCGAAAAACATTTGTCTAAGTTAGAGAATTACCTATTGCTGCTTTAGTGGTTTACTCTATGAAGGCAACAAGACTTGAGCACAACAAAAACTTGAGTTTACTGTTACTGCTGATTCTTAACAGTTCTGCAACGAGTTTACTGTTCCCAAGGAAAAACTTGAGCACTACAAAAAGGTCACTCCCCAAGATATCATTTGTTCACAGGTATTTCAAACTTCATTCCTCACGCACGCTATCTGCATGGATGATACACGCAATTATCATTGTTTAACTTCTGATCTAGAAAACTGGTGGCGCTACGCTAAAAGAAGAAGACGTCGTTGTGAGCAATGTCAAAATTGATTTAACGCGTGGAAGGAATAATCCCCTAGAAAGGTACTTTAAGAAGAGTTGATAATGATTATGCAGTGCACGACATATATCTTTACTACTCCGTCTGACCAAATTCCAAATGTTAACCTCATTTAACAACCACCTTTCTTCTGTGTGCATGTCGTTCCTAATGCAGCATCAGCTTTTTCAAGGTATACGGCAGTTTCTTCTACTCCCTGAATGCTAGATGTTTATTGCAATCAGTATATAGGTTCCCCATTATTGAAAATGCAACCATAGGAAATTGCTGGAAATTCAGCAGAAAGTTTTTGTTTCTTACTTGAAATTTTTTCTCATGCAACTTCAAAGACGCGACTTGCCTATATTTGCTATTAAGAAGTTGAATTCTGCATGCCAGTATCATTGCTGATTTGTCTTCCACTTGGAACCTTCGCTAATTTAACCTGTTTCACATAAATTGTCTATCGAGCCAAGTCATAATGGGGATCATAGTATTGAAATAGCAGTCCAACAATCACCTTATCGTAGGCTTGAATCCCATTTCTGACGCTCCCAATTCATGGCACAAGTCTAATCTTCAACGTAGCCTCTACAAAAACTATAAGGGCATTTGCAGATTAATACCTTGTAGTTTTGCTAATTCTTCTTCCCACGTGCCGGACTTCAAAGGCTTATGTTATTTCACCAGGATTATGAGAGTAACGAGAAATTCACTATCCGAGATGATCGGGTCAGTCACCTATTGCCTGCTTATTACCAAGATATGATAGTGAGGGTGTACTCCAAGAAGCCTGAACTGGTCTGTCCACACTCGTTTTGCTTTCAATCATGTATGTGATTTGCACTCCTCCTATTTTGACAGACGAGTGTTTGGTATTATCACAGGTAGAAGCAGTTTCTGAGGCCTTTGAGAATTTTCAGCTGAGGACATATGGAATGAAAACCCAAGTACATGGAACTCCCGAGAAGAAGCGGCAAAGGTCTCTATCAACTCATCTTTCGTTTGCCTGATACATGCACATATACCATGTATACGTACATTTTGGAAACTGTACAAAGTCGATCTGAAGTGTTAAAAACTCGTATATGCTCCCTCTTTACTCCCCCGTGCATCTGATCCTCGCTCAGGATATCAAACATGGGTAGCAATGTACCAAGTTCTATACCAAGTACATTTTCTGCTTGAATTGATGTGAGGTTCACCTCGTGGATTCCAACTCCACACTATTTGAACTTGGCAGCCTTTGATGTAACTAGTTTGACCTCATATATACCTCTCAATTTCTAGTGAAGGTGGAAATTTGAGGAAATATACTGGGTAGTTAGCGTTTCTATACATAACTTTGAACGTATTAAGTTCAGCTGAGCTGAGCTTTGTTGTGATAAAAGATTTGTGTTTTTTTTTTTTGGGTTTCCATTCTTTCTAAATGAGTTTGGGCTGGGCGTGAAGTCTTGGCTCTTTCTCGTACGTTAGGGCATTGGGCCTCCATAATCTCTTCCCCGTGCAACCCGGAGGAAAGGTTTGATCGGGGATTATGGGTCTTGGGCCTTTTTTTTTTGTGGTGGTGCAATTAAGAAACTTCTAGCCATGACTCAAGTTTCGATCAATGTAACTAGAACTTTCTGTTTTTTCTATTGAAAATTAGTAATTTCCAATCCCAATTGAAGAACAAACTTTTGGCAGCAAGAAATCATCCGGCGGGTGCCTCACCAACAAGTGCTCATTATTTCGGAATATAGTCGTTGATATCTTAACTTCTCAAATCGGGGTCATACATCTAAGATATGGCGAAATCCAGTCTTTTTCCGTATTACATCCCATACCAGTCTTGTGGGTTTTTTTTTTTAGAAAAATTTGGCTATAAACTGGGTTGAAAGAACGACATTTTTTTATTGCTTAATGTTTGTAGTTACTTTTATTTAATGATGCTAAGAAAATATTCTTAAAAATTTGTCATTAAAGTAGTTTGTAAAAAAGTTATTATAAATATTTAGCGACTATTAATTGTCATTAAATACGGAGTTGGAGAAAGATTCTTATAATTCGGATAGTGGCCAAAATTTGTTCATTTAAAATCATCTCGGGTTGCTCTGTTATTATTGACTGTATCTTCATTTTGTGCATTGCATACAGGGGCAAAAACCTGTAAGATATTCATTGAGTAAGTTCGAACTTGTAATAGCAAAAGTAGTAATGACAATAATAGTAAAAATATAAATATAAATATTATTTTCTCCCGTAGACAACTTAAGTCAAGTTGCCAGCGCCATTTAACCGTTCATCCATTGTAGATGGACGGGTCAGATCTGTATTTTTTTTAAAGTAAACTTCACTGTGTGCCACATAATGTAGCAGACAGTTAAATTTATAATACTATCCCCCTCTATACTTGCCTGCGAATCCCTCCGACTCATTAAATACCTTCGAGGCATTTTGGTCAAAATTACCGTCGGCTAGATAATGTAGCGGATGGTGAATTATTTCTCAAAAAAGTTAGATCTGTTTCGTCCCTCCACTATGGATGAACAGCTAGATTGCGCTAGCAACGGGGGCAAGAGATTAGGACCCTTTCACCTTTTATGTAACTTTTGATGTTATTTTCACCTTTCGATATGACTTTCCTATCTTTTTGGCCGTTAAAAATGAATTTCTGTAATAATTATTAACTTTTTAGCAACAAATAAAGAAGTGAAATAGCATGTAAAATGATAAAAATTGTATATTTCCAATAAAATTAAATAACCCTTTGTTGAGGTGTGTGTGTGTATATATATATATAGGAGCTGATCCGTTGATAGCGCTAGCAAGTTGCTAACGTTGTTTGGCCGTTCGCGACATTATGTAGCGAATGGGTGAAAAAAATGCTGGTCATGGCGTGCGATCTGGCCTTCCATTCTCACGTGTGGACGGCCCGATCGCGCTAGCAACTTGGGTTAAGCTGCTAGCATTATCAACGAATCACGACCCTATATATAAATTACATCTGGATACCACTCGCAACTTGAGTTAAAATGCGATGAAGTTTGATTAGCTTCCACACACATAATGTGTGTGTGTGTGTACAAATGCGCGCGCGCACCCACCCACCCACATAGATGTACATACTGAGCTGATCAATCGCAACTGCTGACAACTTAGCTTAAGTTGGCAGCGCTATCTGGTCGCCCATCCATTGCGGATGGACGGGTCAGATCTACTTTTTTTTTAACTTTTCCCTCGTTAATGTAGCAGACAGTAAAAATTACAACACTACCCCTTCAACTCCCTCCCTCCAAAATTCGCGATGGATAGACGGTCAGATCGCACTAGCAACTTAGTTTAAGTTGTCAGCAGCAAAGGATCAAGTCCCTATCTATATAGCAAGGCAGACCCACACCAACGACTGGTTTTTTTCTTATTTATCCAGCACATCTCAGCTGTCCGTGTCTAGTGATTGTCTGAGGTGCCATCTTTTTAAAAAGAATTCGCCTAATAACCCTAAGAGGGCCGTTAGCCACTTTTACAAAAATTTTAGAATAATCATTTTTTGGTTTGAGTCTTTGCCTCAAATTTCTCACTCTCTTTCTTTCCCCCACAAGCGCCAATGTAGCCATAGTCCAACCCACCACGACCTGCATACCTCTTACCAATAACCATCGCCACCGGTGCTGGCCCAAACCATTACCACCTCCAACACCATACCCACTACCAACCACCACCACCTCTATCACCGTACCCAACAAACCAACCACGGCCTCCATCGTTCAATGACTTGCAATGAAATAAAAGGAGGTAGATTTGAATAATGGGCTTGTCCCCTAATATAAAATTAAGATAGATTAGTTTTCACAAAAATTTAGAGAGAGAAAGGTGAAATCAATTTAATTGGTTGAATTCCAAATGACAATACAATATACATGTCAAGCAGAAAATTGAACATCAACTTTCTCTCAACTTCAACTTTACTTTATATATAGTTAACTTGATTGTCCTGTGAATGCTTTTTTTTTTCTTCTTCCATACTAGTAGAGTGACCTCAAAATTGTGTTAGAGATTTTTGTAACTTGAAAAATCTATTTCCGCGCCTAAAATGATCCCGCACCTCTCATCGTTAAAGTACATTTCAATGTCAATTATTAACATCTTAGAGGTAAAAATAGCATCTCCAGCGGCATCGGATGCCGAGATCTCAGCTACGGAAGCAAAGACAATTGAGCAGCCAATTATGTACAGGAGGAAGCCGTGTAGTCAGCCTGCTTATCCCTTTCTCGAAAAGGATTATGCAAATTAAATAATCTATCTACTATAGGAACACGTCATTAATATCCGAATATATGCAGGCTTCTGTATTACGTAAAGTAAAGCAGCTTTTGTGTACTTTAAATAGAAATCAAAAAAGTCAAATGCGAATCTCAAAATTAAACTCTTGGAAGATGCAGGAAACCCAACGTCACCTGTACACGCATTTGCAAGTAATGTTCGCTTCTACCACAAGGAAACAACACTTCAACTCAAACACCATCATCTGCAATCTATATTCGACACAACACTAGCTTGCAATAGAAGAAATTCGCTCGGCCTTATATCGAAGTCAAAATTAAAACCCTAGAGAGAGGGAGATCGAGAGGGGGGCAGAGAGAGAGAGAAGGAAGAAGATGGAGGAAATTAGGGCTCGCGGGTTTGTAAAGATGGATACAATTGATATGAGGAAAGTAGATGAAGAGCTTCAGCGGCGGGTGTATCGCGTGTGGACCAAGCAGAAAATAAGTGATGATAGACAAGGGCAACAAAAGATTAGGTTTACGGATAGTAAGGAGGAACAAGAAGAAGAAGAAGAAGAATGGGAGATCGATCCTGCAGGAAAGCTCGTGGTAAAGGGAGTGATTGCTCGAGGTACCTTTGGTTCGGTTCACAGAGGTGTTTATGATGGAAAAGATGTCGCAGGTACCATGTTTTGACTTGCAGATATATGCATACTTTTATCCTTTTCATTATTCATACGTACTGCATGAGTCAAGATCGAGTTGCCCAGAATATACAACCTGTCCGTACTGCTAAAAAACCAGGAAAAAGAAAGCAAAATTCTAGGTGTATATGTTTTTGGAATAGGAATAGGAACGGTGATGTGAATCGCAGTGCCGTTCAAAAATGGTTCAGCGATTGCCTATGTCCACCGACGGGAAGAGGGTTCAAACCCGTCATCATATCAAACATATCGAGCTATTGCTTTTTTGTGCATTTTATTCCTTTTTTGGCTCTGACTAACATGCTCTCGTAAATTTCGTCGAGTTTTAGTTGGAAGAGCTAGCCACGTTTACGCCTGTTATATATGGACTTTAAAAGTGAAAAGGTAGATTACTTTGTAACTGTTGATTAACTCACAGTTAAGGTACTCGACTTGGGGGAAGGCAAAAAATTGAGGAAAGCTTTCCTGCAAGAAGTTTCTGTGTGGCATAAGCTTGACCATCCCAATGTCACCAAGGTAGTACACAGTTATATGCATCGGTGACCTTTCCTTTTTATATTTGATTCTTCTCATGAACAATGCCACGGTCTGTTAGAATTTCTGAAAGTTTTGCCAAGAACATGATCTGAAACATGTCTCGAAATAATTTTATTTTTGCAGTTCATTGGAGCGACAGGAGGCCGCACGGAAATAACCCTTCAAGTTGATGATGACGAAATTTTGCTACCAAGTAATATGTGCTGTATTGTGCTTGAGTATCTCCCTGGAGGTAATCTGAAAAATTACCTCATAAAGAACCGGCTAAGGAAGCTCCCTTTCGACGTTGTCGTTCGACTCGCACTCGATCTCGCAAGAGGGTACTAAAACTTCTGCCCAAAACATCTCTGAGTCAATTAAATTTGTAGCTGAAATAATTGGATTTCTCTCATAACTCCCTTCTGTTCTCTTTATCTTCTAGGCTGAGTTATCTTCATTCGGAAAAGATCGTTCACAGAGATGTAAAGACGGAGAACATTCTTCTCGATGCGAAACGTACACCGAAGATAACCGACTTCGGAGTTGCCCGATTTGAGGCTTCAAACCCGAACGAGATGACAGGCAAAACTGGAACTCTCGGTTACATGGCTCCTGAGGTAGAATCAGTGACTTGTCGAGCATTTTTCTTCGCCTCGCGATATGTTTATAGTTTCATTAACATGTCACTGTGGTTTCAGGTTTTCAGTCAGAACTCCTACGATCGGAAGTGTGATGTCTACAGCTTTGGAATTTGCTTGTGGGAGATATATTGTTGTGCGATGCCATATCCTAACCTCGGTCCTCTAGAACAAGCTTCGGCCGTAGTCTATAAGGTAACATTATTTCCTCCATTTGATTGTATTTCCTGTCTCTTTTTAGGAGACGATATCGCTTGTAAGACTTTGAAATAACAAACAGAGTTTTGCCTAACAAACAAGTTTCAATCTCGGAACGGAATGCAGAACCTAAGGCCTGAGATACCCCGGTGCTGTCCAAGCTCTCTAGCTAACTTGATGAAGCGATGCTGGAACGCGGACCCCAAGAGGAGACCGGAGATGGAGGAGGTGGTGCAGACGTTAGAAGCCATCGACACGTCTAAAGGCGGCGGCATGATCCCTCCTGATCAATTTCAGGGTTGCTTCTGCTTCTTCAGGCATCGAGGGCCTTGAATCTCACAGCAAATATCAGATTGGAAAGTAGGAAAAGCAGAGAGTACCAGAAATGTAAACATGCGTCAGAATTTCAAGTCGTACATGGCGCAGAAGAAAAGAAGATGTACAGGATAGTCAAGGCCGATATGCAAAGCGGACGTCATTTTTTGTGCTGTTCTCTAGTATTTGAACATAAAATGTGGAGTTGGCTTGCAAGAAACTGTAACACAACAATTAGCTGCACGAACAGGATTCATACATGATCCGATAATGCTACGAACAGAATTCATACGTAATCTGATAGCGCTGATAGCAAAGAGTCGCATAATCAAGGAAAAATCATGGACCCGAAAATGTCATTCCATTAGGCACAAATTGCGCTTATATATATTCTTTCATTTTTGCTTCATCTCCATTTACAAAAGCAATGAATTTGAGAAGCTAACCTCAAGAAGACTAAAATAGCGGACATACTCAATTCTCAATCATCAGCAACTGTCACATTTTTCTCCTATACAACTGAGGAAGCATCTTCAATTGCTTCCAAACTCAGCAGAGACGGTCAGTACTCATTTCCAGGACAACTGATAACAACTTTCTTCCAGTTGTATTTGGTGGCTATAAGACTGGTTTCATGCTATACATATAGGTATCCGCGGGGTGTACAGTACAAATAGTTGTCCCAACGAGAGTGAGATTCTACAGGATTGCAGCTGGAGCCGCCACTAGCACTTCTATTCTCACTTGCACTCTCAAATTCTTTCTTGGTTATATCCCGAATTTTCTGTCTCAAGTCAGATGCTTCTTCAGGCTTAAACCATTGTTTGCCAAACTGGAGCATTCTCTAGCAGCCAAAACACTACGGATCTGAAGCACTTCTATTCTCACTTGCACTCTTGAATTTTATCATGAGTATATCCCGAATTTTCCGTCTCAAGTCAGATGCTTCTTCAGGCTTAAACCATTGCTTGCCAAACTGCAAATAAACAACACAAACCAAGGTAAAAGCTATGTGTACGAAACTGGACCACTAAGAACTCCTCGTTTTCAGGGGTGGGTCTATGTCAGGACAAGCGAGGGCAAATGCACCCACTCAATTTTTAAACAAGGCCTCAACACAATTGGAAATCATTTATTTGCCTTTAGGATTCAAATCAAATCGTTTTTAGCTCAGATCAGTGTGATCTGACGTGGTTTTGCTGAATTGAGGACTACACTAGTGCAGGTACTATCATGCTGAATTGTTCCTCAATTTTGGAGAAGATGGGTTGATGGGGCAAGGATACTCCCATATGCAGGGCTACACTAGTGCAGGTACTCAGTGATTGTGGAGTTGCTGGGGCCTATTTGATGAAGTTTATACGGGATGAATTATCAGAAGGGAAAATATACGGTGCATTCCGAGTGGTTTGGAATGCACCATACATTCTTGTTTTACCACTAAGTGATCAAGATTTTCTATACAACTAGAAAAGATTACAACCAAATGAGCAAAAATCTGTGACGTTCGTCGGTCCAGCAAAACCATCCATGCTTTTTGTGAAGTATAGTTGGTTTTGTAAAATCACTACATTTGATCATCCGGTAGTAATTTTTGAACATTCGATAGTACCTTTTGCACATTTATTAGTGCAAATTGCTAGGAATATATGTGCATTGCAAACCACCGGAATGCACCATAGCGTAACCCTTACTGAAAAAGAAGTTTATAAATGCTACGTCCATTGATGAAAGCAAAGACAGGGCACAACTTTTTCTCAACATCTAATTTTCATTAGGCATCTTCTTCAACACTCAGATTAAATGTTGTAGAACTTTTATACTAACTTGTCATTGGCGACCAAAAAGTTACTGCATTCTTTCTTTGGTTGAGCCCATCGCAATAACAACACTTAATACGGATTCTTTGAAAGTTTTAATTAATCCATACTCTATTTGCTACTAATTTTGGCCCTTTTAAGAATGTAGACGATACTTTATCACAAACAAACTTACTGCATTTTTTGCCCCCAATAGCAAAAAATCCTAGAACTACCGCTGCCTGTAAGAGGGCTGGGAAGGTAAGACTGGACAGAGTTGGTCCCTCAACTTTGGAAAAAATAGATAAGGAAATAAAGCGACATTTACCATATCTAAACCCATCTTTTTCAGCCTTTCAGGAGCATCTTCAATGAAGCGTTCCATAAAGAAAAGGACAAAGAGACCACAGTCATACTCATTTTTCTGTTGCGGGACCTGGTTGGCAGAATGACAGGATACCTGAAGTTAGTCAAAAAAACTCACAAGACGATATGTTAAAAGTGAAAAATGCCGAACACATCTTGGAAACCCCAAGTGGCAACTCTTGGACACTCTTCACGTGTACTCTGAAAACCTCCGCTCACATTTCTTGTGCCCTTACCCAACTAAGAAAAATTAGTGCAAAAAACAAAGTACAGGCACAACTCATGGTTTCTAGTTATCCACAAACCCTCCTATCCTCGCGTACATGCCAGGAGGAAAGCGCCATCAGGCATCACACGCTATCTTCCACAACGTTTACAAGTCCCTCTAGGTTGTCGAATGCAACACCTCTGAGGCTCTTTTGTCCTCAACTCTTATCCAAGTGAAAGACACGCATGTCCAGCAGGACTTGAACCCTGTTACTGTTCCCTTTGGGAGTAACAAGAGGCGCAAACCAGAAGATAAAACATGGCATCTGAGGCAGTCAAGAAAGAAGCTTACCATAATTTTTTTCTCATCGATTCTACGAGGGAGATTTTTCCAGATTTTGTTTGCAATGGGTAGTTCGAAAGGAGCTTCTCCCTGATTGTTCAGATAGTTCCACTCTTCTTTCAGAAAGCTACAGGAAAGTGTGCATAGTTTTAAATTTAAGAATAAAAATAAGAGCTCAAAATGTCTTGCAATAGATATTTAGGTTCTAACAGCTTGTGTTTTACCTCCTCTGAAACATGCTATAATAACAATATTATAGCATATCTGCTCGTCAAGGGTGCAACAGAGTTAACAAATGAAACAAGAGAATGACATCAGTTCCTCGAAGTACATTTGCATTCAAGTTTTCAGAATTGAAGGAAGAAATGCCAAGTAAGATGTTTGATGATATGTTTGATGCGGATGGGAAGTATTTTGTTATCATTAGATTAAAAGAGGTTATCACTTATTTTGCAAACTTTTCAGGGACTCTTTCACCTGGGAAAATCAAGGAAAAAAAGATTATAATTTGTTGTGCACAACAGAATAGCAACACCTAATAGGCTAACAGAGATACAAAATTAGAAGAACATGTCTAGTACATCTTCAACCACTGGTCAGCTAAAACATCCTTTACCTTACCTTTTGACACTATCAAAAACAGATCGACTAGAGTGATATCCGAGAGAATCCAAATGAAGGACGATAGGCCCCGATTCATCTTCTTTGTCTGGAATACAAATAATGACCAAGCTCCAGTGTAGCCTGCATTAATGGTATATATATGTTAACTTCAACCCACATGGGAATAGAAATTAAGACACAAACATGCAGAAGTCGCATGAAAACTGCACAGATGTGAGAAAGAAGGAATTAAATTCCACATAAGCAGCATCCACCAATTCGGGCATTCGTGTCCTGAAAAAGGCGTTCATTTGGTTATTATTAGGCTGCCATGATTTGCTCTCAAACTCTTATTCCTGCCACTCCAATGTGTATTATGGAGGATAAGGTATTGCTATTAAGTCTACATGGCCAAATGCCAGCACACAGAGTTGAACAAACCAATACTACCTTCTCCTCCTCAGTCTCCATGATGGTAAACAAAACTGAAGTCTATAACCCACTTCTATGTGTGTCTTTCAAACTGAACCTGCTATTTGCAGATGTGTTCCTGCGATTCAAACTCGCGGGTGAGAAAACAAAAGTTCTTTTTTTTTTGTTCACCTTTTCATCCAAATGATGAAGCCAAAGCCATGGACGATGATGTTTTAAATGTATGCTGAAATATATTCTTTATCCCATCCTACCCTTGTAAATCATACCTCAACCTAAAGTATTCTTATTCGATAAGCTAATTTTATCTTCACCAACAAAAATATTATAAAAGGCCAAAACATATATGCCAAGTGATGCCTTTTCCGCTTAAGATCCACATAGTATAAGCCAACAATGTCTCACAGAGAAACCATTAATCGATGTGAACATATATGTGCTTATAGACTTCTACTATATATGCTTAAGCTCAAAGCATATTGAAATAACTCAGAATTTCGTATAAAGAGAGCTTCAGAAACATACAAGTATCAGTTATATAGAACTTCAATGTTAACTAAAAAACTTACTGTTCATGTATTGGAAGAAATATGTATGCTTTCTCGAATATGTTCACACCTTTCCACCACCTTCTGAACTTCACAAATAAAGCTTCATTGTCACCCCGCTGCAAATCAAAACAAAGACGAGCATTCATGAGGAATTAGAATGTGGAAGATGGGAGGCAATGAGAAGCATGCAGATAATATGACCATCAGTTTCAACTATATTATTATGAGGTCGTTTTAAAGAACCCAGTTTCTGGGAGCAATATACAGGCAAGGCTCCACTTTACATCTGTGGATATCTTAAGTCAACAAAAGAAGACTGCACTGAAAAGGCTGTACACTCTTTGTATCAAAAGATCTAAAGCCAAATGGATCTGAACACAAATTTCGTGAAGTAGAAACTTGAAGCATTTCTAATACGTCAACACATTACTCTCTTATGCAATATACAAGGTGAAGTTTCCTATATCTCCAAGTGGCACCAAGTTTCTTTTTTCCAGAGAAGGACTCCAGACTTTCCAGTGTTTAATCCTGACACTAACAAGCCATAAGAAATTCATATCTTTTGGCAACAAAAATTGCTCTCAACTTTATAACTCAACAACCTAGGTAGCGTTAGAAAACCATTTGGTTTTACGTTTTTTCTCCAGTTTTGTAAAATGGAGGAAAAAAAAGCGTTTGGCACACAGTTTCATTTTTTTTCCTTCAGTTTTGGAAACCAGTGTTTAAAACAGGACTGTTTTTGAAAACTCTCATTTAGGAGTTCTAGGTTTTCAGTTTTGGTTTTTGTTTTTGTTTTGAGACCACTACCACCCTCCCACCGCCCGCCGCCTACTGCCGGCCGCCGCCGACCGCCAGCCACCAGCGGCCACTAAGGTAGCGTTTGAAATCACTTCTAGAAAAAAACAAAAATTGGAAGTGATTTCAAACAGACCCCTAGGTTTAACTGGAGTTTTACGGTGATTTCTTAAGTCAAAACTAATATTTTGTTTCAATAATTAAAAACAGTAGCCAATGTTAACAAGAGATACCTCTTTCAGGACAGCCTCTTTCAACTTTTTGTAAAAATAAGTGTTGAAAAAATGATAATCACATCTTGCCCTGTCCCGTGGAGGTCTTGGCTGCTGCAGATATCTAGCCAAAAGCAAGCAGCAGTATAGTGAAAACAAGCTGTTAGAGAAATCAGTCCAAATATTAACCCCAAGTTCTGCAAACATAATATAACTGCAGCATCACACCTATATTACAAATGGAACTGATTAAAACTCAAAAGGCTGATAGGAATAGAGTTGGAGTATATAGTTAGTACTTATGTTAACGGTAAAGTGGGTTCAATGCTGCAAACTTAACTGCTCCATCTAACTCTACACAAATTTTCCTCTTTGACTTAGCACATCACCTTGAGGAGACCTAGATGACCGCAATTAATGGGACTTTCAACTACTTAATTTCCAATTAAACCCATATTAATGGTGTGATGCAATATTTTTGCACAGCTGGCTCTATTTAATGCTTAAACTAGAAGGAATGTAAATGGAAAAGTGATACTAAAAAATGACTAGATTCGAAGGGTAAACCCATATTAATGGTGTGATGCAATATTTTTGCACAGCTGGCTCTATTTAATGCTTAAACTAGAAGGAATGTAAATGGAAAAGTGATACTAAAAATGCTTGACTTTTTAAAGTGGACAATTATTTGTAGACATTCCAAAATAGAAAGGGGGACACTTCTTTGTAGTTGGAGGGAGTACTAGATTATACGATATGTCCCTCTCTGTAGAACTAAATTGTTTGACAGAATTTTGGCGGGCAGTCGGAAGTCGATGGAATAGAAGCCAAATGGCAAATATAAATCATGTCTAATCAAGAAATAGAAGTAAAAGGTAATCAAATCTAAAGGCTTCAACTTTCCACAACTGAGATGCTCGGAGAGATTGTACAGATAAACGCATTTTGGTGAAGACCGCATTCATATAGAGTATAAGAAAGTTAGGAGAAAGAGAATAAAGTAGGAAAAAACAAACGGGAGAGGGAGGTGTATAATATTTACAGCCTCTTCTTCACAAGAGAAGGAGGTTAATACATAAGCAAAGAAGGAACAAGAGTAGGACACAACAGTGAGTACTTCTGTAAATCTTAGAGAGAGAGAGAGAGAGAGAGGGAGAGAGAATGGTGTAAGAGTACCAACCCACCCACCTCCCGTTAAGGAAGGGTCTTAAAGAAGACACAGACGTCAAATGTTGTTAAACTCGGCAAAGAGCAATTTTAAGTCATTAAAATTTACAAAATCATTTGCTAATGATATAATCCAATCCAATAGGTAATGATAATAGTAATGGGAAGAAACAATGTTGCACAAAATGAATTCTCAATTCCAGAATAATGCCACATTTTACTCACCGAACCGTATTTGACAGTTATAATTACCTCAAGAACTGACCACTTGCTTTGTTTTTTATAATTCCTTCTGATCTGTGCTTAAGTGCCTTTGGGAGGGGGAGTATCAAAATCAAAATGAGACTTAAAGAAAAATGAAGAGTTACTAAATCTGTAAAGGAAAGCATTAAACATGGAAGTATCGAACAATCGGCAAGCTAAAAAGGCAAGCATTCTGAAGAATAAATTTGTAAACTTACCGGATATAAAAGTTCATAATGGTTGACGACAAATAGCCTTCTGGAGCAAGACATTTTAAATCTGAGTAACAAATTTCAACAGATTCCGGATCCTCCCTATGTTCAAACATAAGTTACAAATTGCTAGTTACGTATAGAAGTATAGAGATTAATCACATCATTTTAAAAGAAAAGTAAGGAAATACCTTGATGGATAATACACCATAATATCTTTCATGCTGAAAAAAAAAATTAGTGCCAATTAATGTCGAGTCCAAGCACATATCAAGCACTAGATGTAAGGTGTATTTACCAGTCATCTACTTTGTCTGCTTGCTCATTTGTCTCTATAAGCTGAGGTTCTTCCTCATCCACGAGAACCAGAGTCTGTCCCTGTTATAACAGACTTTAGTATGCACTTACACGCATTGCTCACAAACCAGTATAATTATTACCGTCAGCAAACATGATCTATTAAGCAGATGAAACATTTAGAGTTAAATCCTTCTGAGTTTCAAACAAAAGTAGTAAAGGAGAACAGCCAAAAAAACATAATTACAGAATACAATGATGATACACTCAGTACCATTTCAGGGAAATAAAAGAACCAAAATAGTAAGAACGTTATAAAAGGCAATCATGGTAGAAAGTGAAAAGAACTTACATTTCTAGGCCTCAATCTATGTGAATGCTGGGATTGAGAAGCATTCCGCCTACCAAAAGGTAAAAGAAATCAAATGTAAGGTCTGGCAAAGTCGATGGGGTTTTTGACACCATGATGACCTACACATTTTTGAATAAATTACGCAGAACACGTCCTAAATTCAAAGAATGTGACGATGATCTATACTAGTTCTAGGAAATAATATGCATCAACGACCAAAATAGTTACCATTGTGCTAGTCAGAGGTACAAAGCATATTACCAAATGACTGCAAAACAAATAATTATTCCAACAAAAAGATTCGTAAAGAGGAAAGGAAATATAAGTTTTAGAAGTAACAGAATGTAGTGTACGATATCAACCAGAATGCCCATTTTTTGTTTTTATTAGTTTATGCCTGCTGATCCTCTTACCTGCACTGTTACAATGTAGGAATGACTATTAGTATGCATTTTAAAGGAAGAGTGGGGTCCTTTGCTTAGAAATAGATTTCTTTCAGCTTAGGGAGAATAATAAAATGACCAAACGCCATATTTATGAATTCATGGAAATATGTCACTTTACTCAATATGCAGCAGGAACACCTCTAAAATAGAAACCAACAGGGCACATATCGTGTGGCCACTACTAGGATTAGTGCTTTATTGAAATTCTAAATATCCATAACAATGCATCTTAGTTGAGTTGAAAAATACTGTCAGATTGAACGTGCAGGCATAAAATAAATAATGGAACTCTAGAATCATAAGACAACTAACAAGTGTCCTAATTGGGAGGAAAGAGGGAAGATAGATTCAATTAACAGGCATAAAAAATATAGCTCTAGAAACATGTGAAACAAGTTTTCAAATCGGGAGAAACGAGGAAAGATAGACAAAGTTCATGCTCCATTATTTACAGTGACATCATAAAACTTGTCTAAAATCTTGTATATAGATTCTGGAAGACCAAAAACAAATGCATAACCAAGTGAGGGAAACGTGTGTACGTTGAGAAACTATCTGACAAATTTCCCCCAAAATGGCGAGGAGAACTGGTAGAAGAATGCTTGCCCTTTTGATCACCATTTGGCAGGCTTTGTTTATCAACATCAACAGAAAGAGTACTAGGGCATTGAAAGGGAGCTTGTCTTGAAGAAACGGAAGTCTTGTGTCTTCCCCTTGGCGAGAATTGTCCATTGAGTTTCGTTCTCCGGCGATTTTTTTTACAGGGAGCCAAACAAGAAATTTCATTCTCGAAGGCACTGACAGTCCTTGAATCCCTCTGCTGTGCAAGTTCAAAAAAGAGAAAGAAAGGCATCCACTGCGTGGTTATAAAGGGCTCGAAAAACCAGAGGGGAAGGGGAAGGAAAGGAAGCCAAGTTGAGTAGACAAACATACATCTTCGTCCAACTTCATCCATAAACGTGAGCCAAATTTCGAAACTGGCGCCCCCCCACTAAGTCCATTAGATGCACCTAAAAAAGGAAAATGTTTCAAGTACTATCTTGTACCACTAAATTAGAAAGTGTAGATAGAGTGCAAAAGACATAGTATCTGAGCTTCCTTGCATACCTCAGCAACTACCACACAGAATCACTCGTAATACAAACAAGGTAATCTGAACCATGGGAGAAAAGATAGAAACTGAAACACCTTATCATGTTGTCAATTATGTTCTACTTTAGTCATTTTGGAGGGATATTGGACATCGCGAATATAGCCCATGGCAAGATACTAAAAACCCTATATAGAACAGTTTGCCTTGAATTCTACACGAAATCTGAGTTTTGCTACAACAAGAGACAAGGTAAAGATTTGGCTTTTCACATTAGAGTGTATATGCACATAAGTAGCAAAATAATAATGATTTCTTCACTAAAAAGACAGACGAAAACTGCAACTCAAAATAAACACTTTGTACAGTTTTCGGGAAGATTATCATTGAAGACTTAAGCTACTTTACGCAAAATATATTAATGAATTGCAAATTTTTGCTGAAAATAAACTCAAAATCTTGTTATGAAAGTAGAGGACTAACGTGATCATGTACATAATTCAATTTCTCTGGGAAGTTGAGGTGGCCTCTGAGAAAGTACAATATCTCTATGCAGGGAACAGTTGCTATCAACCAACTAGAATTTGTTCCACCTAAGGTGCTAAATAATTTACAGCATGGGGGCAAAACAAATATAACAGCTGAACATCGCATATTGTTCCCCAATGCCTTGACATATGACATTGGCATTTGATAGACAAATCAAAGCTAGGCATATAAAGAAACGGCACTACTGGTTTGGATTAACCTGGATTCGTGGTTGATAAACCAAAAAGCTGATACTAAGACTGAGGGCAATGTAACTACTAAATAGGGGGCCATCTGACTGCCCTGCCCCCACGTGTTGTAGGAGGATAGGAGTGACCCCATATTTTTGTAAACAAAAATATCTTCCCTATATATCTGTAGGATATTACATGTACAATCAACGCATATACTTATATGCATTCGTACATATACATACACACATACACATGCTCCCTAAGAATCTGCATATTCTCTTCACGCCTCCCTCTCCAACGATGTTGCCTGTGAGCCATATGACCATATCCAACTCCTTCGCCTTGGAGAACTCCAGTGCATTAATACACTGATCCAGCTATTTGCACTTGATTCAAACAGAAACACTTTTTTGAGACGCTGAGTTACCAGTCGGTCAGTTACACATTTTTCGGTGACGTGATGCCAGTGAGATCCATGGATCCCTGACAGTTTCTTTCAATGTTTTCAAACCGGCAACTTAGATCTGTAATTTTGGACGAGGAAGGAGATAAAAATGAAATACCAATTTTACCCCCTCCCCGCCCTCCATATCATAGACGCGCACACATGTATATGAATACTAGGGGTTGTCGGCTTACGAGAGTGTGCAATTTAGATGATATATACAAATCTAATATATTTATGTGCATACATGAATATATACACATGTATAGGTATGGGGGCTGATCCACATCCAACACTGGACGTTTTACTATTTTCCCTACGCATCTCTGCAGTCCACATCACGCAATGGAGGGTTGATATGCTATTTTTTTACAAAAGTTACTAACCACCCCTAATAGAGCTGTTAGCACCTCCCTCCCTCCCTCACACACACCCACCCACCAGATGGACAGGCAACCTGCAACCCCTGTCGACCATACTGCCACCACAATCTACAAAACCCCGCCATCACCAACCTACAAACACCCGCCTGCATCATGAACGCCAGCCGCCGCCGCCACCTGCCGACCACACTAGCTTTACATTTAAAAGGTAGATAGATTTTGATGCCCCCCCCACAGACACCTCCCAGATGGACAGGCAACCTGCAACCCCCTGTCGACCATACTGCCACCACAATCTACAAAACCCCGCCATCACCAACCTACAAACACCCTCCTCCATCACGAACGCCAGCCGCCGCCGCCACCTGCCGACCACACTAGCTTTACATTTAAAAGGTAGATTTGATGCCTCCTTACATCACTCACAGCCCCACCCCACGTCTCACGTCAATGTTGTGGAACCACTACAAAACAAGCTTGAGAACCGTTTACGACCATCACAACCATTGCCACTCTCCCTTTATTTTCATTCTTATCTCCCTTCATTCTCAATCATCACCGCGACACCCATAACATATGCCTTTACATAATTAACATCAATCAAAAAGATGGATTTGATTGCAGAATTTCAAAACCTGAAATTGCATTCAATTGAAATAAATCCCAAACTAAAATTTAAAAAAAAAAAGCGATGCTTGTGATGGCTGTAGCGCTAGAGGCGACCACTTCGGCAGCCATAGGACCTGAATCTGCCAGTAGTTTGTAGGCTCGCTGGGGGGATTGGTGGTGACGGTAAAATGATGGTGGACTGTGGTGGGGAGAGGCTGGTGGATGGGGCAGTTGGATAGGGGTCTTTGGTGGGTGGGTGGTTGAGGCGGTCAGATATGGTGCGTGGGTGTGACCACCGGCTATTATGGGTAGTGGCTGGCAGTGGTGGGTCTTCAAGATTAGTCGTGATGGAGGTGGGGGTTTGTATGTTGGTGGTGGCGGGGGTTGGTTGTAGCTTCGGAGGGCTCGGTTGCAGGTGGTTGTGGCGGAGAGGGATTGGTGGCCGCAATGTGGCCGACGACGTCGCTGCAGGTTGGTTGTGGTGGCGGGTGTTGGTTCCCCATCTGTTGCGAAGAGGGAGGAGGGAGGGAGGGGGGCGGGGGTGGGGCAGAGTTGTAAAATATTTGCAAATTTGCTAACCAGTCCTCTTAAGGGCGGTTAGGCGAAAATTTTTAAAAAGAAAAGCATCTCAGTCGTCTATCGCGTGACGTGAATGGCTGAGATGCGTGGAAAAATAGTAAAAAATTCCAAAGTTGGATGTGGATTAACCCCCTTATATATATACACATAAAGATGTGTATATCAATATCTATGTATATAAGAATTGACAAAACATACATTATGGGTACATAAAAGGGGACAAGGAGTTTACCATGAAAATGGAGACCGAAAAATGTAGTAGAAATATTGAAAATTGGATATTTGGTTAGGGCGGTTGGATCAATGGGGATGCAGAAGAAGTTTCTATTACAGTGGGGTGGGGCAAATATGTATTAGACATTGAAGAATTTCCAACAATGACCTTGATTAACTTTCCTTTAATATGAAGTTAGTATCGTATGAAGGGGCATAATTGAATTCAAAAAATACTTCACAAGAAATGGTGCTATCCCTTCGTAATAGCATAGATAGCTCCCAACAAAACTTGCAAGCATACCAGTCAAAATCTTACCAACAGAACTGGAGCTATGGGATTGTTTGGGCTTCTCGCATCCATCATTGCCCTGTTCAATAAAATCAAGACAAGAATAATCAAAGTCTAACATTTACTTCACTAAAGCATAAGATTATCACATCTACATGTACTCCAATGAAGAATAAATTATGATCGAAATCTAACACGTACTCTACTGAAGCATGTTGGAACGCACTCAGTAGATTCCACTAGGAAGTTTAAGGGAAGTGTGGTCAACTTAATACTACAAGCGACTTGCCATAGTATCAAGGACCTGCTTTTCGAGTCTCCCAGCTTGCGACAAGGCACCTACTCACCTTACGTGTGTGCCCCATTGAGCACTTTACTATGCTTATTATGTCGCTTAAGAGTGCCATGGGGAAGCAGGGTTCTTGCACACAACCTATGCATGATATGCTGGTTTCTGAAGAAGCATAACATTCAAAGCATTCCTTTGTAATGGCGTAACTTCAAAATTAATTTGCCTATTTTGCAGAGGTAAGCTTTCGTCAAATAGTTTTAGCCTCCACAATTGTCTGTGTAGACTTATAATGCTCAAACTTTTCAAGACAGGTCGGGTTTCCCTCATGCTCCAAATTACTGACAATCAGTTCTATTAGTTGTACATACTTCGTACCAGTGAGACTTTTCTACCAATAGATTGTGGTCCTGCATGAATTAGCGACTACAAAACATGAAGCTGTGGTGCTTTAGATGGGGCATTCTGCTCCCACTTAATAAGACAGGCAAATTTCTTCCACCTTCTAGTTCTACAGAACCCTTTGTTCTTTGACACCTTCAGTGGTCTGCTTTATAACCACCACATTAGCCCCCATAGCCAGGAAATCAAGTAATTCAAAGCACAGAGTTCTCACTGGTCATTAAATTTGCCACCATCTACTACTTTGACATTGTGGCACTGTATGCAAAAACATGCATACATATCTAGTTGGTCCACTCTTGACATACATACAAATATCATATAAGTTCCTTAAAAAACCTGCTGCGTTGAAAGAATAAGCGCATCCGACTAAGGGTGCCCTCGTCATTCACCTTTCCACACCAACAGAGTTTCCATTTTGTGCTCTGCATATACGAACTGGATAGATCCATCAGGTAAAGTAGACCTTAACTACAACTTCTGGGAATAAAACAAATGGAACAATCAAAAGGACAGGCCACCCTGTCTATGAGCCAAAAGAAAACGGATGACTACACCCCACACCCCTTCAAGTTATCATCTACAGGTTGAATCCATGTAGAATAACAAAGCCAAGGCTGCCTGCCTGACTGATTTGATTCTCCTGTGAAAACAATCCTATTCGCAACAACTCAAAACAATGCTGCCTGCCTGAGCTCAGCGTGCCCCTGTGATTCTTAATGTATATATGCTGCCAAAATGCAGTCGCAGTAGAAATACCTCGACTGCTTACCTGGCATACTCTGCAGCTTACCTTGATTTTCCAGAATTAATTTACTATAAGCCCTAATTTGGGAATCTAACAAAAAGATCATACAACCATCATCGTTCCCATGAGCTACAATATGCAATCTTTGAAGCACAACACTCCCTCCGCTGCAAAAATATTGATCGCAATTAACTTGTACGCATATTAAGGATTTAAGTCATAAATTTTACGTTTCCCATTCTACCCCACATGTCTTGTATTATTAATCTTGTTTCTCCCACACTTTTCTTCATCCTTTAGAGTTTCTCTCTCCAGAACTCCGATACCAAAAATTTTCTATTCAGCAACTCAATCCATTCTCTCACTACAAAAGCGGACCCCAAAATTTTTGAAAGATTTAACATTTTGTTTCTAGGTCTAAGCTTATGAATGATAATGATCAACTTACCAATTAAATATTTTCAAACATGGATTACTAGATTATGAACAGAAAATTACAAACATGGTTCAAAGGTTCAAATTCCGGTGAGCCTTCGTCACTGCATTTCTGAACTTCAAAATTAACCAATTCACAACAAAGTCGGAGTCAAAAGCCTTTAACAACCCAAAATTCCATAACCTTACAGACTTGTTTCTCTTTTTTTTTGATTCATAAGAACGAGGAATTTGTCAGCTATGAGTAAAATTTTGGTCTTCGTCGGTGGCTTTCATTGTCAACTGTTACTGGTGCTTTTTCAAGATGCCTTACCACGCCTAGGGTTGCCAACACTAGCTTATTAGCCGTTTCCACTTGCCTACTCGTCTGCATAGGCATCCCACCTAAGTAACCTGCTTGTCACCTGCTGAACATATACTCTCACATGGTCTCACCTAGTCACATCTAGTCTCGCCTAGTGAGTTGCCTATGTGCAGCACAGCACCACAGCCGCCTCAAACCACCTCTGTAACCATCACCAATATTGCCCAATCAACAACTATGCCGAAGATCCTCAAACATCACTACAGCTTTCAAAAACCAACATGTAGCTTTGACAAATAATCACGTCTAAGTTGATTAAATCATGTATAAGACTAAAAGGTCTTCTATAATCAAGTCAAGACTTAAATCTGAAAGTAGATATCAAAACGGTTGATCTCTTACTCGGACTTGTTGATGGTTGCATGGTTGCAGCAATGGTATGAAGGCTGCTGCAGTGATCCAGGGAGGAGCAGTGGTGATGGGTCAGAGATGAGAGTACAATGACTACTTATGGGCAAGAGGTAGAGAGAGAAAGATAGGATAAAAGGGACATGGAAGCGGGAGAGTTGATCTTGGTGGTTGATAGACTAAGGGGTTGAGACTGAAGAGAAAAAGAAGGGAGGGAGACCAGATGGAAAGAAATAAAGAAAGAGGGTAAATATGGCAGATGATTAAAAGAAAAAAAATGCTTTCAGTACCTAGAAAGTGATCAATAACTTTGCGACAGCCAAAAAGGAAAAGTGACGAATATTTTCTAACAGGGGGAGTTATATATATCAGTATGTAATACTCTAGCGTCGAATATGCATAATCATCAGCATAAGAACCTCCAACTCTCTATTTTCAATTATTCCAGTATACCCCATCTTTAAAAGCACTGGGGCTCAACAGAACTATCTTGTAAACTATGAAACTTGGTTCCTCTATGAATGACATACACAAACACATAAGTTAACCGATTGAGGATGAGCCTTGGCGCAATGGCAAGGTTGCTCCATTGTGCCTTAAGCGTCACAGGTTCGACATACAGAAAAGCCTCTTCAGCAATGGCACGAATAATGCTGCATACATTCCCAAAAACCCGTGGGAGCCTCGTGTGCACTGCGCTAGCCCTTACATGTTACTTAGAACCTCTTCACTTGGCATAGTAGAACTAAACTTAATCATCCCCACCAGAATGATGCACAACTTCCCCTTCGACATATGCAACAACCGAACGGACATTGCAAGAACACTACCCCCTCCGTTTCATGATTTTCGTCCTCTTTGACTTTCTTCCAATTCCTAGGAATCTGAACATGTAAACACTATGTTACTCGTTGTTTTCACCCTAGTATGACTTATCAGACTATTCTCAAATGATCAACATTTACTATTTGAGTTTAACTCCATTTTTAGATGCTCAAATTCTATCATAAGAGTTCAAAAAAAGACAGAACGGACAAAAACTACCAAAAGGACGGAGTACCAGAAGAGGAGCTAAGCTTGTACGAGGGGGGGCTAATGTACCCCCTCAAATTTTGAAAAAAAAAACTTCTCCTCTCAGTTTCACGCAACCGGCGACCATGCAACCTCTCAAGTCTCACCGGCCACCGCCCTTGCTCACAGTCACCAGAGGCGATGAAGTGACGATCTTCTACAGTCAGTCGCACATTCTCTCTCTCCTCTCCTCTCAGTTTCACGCAACCAGGCGACCTCTCAAGTCTTACTGTCTCACGGCCACGGGCGGCGACAAAGTGTCGAAAGTGACGATCTCAAGTCTCACCGTCTCACCGCCCCTGCTCACAATCACCGGCGGCGACGAAGTGACGATCTTTTACAGTTGTACTTCTACAGATCTAGATCTGGGATGTCTACAGTCTACAGATCTAGCCTAGATCTAGGAGCCAGCGGCGACAAAGTGACGGACGACTCACTGTCACTAACGACCTCACCTCAACTGGCTCCGGCGACAAACAATCTTCAGTCTTCTTCAGTCTTCACTCCACCAGCAACCAAGAACCCACCGCCGGTGACAAAGGGTATGTTCCCAAATCCCACTTAAAGTCCGAGGAACTATTGATTTCTTTTAGTAGCGATTAGGGATATCTGCTTATACCATCTTTAAAGTGAAATTTCTGGATTGGTCATGTACAGATTTTTTCTTTTCATGAGATGTTATGACCTTGCATCTCTTGAATCTGCGTGGGGGACTGACTACTGAATCATCTTCACTCTAAAATAAGATCTATTGAAACTGTATGGCGTATGACTAATAGCTTAAATTTTAATTTGAAACTAATGCTTCTTGCTGCTGAGCCTCTGCTTTAATCTTCTTGTATCGGTGTATGTTCGTTGTTATTAGATACTTGTTTTTACTTTGTTAAGTTTCCGCAAGAGCTGACTAGGACCTGTATCATTTTAGAGATTGCAGATCTAATATTAGGGACAACTCTGCACACTTTTAGGTGTGCACAGTTAATAGGTATAATGTCGGTGATCACTTAGGGTTTTAACCGGTAGAAGATGGGTATCTTACCCGAAAGGTAAGTTTCAGTAGAAAATGTAATTCTTACACCGATTCCGATTTGATTCATACCTGAAAACTGAGCAATGAAGATTTAATGCATGATAATTCCTAGTTTTTACTTTTGTTTTGTGCTCTAGGACTTTTGTGATGTTATCTATCCCTTGTTCCCCTTACTTAAGTACCCAATTGGATTGAGATATCGGATATGTGTATTTTTAACAATTTTTGTCTCATTTGAGCATTGATTATTTGATTGATAATTTTAGGTTCTTAATTGTGCATTTGAGAATTGAGATTATTAATTGATGATTTTAGGTTGTTAATTGTGCATTGAGCATTTGACAATTGAGATTGTTGATGGCGGATGGGACCCAATTGGATTGAGATATCGGATATGTGATTTAGTTAAATGGTGGGTTGAAATTAGTTTCACGCGATGATGAAACATGACTGGAAACGTAAAAAATATTTTTAGCACCTCCGCCCCTGCGGAGTACTGAATAAGAATAAGAATGACATTAAATTACACTAACTAGACAAAGCCCTGATAACCCTGATGTTCCCATTACACCAATCCTACATTGTAATTTCAGCGTTAGAAAACCCTAAAAAGTAAACGGTAAAATTTTAACAACCGGCAGTGCAAAGAAAAGGCAAAACCTTGGCGATTCCTCGAAGCCTCCTCCGTTCCATCTCGGCTTCATACCGCTTCAAAGTGGCCCGGAGCTTATTGCCCCTGTCGGGCAAATTCGAGGGCATCGTGCTGCCGACTAGGTTCCTGAACCGACGGATTTTAAAGTCAAGCGTTTCATCCGACATGCATGTCTCCTCGCCGTGGGGTTCCGGCTCGGCGTCCGCCGCGGACAACGGTTCCTCCGCCGCCCCTGCGGCAGCGGCGGAGGGCACCACCACCAGCTGCGGCTCGGGGCCGGCGTCTGTGGAAGGCAAGAGGAGTTGAAAGTCAAGGGGGATCCCCCCCTTTTTCCTCTTGTTCTCGCCTTCCATGCATGAAAGTGCGTGTATGTGTAACTATGTGTTCATGCCACAGTGTGTATTCTCACGCAATAATGGCGGAACTGAATTTGTCTAGTACGGCCAAATGCTCTCTGGTGTAGTTGGCATCAACACTAATGGAGACTTTTTGGCAGTGAAGTGAGGTGAGATGAGATGAGAAACGTAAAATGCCATTGCTAAATGCCAAAGCCCAAAAGCTACGTGAGGCGACGTGTTACTAAGCTCGGTGTGGGCCAATTCCAGCCCAAGTATATGAGCTCTAGGTTGGGCTCTTGGCTAGAGTTGGGCTCGCGTCGTATTTCTAATTTTTCAAATTTTTGAATAAATTCACGTCAACCTATACATTGTTAGAGATAATTTTTACATGAAGACGGATGAAAGAGTGACTCACGATCAACTGAAAAAGAAGAGTAAGTTCAACGAAGCATTGACAAGCAAAATCAAATGGAAGATCTTCCCACGGAAGATTGTGTGGGGGACCAAGATGGAGTCATCAAGGATAGCCCAGCCTAAATCCAAATCTATTAGTAAGCAAAGCAGTGGAATAGGTAGCAGAGACGTAGCTGAGTCAACCCCCAAGACCAATGCCTTCTGTTGATATATGTCTTGTATTTATGTCCCACATCGGTTACTCACAGAAGGTTGCAACTTGACCCTTAGTATATAAGACATCTTGTCCCACATTGCTTGGAGAGAGAAAATCCCTGCTTTCTCTAAGTATAAGTAAGGTGTCTTGTATTGTGTTCAAGGGCAAGAGAGCAGAGTCTTTCTTTGAGTAGGAAAAGAAATAAGAGTCCTTTGGGAAGGCCAAGAGAGAAGAGTTCTTCTCTGAGTAGGCCAAGAGAGAAGAGTCATTCTCTGGCCTTCCCAAAGAAGAGTCCTTCTTTGGGAAGGCCAAGATAGAAGAGTCATTCTCTGAGTAGGAAAACAGTTGAGAGATACACGTGAGGGAGCGTTGTAAATCTGACTTGTGCATAGTGGATTTGAGTTCTCTCATATTTCTTGTGTTTTCTTATTTGGTTATCGTGTTCTATACATATTTATCTAGAGCGATTTCGTAACAAGTGGTATCAGAGCTTCTAGGTTTATTTTTTGGGCAAAATTGAAATCGATTTGAGAGGATAAATATGTAGACAACACGACCATGAAGTATGCCTGTGACAATTCGATGGGAAGACGAATTTTGGCATATGGCAGAGCATGGTAAAGGATTTGAGCAGTGCGACAGGGGATGCATGCATGAGAAGCGAGCTCTAGGCACTTGGAGAGCACTTGCAGTGGACTGTAGCAAGTCAGGTGGAGCTAATCTTGAACAGATTAGATGACTTGGAGGTAAACAGTCGATTGGCTGTGCAGCGGAAAGTCGCTGTGTTCCCAGAGGAGCTAGATAACTTGATCGATGAGAGGGTCGCCCATTTTACCAAGTGGGAGGTGCAAACAGCGCAAGGACCTCAAGGGACAAGTCATGGAGCTCCAAGAAGAACTAGCTGCTTGTAAGAAGGAGCTTACAAGAGCTACGAGGTAGGGGTGTATCGCAATGCAGCTAAGAAGAAAGAAAATGCCGAAGCCGAGATCGTACTATGGAGCGAGAGAGGCGAGGCAGGTGGATAACTTCTTTTGGCACTTGGACCGGTACTTTGAAGCCCTTGACATTGACGAGGAGAAGGTACAGTGGACTGTCACAAGTCAGGTGGAGCTAATCTTCAATAGATTAGATGACTTGGAGGTAGACAGTCGATTAACTGTGCTGGAACGGAAAGTCGATGTGTTCGCGAATGAGTTAGATGACTTGATCAAGGAAAGGGTCGCCCATTTCACCAAGTGGGAGGTGCAACGGCACAAGGACCTCAAGGGACAAGTCATGGAGCTCCAAGAAGAACTAGGTGCTTATAAGAATGAACTTACAAGAGCTACGAGGCAGGGGTGTATCGCGGTGCAGCCAAGGAGAAAGAAAATGTCAGAGCTGAGATCGTACGCTGGAGCGAGAGAGGCAAGGCAGGTGGATAACTTCTTTTGGCACTTAGAGCGGTACTTTGAAGCCCTCGACATTGACAACGAGGAGAAGAAGGTGCATATGGCAGTCATGTACCTTATGGATACAACTGCCTCGTGGTAGAGGCATCGCTACACGGATGGGTGAGATGTCAAAATGTGGGAAAAGTTCAAGCGTGAACTACAAAGGCAGTTATATCTGGATAGCGTTGATGATAAACCTTCGACGGCTGAGGCAGAAGGGAGAATCCACGAGTATGTTAAGGAGTACTCGGCTTTGATGCTCAAAATACCAGAGATGTCCGAGAGGCAGCGACTATGCTTCTTCTTTGACGGGTTGCAGTATTGGGTTGCCACAGAGTTACAGCGAAGGGAACCTCATGACTTGGCTTCTGCCATGATGATTGTCGAGAGGTTAGGAGACTTCAAGCAATGTAAGAGGCTGAGATCTCTAAGGCACGAGCGTGCCAAAGGTAGGGGAGACGGTAGGTCGAAGAGTGGCTCGCCCAAGGCAACCGATGATGAGCGGAATGAGGACGAGGGACGTCGTCGCCATCACAAAGGGGAGAAGAAGCATGGAGGGAAGTTGCAAGCAGAGTGACTCTCGTGACTACAAGGCTCATGGGGGCTAGAGGAGGATGCTTCTACGGTGCAGATCCACATTGCGGGAGGTATTGCCTACACAAGGAAGTCATTAAGAACGTCGATTTGAGGACCGGCAGATGGACATGGAAGGCCGACTTCAAATCATCGACATGGATGAGTTTGGGGTGGTGCTTGGGATGGACTTCATGAAGAAGTCGAGCACTGCGCTCAATCCATATTGCAGGGTGATGATGATGATAGTAGGTAAAGAAGGCCAACTGGAGTGGATGATCTCGTTGGTGTCCAAGGATGGGGCCAACCCACGTAAGGGGATTACTGTGTTACAGCTGGACGAGGGATTGACGCTATGCTACTTTGAGTGGCAGATGGGGCCGAGGACCTACGCAGTTGATATGCTCACAAAGACGATCACGACAGAGAAGTTCAAGCATTGCTTGAACTTGATTCATCTTTTTCTTGCTGAGTTCAAGGTGGAGTGCATTCCTACCTTTAAAGGGGATGCAAGGTGGAGTACATAAAGAAGGTACTGAAGGCATATTTCACTTTTCTCATGGAGTGGTTTGTTAATACAAGCCAAGGTGGAGATTGTTGATATATGTCTTGTATTTATGTCCCACATCGGTTACTCACAGAAGGTTGTAACTTGACCCTTAGTATATAAGACATCTTGTCCCACATTGCTTGGAGAGAGAAAATCCCTGCTTTCTCTAAGTATAAGTAAGGTCTTGTATTGTGTTCAAGGGCAAGAGAGCAGAGTCCTTCTTTGAGTAGGAAAAGAAAGAAGAGTCCTTTGGGAAGGCCAAGAGAGAAGAGTTCTTCTCTGAGTAGGCCAAGAGAGGAGTCTCTGGCCTTCCCAAAGAAGTCCTTCTTTGGGAAGGCCAAGATAGAAGAGTCATTCTCTGAGTAGGAAAACAGTTGAGAGATACACGTGAGGGAGCGTTGTAAATCTGACTTGTGCATAGTGGATTTGAGTTCTCTCATATTTCTTGTGTTTTCTTATTTGGTTATCGTGTTCTATACATATTTATCTAGAGCGATTTCGTAACACCTTCCTTCAAAGAAATGGTTATGGGGGTCCGCTCAAAAGATGTGGGGATCAGGGTGGCCTTGGATGTAAATCTTGAACAAGATTCAAACTTTGCAAAAGAGTAGGACGACCATCAATCCCAATCATTGAATTACCTATGGAGCAGACGGTCGAATCCGTGTACCTTAAAGGGTGGGGTCCTCGTTAATGTTTCAGTTGCCATTGTCTAAAAAAGCGAGTTGAAAAAATGTGTAAGGTGAAAGGAGGATTTGAACTAATTGATCTAGGGTAAGATTATTATGAAGCTAAACGGATTTGCCTTGAAGATTGGGAAAGAGCTCTCAGTCAAGGTCTGTGGTTAATAGCAGACCACTACCTTCGCCTTTGTTGTTGGATTCCAAACTTTATATATATATATATATATATGTATGTATCAGCAATTATGCTCACACTAAGAACCCTGCTAGATATCACTAACACATATAGAAACAGGACCCCATTTTCATAAAGCCAACCTTAGTGACTATACAACCTACCCTCATAGATAAACCTGATTTGAAAATTGACCCACCACGACATCGTAAAGGAGACCTGCTATACTCTCAACCAAAAAACAAATGGACCAGTTCAGTAAAAAAAAAATGACCTGTACAACATGGCGAAAACATTTTATCAGTACCCTGTTTCTTCACCAATTTATATCCCTCCAAGAATTCTAATAGGGAGAAGATGACATGGAAGACGTTCACAAGGGAGGCTAGTAATATGGATGGAGATTTCAATTCATAAGGATTTTCGCGTGGTGATCCCAATGGAGAAACGGTGGACAAATGAACTTGTCCACAACACCATTATGATATATTACTACTAGGGAATGCCTAACCCCAACCCCCCTTTTAATCAGATTTGTGCATAATATATTTTGGAATACGAGAGGAGCCGGAAAACGAATATTCATTTGAAATATTTTTATTATTTTTTAGATGTTTCGCGCTGAAGTTGTGGTTATTTTGGAGACCCATGCCCGTCTTTGGGAAACAAGAGCGCACATGACAGCAAATAAACTTGGATATTATGTCTTCCGTATTGTGGACTCTTTTTCTGGAGGCATTTGAATACTATGGAAATCAAAAGTCATCAAGGTAGACATCCTTTTTCTCACCTCAGAAAGTTGATCCCCTCTTCACCCAAATTCACTGTAATTGAATTGAGGAATGGCTCTGCTCTGCCATTTACGCAAACACCAGTAAAGAAAAACGGGATTTTCTCTAGAATGGCCTCAAACAAATAGCCCAATCAAACCCCATCCTCTAGTTTTTTGCCAGAGATTCCAATGAGGTTGCAAAACAAATGGAAAGGCAAGGAAGTCGACCTAAAAGCTTCAATCGGTATACAATTTTTAACTATGTGATCAGGGGCTGCAATATTTTGGGTTCTAGGTATTCACATGGTCAAATGGGCAAAAGAACTGGAACATGATTTGAGATAAGTTAGGTCGTATCCTTGCTAATCCTAATTCGAGTGAAATGTTTCAAGAGGCCATGGTCAGGCACCTCCCCAAACTCACTTAGACCATTGACCCTTTTGATTAGACTATTTTGGCCTTCCAACTATCTCATCTCAAGTAGTAAAAGACCTTCTGATTTCGTGTTTTAATTGTTGTCGTACTTTTAAATTAACTTTTCCTAGGAAAAGCCAAAGTAGGTAATGGTTAGAATGAAAGCATGACGTAGTTTAAGGAAGAAATTAGACGCACTAATTTTTATCTAAATACTATCATTTATGGTAAAGTATGTCAAAAAATAAAAAAAAATCACTTAATTTTCAAGATTTTTGGGGTGGCCATGGCACCCACTTGCCACTCCTTTTATATGCCCTTGATTGTCTGGCTTGCATATATGTATATTCAGCGTTCAAATGCAGTATTCATTGTGATAATTGATGCATCACCGAGTGTTAAAATATGTAAGATTTTCTACAGTCTTTGACATTACAAATAACTTACAAGAAACTTGTCATGCTAATTGGTTTCATGACTCTAGTCAAATAGTATCCAATTACCTACTTTATATTACGATTGACATAAAGTGACATTATATAAGCGCTAATGATGAATTAATGGCATAATGAGATTTGTTTATCATAATATTGAGGAGGATTAATAGCAAACTATTTCATGTACTTTACACATTTTCTCGTGTCTCTCCTTGTATTTTCAACTTCAATAAAAGTGTCCCTTCAATCTCAATAAGCATTACAAATAGGCAGAACCTAAAGCCCGTAAAGTTTTTGGCGTAAAGTGTACACATGTAAATCAGACGCCCTTTTTCTCATGGGCAAACTGATACAATCACCAATACCAACCACTGCCTACCACCACCAATTAGAACGACCTTACCTAGCACCAACGACCAACACCCCCAAAATGTGATGTATATTGTTCTCTTTGTGACCTACCTCCGTTGCCCATGACGATCCCTCATGTTAACCCTATGATTATTTAATATAGGATTTATATTTGAATTGTTAATAACTAACATTTGATGATTATATTGTTTAACATGCATTGAGTTCATGAAGTAACAGGTACAATCTCATTCCCATAAAAACGGACAATTAAATGAGTAATTGATCAAAGACACTCAACGGAACACATCAAAAATAGAATACTTCGGTTGAATTTTTCAATGCTTTTATTTCTCCCTTTGTAACTAGATATAGAGAGAGTTGATCATATCGATGACTGTGACCTAAAAATTTGTTCATAGGTTTCCCTTGTATGCATAAAAATTTTTAATACTTTGAAAATAGGAAAAATTATTTTTTCTAGAATACAATCGACTGCATTATAATGCAGTCGACTGCAATAACTTCCAGTATCCTATTACAGTCGACTGCATTGGAATACAGTCCACTACAATTGAAAATTTTAAATTTTCAACGGCTACTTTGAAAATACAGTCGACTACAATGGTGTAATACAAACGACTACGTTTACCGTTTGGTGCATTAAATGCCCTACATACTTCTAAACGGTCATATTAATTTTCACAACTATATAAACTTATTTTGAGCATAATTTTGATTCATCAATTGCATTCAAAGCCCTCTTATCTTGCATACATTTAAAGCTCAAAGCTATTATTCAATCTCTCTTGGTTTTCATTATTTTCTCATCCAAATCAAGAGAGCATTTATTGTGAGTTTACATTTGAGAGATATACAATTTCATAAGTCATTATACACTCGTCTCTATTATTCTAGAACTTAAACTTGTACCCATCTACTTCTTAAGAGTGAATCTTTGTACACAATACTTCATCTAAAGTTTCTTATATCAAAGATTGGGGTTGTCAAGCTTTGGAGCTTTGAGATTACCAAAACTTGTTCTTAATGTAGGCATAGCATCAATGGATTGAAAGATGTTCGATCTTGACCCGTAAAGAATATCATTCTAGTAGATTCTATGTCAAGGAACTTCCTTAAAGGGGTGGATGTAGGCTTGAGGGTAATTCGAGCAGAGCAATCTAAGCCTCAAGCGTCAAATATCTCTAAACATTTTCTCTTTACATTATGCCTTATACTTGTGTTGAGATTGATTAATTTGCTTGTTTGAGATATTATGTTTGAGGTTTTGAGTTTGAGTTGTCTAAGTGTTCATCATAGTTTTTCAAAGTTTGTTTGTGATTACTTGTTAATCTTTTAAACTAGTCTTAAAACCCTATTCAACCCCCCCACCCTCACCCCTGGTTATTTTATTGGTTTCACCTCACCTTGACAATTTTTTGATAAAAGAAAATATCAAACGGATGCACACAAAAAGGCCTAATGGCACGAGAAATTATGCCAAACCCTGTAGAAATTCATTCTTGGGATGACACCTAATGGAATCCCAAGGCAACAAGCTAATATCACATAAACCATAAGAGCAAAAAATGGTGTAATGTAGGCAGCTTCTAAATTGATGGTAGGGGGAAGGGGGTGATTGGTTGCGGAGTAGTGGTGGTTGTGGTGTTGTAGTGGTGGCGTTGATGGCTAAAGGATGTTGGATGTGATCGTGGTTCCTGGTGTACGGATTATGTGGTTGTTGGTGAAGGTTATGGATGTGTTGGTGCTAGCCGAGATCGAGCTGTTGAACTTAAGCGCGCTTGTGGCTGTGAATCTAGTCGAGAACTCAAGCAAATCACTTTACGGATCTGCCAGATCTTCCTCAAGCGAATCCACCGGTGCTGACAACTATTCTGGTGGCTCCTATTCCAGCACCAGGACCAGAGTCGGAGACGTAGGTCCCTTAAACACCTCTCTCAACATCAAAGTGACATGGCCGGTGTTCTGGAACATGAGCAAGACGTGGAGGGAGAGGATGTTCTTGATGGTGTAGATAAAGAGGTTCTTGCTGAAGAGATTCGACATGCTAGAGTTGTCGACATGAGAGACATTGATGGTCCATTGGTGATTGATCTCGTTGGCAAGGTGGTGATTGGTGATTGTCGTAATAGTAGGAGTGGCAATGGGGCGGCTCAAATGCAAATTTTATAAATTTTGTACCCACATCGGTTGTCCAAATACCGGCCCCGCCCGCCATCGGGTGAAGGAATAAAAATACCATTCCCGATCCGACGGGTTATTAGAAAACCAACCCTCTTGATAATTGGAATAATTTCCAATAATCATTGAAATTTGAACTGCTGGATAAAATTGTATGCTTAAATAATTGGATATTGGATGTTGAATTACTGAATATTAATGCATAAATTTCTTAAACCGGATGAATTACAACCGTAGAAATTTCAACTGGAAACTAGCTCAAATGTAATATGATCAAGTTCAACTATGATCTCAACTGAATTAGATGCGTAATTTCAACTTTAACAAATCAAGTTGAAATTTACTGAATGAGATCACATACATTATAGGAGTGAGGACTGAGTGGTTCTAACACTAGCAACGACGATTACATGGCCAATGACCATCAACTGAACCTTTTTTGAGGCTGCCAAGCACGTCATCCTCAGGTGCTATCTCAATAGCGAGTGCTCCAAGCAGTTTTCCCGGGAGGACGAGGACGTAGATTACCTTACTGCCATCGATGCACTTTCTTGTTCAATTATTACCACATTGTCATTTAATTACTCTGCAGCTTAAAATGTACAAACATCATAATCTAACTTGTTGTCAGTAGCAACGATGCAAGATCACAATGCAAGGGAGTATATTCCAAACAATTTGACTTCTTCTTGACAATGAATCACTTTTAGAAGTGGTTTTAGTTGTGCCTTCACTATTATATAGATAACCCACTATTGCAGACAAGCCAACTTTTTGTTCGCATTCAAAAAACAATGGACAATGGCTAGTAGTGAGGTGGTCTATGGATGGATGATGGTGCGGTGCAAAGGAAGTGAAAGGGGCTGAGCGCCACAGAGAGTGGAGAGAGAAAGGAAAAAGTGAAACGTTCATATGGTTTGTGATCCATTTATATCCTAAAGACGGACGATTGATGATCATGTTTAGGGTTAGTATAACACTATATACGGGGGCGGGTGCAAGTTGGATATCGGGGCGGAGTAAAATAAAATCAAACCGAAACCTGCCCACTGCGGATTTAGAATTTAATTACCATACCCGCCTCATAACCAGGTCACAGTAAAAAAAAAGAAAAAGAAAAAGAAGCTCTTATTGGATCGGAGCTGGTTGGATAACCGCTGGCTGTAGATCAAATTGCCATCCTTAAGCGACAGTGGTGATTGGAGGGAGGGGGTAAGGAGGTGTGTGGCTTTAGTAGGGCAGTGGCGATTGGCTACCGTGGTAGTGTGGTGGGTTGATTATTTGTAGGATGCTTATTAGATTGTACTCTTTTGTCCATAGAAAAATGGCATGTACTGTGCAAGTGCACATTTAATGCCCAAAAATGAACGAGCGTTAGGTTTTGGACAATTTGTAATGGTATGTTGAAATAGAAGAAACTTTTTTATCGAAGTTGAAAATACAAGAAAACATAAAAAAAAAAATGTGTAACGTACATGGGGCCGTTTTGACATTAACCCCATTAAAGTAGTGTCGTAGACTCGATACCAAGCATGCAAGAATAAAGGTGGCCATCTACATTGAGTCTTGCACATACCTGCAACTTAACAAATTGAAACATAATATTCTTACAATTCAACCTTTTCCAATAGTTCATAAAGGGGTTCATCGAGCCTTCTGGCCCCTAGTTGGCACCGACAATGGAGCAATCTCTACGGCTTATGAAAAGTACTTCCTTTTCAAATAGATAACAATTTACCTCTATTTGTAACTTTTAACAGATAATATGTAACCGCATTGTATCCAAAACAAGCATGAAAAGTTGGAGTTTTCGCTTTTCTCTAAGGCCATATTAGCCATTACCCAAGACCATCCACTTGGATGCCATACCTTTGTCTTTTCAGCGAGGTACTCAGTTGGGTATTGCTCAGAGGTTGTAATGGTTCCTTTAACAAGAGTTTGCAATAAAATAAATAAAATAAAGCAAAGAAGAAGAAGCATTGCAGAAGGTAGGTGGTCAGGGAAAGATTTGGCAATGACAAGGGACAGTTGAAAGGCCTGTAAACGAATAAGGTAACTTTCACAACATACAAAGGAAAGGAAAGGAATGGAAAGGAAAAACGATCGATGACTGTGAAGTGGGGTTAGAGGGTTATATTCAATTTTTTAAACTAAGTTGTATAAATGTAAAAGACGATTGTTTTTCAGTTAATTTCTCGATGATTCATAACACGCTTTAAATTCTAGATGACCAATGCTAAACATAGAATTTATTGAACAATTGACTAAGTTACATCAAACGTGATCCACTATATAGACTCAACGCTAAAAAAATTATACACAAGGCCGTTGGTGCCAAAGCTACAAATCCGATGGACACAGAGGAGCATTAGGTCCAATTCTTCAAAAATCAAAAGCAAAACAAGAAACACATACTAAATTCAAAAATTTCAAAGGAGGAATAATTTGCGTAGTTATGATAAGCGTGATCAATATTATAAAAACTCCACTAAAAATTCAATGATATTACAAGACCGTTGTAAATGATATAATCAAAATCGCATAATACCATTTCTGCATCGCAATTTAAAAGGATTCTGGTAATAATAATAATAATAATAATAATAATAATAATACACTATTGTGATTGGCTCTTTTGCCCTTTTCCGGTGGTATTAAAGCTTTGACTGTAACAAACTCATAAAATGTCACCCAAAAAATTACATTAACAGGAAATCTCATCGTTGCTCCTGCTGCTAGGGCAACACAGACGTACTCCCTCTATAGATGGCGGACTCAGTAACCACCGAGTCAGACACGAATCCTCAACCTGACAACCCGAGTTCCCAACCGAATCAACCCGATCCATCACCACCCCCTCCCCCAGCAACCGCCCCACCTCCCTCTAACCCTAGCGCTAACCCTAATCCTAACCCCAACTCTACGACGCCACTGCCGCCGCCGCCGTTCTTATCCCCACCGCAGCCGGCCCCGATTCAGCACTACGGCGCCTCCGCCGTGCCCCCCTCTGCGCCGCCGTCGTTCCGCCCGGTGGCGCCGCCGGTACCCTTGCCCACGGCCCCGCAGTACTCACCCGTCCCGAACTTTCAAACTCAGGGCTTTCAGTCCACCGGCGTCCAGCCACCCGGCGTGGCGGTGATGACTAGCGGCGGCATCGGATCGGCGCCGGTCTCGTCTATGCTGCCGATGATGTCGTACGTGCAGCCCGGCCAGCCGCCATACGCTGCTATGAGGCCGCCTTATGCTCCGCCGATGCCAAACGGCTACCCCCAAACGGGGACCATGCCTCCTCCCGGTGGGTTATTCGCTCTCTCATTATTATTTCTATGACTTCATTTTGCTATATGATTGTGCGTGATTTTTTGCAATTACTACAGAATTTGATGGTTTAAAAGTGATCTAATGCATGGGTAACGTGCCAATCCAGTTTATATATTGTCACTTTGTCGGTAGTGTGTTATGTTACGTAGATTCTAATGCTGTGATTAAGAGTGAAGAATTTGGTTTGGTTGAGAGAAGTTGGGAGGATTTAGGGGTATCGATGACAGGATGTTTTCTCCTACAGTGTCTTGATTGATTGAACACGGGTGAGAGGTCAGAAGGCTTCGTATGAGACTACTACCCACTCAAGAACTTTTTTTGGTATGGACACATTTGCTTAGCTTCCTGCATTGTTATTCAATAGCCACTGTTAAGTTAAAATGAAAAAAATTACGCTCAAACTGGCTTTCTCCAGAGCTTTTAAATTGAATATCATTTGGCAAAAAAAGGGAATATCTCCATGCTAAATATTATCTGGTTGTGCCATGTTTTTTTAGTAGGCTATTATCTCGTAGTCATAAAGACACTTTCCTTTTACTGGGTTGTCAATTCTTGATTTTGCGGCAGCAGTCCATGTTAGCAAGAGTGCTCCTTGCCTTTGTATGCCAAGGTATCACAATCTTTTCAATTACACTCCCGTTTTTCTTTCTTTGCATTTGTTATGTTCTGCATGGTTGTTAATGGTTGAGATACTTAAAGATTTTGGGACGGTAAAATAAATATGTGTCACCCACTGCGTTGGTGTGGTCGAGACGCTGGAAGTGTCTTGTCACTGAAATCAAATCTTCACAATTGGTGCATGGGATAGTTTGAGAAGGCTACTTTTTAACTGTGGATTCCCAAGGTAAGCCCACTCCATTGCTTACGCATTCATGATTAGTAAAGTCGATGTTCTTTTCCTCAATCCTTCAGGCTTTTTATCAGCTGGTGAGTGTTGTCATGCCTTTGCTACATTCTCTAATTTTCTGCAATGTGAAAATTATATTCGTTGAGAGTTCTTTTGTGTCGTTTGAGTAGAAAATCTTGTTGCAACTCTGTTTAGTGTGTAAACCTTTTCTAACAAACTTGCGTAGTATTTTTCTTCTATTTATTCAGGAATTCTTCGCTATCCCCCTCCATACGCATCAATGCTTCGCCCAGCATTTCCTCCACGTCCACCAGGAGCACCTGGCATAATTCCAGCCCTGCCACGCCCTCCAATTCCAGGGATTCGTCCAATCATTCCTCCTATCTTGAGAGCAGTGGGCGCTCCTAGCTTTACACCAACTGAGAAGCCACAAACCACTGTCTATGTTAGCAAGATAGCGCCAACAGTGGAAAATGATTTCATGCTCTCTCTCCTGCAAGTAGGCCCTTTCTTTTTTCAATTGATTTTTCCTTGTTTCTATTGTTTTGTTTCCTTTATTCCAAGTCTATGTAATGTTCTTGAGCCGATTTATCTCTTATCATCTCACTTGTTTTCAAATTGTGAAGCTGTGCGGGCCTGTCAAAAGTTGGAAACGGTATCAGGATCCTGTAAGTGGAGCTTTAAAAAGCTTTGGCTTTTGTGAGTTTGATTCTGCTGAAGGAGTTCTTCGTGCATTGCGGCTGCTGACTAAATTGAATATTGATGCACAAGACTTGGTGGTAATTATTTGCTCCCCCCACACCCCCTACCCCACCCAGCTTATTTTTGTAGCATTATAATTTGTTGTAACATCTCCTTATTTTAAGTTGCAAGGTAGGACCTGTCACTAGAAACCCCTTAGTTTTCCAAAAGGAACTAACTCTCTCTCTCATATTCTTGTGCAATGGTTCAGACCATGGTTAATGAACGCAGTAATAGCTTGTAAAAGATTATGACATGTCTTACATCTATGCTGTTGAAACTTATGTCGGTTACAAATAACACCAAGCAGCTTATAGTTGTTTGGCTTGAGGAGATTATGAAGTTACTTCAATCTATAACGTTGTCCTGCATTAGCATGTCAATATTCATCATAGTTGCAGTTTTTATTGATTTATCTATTATATTAGGGAGTTATTTCCTCCTCCTAAGTGATTGGCAAATTGTGGTTTTGCCAGTTGTGTGAAGTGGCTTTTTATCTAGTCTTATCTACTTCTGTCTTCAGCTGTAGGTAATGTCTTGCTTGTCATTATTGGCATGCACAATCATGCACTTGAGTTTCTTGTCTGGGATTTATTGATCCGCACAAAACATCATAGTGCTAATAGGATGCAGTAAACTCTGTAACTTCGTCAAGGACATTTAGCTGTATATGAATACAAAATAAAATCTCATGTCTCTCCTCTCTTTGGAAATTTAGGCGGCCATATTTTGGTTTAGTATTTTAGCCAAGAATTGTCAGTGTGTCATTATCGCTCTTGTTTTAGTATCAGTGTTCGAGGTTCAACACTTGGTTACTTTGTGTACATACTGAACTTTGGACCTTTAACCATTACATTCATGAAGAGGAAAACATCTTTGCTCGAGTGTGTGGCATGAGAGGAAGTATGCTTTGGTGAGCATGTCACTATCACACATTTTTAGGATAACTTAAATTAATATATGGGGATTTGAGCTACTATACTTTCCGTGTAACACGGGTTTCACCTTTTCTCGGTGGTGTGTTGTATGGTTAATCTTGATCTTGTGATATCTGGTAAATGTACAGTTAAAAGTTAATGAAGCAACTACAGACTATCTGAAGCGCTATGTTGAAAAGAAAAGGGAGAACTCTAGGAATCTTAAAGCAACGGAGACTGAAGTAGCTGAGAAAGAGGCAGCAAGTGCCTCAGGTGCTGAGAAAGAGGATCCTTTGAAGCCCTCTGCTGGCGACTCGAAGGAAGATAACGAGGACATGGCAACCAAAGAAGATAATGATCCTGCGAGCTTTGGCCTTGTGACTGAGGAAGATCGAGAAGCTGATTGTGAGGTTCTAGAGAAGCTTTCAGCTATGGTAGAAGAGAGGTTGAGGTCGAAACCTCTGCCACCCCCACCGCCGCCGCCACCACAAGCAGCTGTTGATGGTAACTCAAACTCCGAAGTTCCTGCAAAGTCAAGGGATGGGGACTCTGATGTAGATGTAATTAAGAATGGTTAGTCTTTATTGCAGATAAGCTGATTATGGATTAGGTTTTGCTTGCTATGTACACATGACAATTCTCTTTCTCCAGATGCAGCAGAAGAGCGAAATGATGATGAGACGACGAGCGAAAGTAAACCTTCAAGTGAGCACGATAAACCTGACACAAGTTCACCTGACAAGAGAAGGAATGATAGGAGGAGCAGAGACCGAGAGCGAGAGCGTGATATGAAACAACGAGAAAAGGAAAGGGAACTTGAAAAATACGAGAGAGACAGGGAGCAAGAACGAGCTAGGAGAGAGAGGGACAGAGAATACAAGATCCGGGAAGAGGAGCGTAGGTACAGGCAGCGTGTTAAGGAATGGGAAGCTAGGGAAAGAGATAAAGAGAATGTAAGGAAGTTGGAGAAAGAGAGGGAGAAAGAAAAGGAAAAGGAGAGGAAGCTGGAAATAATATTACAAGAAAGTGACGGTGATGATGGTTATTCGAAGAAGAGAAAATACAAGACTAGTTGGGAGGACAGGAGGAAGAGGGTAAGGAGGGAAAGAGAAGAGGACATGGCTGACAGATTGAAAGAAGAGGAAGAGATTGAGGCCAAGAGGAGAGTAGAAGAAGAACTGCAGCTGCAGAAACAAGAAGAGAACGATGCATTAAAGCTTTTGCCTGGCAGCCCAGGTCAGGCAACTTATGAAAGTGACAAAGATATGGTGACTGATGAGATCACTGAAAGCAAGGTTAAGACTGCTGATCAGACATCAGATGGAGATTCTGGGCAGGAAAATCATTTTGGTAAATTTTTTTAAGCTCTTCTATTTTATTCCCTACACCCCCAATGTATATTGTATATATTTATTTACAAAAATGAAAAATGCGCCAGCTTGTCTGGAGATGCATTCACTCCCTCTGTTTTTTTTATAACTATTTTTGCACTTCGATATCTCAGATGATGGAAGCCTACAAAATGGAACTGGTGATGATGCAGGCATGCGACATCTTTCAACTTCAGATGCACAAAATAACAGCAGTGTGCCAACTAGGAAGTTGGGGTTCGGTCTATTTGGATCAGGAAAACGAACTGCTGTCCCTTCCGTTTTTCATGAGGAAGAGGATGAGGATGCACAAAAAGAGAAAAAGATGCGGCCTCTTGTTCCCATTGATTACTCAACTGAGGAACTGCAGGCTGTTCGGAGTACTGTTTCTGGGGGTCCATCTCCAGATTTAGCTGCAGCAGCCGAATTTGCAAAGCGTATTTCACATGGTAATCACAAAGAAGACAGACCCGATGCAGAGAGAGACAGAAGTCGACGTCTTCATGAAAGCCAACGCGAACGACCCCGTAATGACGAGGAAAGTAGTCGCTCTAGAGATGAGAGGAGAAAGGAGAGTGTTGATAGGGATAAGGATCGGGAGCGTGGATCGGATAAAGCAAAAACGGAAAATAAGTTTTTCGATGCAAAACAATTGATAGACACAATTCCAAAGACCAAGGAGGAGCTGTTCTCGTATGAGATAAACTGGGCCATTTATGACACGGTGAGCACTCCTTATTACGCTCTGCATACTTCAATGATTTTTGTTTCGAATGTGCTAATCTTAATCCGACCTTATTCATTAGGTTGGAACAGTGTCAGACCACCCCCACACCCCCACCCAAAAAAAAAAGGATTTAGCAAAGTAATAAAGTTCAACACGACATTGATACATTCCTTGCTAGTTGGTTCTTGTTTGGTTGGATAACATTTGATTTTTTATCACATGGTTCTTGCAAAAAGTCTTGTGACTGAATAGTTGTCACACTTTGACAGAACGGACTGCATGAGAAAATGAGACCTTGGATCTCTAAGAAGATTATGGAGTTTTTGGGAGAGGAGGAGACCTCATTGGTAGACTACATTGTTTCAAGCACCCGGCAACATGTGAAGGCATCTGAGATGCTGGAGAGGCTCCAGGCAATTTTGGATGATGAAGCTGAAATGTTTGTACTCAAGCTGTGGAGGATGCTCATCTTTGAAGTTCGGCGAATAGAAACTGGTCTTGATGTGAAGTCTAAGTCATGACGGAGTTCAGTTGCACGCATCTCTTCTAGTTGCTGCTGTATTCATTCTTACAACTTCTTTTTTGACAGCATGGCCTCGGCTCTCTTTTCCTGTTTGATGTTTGGAATAGATAAAACCTGCTGTTTCGTATAATCTCTATAGGGCCGCCCAATTTGTTTTTCATCCAAAGCAGTCAACATTTGCAATAAAACCGATTATTGCTTGGAGGTGTGGCCATCGGGGCCATTTTCCCTATTACCTTCATGTCCTTGTACACTGTAATTTGAAGCTGGCCAACATAGCCAAATAGTAAAAGTAGAGGCCCCTTTTGGGCACTGCAGATCCCATTTTTGGTGGTATTTTTTTTTTGGGCTTTGGGTACAAAACTTTACCAATCATAGCATTACTACACATGTAATGCATGATAAAAAACATAAAATGAAAAATTACATAATACTGTGCTATGCGGTGAAGCTTCAGACAAGGAGCGACACATAATCAGACCATGAGGGTCTGATATCTACCGATAAAGGATTAGCATGTCTGTATCTATATTACTTATTAAGTCAAAACTTGATCTGATGTAACACCTCTTTTGATGACAAGTGACATTTCAAGAAATTTTTTTAAAAAATAACATAAAATAAAAATCTTAATTAGTAAGTAACTACTAATAAAGTTTTTACAATTTTATAGTCATTAAAAAATAATATTAAATTTAAAGACCAAGTTTGATAGTATTTTGCTAACTTAAGTTCAGAGATGCATGACTTAAATTATTTTTCTATAATTTAAGATTCATTTTATTGAATATGATAATAAATACGTATGCGTAATTTTTTTTATAACATCGCGTGTGTCACGTTGACTCGTCAAAATTAAGACACTGCTTATAAACAAGAACATCCACACTGTTATAAAATAACTTAAACCACGCAACAAAATAATTGAATAAAACACAAGAAGACAGCATTCGAGCCAACGACATATCCCTAAAGATAATGCAAAACCGCAAAAAAATGAAAAAAAAAACACGGAAAAAGGTCAATGGGGACAACACACGGCAACAACACACAAAAGACACGACGCGTCACCAACAACGGTCCACGTGTCACCACCTGCCCCAAAAAGCCCCCCCTAGCCCACGTGCCACCGCGAGTGTCACCACCCACCGGCGTCCATCGCACCACCATCAACCTCGACCAACCCGACCGCACGACATCAAAAAGCACTGGAACAACCACCAACCACCCTTGTTGCCAATCACCCCCACACAAGCCGCTGTCCAACCGACTGCCACCCACCCCCAATACCCACAAAATCCAACCGATGACTCCTCACTCAGCTGCACATAGAGACCCCCAAGCAACCTAGAGCGAGAGAGGGAAGGGGACGGTACTACTACTGTACTAGGGAGGGGTGGGAAAAAGAAAGAAGAGTACCCATAGCACGAAAGTTATCCTCCCTCCCTCCTGGCCACCCTAGCCTATCGATTACTACCACGAACCACCACAAGTCAAACCACCATCAGAGGAGGGGATGTCAACCACCCAAAACATAAACCTACAACCATAGATCGAGGAGACGAGAACCCCAAACCATAACCAGCTGTACACCTTTCCGTAACACAGAAAGATGGAGGATGAATGGAGCCCCAACCCCAGTCTCAACGGCCAACCATAGCCTTCCAAAAGCTCGAAGGGCACTAAAAGACTTGATTAATCCTTAGAACAGAAGCACATCGCACCTGTTCACAAGCATAGAACCACCACATGCACGCCATTATAAGCGAAGGGGGTGGCAGCAAACCCAGGTTTTAGTGTAGAATGAGGAGAGAGAAGGAAAGGGGGTAGAGTTTGGAAGAATAGACTTTGGCTCTACTCGAATTTTAGAATCATTCTCCAACTCCTTGTACAGTGACAATTAATGGTTGCTAAATATTTTTAGTGACTTTTCTTCTAACATCTTTAGAGATATATTTATTAAAAGCATATTTTTAGTGTCACTAAATAAAAGTCACTAAAAAATTTAGAGACGATTAATTGTCGCTATATAAGGTAGGAGGAAGATTTCTCCAACTGGGATAGTAGTCAAAATTTTTTTTTTCAGTTTGGAATGGTGGTGAACAGTTGTTAAAAACCGGATGCACAGCATCGTGCAAGTGCAACTAAAAAGGAAGTTTCTTGCTCCACTTCATTAATGTTTTTTTTAATACTCCCTCGGTACTATTCGAATTTGTCCAAATTCTACTCGTCGCTTCGCTTTTACGTAACTTGACTCGGCAGAAGATGCTTATTTGATCTACAATTGCTACTTGAGTACAATTTAATATTTTCACGTACTATTTTAAGCATGACAAAATGTCAAAAGGGAGAATTCAACAAAATCTCAAATTTTCCTATTTAATATTTTCACGATGCAGCTATTACTTCTACACCATTTGCACAATAATAGCCCAACCTTCTTTGCCTCTTGCTTTAGTATTTTCTCTTCCACAAACCCCCGTCACTCCAAGAAAAAGTTAACAGTAATTGCCACTTGCGTTAGTAGTTTCTCTTCGGCCAAACCCCGTCACTCCAAAAAAATTATTCATGATAACGTGATGCCATGTCACTGTTGCTGACGTGGTATCAAGCCCCAATTACATCAGGCCAACCAGGTCATCTTAGAGATCCTCGTCACCATCCACATCAACACAATCCTCGTCCTCTTCCACATTAACTCACGTGAGAGCAACAAACCACCAATCAAGTCTCCTTCCCGGTGAGGGACGGACCAGCCTCGTTGAGACTAGAGGTGTCAAATGGGTCGGCCCAGCCCAAGCCCATCGGGCCTCCAGCAAAACGGACCAGGGCCAGGCCAAGGCCGCTGTCAAACGGGCCGGGCCGAGCCAGAATAGGAGAAATCTGGGCCTAGTCCAAGCCTAGGCCCTAGGCCCAACATCTAGGGCCGGGCTTGGGCCGGGCCCGGGCCCATTTTTTTTGTTATTCAAAATATTATTATTATTTTACTATCTATTTTGTTATTATTATTTAATAATATAAATATTAACTTTTTATATGTATTTTAACAGGTATTTTTTTACGCACGGTGCCAATACTAATTTATATGTAAGAGGATGGAATTAGTCGGTTTGGTATTTATTGACAAATAAGTTCGGCTCATCCAAGACCGCCAAGGCCTCTTCAAGGAGGCTCATGATTTCTCACGGTTCGATTGTAATCTTTATAATCTAATTCTTATTTTATGTCAAACATATCTTTGATTATTGCACCAAGGAAAAACGATCATCATAATTCATGTTCAGATTCATTACTCATTCTATTATCGTTGGACATGCACACTTGTATATAATAATGTGTGTATACAATTAGAGGTGTCAAATGGGCCGGGCTTGGGGGCCGGCCCAGCCCAAGCCCATCGGGCCTCCAGCAAAACGGGCCGGGCCCGGACCCGGACCCAAAATTTTTTGTGTGTAATTTTCTTTCTTTTTTGGCTATAATTATCCCTCTTTACTCATAATGCTGTTTTATTAGAGATACCACTTCCTCATGAATTTATCTTAAATTGGGAAAAAAGAATTGCTTACTACATGGGTATTTCCTTTTAAATATGTCTAGTAACTTTTATTTTGTAACTCTAAAACAATTCTTAAAAGAACGTATGCAAAACGATTGTAATGCTAAAACAATTGTTAAAAGAATGTATGCAAAATGACTCTAATAACATTTAGCGACAATGATCGTTATATAGAGCAAAATGTTATAGGCTACTTTTACTTTTAATAATGGGTTGACGCTCGAAAAACTTTATTGTTGATGCACTCTTACATTTTACCATTATCATTCCTCAATGCTAAAAAGAACTAGAGCAAAAGCGAGAAGCAAAAAAATATTTTCTTTTTGTTTGCCAATTCTTGTTGTTTTAGTAAGAGACGTGAATATGAGATTTGTCAAAATCGTGCAATCAAAGAAAATCTTGTAAGTATAATTCGAATAGTACACAAATCTTGATCTCAAAATATGTCTCAAGATTACGTTTCTTCGTCCGAAAGTCTACAGAAAAATGATTGCTAATTATCCGAAGTGCGAAGCAAAAATATTCTTATAGAGACGTTTCTCAATAATATCACCATGACTCTCAAAGTTTGGGGTGTTTTTATAAATACGTAAAGTTTAGGGACATTTGTGTAATTTTATAAAAAAATAATTTTAAAAACCATGTTTTATTGTCTTGCCACCTCCTCCTTGTTACAATGACTAAGCTAGTTAAATGTTAAAATATGGGATATGTGGATAATGGATGTCTTGGGTGGAAGATAATGAAGGAAAAAAAAAGGAAAAAGAAGAACCAAGAGGTCCAAAACAGAAAACAAGAAACAGAGAAGAGAAATGAAACAGCCAAACAGTTTGGCCCAAACTGGGGGACAAATTTAGGGCCAGAAAAGGGCCCAATTTCGAGCCCAATTTAGGGCCAAAATCGGGCTTTTTTAGGGCCGGGCCGGGCTTGGGCCATTTTTGGTGAAACCTTGGCCTGGTCCAAGCCCAGGTCCAAGGCCCTTTATCCGCGGGCCTGCACTGTTCATTACAGGGCCGGGCCAGCCCAGGCTTTTTTCGGGCCAGGTCGGGCCAACTCGCGGGCCGCCCGGCCCATTTGACATCTCTATATACAATAATACTGGGCCAAAGAGGGCCTGTGTGTAGGGCCAAAAAAGGGTCAACCTTAGGGTCAAAAGGGGGCCATTTTTCGGGCCAAAAGAGGGCTGGGCCGGGCCAAACCCGGGCCATTTTAGGGCTGGGCTGGGCTGGGCCGGGCCTGTTTCTAAAAAAATTAGGCTTGACCCTAGCCCAAGCCCTAAGAGTTAGGGCCAGTCCGGGCCCAAAAAAAGGCCGGGCCGGGCCAGCCCGCTGGCCGTCCGGCCCTTTTGACAATTCTAGTTGAGACGAGACCCGCCAGGGGTTAGGCCAAATATAAGTAGGCGACAAGTTTGTTATTGATGAGGTGAGGATTACGTCGACGGCTAACTGATTGCGTCTCCATTAAGTTTTACGAATAGATCTGATCGAACAATTGCAGGGTGCGTATAAGATGTGGCAACAGTGTCTGGTGGTGCGGTGATAACTGTTTAGGGTTTGGTGATGGCAAGGGTTTGACCCAGGTAGAGAGGCAAATCAAGAGAGTCGTCCAGCTAGAGGAGAGAAGGAAGCGAACCCTACAGTTCAGGAACGATAAAGATAGTTATGTCATCCATCGGATCAAATCATTCTAGTTCCTATAATTCGTCTAGAAAACGACGAATCACATCGACCATCATCTTGGAAGCGAAAAATACTTATAAGCCCTCCTCAGCCTAATCATTGCTGTTGATCCTTTTTCTTCTTGGCATTGCAAAGAAGAGAACAAGTATTAATGATTATAATGTACATATACATCAGATTACACTACATGACTACACCTGCTCAGTTCAGCCTTCGTTATGTACATCACCTGTTGACTCGATTGTATCCTAATATGGATTTTGTTCCTCAAAAATGACACCTGTGAGGCCAGTCAGCGAAAGTTACTTTGTAGCAGAAGTCGATTCTGAGTCGCCACCAAACATTTCGGTCAGTCAATTAGTCTTTGCTCCATATATACACACAAGGAGACAGGCACGGCAGCAAATGCCGTCATGCCTCCCAACAACAGGTCAAAAACCCGATGACCAGCACACATCCTGCTTACGCCGCAATGACGGATTTCACTGGGTTTAACATCTCCAGAAAGTAGGATCCACCCATCCATCCAAATTCAGCCACTCGTGTCTTTCCTTCTCTTGCTTGTTCTGCTCTTTGGCTTTGAGTTGTCAGCCAGATCTGAATCAGGGGCCTTGGGCCTTGAAGGGCTGCTTGACTTCTTGTTCGTCCGATTTGACCTTGAGGGAGACTCTTTGGCCGTACTGCAACCTGGCTTTGAAATTTCTAATGTACCCACATCCGCTAAAGGTTCGTACATAATGGCAGCATCTAGGGAGTATATGCGAAGAGCCAGGGCCGAGAGAGTGGAGATCCTAGCTGCAGATGATGCCGATGACCAATACCACCAATCATTTCTCAAGTACTTGGTCTTAATCATATCTTCAAGTATGATTGTTGCTTGACTCATCTGAAAAATGATTGTTCAACTAACACAGTTAGCACAATATGGAAGAAAACCCGAATAAGAGAGAAGAAAGGTTCTTTGATGACTAAAACACGTCATATTAATGGTTATCCACGAAGACGCTTGCACAAAAATAAACATTTTACTGTTCTCCATAAATCATCTTAAAATTGAAAGACCTTCACACAAATACTCGTAATGACCACTGATAATATATAGAGTCCGTGACATAAAAGAAAGCCCCGTACAAGTATAGTTGATGTCAAGAAGAGACAAAACCATTGGACTAGTAAAGTAGAGCATCTATACGAAGTGTGGTCATTTCCAATAAGACTACACTTTCTCAAGTCATCATACAGCTGCAAAGCCAAAATAGCTGACCAAAGAAATATCTCACAATTGACTGGTGCGAAAATTTATAACTAACCTGATAGATTGACACTGCAGATTTTATAAATGCACGCCAGGCACATCTTTTCTCTGAATTTGCTCTTGAGGGTCTCAAAGCTCCTTCAGGTAAAGCAGCATCCATATCAAGCAAGTTGCTCTTGAGTAGCCTTAAAACTTCAGAAACCCGGCCTCCCAATGGTCTCAATGAGGTTTCTGGGATCACACGCCACTTAACATACCCAAGCGATGGACCTCTGTTCTTTGTAAAAGAAGACTGATCTTTACCACTTGTAAACTTGGGTTTTGTTCTTTCAGTTCGTGTGGCCTCTTCAATAAAACCATTATCTGTACATCTGTTGGACATGCCATTGCTGCTGCTTTTCTGCTGATTTTCCATATCTGCAGACTCACCATTCGTCGTGGGGATCCGGGATAAGGCAGGGTCAGTGACATAAGGAGACATGTTTGGAACGAATGATGGAATCCCATTAGAGCCTATAAGTCCTATATCATTCACCAATTCCTTAAGAGAGCTTCGAGTGACAAATTTTGCTCTAATCTCCTCAAAGTCAAACGGACAACCTGGCTCTTTCTGAAGTTCAACAAAATTGGATCCGTTGTCATGGTTTACACTTTTTGCAGCACCTCTTTGTATGTTATTAAAGCCCTTCTCAACTGAAATCTCATTTCTCATCATCCTTTTCCGCTTTGAGGAGTCTTCATCTACCTGCTTACTCTCGGGGATAGGTGAACTGGGCTTGCATCTTCCCTTGGTATGCTCTTCAAGATCTTCAGTAGAGAAGAACGTCTGGTGGCATGAGAGGCAATGGTGTCTAGAAGGCCATAGTAGCTCCAGGCAATCACACCTGTACAGTTTGTCCTCACAAGTTGCTTTAGCCTTGCAACCATGCTTCTTTGAGATGCCCCAGGCCTCTGGCTCAAAGCAAGGACCATACCTCTTCTCCAATGCAGTCCTGGCCTTCGTCACCAGAAAACAAGAATCAAAAGCATTTCCATAACTGAAGGAACTCGTAGATCTCAATTGGATCTCATTCTGAAGATGAGTTTCGGCATTCAAGCATTTGGCTTTATTCCGTTGCCACTGCAGAATAGACTCTCTCAGTTCTATCTCCTTCGGGTCATCGTCTCTCAGCCATCCAATGAGTTCTTCAATTTCTGCATTCGATTGATAATAAGTCCATGAAGAACTAGTTGGAACGGCAACGTGATCAGATGAAAATGTTAGAAGATTCCTCGACGTTGAAATATTTTCAGTTGGGTTACTATGTGCTCTCACACTTTCTCCTACCGCCAAACTCCCGTTAACCACCACTTTTGAAAGAGTACCTGGACTGCCAAAAACCCAATACAGCCGGCCAGCTGAGTCCCTTCCCAGAAGTTCCTTCCGAACAGAAACTTTTAGATTTTCTGATTCTAGAGTTGCAATTGAGTCCTGCAAACGAGAAATCTCATTCTTAAGGGAGCTCATATCATGTTTGAGGTCATGTGCGACATTCGCATGCTTGGAAAGTTCATTCTCAGCCATAGTGCTGTGACTTGTATCCTGTTCTGTGTCGAAGTTACTCAAGGCACTTTCTCCACTGACATCATTCTTTTGCTGCGGAGTAGACACATGGAGCTCAGTTTTCAAGCTGCCGACTCTCGCACCCGACAGGCTATGCATATAATGATTTTCTTCTGGTATACTGTAATCCTTAACAGGTTCTTGAGATTGTATTTGGCCAGCTATATCAGAAGCCTTAAAATAATGGTCTCTACTACTGGCAACAGGGTTCTCACTATAGGAAAAAGACCAGCATTGCTGTTTATTACAACTGTTGGGCCCAGTCCACTGTGGACCCTCCTCTAGCGGTGCAGAACTAACAGAGAAAGATGAAACATAAGTGCTTTTATAAGGCAGCTCCCCGATTGATGCATCTGAACCCAAATCTCCACATCCATTACGCGCATTTGCCTTTACTTTCGTGAGACTTGCACCCAGTATATCTTCTCTCAGTTTCAGGTTCTTCCATTCTGAGGAGAGAGAGCGCATTTTCAGCTGCAAATCAGCAGACTGAGAGGCACATTGATCTAGATGGTCACGAATCGTGGCCAAATTCAGTGCCTCGTCACACAAGAATTTGATAAGGAAAACTCTCTGCAAAAGGGAAAAAAGCATTAAAAGCTATAGATAAGACAGGAAAAAAGTGTCATAGAAATCAAATTCTAAAATAGACTGGACAAACCACAAACAGAAATTAAATTGTCACTATGAAAAGTCAGCAACAATTAATATTTAACGAGGAACTACGATGCATATCAAGAATCTGTGAACTTCAATTACTACTTTATCCAGTGCTAATTAATTTTTTGTTAAATGCCTGACAATTACTCACTGACTCCGTCACGTATATACACACATAAATATCTGTGTGCGCGCACATGGGTGCATGTACGTTTTGCTTACATAATTCTTGATTTTCATTTTTTCATTGAAACACTTGTTTGTGAAAATTCATGTAGTAAAAGGATAATGTGATCATTTCCCACTAATTCTAAAATATCCCAAATCACAGGTAATAAAGCAATAGCAATCTGACTTAAGAGTTGTCCCAGCATTAAGTTGATTTCCAGTTTGAATGCCTATCATATCCAGTTTTGTTCACTCTACTCCCTCCAAATAAAGATTTTTATAACTAGAAAAAGGTTAGCAGCGCAACTCTTTGACACAGTTTTGGCCATTCACGTGTGATCTAAGAACAGTCTAATTGACGTATTAACATTAACTTAGTTCACCGACTACTTAAGTTCACTATGCAGCAATTACCAAAACTTTCCAGCGTTTTAATGTTACTAATCGAAAGTGTCACTGCAAATTCTGGAGGAATTTGAACATGGACAGGAAAGTGCGCACAGTTTATGGTGCACATAGGTATCAGATAGCGATACTTAATGGATATCTTGAATAAGTGCCTCTACTTCTCGTGCCCATGATTTACAAGAAAAAAATTACAGACTGGGCCAGTGCCGCCCATGCTTCCCACTCGTAGAAAGAACTAATGTATTATTTATATCATGGACTAGTGTGATACAAGTATTAACCGTTTTATGAACTAAAGAGATAAAGTTAATCATCACAGAAGTAGGACATGTGAAGACTTCATTAAAGAGTGGGCATGCAGAGGGAGGAGTGATCAACCTATCATGTTTACAGCTACATAAGCACAGTTACACATACCTTCAATGGAGATGCAAATAGTTTTAACGCTGTCTTTCTCGTGATAAAATGGCTTGCCAATAATTATAATGAATCACAAGTTGCTAGTCTTAATTGACAGAATTATAGCAAACATTTACTTTTCATATATAGAAAACAAAGTTACAACTTATGTATCCTTAGCTTATGCGTTCTATCTTTTTGCGATTATCAGCAGGTGTGTGTCAATGTATAAATAAAATAAAATATTAATAATTACACAAGCTTTGAAACTATTTTTGACTATGTGCAATCTAAGAAATGTTATATTGACATATAAGCATGTATTAGTTCACTTGCTTCTACATTTGAGTATGTAACAATAACAAGTTTTTCTTGTGATTTGATGCATTTAGTTGAGACTATTATTATTACTATGGAGGACTGTAGCTCCCTCCAAAAGAGTGCCGCATAAATGCTGGACAGAGGGACTTCATGGAAATCTTGAATATGTGTCCAATAATTCATCTATGTGCCCATGAAATACAATAAAGAGTAACTTTGAGACAGGCCCAACGTAATACGTATTAACTTTTATATGAAATTAGGAATATCAAGTTAATCATGACAAAAGTAGGTAATGTGAAGACTTGATTAAAGGAGTGGGCAGGCAATAGGAGGTGCAGAACATCATGTCATGTTTACAATTACATGCATAATCACATGTATACATACGGAGAGATCACCAAGTCATGCTTACAGTTACATGCATAATCACATGTATACCTACATTGAGACGAATACATCTTTATTGCTGTCTCCCTTATGGAAAAATGACTTGCTAATAACTAGATTTACTTGTCATATACAGAACAGTATTACTATTTTGCATGTTTAGCTTACGTGTATCTACTTTGGGACACACTACATACATGTATCCTCGTCAGGTCCCAAACGTATATTGTGTCATATCCCCGAGAAAAAAGACCTATGTAATACTTGTGAATATATTCCTTAATTACGAATATGTCAAGTAAAAAAAGAAATACTTGATGTACATCATTAGCATTACGTTTTCTCCCATGTATGTAAGCCTTGGTTACGTGAATATATTATTTCAACCATCAAAAATTTCTATATAGTTCTTGTTTGGCATTTGGCCACATGAGTTATCTCTTCACTTGCTATATGTGTAGTCATTTTGAGTTTATTCAAGTTATATATGAAAACTTGAATCATGGCTTTCAAAGCTTCCATGAAGTCCATAAGGTGGTGATGTGAATAATATGTTAAAATAAGACAGTGAGAACAAGTTGGAAAACATATGGTTTTCACAAAATCTTTTAAAAACTCCTTCCGGTGATTTTAGAACACCTTATGAACATGCAGATAGAAATGAGCCATACCATACGTACAATAAGATATAATAGTATTTCCCACTTCAAAATGAACAAAAGGTCAACCGTTAATGAGCAATTCATTGGCATTTGCAAGTACGCAAATGCCTCAGTAGGTTGCTAAACTATATGCTTGTGCAATGTTTTGAAAACTGGACCAGACCAACCGGTACAACCGTCTGACGGTCAACTGAACAAGGATTCACTTCAGGTCTAGAAAAGATTTTTTTTTCTAAAACTCCAGCCAAAACTGTGTTAACCGTGGAAAAACCGGTGGAATCTTCTACCCAGAATAGATTTCCATGAGCAACTGGTATGAGTTTCCAAATAAGTTATCATAATATACGGCCAACTTTTTGTGCGCAACTTCGTGCAGCTCTAGGTGACAGGATTACAGCCCTCCTTGATGCAATTTATGTCCTCATTCTAAAACCACTCCAATTTCCTTTCTATATCTTGTTGATTCTAGTTCTGTTTAAATTCTAAACACACGTATAATTAAACAAGTTCTTGACATTCAAATTAGACCTTTGAGTTTTTTACTGATTTTAGCTTTGCAAGAATACAATCACTCTTACGACATAAATAGATTGCATGCATTTGAAGTTTTATATTCCTTTACATGATTAACCTTTTAATGGTATTCCTTTACATGATTAACCTTTTAATGGTATCATTATAATTATGATTTCCCGGTTCAACAAGGGTCGACCCCCTATGGCTGAACCATTGAACCTTTCCGGATTGACAAACGGTCCGGTGTTTGAAACATTGCGGGTAATTCGTTCCAGCCCCCCTTGTTTAATCATTATCTATTAATCCTTGATGGATATGGACAACAACACAATAGTCTATAATTTCTCATCTAAACTCCACCCTGCCCAAACAAAGGACGATAATATCGTTTAATATTTAATAACACAAGAATAGAAGCTTATACGTAATCTATTGTTTTACAATTTGCATTTAGATGTAAGTAGGTGCAGAGCAAAGTACCACAGAGAGTAAAAAAAGCAGCTCTACTCAACACAGGTATCCATGTAACAGAACGTGTGACGTGCATGTCGCAGCAGCTAAGCACAAAATAAGGTCGTCGTAACAAAATTAATTTGGGAGGGAGCAATCAAAACTGCAATAACAAGTAGAGGAATGCACAAGAAAGGGGCCAGCAGAACAAACCAACCTCCTCTACACTGAACTCCCAGTATTCTTTTAGCTCCATCGTGTTAACTAATTGGGCCAACTCCTCCAATAAATTATGAACGAATTCTTTCCGACGTCTCTTCTTCCTGAACTGACTTATAATTTGAGTACCACATGATCCGGCTCGAGATAGAGAACGCCCGGCAACACAAGAGGGGCAATACCAGTTTCCTTCAGGAATTCTCATGAGTGGAGGATCTAAGCAGTATGTATGATACTCGGAATCGCAAGTATCACACAATAAAACATTGTCATCGTCTTTATCCATGCCACATACTTTGCAGACCCCCTCATCCCAGGGGGCTTTGGGAAGCGAGGTCTCACTTGCATGTGCAAGCAGATCATCTGTCTCTTTCTTTGCTTCCTCACTTAAACAATCAGGTCTGCAACACGCAGCAATTTTGCGAACCAAGACAAGAACCTAAGAAAGCAACAAGTATGTCAATAAACACAGATATGAAAAAAGCAGCACTTTCAGCCAAACTAAATCTTAACAGCATGTATTCTCAGCTACTCCGATATTGAAAATAATGTATCAGCTTTCGATTTGGAGATCCTTCAGGACAGGAACCACAATGGTTGTATCCCGTATACACACCCTTACATGGGCCAGACTTTCATCTATCATCAGAGCAAGAACATGGCTGGAACTGGGTAAAAGTTGGTTTCTATCATTCTGTTTTAATAGTACACCCGGTATCAACCGATAGCGTCCAACTCGCAACCAGTTGGCTGCTTAAATGTTAAAGCTCTAGACACAATCTTCCTTATGTGGAAATTATATACTCCCCACCGAATGCTTTCAGGTCTCTCGACTAAAATCCAGTGCACAGCAGCACCATCTTCGGATCCTACAGTACATCGAAAGCTAGAGGGAGTTTATTCAGTAACCCAGAACATGCCCAAAGGGGGATACAAGGCTGCGGGGGACCAAATTGGATATCCGCTTAAGAGTTATGCATGAATTTGACTAGTCTTTAAATGTTTTGAAGCTGCCTCTGGAATATTGATTAATCAGGCAAGAACGATCTAACTCCTGTTAGTGCACTGCCTGATATTGACTCTTTTGCTGCTATGTTGGGATGTAAGAAGAACCTTCTTTCCATTTACTAGCCTGCCTTTGCATGCTTCTTGTATCCAACAATTTAAAGAGAGGAAGAGGGAAGAGCGGGCGGGGGGGTCACTTTATTTCACCGGGATGGAAAGGAATAAGTGTACATTTGAAAGCTTGTATTCATCTGCATTAGATGTAGAATCTTCCTTGAGGACAAAATGCCCGTCTTAGGGGTGTTTCCCTCAGACTCTATTCCAACATTGATGACTACGGTAAATATCTTGTAAGTTACTACTAATATTACTTTTTTTTTTTTTTTGTTGGGTGGGGGGGGGGGGGTTCTCCACGTGTTTATTTTGTATCAAATCTATGTAAATGAGTTTAGCCCCCTCTGGCATTTTTCTATATTATTGAAAAAAAGTGGAATTTCTAGTACCTAGAAAACAAACACAGAGAGAATGTTTACTGTACTAGCAAAACATGTGGGTGACTGTTCGTCATAATAATTGACTGTATGGAGTGAAGGACGACGATAAGATATATAAAATAGAGAAACATTTTAGACTGGACCAATTATAATTAGTGTAATTTCTCATGCCTTCATAGTGAAGTATGCATAGGTCAGAACTCTTCACTGCATGACTATGTTATTTTCACGTTACACTGAAATTTGAACATACGCCCTATTAAAGTGGAAACATGCTAGACTGGACCAACTTTTGATAGTGCAATCCCTCATGCCTTCATAGTGAAGTATGCATAGGTTAGAACTCTTCATCACATGACTATATTATTTGATGTCCCACTTTATTGGGGCACATGCGGCAATGATAAAGTGTAACAAGATCAAGGCCCATATGAAGACTAAAAAGTCCCACATAACAGAAATAATATGGTAGAACCTCAGAGAAGAACTATGTCTGAAAGGGAAAAAGTAATACAGAAAGAATATATTTGGAAGCACCACAGCTAACCTCTTTTTCGTAAAGAACTTCAAACTTTTGGGACAGTGAATCAGCCAACTCAATCAGATCAGATCTGTCCCCATACGCCATGCGTATATTATGCCAAACCTATCATAGGAAAATAGGACTTAGCGATCTTTGAAAGAAGGTCTTATATCAACAATTTCTCAGCATACACAATATAATGCCATATAAACAATCATCATGATTGATGATATCTCTCGCTGTTTATCAGGATCAATAGTGGATTCAAACTAGATCCTCACACCAAAACTGAACTTCCGAGTAGCACAAACACTCGGCATGTCTACTATACCATGCCTAAGGAATACAGAGTGAGAAACTCTTAAGCTAATAGTGGACAGAGATGTTAATATTAACCAAATATATGTGATTTTACCACGAGACCAGTGGATATGTGTGTATATCTTATGACCATACATATTGGGACTGTGAGGATGTTCTGTACTATATGGTAATACTCTCGTGCTCTCTCTCTGTACGCAGTAAAACAACTTGAAACCATAAAACCTTTTAAGAGCTGGTGTTCCATTAAAGTGAAGTCTTTATCAGTCCACTATACGATATTCAACACTTAAAATTTGAGACTGCATTTAAGAAGGCCAAAAACTGACTAGATCAAACTTGTACATGAAGCAAAATGCTTATGAGAGCAAAAAAAGATTCAGAATCAAATTTCGAGAAATTACACGAATTCTACTTGAGAAACAGGCGTAAAACAAGACCCAATTAGAAAAGAAGTCCATAATGAAATAAGAAAAACAAAAGACTAATATATATCATAGAACTAATCAAAATGCAAGTCGTTATGATTGATCAAAATAGATTTTATCACGTGGGGAGGGAGGGAGAGAGAGAGAGAGAGGGAGAGGGAGAGGGAGGGAGGGGGAGGGGGTAGTTAACACTGCAAAAATGGAATGAATCATCTATCCGTGCAGAAAAATTAGATTTCTTGTTAAGTGTGACACCTGTTCAATCGAAGAATGAAAACTAGCTAGCTCGCATGCCCACTAAACCACTCAAAAAACACGTACCTCCCTGACATCCTCAAGGAACGCTTCATGCGATCCACCATAGGTCCCAGCAGCCAATCTTATATCGATAGTCCTGAAGTCTAAAGGACGAGCTACCATTGCTGGATATCCAAGAAGTCCCTCATCATCATTATCAAGAGGATTCAGAAATGTTTTTCCCAACAGATTGCAGAAAACTCTTTCTTCATCTGCAATAGCAGCAAGCCGCAGCACAATACGGCATTGTTTTGTGACCACATCAGATATAGTACAAACTTTCTTCCCCCTTTCTTTCTTCTCCGGTTTGGGCTGCAAATTTTCCTGGCTCACTACATCTGCCAGAACGGAGACAACTGCTCTCTGGAATCGAATCAATGGTATTAGACATCGTCCAGCAGTGCAACCATAGTTCCGAATGTAATGAACAATGAGCCAAAAAGGTGATATCATGCTCGAACTGGGATAAGGTTCTCTAGGCAAATATAGCTTAATGCAGAATCTCAACAGCATAAGAATACGAAAGTCCCAAACTCAACATAAAAAAGCACATGAAAATAAATATGTTTCACTAGCATAATATAGGTTAGGAAATTTAGAAAAGTGAAAACTCTGTTTAAGCAAAGCTGCAATATTGACATGTTGGAAGACAAAAGCGATAAAAATTCATTAGCGCAAACAATTTATCTTGTCTAGAAAAAATAAAGTTAATATAGAATATATGCCCCAGTTCTGCCCCACAGCCCGAAAAATTCTCGTTTGTTCCCTGATAATGCTGGCCACCCCAAATTTGTGTACATGTTAAGCTGGTTGGAACTGGCTTTCTTGAGCCGTGTAACAATATAGATATTACCATATTGAGGGAGGCACTCATCAACCTAATGGCTAAAGAACTGGATAAGAAAGTTGAAAGCACGAAGAAGCACCTTGGTAGGCCCTGATGCATTTCCCTTGTAAACTTCTTTGCTGATCGAGTACTCCAATATCTTTTTTGCCCATTCAGGTGGATTTAGACGTAAAGCTTCGTATACGCACTTTCTGATTCTGGCTCCCACATTGGTCGGCAGCTTTCTTACAGGTTCTAGCACCTGGGCCCAATCGGGAACTTCACTGTCATTTACCTTACTAGTTTTGGTATCACCAGCAGAATCAGACTCTTTTTGATCCACGCTACTTTGATCCATGCTATAAATTTCATTTTCACTCTTTGCAGACCCGAAGATTCTCTTTGTAGCCTCTGCAAGAAGCTGGTAATAATAGCAATTAGAACATCTTTATTGAAAAGTACTAGTTCTAGTCAATAACACTTACAAAATACATTTGACAGAAGTCTTGCACAGTCAGATCAAGCATTATGACAACCAACGCCAATTGCCCACATTGTTTTGTAGTCTTAGCAAACCCATATCAATCTGGCAAGTGGCCCTCAGCACCCAGATCCAACCCCATTTCGCCTTCTACCGTTTTCATTCTCTTATCTATTTAATACCAGGGTGTGGACGAAAGGGGTGGGTGATGGGGGAGCTTACACTAGAGAAATTAGTATTTAAATCTGGTAAAAACTGCAGAAATAGATTACAAACTAGACATACATATGCTCACGGTACCGTGGGATGAAACGTGTAATTAAGTTGATACCTTATCCTCATGAAGTTTCATCTCGTAAAGCTGATCAAGTCAACCACGTAATAATAACTAAACCAGACTAATGGAATATGTCTCAATCTTACCAGTGCATCTTCCTCGATAGCAGCCACTCCTGTAAGAGACCCACAAAGAATCCCACCATCACCTTGTAAGCAATGGAAAACTTTCCCACTCTCGCGGGAAGTGATCTCTGCGGAATCAAGGTTACCCTCCATGGACAATACAGCCAGAATATATCTTCGAGCTAATTCGGGCCAAGTAAGTTCGTTAATGGGGAGCATATCAAGCTTTACTTTCTTCGGAGAAACTGAGTTGTCTAAATCTTTCTTTCTACCTCGTCTTGACTTAGACTCTCCAGCATCAAAATTAGGATCCACATAAGCAGCAACCTTAAAAAGCAGTTCAGCAACTAGCACCTTGAGCAGTGAGCAATGAGCCTTTGCCAATATTGCCCCTGTCCATCTGCTGCGAGCATTAGAAGCCGGTCGAGCTCCAGCAATTTCTATTGCCGATTCTATTTCTACTGTAATTGGCTCCTGATTTTCAGTAGTAACATCACCATTAATGTTGTGGAGCTCATTGGCAGGTTTTCTTACAGGATTTACGCAATCTAACCAAGGATTAATTAGTTCGTCTTCAAGATCTTGGATGCAAAATCGATCCTCTACTCCCAAAACCTCTGAGAACCGCTGTGAAAACTCCCAAGCCTAACAAGACAAGGATAAAAAATGATGATAAGAACAAAAACATAGATATTGAATGCTAGATTTCATTCGTATTATAGACGACTCTATGGTACCTGGAGGACATCACTGATCAAATATGCCGGAAGCTTTGAGCTAAGAGGCCTGCCTAAAGGGCAGCTATTCCTCTTTGAGTCTTCAAGTACCTGCTTTCTAAGTCTTTTACAGCCCCTGATGAAACCATTTGGTTCTTGTTCACCTTGTACGCCACCATTCCTTGTCGCCAGAAGGAACCCACTTCCAACTGTTCGAGAAGTTGAATTTTGACTTCGGCTGTTAAGAAACTTATACTCTTGACACACGTTAACCCCAGGAAGCTGTTCTATTAGTTCTTGAACAAACTCCACTTCCAGTCCGAATCTGTCCTGTTTTAACCATTTCACCAGTGGTTCACACGAAGGGGCTAATATATTACTGCTCTGAATAGAATCTGGCATATTAATAGCCCCTGCAAAATGACAAAACTTGGATAAAGGATCGGCAGTGTCCACTGCTGGATCACTCTTGCTATCCACAGCATGCTTACAGAAGAATTGCAGTAAACCAGTTTGCTTGTACGTCTCATCGCAAGCACACAAGATTGTTTGTGAGACCATTTCCCACACCGACGCTGATGACCTCCCCTCCACTGAAAACTCGCCCATAGCATCCACTTGCCCATACTTATCAGACATGATGTCTCCAGTTCTTTGAGGAATACAGTTGGACTTTGTTGTCAAAAGGTCACGTTCCTGATAATCAAAATCTGCATTGGCCCCCTTCTTAGAATGTGAGAAAATATCACTATCGAGATGTGGTGGGCTAAACTCAGTTAACATCATCTGAATACTTGTATCCTCATCATCAGTCAATGCCGAAACAGCTAAATTGTCTTTCAACACTTCATCATTCACATCAAATGTGACAACTTTTGGTTTTGAGAGGACTGTTGAACCATCAGGAATGGACTGCATGGCACATGGATATCTTCGGACCTTAAAAATTGGACCAGAATCACCACCATCTAAAACGTCACATATAAAGAGAGACCCAGTGATCTTATCATGCCAGCTAGATCTGTAACCTACTGGCCAGATCTGAAAAGTGTTATGATATGAAGGCCGTGGATCAACCTTGCCCAAAGAAATAACAAAGAAGTCCTCAAACTGAACTGGAAATCCCCCCTGGAATAAGAGTCAATAAATGTCAGGAAATATGAAAAAGCTGATTTAAGCACAGAAAGAATGAGAAGGGAAGAGGGTGGAGCGGGCGTTTGGTAAACACGACAGTTCGTTGTTCAGTGGGTTACACTTACATGAGATCCATAGCCAACATTATCCACAGGAGCAGTTTCCATTTCACTTCTGTCATCCCTAAATTTACTTGCCTGACCTAAGATCTCAAATTCTGATGGCAAGCCCCTGCCTAAAGTGCTCCTTGGAATATTCTTATTTTCTCCACCATTGTTGGCACTCAAAGCCCTCGAGGCTTCTTTTCTGCGTCGGAGATGTGATCCTTTTTGCCCTAAAGCAAATCCATTGTCTCTGTCCTCAGTTTCTAAGGAGCAGACATTAGATAACAACCCAAGATGACGAGCAATATCAAACATTGATTCGAACTTACTACCATCTGGGGCATAGTAAACTGCATAAGTTTTGCATCTGACCCGGCAATAGTCAAATTCCACGTGCCACCCTTCTCCTAATACTCCTTTCTTTTCACATATATACTCCCTAAGAGCTTGCAAATAAATCTCATTTGGACTCTGGGAACGATATTTTGGTGGTGTACCTTGGCTAGCCCAATGTTTGGAGCTCAGGTCGATTTCATGAGAACTCCTATCAAAGCTTAGTCTGTGCTGCGGTGGAACATCAAAATCTGCTTTAGCTATAAGTGTCCCACTTCGAGAAGCCTTGTAAGCATTAAATCCATTCTCCATGTATAACGGGTTTGAATACGTCACTGGAGCAATAAATGAACGACCAACAAAAGAAGCATTGGGAACATCCTGCATTCTACAAAACAAGAGATGCAACCATTGATCATCATCAGGCTATATCCGTTCAGGTAGGAATCATCACATAACAAACGATATACAGTTCACATGCAGTATGTAGATACGAAACACAGAGAAAGAAAATTTATGGCAGTTCAGACAAAGATTTTACAAATTCATTTCGTATGTAATCAGCCATAGTCCCAGGGCGTTGTACATTTGTTGTGTATCTGCAGTAGAGAGCAAGAGGTATAGAGACGGGCATAAGGTTCATGGATGAAATAAAGATCAGGAAGGGCACAAGTTAACTTGGCGCTACAATTGATCCTCTCTCTCTCTCGCTCTGATCCTATTCTTTTCCCTCTCCCTCTCTCTCTCTCTCGTGCACAACACAGATACACAAGCATGCACATGAAAACAGGCATTTCTTAGAATACCAGGAGTTAAAAACAGCCTCGGACATGGGTAGAGGGGCCAGGCCTCACGACATATTTTAAGTGTCCCAGATTGAAAACTGATTTATCCCAGTCAATACTGCAGAGAGAGCAGTGGTATGAATAAGAAAATTAAGTCTCATACAACTGATCTAATTGATACATTACCCCACCAGTCAAAAAAAATAAAATCAAAGTATGCGCGGGACTCATTTGGAAAACCAGTAGGGATCTGCAAGAACAAACCATTTTTATTGGAAACATTCCTCTAATGAATTCCTATTCAACTCAGTATCTACGTAGGAAATCCTTTGTTGTGGGATTGTTGGAACTATTCTACTTCTGCTAATCACCTAATATCGAATTTTATAAGTTACCATTGACAGCTTAAGCTACTCATATAGACTTGAACTTTGGAAATTCCCATAAGAATTTACTATTATCCCAGTTATTCACAGAACTCTGCCCTTCCTTCTCCACCTGCTTCAAAAACTTTGTCCAAGAAGTTCTAGGGTCTCTGAAATGCCACAACTTGAAGAAAAGTTCTTTCTATTTGTCTGGGGTATACATAGAAAACAAAGTTAACCTAATATCTAGTGCCTCTTCACTACTTAGCAAGATATTTTCATCAACCAGGCAACATAGGATTATATTTCCTATCTGCAGCATGTTAACTTCTATTACAGGATAGATTATTGTTTCCGCGCTATTCTTCTCAATCTGAAAAGAGCTCCAGTCCAAACTGCACCATCCATACCCCATTGTATTCTTTACGAAACTTTTCTACTCAGTAGTAAATACCAGATAAGACTCCATATCGGTGTTACAGTGATTTTTAAGAATCAACATGGCTGCTCTCTGGGTTATTCAAAGGTCAGATAACCAACCTATGTTGTGTAACTAACCATTTTTACAGCCCTAAACTTGTAGGATTTAACAAAATTACTGCCAAGAAAAGTAAGATACAAAGAAAATGTGACCCGTTACTCCTCTTGGCGCCTCTCTTACAATTGATCACCATCTCTTCAGTAGTAAGGAGAGGAAATTTCTTAACATATATATAGACATCAATTTACACACGAATTTATGAATATATCTTATTTGGCATGTGGCTGCCAACATCTAAGCCCAATATAGTAGGGCTCAGCGTGACAAGCAAAGTGTCATCTACGCTAATCAACTTATGTGTATCATATCATCCCTCCTCTCACACGTGGCGGGGAGAGAGAAATCTTGGAGAGGTATGAGGAGATGGAAACTCAAGGTCCATAAGCTATTCAAGTTTTAATAGTTGATTGTTAAAACTTGCAAAAAGGAAGGCTATACAGGTGATAAACAATCTGAGATAAATGATGTAGTGCTCTTTGTACAAGAAGCATCATCAAATGCAGGCCTAGTTATTATTGTTGTTGATCATGTAGTTTGTTTATCAAAAGTTAATGCATGCCAAATTAGTCACGATTTCAAAGCCAAAAATTCAAAACACTGTCAGCACAGTTCAATGAGATTTCAAGCACCAATACTAAGTTCAAAAAAGGGGACACAGAAATCTACTGAACACTACTCAATTATTTCCACCAAGTTTCTCTCAATGAAAAACGGGATCATGTCACTCAAATGGACTACTCTCAGGTAACCTAATCCTAGGAGTAGGACACAACAACTGAAATACGTAAATACACTAAGTATTAAAAGCCATATTCAAAAACAACAATAAAAATCATGTGCATATAGTCCTAAAATCACGTCAATCAATCCAAAAATTTATTTGTTAGAGTGACACAAGACAATCTAATAAAATAACGGCATTTTTATTTTCCCCCACTGTGTTATCCAATGTTCAATATCAACTGACCGCAATAGTTAAAAAATATTTACGAGAAAATATTTGTTAAGTGACACCCGAAAAGGTTTCAAAGAGGCTCTACAAGGAAAATTCCTCTGAAAAACAAGGTCTTTTATCCATCAAGCACAAAGAAACGAGACAGTGCTTCACGTATCAAATCAAGCAACATCTTACGTGTGCTAGACAAGTTTAATCAACTTCTTATGCAACTATTGTTATCTAAAAATGACGATCACTTTGGTACATGATACGGGCTAGATGTTGCTGTTTAATAATGAGCTAAACAATGTGTTCCCCCCAAGAATTAAGCAACTAAGAGAAAACAATGTAACACATTACATATGATCTGAACTAAATATAAAAAGATGGCGGGCACATGCATGTAGGAAGGTAATATTCCACTAAAGCCAAGAATAATATTCCACTAAGTTAAGGACATTAAACTAACTCAATAAAAGAGGTGAGCCCTGGGATTAAGCAGCAGGCGAAACAATGGCCTCACCTAAGGGCAATGCCTCACTCCAAAGGGCTACCCATTAGTTGCTTTGAGATCTTTGGCAGGGTATTACGCCAAGCTCAAACTTGTTGTCGCTTAGCCTTTGATTAGACATAGCTCAGGATCTCCACTAGTATACCAAATGTTATTTCCTCTAAGTTTCTCTTTTTCGTCGTGTTCTCAGAGTGCATCAGACGAAAACCATTCGAGAAGATACAAGGTTGCAGATTAACAGTATAAGGTCACTGCTTATTCAAATTATCCAAAAGATACAGGGGCCAACTGGCACGATACACAAATAATCTCCAAGCCTTAGGAGATGAGGGAGAGTATACACGTGCATTGAACAAGTAATCTATAGGGAGTGTTGCACTCAAAAAATTTATAAAGAAGGCATACGAAAAAAATGGATTTGGTTTCCTTAGTTGTGCTAAAAAGACACTTAGGCAAGTTAAGATTCCTAGTTGTGAGCATGCGCGCGCGCGCACGTGTGTGTCTCTGAGAGAGAGAGAGAGAGGGGGGGGGGGGGGAAAAATATTAGACAAAACATGATTTGTGCTGATAATGTGTTATCCCATTTCGTGCTCCACCTGGGAGTAACTAAGTTTAAAAAGATGATGACGAACTACTCAATAGGAGCATCCATAAAGAGAAGACATCTCAATCAGTTAAGTGAAACGAAGAGGTGATTAAAGACTCTGGTAATGCTTAATTTCTTGATTCTTTATAATTTTAATAGGAAAATCGTTTTACAGTTCACATATAGGTAGGGAGTCAGGAACTAGATGTTTCTTCACGTGAGTTGTCCTAGGTTCCAAATGTAGAACTTACCTCTTGCCTATAGCCACCACTCTAAAGCACCTTTTAAACACTAGAACTCGGGGTAAAAAGGATCTGAAGAGACTGCATATGTAAAACAAAGTAAGGAAAAAACGAGCAGATACTTCCTCTATATGAATCTTACTACTATGGGTTCTAAAAATGAAGCAATAAAAAATGAATATCTCCGACCAAAGAGTCGTGAAAACACATTTGATTATGCACTTCAATACTACTGTATGCTATGAGTAAGAAGATCCTTGGCACATTCTCATTACTCTGTGTTGCTTCCTTTGGCAGGCCAATCATCGAACCTCAACTTTCATCCAAATCAAGGAACGGTATCTCTGCCATTATCTAGAGAATCTACTTTTCATCATTGCCATAGCGGCAGCAGCAACAATGCTTACACAACACTCCGCTTCTTTCATCTTGTGAGCCTATTTTTCAAGGTCGGTTTAGTAATAATATACAAGGGAATTCAGCATAGCTTCTCAAACTCTAAGCCTTTCATTTATCAATACCATAGCAATAACCTTTCGTCCTTTACACATGTGTTTCGGACTAAAACTGCTACAACTTAAGATTACCTGTTGCCCTCAACAAACACAAAACGTGCCTCAAAGAAGTAAATTTACACATTTTTACTAGCTAGCATCTAAGTTATCTGAAACCCAATTGTTGCGCGGTTAGTTATTTGCTTTCACTCTGCAATTTTGCCCTTCTAAAAGGCTAGGCCTTTTTACCCTAAATTGGCGTTTGTGTAGGTTCTTTTCATATCGATTCCACATTGAAAGCTTCGTTTTGCCTATCTTCGAGGAGTGGGCAAGAGAAAAGACACTCTCGGGATGCTTTGAAGGCACACAATGAGTTCTTCCAGGAAATGAGTTTATCCAGGAAGCCTGGAATAGCGCCCAACTCATACTTTGTCAGGCATTCAGTAGGTAATGTACATCCTTAAGAGTATCTCAAAATGTAACCTGTTGAATGTTGACCAGCCAGGGATGAGTCACTGTTGAGAGTCCAAAACCTGAAATTCAGTGCCCCAATACCCATGTCAATGTTATAACTGCATCATAATTATTGCCAATACATGATTAAATTATGCCACCTTCCCCATTATTACAGCTACAACACATGGCCATAATGGTCGCAAGTCAATAGCACTTGCCCTCACATACAAGTCAATGCCACCTGCCTTCCCTTTCGTTAGTCAAGAGTATGTTAATCGACCAGATGTTGGTATGACAGCATCAGTGCACACTTTAAATTTATTTCACAATGGTGGCAACAAATCATTTCTATATCCTATTCGACGAAATACAACCTAGTCCATAGGCAAAAGTGGGATTGCATGATGAAATTGTCTTCACCTGGACAAAGTTAGTTGAAAGAACGTGGGTGGGAGCGGAAGAGGTACGGGGTTCCCAATGGGGCTCGTCAGTAATATAATAGGCTGTAAGGTGGGAACGGTCGTGAGGTTTCAGCTTCCGAGGCGGTGAGCGTCACCATAGTTGGACAATCAAGCAACTTAAGGAAAACCACGTCTAGACCTGAGCCCAATTGCAATTGCACTTTTGCTTTGGTGACAAGCTCCAAAAGACGTGGACCAAGAAAGACGTCTTACTCACCTAAGAACTAGACATTACACCTCTTATTAGTTAGGTATCGTAAATCCTTTCATTTCTCCTGAAATTTACTTTAACTTGAGGGAAGATACGAGGTTGCATGGTCAAAGACAACGGGCAAACTTCCCCATCTCTATAGAAAGGACAAAGGCCAAAACAATGGACAATGACAGAAGGCATCACATGCTTGACCAATTAGCCCCACGAAACTCAATGCCCAAGGCCAGAATGAGTTTTCACTCTTCACTGGCTAAAGAGGCATGGCTTATAGAGAAAAGTAGAGGTAGCCATGCACAAGGACCCTGCCATTGTGGGGTCTGGTTGATGTACACGGCATTACCCCCACTAAGGTGGGTAGGCTGTTTCCAAAATTCAAACCCGTGCTTCCAGGTCACAACGAAGATACGTATAAAATAGCATCTAACAGAATTAATGATGAAAGAAGCTCTAATATGCCACTGAAATTATAAATTCATAACATACCTGGAGTCTTGGACAAGCAGCCTCCTCACTAACGTTTTAGGCCCAGGTTCATTTATTAGACGAGTGAAAACATTTACTATATAGAGGACATCTAATATGCATGCACAGCAAAAAGCATGAAAGGAGTACTCGGGAGTATGTGTTAAGTGTAGGAACTAATCCGACCGGGTCTTAGATAGTAATCAATAAGTGTATGTAACGACATGCATCGTGACAAAATGCGGTTATACCTATTACTTACAAACATTACTTGCACTAATCGAAATGATTGCACATATTCTAACACTGCCCATATATCACGTATGTGGTTAGCCAACTTATTTTCATTCCTTTATTGTCTTCAGTAAACAAAAGATACAAGGGAAGATTAGCATCTTTGATGACAAAGATCAAAACTCGGAACTGAATGTGATCCCTCAAAAAAAGTTCCACTCAAGTTGAGAATATCTTACATATATGTAAGCTGAAAATGAAAACAAAAAAGTTATGACCACCATGAATATCAATAACAGATATCTAGCACATATTCCAGGCGGATGAAATGGATTTACACATCGAGATGGAGGATATCTGCAGTAAAACAATAAAAGAAAGAAAAGAAAAAAGAAGGCAAAGGAAAACAGATAAATCAAGTCAGAAGAGGCTGCAGACGGTCTTCAACTGAACCTATGAGCCTCACTATGGGGCGGAAAGGAACAAAAACTCTACTAGTTACATTATGTACCCCTTATGCTCACGAACTGACATAACCTTCTAGCAACACACAAATGCATCTTTTCTGAAGGGCAATGATTTTGAACAAATCTTTTGGCTGTACTTTCCTAGCCCTAGGCAAAACCCTTCCAAAAGGACGAGCACTTTGTGCACCTATATGCAAGGCATGGGGCTCGCCCAGGCGCACTGCATCGTATATATGCTCAAGTTCTTTTTAATTGATGGTTCAATGACTTTGTTAAGGTGGGTTGACTGGATAGGTTCCATATACTTGGAATCACAATTAAGAAGCACATCTGGCGATGCAATCTTTAATACTTCTTTACCTTGTGGTCTATTTTGTTGATGGAAGAATAAAAGCTATAAATAATAATTGACTTGGAATGAGATACTTAACTGAGCTTAGTGTAGATATCAAGCCTCCTGCAAATACTAACCTAACTCATGCGCTTCTGAACTGAACCCAAAAGGTGGATTCTTTTGCTTAAATTTCTCTGTACCAGTGGCCTGATATTTTGGTTGGCACAAAGGGTATTTTTTTTGCTCTCCTCTTTTTATATCCTATTATGACCTCCCTTGTTTTTGCACTCTTGTGCCTCCAAAAAGGGCTTTGTATCGTTGATAATGTAGATGCAATTAGAGAAAAAGCAGGAGGGGAAACTTTCGCCATCTCCCGTCTTTTGCACTCCTTTTCTTCAATAGGAACACCTAGTGAATGATGTCCAATACGTTCTACAGTCCTACAAGTCACCACTTCGTTACTAACACCAGAAAGCATCCATGCAACAGTCGATCCAGTTGTTCGCTCTCTCTGTGAGTGTTTGTTTGCTTTACGACACATGCTTTGTAAATTCAGCAAGTACTGTTTTTCATGCTTTGTCCAGTATATCACAAATCCAAAAAAGAATTGGCAAGTATAACAGCATAAACCACATGCATTGTAGTTCTTGTGGTGGTGGTTGCGGCCTGTGTGTATGCTGTTGGTGGGAACAAAATCAATACAGCATTTCTAACACCGCAAACTAAGTTCAGTAAAATAAAAACAGTGAAACAGACTGCATTTACCACATGCATTGTTAAAATCAATATCCACGGGAAACAAGAGAGTTAAAAAAAGCTCATACTTGCCACCGTCTAGCCCCAAGCTCTCCACGTCTTCGCGAGGCGGCGGCGCGTTCATGTCCAACATCCCAACGCCACCTCCACCGCCGCCTCCACGTGATCTCTCGCTGCCGCTCGTCAGCAAGCACTTGAAGCACTTCCACTCACTCTTCCTCTCCTTCGCCCCCAAGCACTTCAAATGAAACCCCTTCCCACACTCGCAGCACAGCAGCATGTCCCCCTCCCCCTTCCCGCACGAGCCGCACGGCACCACCACCTCCGCCGCTAAAACCTCTCCCCCTCCCCCTCCGCCGCCGGCAAATGTCTCCCGAGGAGAGGGCAGCGGCGCCTCGTTTAGATCGATTTCCAGGACCCCTGAGCGAGGCTCCGATTGGGCATTTCCCGGCGAAGAATTCGCGAACTCCATTCGTCAAAGCGGCCGCTCTACTCTCCACAATTCCGTCCCAATTGAAACAAGCATGTCTCTATCTGCTTCCACGTGATGCCCTTTATACCACAACTCACTCCCCCTCACCTCAATTCCTGTGTGCGCTTTATGCGAGAGAGAGAGAGAGATCTTTTAAGGAAAGATGGTTAGGTGACACCCTCTGCGTGTGATTTCGTGTGTGCAAGAGCGAAAGAGACAAAAGGGCGTAACGCTTCACTCTGTGTGTGTGAAAAATGGACGAATTTGGAAGGTGGAAATGGAACAAAAACTAGCTTTGTATTGTGCGGGAGCGGAGGTGGAGCGACCTGGCTGGGGGTGTTTGCTTGTTCGACTCTGGTGAAGGGAGGTATCCAAATGACGAAAGTGTCCCTGTTGGGCTTAGCATGGTTGACAAGTGTTGTTGCAACTGGGAAGAGGAAAAACGTGATTAATGATTATTCCTTTTCTGTTATTGTTTTGCTTCTTTTCGTTCATCCGTGCAATCTGGTGCTAAATACTCATAATTAATTCCAATTTTTTAAGCTTTCTTAGTTGATTATTTTCCAACTTTAGAGAGACTTAAATGCATAAATTGTAGTTTGTTAGAATTTATATCTTTCTTTTTGTCTCATTGGAATTGAATTTGGCATATCTAGATTTGAAACTTTTAAAAAAAGTGGAGGTAAATTCAAACAAATATCTAGGACAACTACGAATGAGAACAAGCATTAAAAACGTTGGTTAAATTTGTTATGAGTTTAAACAAGTAACGTGTAGTACTATCAGGACAGTGAGACACAAAAAGATACATCGTCAAGAAGTAAAGACAAATGTGAAAGATTCGATCAAAAAAAGTAACTTAAATGTCAAAATGGTAGAAATAGAGAAAGTATGAGCCATTAAACTATAAAGAATGATGTCAAAATACAGATGAGTTGGCTGACTCGACATTCAAGACTTCATTTTAAGTATCTTACAATTGTGGGCAAATAACCACTATAATGTTATAGTGGACGCTTAAAATCTAATTGAAAAACAAAAAGAATACTGAAATATAATTAAAGAAAACGCCAATCTTTTTTCTGAATTTTGATAATCTAGTCATGAGATGCTCTTAATCCAATTTTAATACGGTCACCTTCGTAAATAAAAAGTAAATGGAAGGAACAAACAAGCCGCAAATTCAGTCCACGAAATTCCGTATGTTGGATTTTGATGATGAGTTGAAAAGGTCAAAATTCTAGCTAAAGTTGAAAAAAAGAAAACAGAAGGGAGAAAGTGAGTGGAGGTTAAAAGAGTCATTTTGGGGACGTCCTTTGTTTGTCGGAACACCTAGGTCGCGAAATTGGCATGCTTGCCCCGTGTCCGCAGTGTGTGTGTGTGTGGGGGGGTGGCAACATCACTTTCCCAATCGCGGGTTTCGCCAGGCCCGTACTTCGAGGTCCCAAGCTCTCTCTCTCTCTCTCTCTCCTCGTGACTGAACGCAAAAGAGTATTTGTAGAAGCCCATGGCCATGAATATATGATGCCTCCCTCTCTTCTCAAGTACGCCCATTGCCAACATTACACGCATTATTACGCTTCCCATAACTCAAGCCCTTTTCTCTTTTTACCACATTAGACTAAAGCCAAACTCGTACGCTAAATTTTAATCAAGATTGTAATTACAACGTATGTTTTAATGATTAAAAAATTATTACTATAAATTTGAAAACAATGCTGACAAGATACTTCTATTATCAAAAAGTTTCATCTGATAAATTGCGACATTAATTTTAAGAAAAGTATTTTTTTTTCCTTGTATGCTAAACTTTGAATGCTAGATCCACCTAATTGAACTTTCTTTATAATTTGCACTTAGTCCTATTGGGGGGGGGGTATGACAAGTGGTTATGGCAAAAGATTTAAAACTTGATTATTACGGCATGTTGATTTAATTATGTTAAGTGGGCAATTGTTAGATTACGAAATTATTGCTTTGACATTTCATTTCTTCGCACGTAGGCATGTCTCGATTGGTAAAAAAAATGCAATTTCGCGGTCGTAAGTTTGGCCCTGACCGGTCAAACTTGACGGAATGAATTACTTTGACAACAAAAGTGAAGTTTGCGGACTATATGAAAACATTTGGTAAATAATGAACCTTTTGAACACTTACCCAATAAATGAAGGGGAACATTTGCATATATCACCCAATTTCTTATGCATGGAAGCCAAAAAAATAATGTTGAAACTGTCTTTAAAGAGGATAGCAAGAAATGTGCATTTATGAGTTGCATTAAGGGCTTCATGGTATACAGTGCCTTTCAAAGAACTCATACTTCAGTATGCAAGCAAATGAAACATATGTTTTGACGTAGAAGCTTACAAGACTTTACAAATCGGCTTAGATTGAGGGACTTGACAGACTCAGAACTCGCTAATGGATCAGATGACCCAAAACCAACTTACTACTGAACCAATCGCCAGACCGACAACTAAGAACAACACAATCACGATCCCTGCAATCTCTGCATGTTGCAACTGAACAGTTTTAGGAGCCATAATCATCAACACACTGGTCAAGTATCCATTGGTAAGGCCCAAAAGACAAGTGAGCACCGTCACCGGAATCTCAGTGCGAAAGAATTGAGGACCGTGCAAGCAAACCAAGAAGAGGGGTAAAAACAGCAACCTCGCAAAGGAGGCGCCTATTGCAACCTTCGCATTTTCAAGAAGATAAAGTGAGGTCAGTGACTTTCCTACCAGATCAAACACATTGTAGCCTGTGATGAGTATAATCGGGTACCAGTCCTTGAGAATCTGGGAATGCACGTCCTCTGTAATATACCCAGGAAATATACACAAAGTCACTACGTAGATGACGAGGATCCCAAGTCCATACCACTTCACTGTCCCTACAATGTCCCACAACGTTGATTTCAATAATGCCCGAGATGGAGCACCTTTCTCTTCTTTATCCTCATTGACAGCCTCTGTCTTTAGATCGTGGTAGTACTTGATAACTGGAAGTCTGTGCGCCACGTTGTAAAGAACAATGCAGATGACCATCACTACAATACTAACAATAAAGTAGAGATTTGCACTTCTTCTCAGCCCATGGGCGTCTTGTGGATATACGGCTTTGGTTAAAATTCTCAGGAGTGAAACAAGGACTCCTGCACTAAACAATATAAGAAATTAAACTATTTTACTTCTATTCTTTCCAACTAAGGCCAACAGAACAGGACTACATTTAGCACGAACTTCACGTTGGATTGAACACTTGGAAACAAAAGAACAAACGTGCCCCAACAGAAATAAACACAAATGAAGAGTTGAATTTCATTTGATCAAATGCTAGGGAGAGGGATATATTGCGGTCTTATCAGAAACTAATAGAACAAAAATTCTTTGTTACTGATATACCAAAAAGGGTTAGTGATATACCAACAGAACAGGAATACATATAGTACGCAATGTCACTTCCATATCAGCGTGTTGAAAACTTGGAAACAAAAGAACAAATATGCCACACAAAAAATAAACACATGCGAAGAGTTAAATTTCATTTGATTCTATGCCACTGGGAGGGGTACTTCTATCGTCTTATTGAAAAATTAAGAGAATAGGAATACTTCATTACTGGTATACCAAAAGGAGTTAGGAAACTTACAGTAGAATCAAGTTACGTGCTAGTACGTGCACTGATAGCAAGTTAAAGAAGAATAAGAATTACATCTAATCTCTCACAGAAAAGTTCCATCAGCATGTTCAGAATAAGCCTGTACTCTTCCTGTTTGTGGTAAACCAAGTGATTTAAAAACTGGACTGAACTGGTCAGCCAGTCACCCAGTCAGCTTAACGACCCCCAAAACTGGATGTGAGCCAAAAACAGTGCTAAATATCAAAATCCAGAATACAAAGTTCAATCATCCCAACCGCCAAACTGCGAATGGTTTTCCGGACCCACCCGATTTTACTGTTCTACATGGTTTTAGATCTTTTAGGGAACTATTAATCCAATAGCAGAACTCCACTCAGCAAACCAACTGCAATCATAATGGCTGATCAAGGATGGTGAGATCTTGATGGATTGGCCATTGAAGTAATCTTAAACACAGTTCTGCGTAGCACAGCTAATCGGTCTTGGTTTCTTGAAGAGAATTTTTGGTTTTGGGTTGTGGGGGGGGGGGAGGGATCGCAGGGATGGCCATTGGATGCATTCAGACATGGTGGCAGGCGGTGGGGGATGGAGCTGGTGACTCTGGAATTCAGGGGGTTGCCTTATTCTTCTCTTACAATGGGGCTTAGAGATTTGTGGTTAAATTTGATGGTAGTTTTAACCATTAATAGCTAATGATACGGATGCCAATACATCTAGAACTTCTCTAATTATTTTTTTCCCTCTTCTTTACTTACACATAATAAACACATTTTTTGTAACTACTTTCCACATATTAATGTATTTTATGACATAATTATGAGATCACCGGTTCAACCACAGTTGAATCAGTGACCCTTGAACAGCACCTTTTCTGGTTTGGTGACCGCCTGTCGGCGCCTGACCAGTACAGCTTCTAAAACATGAGGTAAACCTACGATGTCATTTAAATTGAAAAGCATATGCAAGTACCCATATTCATGAGAGTGGGTAAAGAAGTCAACGGTAAGCTAAATGACTGACAGGTTTGCTTCAACTCATGAGGTAAGGTATCGACCCAAAAATTGCAGTCACTTATGCCAACAATTGAACAAACTTTACTTTCCAAAAGAAAAAAAATGTACAATTAAGCATGCAATCCACAGACTAAGGAATGATTGTCCAGCATGCCCAGAGTAAGGAGTTAACTAGCATCTACCTGTTTCAAGCATCACATAATCGTTGATTAAAGGCAGTAGTGGTAGGAGCTCTCCTTACTGAAGTTCAACACAAAAAAAAAAAAACTCACTCCTCCGGTGCTCATTCTTTATGACTCCATAGTCCATCACAAGTAGCCTAAAACTTACGGTGTAACTTTCTTCAGCAACATGGATAATCATTCTACTCAAACACTCATTTGGTTTTAGCTTAATCACATTGTATATGGAGATAGCTGGTCTATTCCAATCTTAACTTCATTTTTCTAAAAAAGGGAGTGATGTATCTTTCAAACCAATTTTAGAACCCTAAAACATGGATATCCCAAGACTTTTAGAAATCAGCATTAATTCTTAACTTAGGATTTTTTATCTGTATTACAGCCTAAAGAATTTCCGGCAATAGCTAATGTTCAATGAGCCTTTCTGGATACGAGGTCTAAACCCAAACTTAGACGGTAGAAAAACAGGAAATGCTACTCACTGATACATCTCAACTCTAACTACAGACTTGATTTTTATGGTTTATTTGTATTGATTAAAGTGGGAGCAGCAAGCATGAACTTGCTACAAATGGATTAAACAACACACATAACAAATTTCATGACATCAAGAATTTCAAGATGAGTTATCAATTTGGGATCCATTCAATGTGAATCTCAGTCTAAATTAAGGTAGTGCACATTCTTCAGCTAGATTAACCAAACATCGCCCAAAATTTGACCCATACGTCGGACTAACAATCTAATTGCAGGAGTAATTAGACAATGCCATAAGCCGTTGTGAGCAAGGCGCCTCTCGTGATTAGATAAATAGTGGAGAATGCTGTTTTCATCTCCACAAATGCAAGAACAATTGATTAGATTCGCCAGATTGCTACTTAACTAATACATCTTACTTCATGGTCTTGAAATCTCTAAGGCGAATAACACCAGATTAGTCAAAATGGCACCACCCAAGCAAACAAAATGAACTAAAGAATACGTGTGGCATTGAACACAAACATGGAGCAAACAACCTAAACTGCAATTATTGCTATTAAAATGATAGATTTTGATCCGGCAACACAGTGATGGATCAAACAACATAAACCCCATATGCACAACAAGTACTAAAAGATCACCAAATCGGTAACCAACTCGCTTCAAAAAATCAAAAAACCCATACCCGAAGCGGCGGTACCCGCAACTACAGCCTGCATGTACCTCTCGGGCAGCTCCCCGGCGGACCCAATAATTCCCCCCTGAACCAGCCCATCCGCAATGCCCGAGAGCCCAACTGCCGCCACCGACACGTAGAACCCGCCGTACAGTCCGACCCGACCCTTGATCCACGCCACGTCCATCACCGGCACGACAAGCAACGACACGACAAACAGAGCAAGACCCACATTGATGCGCACATAGGAGTGAGACTTGTGGGCAAAGGCGACTATGAACAGGAGACAGATCAGGCCGACGATCATGTAGACGAGGGCGAAGACGCGGTCAACCGAGACAGAGGGGTAGAGGTAGGCGAAGTAATCGACGGCCGTGATGAAGGCGTTCCAGGGGAGGAGGTAGCCGGCGCCGAGGGTGAAGTAGACCGTGTAGGCCAAGTGGAAGGAGTCTTTGGGCACCTTCGTGGGGGTAGTTTGGGGAAGCAGGAGAGTTGAGGACTCTGTGTCGGCGTCCACGGCGGCGCCACCCATCGGGGATTGGTGGTTTTTGTTTGTCTCCGAGGGAATGGGAGGGTGGTGGACGGTGGGGAGATTGGGTTTTTGTTAGATCGGGCAATAATTGAGGTTGGAAGACGACGCGTGAGCAAACGTCGACGTTTGGAGATTGAAGGCTTTTTTACGTTACCGAGCTGTTTTACTTTAGACGACTAAATAAAAAAATTAAAAAAAAAAGAAAGAAAACTTTGCTTCGCTTTGGAGATTTATGTCAACTTGTTCATTATCTATGTTCCACGTTCTCTTATATATATTATCATATATTCATATATATTACATATTTTTTTTTTATTTTATTTCTCTCCACATTTAACTCTTCACTAACTCGTGTTCTCTCTCCTAACCCACTTTCTTACACTTGTTACATTTCTCTCTCAAATTTATACTCCAATAACTCACTTTCTTTTTCTCTCTAAAGGGTAAAATGAAAAATACATAATATATGACTTAAATCTTCAATTTGCTTGAAAAATATAATTAATTTCTGTAAAACGGAGAGAGTATTATTTATAATGTAATGTTATGGTTAAAAAAAGTTGCACTTTTAAATGTACCCGTTACTCTATGTTCTGAAACCATTATACCCGTCTTTTGAAAAAATATTGACAACGATCACTTAAGTAATTTAAAATCTAAACTACCTCGTACTTTTTTGCACCATCCAATTTGTAGCTACATTTAACGCTTTTTTTTCATGATTTTTGCTCATTATTTCTGCTATTTTTTTCTTCATCTCTCTTTGGAGTCCATCCAGGCAAAAATAGTGCTTGTGTTTGCACGAACCTTGTTTGTGCTCGAAACGCCAGTGCATGTTATAAGTCAGAGAACATCAAAATTTATGTCTTTTGCACGTGCTAAATTAATTGTTGGGTTAATTACGCGAGCTGCTTTCAAGTTTACTATCAGTAGTGTTTGGCCCCACAAAGTTTATTTTAACTCTTTTGTACTAAAAAAGTGTGACATAACACCCTTTGACCGACTTTCAGGCAAGGAATTTAACGGAAATAGGTAAGTTGGCTCAACTTTTGGGAGATTTTTTTTTTGTTGATAAAAGGCAGAATAGCATAGATAATAAATGAGCTTTTCACCCAGGGGTGAATACAAATGACAAAGTTAAGTTTACACATAAGCACCGAGTCAATACAAAACAGAATACAGGCAAGCGCACAAAGCAAGTGAATTCAAAGATCCTGTTGCGGCAAAAAGTCATGCACCCAGTCCTGGAAGACGTCCATACGTGCATGGCAGGCAAAAGCAGCTAAAGATCTAGATTCCTTAAGCTGAAGCTTTGTGGCTTTGACATAGTTGAAGTGGTGGAAATCAGATAATAAATAGCAATAGTCATACATTATCGGGGCTGTGGTATCAGGGATATATGCCGTGTCCGATAGCTAATCAAAAAGAAAATTAGAATCTGTTAGTAAGGATATGTGCAATAAAATTTTCTTTTTAGCCCAATAACAGGCTGTTAATAATCCTTTTGAGAAAACAGATAAGTCATCAGAAGCATGAAATGATATCGCCGCGGATCCACATCGAAGTCCATTCTCAGTCTGGCATCGTATCCATAAGCCTACTTTATATAAGCTTTTGTTGTAACGTATAGCAATGATCATCTGGATGGGTCTTAGCACCTCGCACTCGCATCAAATGAGGTTAGACAGCTGTGGACCCGGTAGGGCCAAAATTGTCTGGGTGTTGGTGTTAAGAGTATTCATTGGAATCCTTCGTTTAGTAAAAGCATCATCGATATTTTGCGCGAGTATTTTGATACCATCAATAACAGTGGAAGGCTGGAAGGGAATATGCCTAAAGATGAGATTGTTTCTATGAATCCAAATACACCAGAATGTGGAGACGATTTGAGTGGTTTTTTCCCGAAGAGATAGTCTGCCCGATTGACTTTGAATCCAATCTATCAGCCATTCAGTAAATGAGCTACCAATAATTCTGCGATGAAGACATGCTAATCCTCCAAACCAAATTGGTCTCACCGTCGAGCAATCGGAAAATAGGTGATCGACGGATTCAATGTGGCTAAGGCAAATAGGGCATAAATTCGAGTTTGATATTGTGAGACGATGTAGGTTGCGGTATAGAGGCAGCCTATCCCATAACATTTTCCAAATGAAAAAAATTAGCTTAGAATGTAGTGGTAATGCCTAAATGCGCCTCCAAATGTTTGGGTTCAAAGGAGGCGTGGAGGCTTGAAAGCCTCTTCTCATTCGATGATCTAGGTTTAGGGAATAGAGCACGTGGAAGCTACTGAATAATCACCATTCTTTGTTTCCTTCCACACTTGGGTGTCTTCTAAGGCGTGTGGAGAGACATGGATAGCCAGAATCTTGGCTGATATTTTGGAAGGGAATAACGCATTGATCAACCGGGTATTCCAGGCATGATTATGGATGAGGTCCTTAACATAGAGAATCTGATCATGATTGTTATTGGGTATGACAAGGGGTGGTAACGCTTCATTCGGGATCCAATCGTCATTCTAAATGGATATCTGTGCACCGTTGCCGACTTGCCATTGAAGGCCTTGACTTATAACTTGTTGTCCTATCAGCAAACCATGCCATCCCCAAGAGTAATTTCCCTTAAAGGGCTGTTTCGAAAGTTAGATCTGAAACTGTATTTCCCGTTAAGAACACGTGCGAGTAGGCTATCCGGCTCTTTCATAATCCTCCAGCTTGTTTTGGCTAACAGAGCTTGATTGGATAACCATATGTCCTTAAACCCAAGACCACCCGATAAATTTGGTGCACAAAGAGCGTTCCAATTTATCCAATGAATAGAGGTTGAACCCGCTGAGCCAGCCCACCAGAACTTGCACATGATCGAGTTGATAGCTTTGCAAATGAGATTTGGGAACAAGCAGATCTGAAGGTGATAGTTGAGGAGCGCCGTCAACACTGAGGAAATAAGGGTTGCTCTACTCGCTTTATTCAACATGACGCCTTTCCAGCCTGCACAACACGCTTGCATTTTCCCTACTAAATCTTTGAAGAACTGTCATTGTTTGGTGACGATGTCCAAAGAGATGCCCAGGTATGTACCAAAGGAATTTGAGCACTGTAGGCCTAACTTTCGAGCAAGAGAGAGGGTTGTTTGCTCATTTGAGTTAGGACTTAGAGTAAGCGCCGACTTTTGAAGATTAATCTGTTGTCCAGACAGACTCCAAACAATATCTATCTAGAATTGTTTTTAAAGCTGAGCAAGTACACTTTGACAACTTAGTAAAGATAATGATATCATTTGCAAAGAAAAGATGATTTAAGGGTGGACTATTCCGCCCAGCTTTTAATCCTTGGATTTGGCCCTCTGCTTGGGCATGTGTGAGGGAAGCCGAAAGAACCTCTGCACATAGAACGAAAAGATACGATGATAATGGATCTCCTTGCCTGACTGAGTCCATACGTAGGGAAAACTCTGCAAGATGGAGAGCCATTAATGAGGATTTGATATGATGTGGTTGACACACATTGCATAATGAGGCGAGTCAGATGTAAGGGAAATTAACTTTCCCGAGGACAGCTTCTAGAAAGGACCAATTCACACGATTATAGGCCTTGCTCATATCCATTTTGATAGCACTGAGTAAGGCTTTCCCTTTTTGTGTAGTCTGATTTTGTTCAAAATCTCTTGAGCTAAAAACACATTATCACCAATATGCCTACCCCCGACAAAGGCATTTTGGAATTCAGAGACAAAGGATGACAAATGAGGTTTGATACGATTTGCGATGGTCTTGGAGATGACCTTATAAATGGTATTACACAGGGAGATAGGTCTGAAGTCCTCGGGTTTGAGTGGGTTTGCAAATTTGGGGATAAGGACAATGAAAGCATTGTTGGCCTCACGGAGCATATAACCAGATCTCAAAAAGGATAAGGCTGCAGCAATTATCGGCCAGGCCATAAAATGCCAGCATTTTTGATAGACGAGAGCGGGAATTCCATCCGGGCCTGGTGCTTTTAGTGGTTTTATTTAGAATAAGGCTAGTCTAATTTCTGAAGCAGTGAAAGGGCGAGCTAAGCTCGAAGTTTGGGATCGTTGCAGCTGTTTAGAAATAGTATTTATGGTCAAGAATTGTTGTTGGGGGGTTGGACCGGTGGGCAAAAGATATTTTTATAATGACGAAGGAAGCATTCGGTGATAGCCAAATGGGATGTATGAGTACTTCCGGTATCATCACAAATGGTGAGAATTCTATTCTTATTTCTTCTGATCATGGTATAAGCGCGGAAAAATTTTGTATTTCTATCACCTGTCCTTAGCCAGTGAATCCTTGACTTTTGTTCCCAGAAAATCTCTTGGCATTCCAAGAGCCATTCCAACTTTGATCTTTCTTTCTTATCAAGGGCTTGGGCATCCCGGTTCGGTATTAACGTCTGAAAGTGAGTTAACCATTGAATCGTTTCCTCAATTTGCAAGGTTTCCAAATCGGTATTTGTTCCAAGTCCTTAGTGCTTTAATCATCTCCTTGCCATGAGTCCAATTACTTAGAACAATGCTGATCCATCTACCGGCGTTGCCAAGAGTCCATTATCACTTTAAAACCTTGTGGATGGTTGAGCCACATGGCTTCAATTTAACACTACCCTTCCCTCTCTATCACACTGCCACCACTATCTCCTCCTCCACCACCACCCACTCTAACTTCACCACCTCTCTCAGTTCTTTACTCTGACATCTCCAAGATTGGGAAGCCACCCTCGATCTAATATCCACACCCACCAACACCGCCTGCACTGTCATCGATCTTGACATCATCACTGATTTTCGGAACCACGCCACCACCTCCACCCTCACCCACACGTGGTCCATATGGCAGCAAAAATCCCTTTATCCAAAAGAAAGATCCGCGCACCCGCCATGGCTCGTAGTGCCCCCAGCGCCCTCGCTTGATGGTAGCATCGTCTTCGGCCCTAAGCCCCATGACACACACCCCACAACCACTGCAGAGATTAGCACCCAACGACACGCACGAACAAATCATTGCAAGACTACACCAAGCATGCAATTGCCATCACCTTTTTACTCACCAAACACCGTGTCCACCAATCACCAAACACACCAGCATCGCGCGATTTGATTTACCTTGGGTAAATAACTTTGTCTAGGGTTAGATCTCATTAAGCGGCATATCTTGCAATGCTTTGATGAAAAATTCACTTTTTAAGTGTGATTATCGATAAATTTAATCGTGTTCATGCTATGGAGGTGATTACCTCTTTTTAATGCTTGCAGTACAATTGTACTTTAGAGTTGGAACAATTTAGGTCGGGAGTAGTAAAACATTGAGTAAGTGAAAGAAAGATCAATTGAAAGTAAGAGCGTTAATCACTTTAAATGATCTGGAGATTTAGCACGTAACTCATTTGGCCCGTTTTAAGCTTTACAATATTTGGTGGGCAAAAGGGGAACGTCTGTATATCCTTCTTCATCTTTCACTAAACATAGTTATAAATAGTTAGCCTATCACCGGAGGTGGTCAGGATCGCCGACCAGTCAACGTCACAGCCTCTTAGTCAAACCTGATTCCAAAATATTATTGCATGTGAACATGGACTGGACGTCTATAGAGATGGGTCGGGCATCAATTCTACTAAAGTGCGTCCATTTTATTCTAAGTGGACTAGTGCTCGATATCATTGAGCTTGGTTGAAGTAAAACCTTCAAGGCCTGCTCTAACAAATACACCGGACCAAAAGCCTGTTTCTTCTTTAAAATCCCAAGTGCCTCTATAAAAGAATTACATTTACATGGTCCTTGGAATACGGGTGTCCCGTGACATCGGGTATATTAGCGGGTCTATTCCATCTTAGTATCCGCTCGCCTCAGCGCGTATATAGAGCGTTACTCATGGGCATTGGCGCTATCATTTTGCAGCTTTTGTTGTTTAAACTATGTGGTATGGTTCATCAACTACCCGATCTAATTATCTGGGCCTACTTGTTATCAACTATGTAGCACATTTTCTTTTATAGATTTCGGTTATATATTGAGGTTTTCAAAATTGGCAAGGTAATTACTACTCCTTCCAAGTTGAAGAACACATGACATGTCGTAAGTTAATACTCTTTTCTATATCTGGTAAGAAACACACAGAACTGCTATATTGTTAATTGTTCACCTTCCAGTATTACAACTCAAGTTCTGAAAACCAAACATAGTAACTTTACATAATGTAACTCCATACACAGATGAGATGGTGAACTGGAAAATGTTTAAGGGGTATAAAGCTCCCATCTGTAACTAGACTGTAGACAGCAATATATGGTCACCCATCCTTCACAAATCTATTATAATCTTCACAAGTTTCTAGTATATTATCATCAAACAATTGCTTATCACTAATTTCCTTGATAGCAAGTTCAAGGCACACGAGGTTGCCGGTTGCAGCAGGATGGCTTGTTACAATTAACTCGCGTGTTACTCGAAGCATAAGCTAATAGAAAATGAGTCGAGTAGCAATCTCAAAGCTTTAACAATGAGAATGACCACAAGCATGATAACAGCCATATCAGACATTAGGCAGATAGGATAACAGTATGGCTCCACTTATACCTGTCTGCTTGTCATTTGCCTAGAGGGCATAAAATACACCAAAGACCAACATCAATCTGCTAGATGACTTTGCCAAGTCCGGCAATTGTCTCTTCTTCCCATTAACATTAGTATAAGAGAAGCTTGCAGACGAACTTTAAGAGTGATAATATAAGTATCAGCAAAATAACAAGAATATTCATCACCTCATAAACTATTATTCCTCTATAAAATTCAAACTTCACATCCTTTGGAGCCATCTGCCTTCTGTATGTCGCACAGGCACACACGGCCAGGCTCTTCTGAAACCTCTTCTTCTTTCTTGATATGAACGAAAATCACAAGCAATATCCACGATTTCGATCATCCCTTTCATTTGGTCTCTTAGTTAAATATATGTAGTTTCCAAGCTAGCATGAATCTATTTTTTCACCTGACTCCAATCTAGCTTTTCTTCAAAAAGGAAGGCAAGCTTGAAGAATATACTCCTAATCTGCTTTAGTATTCGTATCATGTCATGGTCGGCAGCATCACGATTATCCCAACCTATTTATAATCTGCAATCAAGATTTCCCACCTATACCTCCTTCATGGCCATTTCCTTCTTGAATTACCACTTCCCTTATCAAACAAATCATCAAAGACCATCTTTTTTCGCTATCTTCCTATTTGCCCTTTTTACCACCATAAATTTTACCTTTTCCGAGACTTCATTGACAGATTGTGTACTTGATATCCAATCTTCTCAATCTGGGAACAACTCAAGTTGTGAGTCAGGAAACTGGGATGGATTTCTTGACAACGATTGTTGTGGGTCAGCTTTCAATGGATATTTACACGCATTGGGGCAGCGTGCTAACGAAACAGGAGAAATATTCCTGAATTCAACAGAGCAGAAGGTTTGCTTAAATTCAATGAAAAGCAACAATGGATACATTTTGAGCTGTGGCATTGAGAAACTAACAAGTGGAGCTGGGAGCTGCTCTGATTATTCTATTAAGGATGTCACTAACAAACTAGGATACCAGTTGAGAAGTTTGGGTGAAGACTGCAAGGTTTTGGGCTCCGATGGTAAATCATCCAAGGGATGGACTGCCTGTTCAAGGGGTTGGGAAAAGATGGGTGGCCCGTCAAATACCACTAATGATGCCATGAAGGTTGAAAGTGATGTTTGTAGGTTTGCAGTGCTGGTGTCATTGACAAGTAAAAGGATTTACGATGAGGAGTGGCTTCAGGCAATCTATAAGTGCCTTGGGGATAACAGCCTTCCTTTAAGTGGGCATACTTGCACATTTTCTTGTCTTATTTCCTTTTTCCTGTCCATGTCTGTCCTGGCTGTTACTAATCATCCAATATCTTCTGCAGAGGATCAGGGAGAGAGCAAGCCTGTAAAGAAAATCGGCACAGGTGATGCAGCCATGATCAATGCAAATGACCAGTCCATGCCACTATTTCTTCGCGGTTTTAGTCTATTGTTCTCAATACCTTGTTAAATTTTGAACATCTTCGTGATGATTGCAGGTCTTTGGATTCTAATTGGAGGTCTTGCGGGCATTATAATCATAATAATATTTGCATCATGGATCTTGTTCAAAAGATCAACCAAAGCAAAATTAGAAGAAGGGAAGGATGGTAAATGTGTAATTGGCAACTTTTGATGTGGCATTGACTTATAGTATATTGCAGTTGTGAATTCTTATCCTCCTTGTTTTGCTTGACAGCGTCAGATGACTCATTTTCCGAAGAGTCTAGCTGTCAAAAAATAGGAATTAAGCAAGTTTACTCCGCCACAAACCATCTCAGTGAAACAAATTACATCGGCCAAGGGATAGCAGGTCTGAGTTTCTGTTGCATGGATGTGACTGGCACATTATTTTTGATTTAAGTAATCGAGAGTCAAAATTGATGCATAACCAGATCAGATGTTAGGAAAAGGTGTTAAACACAAGAAACTTGATAGCAACTTTATAGGTACAAATAAGTAGCCTTGAGAGAGGATTAAAGACTAAAACCTGCTTGCCAGTGTCATGATATGGAACGAAAAAAACTGAAGGAATTAAATCTCGAATGTCAGATCAGACAGAAATCTGTAAGGGTTATTTAATTACCGAGTGCACAATCACAAACTGAGACAGGAACCTTGATATAAAACCTCGAGGTGTAACCACACACAAGATAATGGTACAAACAATGAATAATAGGAAACACATCTCTTAGAGTAGCTGAAATACGTAGCGATCAATATCTGGTGAGCAACTCAACCGACTACTTATAGATTTTCTTGTTTCCTCATAAAATGTGATGCTGCTATGTCAGGGAAGGTATACAAAGGCATACTACCAAATGGCCATCATGTCGCCGTTAAGCACATAATCAATGATGGTGAAATGGATACTTTTGTTAGGGAAGTGACAAGTCTATCACACATCAGACATCCAAATCTTGTTGCACTACTAGGTCATTGTGAAGGACAGGACGAGTGTTTTCTTGTTTACGAGCTGTGTCACAAAGGGAACCTCTCGGAGTGGCTATTTGGTATAACATTATTTCCACCTGTGAATCTTTAGCATGTTTAATTTTCATGTAAACTGAAAGATGCAAATGATGGACGACAGGTAAAGATAAAAATCTTTCCTGGATTCAAAGGCTAGAGATAGCCATTGATTGTGCCAGAGGTCTCTGGTTTCTCCACACATATCCTGAAGGCTGTATTGTTCACCGCGATATTAAGGTAGATTATCACCACCACATTTATTTATTTGACCCTATTTTACACTGAAACTTTGCCATTCTATTGTTTCGTTTGTTTGTTCCCCCACAATATTTGGCAGCCAACGAATATCCTGATCTCCGCTAACTTTCAAGGGAAACTTTCTGACTTTGGGTTATCGAAAGTTATGGACATGGGGCAGTCCTATGTGAGCTCAGAAGTGAGAGGAACATTTGGTTACGTGGATCCTGAGTATCAGAAGAACCGTCGTGTCAATTCTTCAGGCGATGTTTACAGTTTCGGAGTAGTACTTCTACAACTCATATCAGGGCAGAGGGTGATCAACATGGATTTGACAAAACCAATGCCTCTGGGGAAAATGGTGAGAAACAAGTTTCTGTAGAATATTACGTTTCTGATATTAAATTTTGAAAGTAAATGTCTACGGCAATTCTTTAATAATTTCCCTCTTGCCTCTCCTTGCTGCTCTCAGGCAAAAATGCTCACAAGGGGTGGGAACATAGCAGAGTTTGCTGATCCCAAACTCCGTGGGGAATACTCTGTTGAAGCGTTTGAACTCACACTCAAGCTAGCTTTATCATGCACGGGGCTTAAGCAGCAAAGGCCATCCATGGAACAAGTGGTTGTAAGATTAGACAAGGCTCTTGACATTTCAACTAGAGTGGAAATGCAGACACCGCGGTTCGCGCTAAATGTGGACTGAGTTGAGTAATTCATACTTTTTCATGCCGAACCCCATACCTTACTGTTAAGTAGTATGTTATGAAAACTAGGTGTTGAATAAAAACAAGTTCAAATAAAGTAGGGCAAAGCCAGCTCTCATTTACAAGAATGTGTGAATGATGTAAATACACTATCAGAAACAAAAGCCAATGTGGCTTGATTCAAGGAGGAACTTAATTTTAGTTACCTTTCCTCCTTTCATTTTACTAATCACCTTTTGATTTTCTGAAAGTTGAGAGACTTCAGCAATAGCTGTCCAGTAATTACCTGAGGACATGGGAGCATAAATGTTCTTGTTCATATATACTTCCTTCAACGGGAGAATATTGTACACTCAGAGAGCTTGTTTTATTATTAGCTTGAGAAAAGAATCACAATACAACTGTATATTTTGTACAAAGCTTCGCCATACACAGAAGCTTATCGTGATTAGCTCTTGTAGAAAAATTCGAGCTAATATCACGAAGTCAAACTGAAAATAAAGCCAAGCATCCTTACACAATAATGTGTATGTACATGAGAGATGCTTGAAAAGAATGAAGAGATCAAAATTTCTATGTTACCACACACCGATGATTTGTTCACGCGGTAGAGCTGGATTTCTCAAGCCAGAACTCAAGCCTGAGGACCTCTTTTCGTTAAATTGATGCAGGATTCTGATAAGAGAACCGGCCCTCTTGCTTGCACGAGAGGTGCCCTTGGTGAGTAGGGAGTACAATAGTGTCATGAGAGATGGGTTCCCTAGTAAAACAGGACTCACATCTGCCCCACAATTGGTGCACAAAGCCAACAATAACGAAACACAATGCTCCTTCGCTGCCTTCGAAGTGGAAGAATCCAGAACGCCCACGAATATATCTACAGCTCCAGCACGTAAGATGGCCACTGTTCCGTCTAGTTTCTCCGCTAGAGATGCTAAAACCGCCAGAGAATCTGTTATGAGATCTTCCCTTTCTGAAGTTGCCAAAAGATTAACCAGCAACGGCACAACTCCAGCTACAAGTACCCTCCAATGATTCTGAGGGTGCATAAGGAGCCCAAAAATCGCGACCAAGGCATTCTTCTTTCCACTATCAGTCCCGTCAACAAGAAGCTCTGTAAGAGCAGGGATAGCCTCCGGAATTTCTCCTATCATTACGCGGTATTCCTCCACTGAAGCAAGGTAAAACAGCACACCGGCTGCGTGCTGTCGAGCCTCCATCTTAAGTCCCCTCTGTACAACTTCCAGAATCAGCTCCAAGCCCCCATTGTCAACCAGTACTCTCTTGCCCTTGGAATGCTTTGAGAGATTCAACAATGCTGCAACTGCATTTTCTTGAGTTACTAAGTCCACGGAAGAAAGCAGATTCAATAGGTTTGGGATTGCACCAGCTTCCACCAAGCAAGACCTGTTAAAAACACTTGTTTTTGTGAGCAAGCGGATCTCAAAAGCAGCTTTATACAGCTCTTTGCCTGTACCAGCCACAAGCTTGCCGGCGAGAAAATTGGCTAGCATTTTCATGGCCTCTTCAGCAGCCTCACTGCTTGCTATGGCAGCCCTTGTTATGTTGCGATTGCGCCCATCAGATTCAGCAACTGGAACGCCATTTTCTTGACAGTATTGCTTAATAAGCCCCTTCAATGCCAGATTCGGAACCAAATCCGTGCATAATAGCTTCTCACCCGTCTTAGGACAGGTCGGGTTTCCAGCCCCGAACCACTTCAGAATTGAAGACCGATCATAGGTGTGACCTGTCGCTATCGCCACCGGATCACTCATGATCTCTAGAGAGATTGGACAACGGAAATCATCCGAATTTAGGCACCTAATCACCTTGCTGCTACAAACACTAGGACCATTTTCTCGACCAATGCTGCGGTCCACAACATCGAACACCACGCTACGGCAATAGCTCATGAACCCCACTAGGCTACTTAAAACTCCCACAGCTCTCTTCTCGTCGGTTAGCCCTTCTAACCCAATTTCGGATTCCAAGAGCTTGATGCATCCGTTGCACTCACTCCAATTTTTTATCCCCAAATATTCGAGAACCCACTTCAAATCCTTCAATTCCGGACCAATCCCACCCTCAAATCCACTCAGTATCGACACAACTTTGTCCAAAGCACGTTTATCATCAACTTCAAGCTTTGCCTTCAGCGCTTGCCTCATTACAAATCCAACCAATTCCTTAATTTCGAGCGATACATCAATCGAATTTAATGGCAATACATCCAGTGCCACACCAATTGCCCTAACCAGCACCCGATATTGATCAGAAACCCAGTCGGATTTCATTAGCATCCAAACTCGTGCATCGTCGCGTGCGGCGTCTTCCAGAAGGTACAGGACCTTCTGGAAGACGAAATGTAGCTCAGAGAAGCTCAGAACGAATGAACTTGTGATATTTGACCTCTCATTTTGGATTTCCTCTAGGAATGCTAGAAGATTTCCGGTAAGTCGAATGACTTGTCTAGCATTACGCTTATTTGTCACGAACGAACATTTTTTGTACCCGTAAATGGTACGCGCAATATCTATAAGAGAAGTTAAGAGAGTCGATGGGGAGACAGATTCAGAAGGTCGGACTGCCGGAAAGGTTAGAATCCGGCGGGTGAATACATCGGAGTTTTGGATCATTGAAAGAAAACAGAACTTTGACTATAATTGGGAAGAAAGGAGATAGAAGGTTGACTTTTTTCTGGTTTTGGAAAGCTTGTATTTGGACGGCTTTTTCTGTGGCTAGATTTGGTGGCTAAGGTTCTATATATAAGTTGGTGGTTATGCGCCGGGGGGGGACACGCGTCGGTAAAGCGTGGATTGAGTATGGAGGATTAGATTGGACGGTGATGATGATGAACCAGTGGAGGAGGGACACGTGGAGTGATCTGGGGATTGGGAAATGCGGCTTCATGGGAGGTTCGAGGCTGTGTGAGCTAATGGATCAGTGACGCGTGGCGCGAGAAATATGGGGAGAGTTCGTGCTTGTGAAGGTTACTTGAAGGGACGTGCCGCCGACAAAACATTTTTAAATACTAAGGGAATTATTATTAGCACATTACTAAAATGAAAAAAAAATATTAGCGTGAATTATTAAGGAAATAATTGATTATAACCTACAAAGAAACAAATTAAATTGCCTGTGAAGCATAATGGGGCTCGTACTTTTTTTTCCATGTAATTTATTTAAACATTAAAATTAGGGACGGCTATACTTGCAAGCTATCACGCTTCCCTTTTTTTGACAATAAAATCTTTTAATTGAGGCACAGTAAGGTACGTTCAATCTATTCTTCTATATGTAAAATAGTCAAATTAATCCTACTAAAAAATGTACCACAAGAAGAGCATCACTTTATTCGTAATGAAAAATATTATCAACAAATCATCTTTATTTATGCACTAAAATGCCTTAAAAACAAACAACGTCGTTAACGCCAGATTATGATCTTAACTGTATAGGCTCAGGAGTATGTTGATCATCGAAACTTCTTTTGGAAAAATTTCGTTAACCTTTTCGTAAAATTCTTTTCTAGAACCGTTGTCGCAGCAACATCTTTTGTTCTTGATCTCATATTAGCAATATCAATGACGTTTTCATAGTTCCAAAATAATGACCGTAGGAACCGGCATGTGTTAATTATACAAGTCCCTCATTCTTCTTAGCTAGGTCAAACTTCCTCCTTTCTCTTCCTCTAACTTGGTCCTTAAGAAGTTGATTTGGCCCTGCAGACTGCGGTGCCGAACTTGGTCATCTTCAAATACAAGTCTGCTCCTGCCAAATCTTCTCTGAGTTTTGCTCCTCTCCTTTGATTTTGTAAGTCAACTAATCTTTTGGTCAACTAATAACCCATGTGTCTAAAAACATAGATTTTTGGTAGGCGGCAAAATGGAAGTCCCACTGCTATTAAAGGTCCTTGTAAACTATCAACATTTTGCTTAGTCTACCTCTTAGTTTGAATGGGGAATTGTGGTCAGGAAAGATCAGCTCAGCGACGCCATTTGTATCTTAATTTTGAGCTTATGCTAAGTCTATCCTCTGTGGTTGGACCCGGTGTCTAACGTTAGCTCACCACCGTCCTCATTCTATTTGGTCCAACTCGCATGGACATCGCTTTCTGGGTAGGATCAGGCTCCGATTTAGAACATATTCCGATTCTCTCTAGTTCATTGCGTCGCTTTGATCAGTGTTAAGTCATGTATAATTGTCCGTTACGAGAATATTTGAGCTCTAATTTTCATTACGTGAGTTATGTTTTTGTCGTTATTACAATGCCGTAGTTTAACCATCTTAGTGCCGAAGTGGAGGTAAAATGACCAAAGTGGAGCTCGAAGATCAAGTCCTAGATATTATTACATATATTTCAGATCATCGATCTAAGTACATTTACCGAACTACATGCAAGAGTCATTTGATTGTCAAAATTTCAAGGACGTATACAAAAATATTTTAGAAGACATTGGGGGGGGGGGGGGGGGGGAATGAATTTCTCATGTTGAAGTCACATATCAACTATGAATGATGGTTAAAATCGAATCTTACATCTGATGGATTCTCTTCCTCTTGAACATATTTTAAATTGGACGTTAGACTTTAATATTTCAAGTACTCAACATAAAATTACAATAAAATGCAATCCCTGCTCATATTTTTGAAAGTGTATGGCCATGCGGAAAGGTTTATTACACTGTACCAAATGGTATCTCAGTAACAACTGTAAACCTATCCCCCCACCCCAACCCCACCACCCACCAAATAAAACCAAAAAACACCCTGGCGCACGCAAAGCAAGGCAAAAAAGGACCTGCTGTTGCTTAGAAAACCGATTAGAGTTTTTCTCTAATTAATACATATTAAATACTTAATTACCAATTTACTCTTTTTTGAAACTTATTTACCCGCATACTACACTTTTGAATTTCTCGTGTTAAAGTCACATATCAACTATGAATGATGATTAAAATCGATTTTTACATCTGATGGATTCTCTTCCTCTTGAACATATTTTTAAATTGGACGTTAGACTTTAATATTTCAAGTACTACAACATAAAATTACAATAAAATGCAATCCCTGCTCATATTTTTGGAAGTGTATGGCTATGCAGAGAGGTTTATTACACTGTGCCAAATGGTATCTCAGCTAGAGTTGTCAAATGGGTCGGGTGGCCTGCGGGCTGGCCCGACCTGGCCCCTTTCTGGCCCGGGCTAGCCCGGTCCCGTTCATGAACAGTGCTGGCCCAGCCTTTTAGGGTTTAGGGCTCGGGCCAGGCCTGCATTTCCCAAAAAAGCTCGGGTCAGGCCTGGCCTGAAAAAGCCTGGGCTTGACCAGGCCCGATCCATGGCCCGAAAAAAGCCCGGGTCAGGCCCTATTCATTTAAAACTGGTTTGCAATTCTCCTTCTCTTTTTATTTTTTTACGCAAATTTTGTTCTTATGTGAATTTTTTATTTTAATTTTACACATCGGTGTTCATCAAAAGCAATCCAATAAACATAAAAAATTTAGCTTAAACTGATCTCACAATATCAGCAATCATAATCACAAAGGTTCGATACTTGCTTATTCGTTATTTGCTCACGTTTAGGTGTTGAAGATGAAATAGCTAGAACAAAATGTAAAAACACTTGGTTGATTCAACTGAAACTGGCTTCATTGAAGCAAGGAAACCAACCCAAAGAGGTCTACTACCATCATCGTTTAACAGCTTACTTATCTGCTTAATTTCAGCCCAAAGTCTAAAAAAGAAGAAGATTACAGAGCATTAAACAAGACCAAAAATCTAAAGAATTGGCCAAATATAGGACTATTTGTAATATCTAAAAGGTTGACAATTGTCAGCAAGATTTGACAGTCAATACAACAGTTTGATCAAGTGGACTAATTGGAGCAAGTGGCTGATTTTAGGCAGCTTGTATCCATCGATTTTAATTTGTTGTTTTCTTCATGACTTTTTGCAGTGAACAGTGACTGGATTTGTTGAGTGCTCTATGAAGGTTTGGACCAAGATGCTCTGAACATGCTTTGAAGTTTTAAACTTTGGCTACATGCATTTTTAATATGACTTCTTATTAGAACGTTATTATTATGTTCGGTGATGTACAATATATTTTGAACATTAGTTTGACTTTGATGGTGCAATCTACTAATCTTTCCCTTTTGGAATATGTTCTTTGGATATTAATTCAATTTATGTGCAATCTACTAATCTTTCCCTAGAGTATAATTTGCTTAAACAATAATAACAAATTACCATAATTAAAACCCTTACCTTGAATAAAAAGAAAATGCCTAAAAAAAAAAAATTTTAAAAATTGGGCCAGGGCCTGGCCCAAGCCCAACCCTAAATGTTGGGCCTAGGGCTTGGACGGGCCCAGATATCCCCAGAATCAGGCCCGGCCCAGCCCGTTTGGCAGCCCCTTGGCCCAGCCCGACCCGATTTGCTGAAGGCCCGATGGGCTTGGGCTGGGCCGGCCCAAGCCCGACCCATTTGACACCTTTAATCTCAGTAACAACTGTAAACCTATCCCCCAACCCCAACCCCACCACCCACCAAATAAAACCAAAAAACACCCTAGTGCACGCGAACTAAGGCAAAAAAGGACCTGCTGTTGCTTAGAAAACCAATTAGAGCTTTTTTCCCCAATTAATACATATTAAATACTTAATTACCAATTTACTTTTTTTAAAACTTATTTACCTGCATACCACACTTTTGAAAATCGTTGTTTCAAACAGCGATTTCTACCTTGAAATCATGGTTTGAAACAATAATTTTCAAAAGTGTGGTATGTGAGTAAATAAGTTTCAAAATGGATTATATTGGTAATTAAGTATTAAATATGTATTAATTAGGAAAAAAACTCAAACCAATTATTACACTGAAGTTTCAACGGTTAAAAAAATAAAATGACGCTCTTGTTTGTTTGCTTTCGTTATGATTCTCAGTCTCTTGTTTTTATCATCATACTCGGCTGCAGAAATTGGGTTGTTTACATGATAACAGATCATTAGATTCTCAAGGGAGGAAGACCAATCACACTTCGTTTCCATCAATCTTTCAATCATGTTGGCATGCATGCCCCAGTGGCAGGAGGCTCTTCCTTTCAATTTTCTCCTTAACGAGCATGGGTCACTGTTACTTCACCATCAGGATGAATTTGCACACCCCACATATGCAGCTTAAGCTGGGTCCAAATGCAGGAAGTCACACCACAGGGTTGGTGTCTTGGTGATGTCCAACTGTCCGTTTTTGCCTGTGTACCAACCCTTTATCGAGTTTAGCTATGAATATGTATAGACCATGCAATGCTAAAGGCTAAGAATGCTACATCAATTCCACAGTAAATTGTTGGTATGCAGGCCCATCAACATTGAAGTATGTGACCACTGGATGATTCCACTTGAATGCTTACGTAACCCACATGAACGTATCGTAATGATCCTATTCATGATCCAAACATAGGCCAAAATAAAGGGATTTCAGAACATACAGCCAGCTTGCAACAGCTAAGCAGAGATTGAGTACCTGCATCATTATTAGCTCCATACTTTATAAAGATCAGTTCACAACATGTTTTTTGGACAGTGTTAAAAAAATCTATGGCGTTTTCGCAAGACAAATTACTTATGTTAAGCCTCCTAGTCTTCGCGATTACAGGTGGTGTTTTGGCACGTGGTGTAGTTTACACAGCGCCAAAAGTTGAGCGATTAACAGATTTGTTCAGTCATGTCTCAGTTACGCAGGGGTTCTCTCAGTCTTTCGGAGGCCCTAATATTCGTCTGATTAACAATGGGACCAATGTTGATCTCGTTTTGGACAAAACCTCAGGTAATATCCTTAAAAAATAACGTCGTATGTTGGTAGTAAATAAGTTAATCGAGTGTTGTATGTTTAGTTTTTGTTCTTTTGGTTCCTTTGCAGGTTCTGGATTGGTCTCCAAGAACAAATACTACTATGGATTTTTCAGCGCGGCAATCAAGCTGCCTGCTGGTTTCACATCGGGAGTTGTAGTAGCCTTTTACGTCAGTTCCTTCCTCTGATACATACAGTAGTATATCTTCAAAGTTAGATACAATTTCCCATATTATTACATGCCTAAAATAGCAATTTTTCTCTGTAGATAGATATAGATATTCACATAGATGGAACTGTACTTCATCAATCATAATTACTTGACGAATTCTTTGGATGAGAAATTGCATTGATTGGTTACGGAAAGATTTATATATAATGCACAAACTAGGTTCATGCATCAAACAAGTAGATGCAAATGCAAGTATGGGAAACTGGGCAAGTTCATCTGTCTAATACAGATCTTCTCTCCCATATTCAGTTGTCCAATGCAGATCTTTTCCCCCACAACCATGATGAGATTGATTTTGAATTGCTCGGCCACGAGAAGAGTAGAGATTGGGTCCTTCAAACAAATATATATGGAAATGGAAGTGTGAATGTTGGAAGAGAGGAGAAATTTTACCTGTGGTTTGACCCAACTGAGCAGTTCCATGAATACAGCATACTCTGGAACAATCACCATACAGTGTAAGATCATCAAAACTAAAACTGACAGAAGTTTTCTCATTCTTTTAGCCATTGCTGATCGACTGAGCGATGCAGGTTTTTGGTTGACAATGTACCGGTAAGAGAGGTGATCCACAATAGTGCTATCTCTTCTGTTTATCCATCAAAGGCCATGTCCGCTTATGCGACAATATGGGACGCATCACGGTGGGCTACGCACGGAGGAAAATACCCAGTTAATTACAAGTATGCGCCATTCATCGTGTCAATTAAAGATGCCGAAATGGAAGGGTGCATAATGCACCCGATGGACTCGGCTCCTCCATGTTCAAAAAAGGCCATTTCAAGCTTGGACCCTCTCGAGGGAGAAGAGTTTGTCAAGCTATCGCAGCAACAGATAGTGGGGTTGGATTGGGCAAGAAGGAAACATATGTTTTACTCATATTGCAAAGATACATCCAGATATAAAGTTTTACCACCAGAGTGCAATGCTAAGTAGTTCATTACATTTTTCCTAGCTTCAAAGTTTTAAATGCACTAGGATAGAGATGAATAACTTTATAAAGGTTCACATGGATCCCAATAAGGTGTCTTAGTGAAGAACCATGAAACCAAATTCTTTGTGTGGACGGATCAATGAATAAATAGAATCCATTTTACCCGAAAACAAGTAGTTCTGTCTTGGATGATAGACAAAATTATTTAAGTCACTTTGTGTTTTAATAGGTGGCCCGAATTGGCAGACATTCTGGTTGAGCTGCGTACCATGACTTCGTGCTTCAAGAGTTCAGGTGGCTAGGTACTGTGTGGGAATCTGCCAATAAAGGAATCCAGCTAATAACAGCCAACATTTTCTACTGAATATTACAGATTTGACTAGTTTCTAGACAGAACAAGCTGATTGTAGGGTCTTAAGAGACCCACAGAGTTAACCATGTTGGTTTCTCTTGCATTTCTATCAGCTGATGTTGATCTAAAGTTGTCCAAACACAAAAAATTCTCAAAGGAAAGAAGGAAAGTCATTGGTTACGTTGACAGTGAAGGCTATGGGCAAGGTCGATGGACCACAACTAGAATGGAGGCCTTAATATACAATCAGGGGGTGGTTCTGGGGGGGGGGGGGGGGGTGTTGGTTTAAGGTATGCCCTGGGTACAAACTAGAGAAACAAACAATTATAGAAACAAAAGTTCGCTTCATCCTAATGCCCAACAAAAGTAGAACCTTAATTTATAAATGATAGGTTTCAACAAAATTGACCACTTTTTTCCAATAAGCATAGCATGATAGCAACATTATTGTCCTCTTGCATCATCTCAAAGAGAGAAGCTTTTAATCCTTTTATCATCATCATCAGAATGTTGTGATTGTAGCCTACAGATCTTGATGTTGTTTCTCAATTTTACAGCCATGCTGGATTCTTCAGTGGGGTCACAACAGCCTTCACTTGCAAGTAATTTTTAAGGCTGTGTTCTCCCTTTTCTCTGCCATGTCCACTCATTTTGTATCCACCAAATGGAATCGCAGCATCAAAGATATCAAAGCAGTTAATCCATACAGTCCCGACTCTCAATGCTCGTGTCAAGGTGTTGGCAGTGTCAATGTTGTGTGTAAAGACGCCGGCAGCCAATCCATAGCGACTGGCATTTGCCCTTCGTATCACTTCGCCAAGATCCCTGTAATGTGATAACCAATTGGTACAAGTGGGGAGACATGATGCTTTAGGAAACAGAATCAAACATATAAGTTGGTCATGCGCTCACTTAAACTTTAAGATTGACTGCACTGGACCAAAGTTCTCATCCTTTGCAATCAACATGTCATCCTGACATTAATTATAATTAGTTGTGATTATAAACTAATCTCCTAAGTGAAAAGGTAACTGGGTACTGTTCCTTGTCTAAAATATACCTTCACATCAGAGAAAACAGTGGGCTTAATGTAGTATCCTTTGGTGCCCATTCTCTCACCTCCACTTTCCAGAGAAGCTCCACTTTCAATTCCAGATCGTACGTACTTCAGGATCTTTTCATATTGCTTTAAGTCAATCTGCTTATTGTAATACACTTTCATTAGTATCTTAAGAAAGAAACAACTAATAGTTTGATAAATACTGCACTAGGGAAGTAGGACTAGCAGAAAATTCTGTGGTGGACGAGAAGTCATCCCTATGTGCAGGGCTTAGTGAACGCTGGCTGCAAACTTTCCACCTAATCCAAATAAGCAGCAGATGCAATAGCAATGCAAAAGAAGCAACTACAACAAATTTACCTGAGGACCTTGTTCAACTCCCTCCTTAAATGGATCACCAACAACACGACTGATAGCACGCGCCTTTGCCTTTTCTACAAACTCGTCATACACACGTTCATGAACATATGTCCGGGAACCAGCACAGCAGCATTGTCCCTGCCAGTTGCGTGAATATTCTAAATAAGGAATTCTAACTTCCATGACCTATCCCTTTTGGGAAACTAGTCATTTGGTTATACCTGGTTAAAGAATACAGCAAAGTGGGCTAATTCGACAGCTTTGTCCACATCAGCATCCTCGCATACAATAAAAGGAGATTTCCCCCCAAGTTCTAAGGTCACTGGCTTAAGATTGCTTTTAGCAGCCAATTCAAGAACAACTTTTCCTGTATCTGTAGATCCAGTAAAAGCAAGCTGCAAAGATCAAACAAACTTTGATTAGATCCAGTGGAAAATCGGAGATTCTTAACCTAGTTAAGTAAGCAAAGAGCAAAAATATATATGGAGTTGCCTTGTCTACATCCATATGACTACAAAGAGCAGTACCAGCTGTCCCACCAAAGCCCGAAACCACATTAAGAACTCCTGAAGGAAGCCCAGCCTGTACCGAAGATAATCTAATAAAAACAGGTATTGAGAAAACTCATAAACAAGATGAGAAGTACGATTAGACATCCTTGAATGTGACCCAATAATGACAACAGTTTATATGTCCTTCATAAGCAAGACGAATGTACGCAGACATTGTTCAAAATGATCCCATGATCAGAACAGTTGACAAAATACACTACCTCGTGTAATAGGTTTGCAGCAAAGAGAGCAGACAATGGTGTCTGCTCAGCTGTCTTCAGAACAACAGTGTTACCGCATGCTAATGCAGGCCCAACTTTCCAAGCAAACATTAGAAGCGGAAAGTTCCAGGGAATAATCTGGCCAGCAACGCCAATTGGTTCATGCAAAGTCTGCACATGAAGCGATCCATCTGCAGGAACAGTAAGCCCATGAACTTTATCTGCCCAACCTGCAGACATGTAGATAGAGAACATAGTATGTGTATAGAAAACATGTAGGATTGCATGTAATATTTTTTGCAATTCACCTATGACCTACCAGCATAATATCTAAAAAGCCGTGTGAACATTGGTACTTCAACCTTAGCAGACTGTTTAAATGGCTTGCCATTGTCCCAGGTCTCAAGAGCAGCGATTTCATCATTATGTTTTTCAAGTAAATCAGCAAAACGCAGCATTATTCTTGATCTTTCCTGCATGTATTGAACAGTATAGTGTTACTTGTATTTCTCCTTTGTAGTTTATGGAACAGACATTGATGAGATGATTACATAAGCAGTCATTTTGGGCCATGGCCCTTCATCGAAAGCCTTGCGAGCAGCTGCTACTGCTCGGTTGATGTCTTCTGCATCACCTTCAGCAACATGAGCAATCACATCTCCTGTCCTGGGGTCCAAAGTTGGGAAAGTTTTCCCTGATGCCACAACAAGCTAAAAGCATAAGTTCAGCACATGAAATAAGATTGAATATATATGAGAAACTAAGAATCAATACTGGAAAATTTTATGTGCATATGAATGATTGAGATAAGAATTAAAGTAATCACATCCCTATAAATTTCATTCCGCCACATTACCACTGTGCTACAACGGTCATTTACGTGAATAAAAGCTCACCTGATGCTGCATTGACAAATTGTCCATCAATAAGCAGCCTTGTATAATGTACATTCACGGAAGGCTTGATTGGTTCCTCAATAGCAGCAGCAGTGCTATACTTGCAAGTTCCTCTGCCTTGGTAAGGACTCCCTAAACAAAATGAATGATTTTGGTAGAGAAAAACAGTGAAGACTTAAAGCTTAACATTCTGGGGAAGAAAGGATGGAGGCCTAAGAAAATTAATTTGTAACATTCAAGGAAGCCTGGAAACTTAAATGTTGCAAGTTCCAAGCTTCCTCGATGGAATTTACGTGGAATTTTGCCATTTTAGTATGGCAACCCGTACTTGGTGACCTTTTTCGGGTTCTAACAAAATCATGAAAAACTATTCGTTTCAACAATGACAATAATTCCGAATCAATTGGGACCATTTGGAGACCCAAGGTGTTGATGGGTGCCCATTGGAGATTGGCCAAATGAAAGATGATGTGTTTTTGGATATTTTGGGTTTAGGAGAAAAAAGTTCAGAAATCACAAGCTAGAGATGTTTGTCTTTTTGAGAACAAGAACAAGTCTAATTCATCAGATAGGTACACTGGCCAGCCACATTCATAACATCAGAGTTAATTTTAATTGCATAAGACGCACGAAATGCACTCTCAAACCATTTGGACTTCTTGTGATCTCTGATCCTTGAAAAAACTGGTGAATTATTACATGCATAAACGTTTATATAGAGTTAGCCGAGTGTGAGAGGCTCCCATAACTGTAGATGTACGAGGTTCCCATCACTCCTAGTTATTATCGAGAAGTTCTTTCACGCTTAACATCTTGCCCTCTAGAACGGTGGAGCCAAGAACGAGATTTCAACATTTACCAACGATCATCAGTATGAATGTCAACATGAAAGGCAGAAATGGTTAGCGTTACCTCGAGAAAGATAACCAACAGAAGGAGGAAAGAAGGAGCGAGAGAGAATTCTTCGAGCTGCCATTGTGCAAATTACAACCCCAATTTGCCTATGTATTCCGATTGAAAATGTATCTAGACTTCCATATCCAAATCTTAGGTTAGTCTCTCTTTCAGTGGTTCAGCAGTAACAAGAGCTGAGTATGGAGAAAGAAAGAAAAGAAATAGAATTACTCTTCTTCAGCAAGAATTACCGGATCCAAATGCCTTTCTGTTCTCTATTTCAGCGTGACTGGATCCTGAGAACAAGGATTTTGTTACTAACTTTTCGTGGCCAACTGAAGGTAAAGTCATAACCCAAAAATTCAAGGACAAGTATTAACTACTTTTGCGCTTGGCCAGCTGCTCTTGAGGCAATTTGGGCCGAGGAAGAAATCCCTGGTACTTAACAAGTTTGTTTCCTCAGTAAAACACATCACGTTTGACTTGTCAAAAAGCAGAGTAATAATTGTGTCCGACAATGTGGTTGCAACAGATTACAGAATCGAACAAACAGTTTCGAGTACTGTGTTGCAGCATCTCAAAAACAACTAATGTCTTTTTATCATCATCATCATCATCATCACCATCACCACCACCAGCATCATGCAAGATGCAAGCTGAGTGAGGTCCTCTTATCTTTGTTATTTCAATGGACGTGAACTTGGGTAGAAGAGATCTACAACCACGCTGGATTCTTCAATGGCGTCACGACGGCCTTCACTTGCAAGTAGTTCTTGAGACTGTATTCTCCCTTCTCTCTGCCCTGTCCACTCATCTTGTATCCACCAAAAGGAATTGCGGCATCAAAGGTATCGAAGCAATTAATCCATACGGTACCAACTCTCAGTGCTCGCGTCAAGGTATTGGCGGTGTCGAGGCTCTGCGTAAAGATCCCCGCAGCCAGTCCATAGCGACTGGCATTTGCCCTTCGTACCACTTCGTCAAGATCCCTGCATTCAGCATGCAAATTGTTGCAAGTGAAGAGGAATAATGCTCTAATAAATGGGATTTACATGTAAATTGCTTGCCACTCACTTATATTTTAGGATTGACTGCACTGGCCCGAAAATTTCATCCTTGGCAATCAACATGTCTTCCTGACATTGGTAATAACATGTTACTTTTGACCATAAGTTAACTTTCATGGTGGAACCATACTAACTATTTATTCATGATGAAAAGAGGCATACCTGAACATTAGAGAAAACAGTAGGCTTAATATAGTAGCCCTGGGTGCCAAATCTCTCGCCTCCACTTTCAAGGGAAGCTCCACTTTCAATTCCAGACCTTATATATTTCAGAATTTTCTCAAATTGCTCTGAGTCAACCTGATTCATAAAGAATGCTGCATTTATTATCGGAAGGAGCAAATCCAACAATTTGACATTTTTGGGGAAACACGGGTTTTTGAGCATCTGTAGTATGCCTCCCTTTTGCTACAAAAAAAAATCTGAGTGTCTGGTGATGAGCAATTCCTAATCTCCCAGCCTATTGAACTAATCTACACTAGTCGACCTACATGGTCAGCCAAATATATTCTGTGTCGCATTTTCTATCAGTGTGTTCTCATTGTTTTTCACTTTTGCCTCTAGGGAAAAAGTGCTATATAAATCAAATCTGTTGAATGATGCTACCAAAAATTCTTCATCAAACGTGTACTAATGGATAATGGTTGGAGCTCTCCAGAGAAGCAGCAGAATGGAAGATTGGTGTAAAACGTAAAATGAAAGTATACCGAGAACTACTGAAGATTTACCTGAGGACCTTGTTCAACTCCCTCCTTGAATGGATCACCAACAACACGCTTCATAGCACGTGCCTTCGCCTTTTCCACAAATTCGTCATATATATGTTCATGAACATATGTACGAGATCCCGCACAGCAGCATTGTCCCTGCACGTAATACATGAAAGTTGGAATCAATCTTTCTTCCTTGACTTACCCCTTCAAGAAAGTACTGATCGACGTTACCTGGTTAAAGAATAGAGCAAAGTGGGCCATCTCAACAGCATTATCCACATCAGCATCCTCGCATACAATGAAAGGAGATTTTCCCCCAAGTTCCAAAGTCACTGGCTTAAGATTGCTTCTAGCCGACAATTCAAGTACAATTTTTCCAGTTTCTGTTGATCCTGTGAAAGCAAGCTGCAAAGTGGTAGTTACAAGTTAGACCTGGTGGAAGTGCAGGTAACTGAAATGTACTTGTGTACTTTTTGTGTTTCAATGTAAGGTAGCCTCGTCAAAGGGGAGTCCATAACATCTTGATGTTATCCTGGTAATTAAACTGTTCTGTCTTCAAAAAATGGAAGGGTAAGAAGGTAAAATCAAAATAAATGAAAATAATTTCATGTCAAGACATGTCACAGACACTCTGATGTCCTCCAGTGGACTGAAGTCGCTTTAGCGCGAGGCGTCTCAGTAGCCTCATGCAAGCACAAATTACACTGCAATGTAGAATCAGGATGAAAGGCGATCTATAGTACGCGACAAGATATGTATAGTTGCACATGCTTTAGATCAAACACTATAATCCTCCATCCTACTTCCTATGAGATATAAATTCATATTGCGCTGCATTCACACCACCAATTCTTTTGATCTTCCACTTGCCAAATTATAGAGCAAAGATCACAATAGGCACTAGGAAAGCTATATGACAACAAGACGAATAGCCTGAAAACCTTAGCATGAACACCATGAAGCAACTAAAGAAAAGTTCCAACTAAATCTCCTAGGCAAACAGTTTTAGTATGGTCACATGCATGTTAGTTGTCCTCCTATCTAATCTGATTGCTGACGTTTAGGCAATTTATGATTTACAGGATACCGATGTTTCTAGTGTCTTAATTGTATGTGAATAGTAACTTTTGACCAGTAACAAGTTTATGATGACTGAAGTACGACGCAATACCTTGTCAACATCCATATGACTGCAAAGAGCTGCACCAGCTGTGGGACCAAATCCAGAAACTATATTCAGAACACCTGGAGGAAGTCCAGCCTGTGGCAAATGTAGTCAAAGTCCAAACAAATAAATAAGATAAAAGCATAGAACTCTTACTAGCATAATATAGAACTGCAAAAAATATTAGCACAACTTTGGAGGATGCAGTTCGTATTCCTATGATATTATGCTTTGCATCCTTGAAAAAAAGCTAGGATGATATGTGAACTGAGAACACCAATCATATAACACATATATGATTCAGCTGTTCTTCAAGGACGACTTTGTTCATTGATTCGATTTTTATTTAATCTCAGAATTTCATTGGTAGTTTGTTGTGAACCAGAGAAAGCCTAAAACACCTTAGGAATCTAAAAGTTACTCATATGGTTCATCGGGTTGCATCGCACAGCAAAACATATGTGAGAAGCAAACAAATTCTTGGAATAGAGCGTGCATGACTCATTAAGATACCTCGTTGAATAGCTTTGCGACAAAAAGAGCGGACAGTGGTGTCTGTTCTGCTGTCTTCAGAACAACAGTGTTACCACATGCTAATGCAGGCCCAACCTTCCAACCAAACATTACAAGTGGAAAGTTCCAGGGAATAATCTGGCCGGAAACACCAATTGGTTCGTGCAGAGTTTGCACATGAAATGCTCCATCAGCAGGAATAGTAAGACCGTGAATTTTATCAGCCCAGCCTGTATTTTGGAGACAGAAATCTTGGAATTTATCACGAAAATCTCGGGTTGCAAATTCAGGAAAGGTAAAACAGTTTGATAAGTACAATACCCTAACAATTCACGTTTGACCTACCAGCATAATATCTGAATAGACGTGTGAACATTGGTACTTCAATCTTGGCAGCTTGTTCAAATGGCTTGCCGTTATCCCAAGTCTCTAGTGCTGCAATTTCATCATTATGCTTTTCAAGCAAATCAGCAAACCGCAACATTATTCTTTGTCTTTCCTGCATGTGTCGAACAAACTCTTTTAGATGTCCATTCTCTAGGTGGTGCTTGGGAGATCAAAGATCAAAGGTTACATAAGCAGTCATTTTCGGCCATGGTCCTTCATCAAAAGCCCTGCGAGCAGCAGCTACTGCTCGGTTAATATCTTCCGCATCACCTTCAGCAACATGAGCAATCACATCCCCTGTCCTGGGGTCTAAAGTGGGAAAAGTTTTACCTGTGCAAAAGAAGCTTCAGATATAAGTTCTACCATATGTAGTAGTAGATCAAAGATAGATCTCGTTTAAACTCTCGAGGCATCAAAAGAAGACTACTGATGATTAACTGAGAAAACTATATCTCCAGTCGCACAAAAGACAGCAACAAGACTCCATCCCCTAATCAAGACATCCCTATAGGATGGCTATGCAAGCACATTTGCCAGTTAGCTACAAGCAGACTTTACGTCAATGAAGTAATGAAGAGCTAACCTGATGCCGCATCAACAAATTTTCCATTAATAAGAAGCTTGGTATAATTAACATAGACTGGTGGTTTGATTGGCTCATCAATAGCAGCGGCAGTGCTGTAACGATAAATTCCTCCCAGATGAGAATTCTTCCCTGAAGAAACAACATCTCTTAGTAAACTTTCTAACGTAACAGAAAAATATGTTGGCAGACAAATCAAAAGGTGAAGGGTATAACTACTGGGCAGAAAACAAAAAGCTTTAAAATAAATAAATCATGGAAGAAACGTTAATTAAGTAAAAGACTATGAGTCATAACAACCTCAAATCTTTTATTTTTGTAGAGCAAAAAGTTGATGTATGTTAAGTATTCTGGCATCAAGTTTGGGTGAACTAGCATGTCTCATGTTATATTGTTTCACATGACCAAAATATGAGGTAACTTAAGCTAAACTCTGTACTTGCTTATGAAAGCTTTATCTCTTCATTGAAAAATGAAATAATGTTCACAGTAATCAGACATTACTGGTTCAACGGACACGCTAGACAAAAACTCAATCAGTAAAATCCATCAGCTTGAACTTTAGTTTTAAAAAAACAGCCCAATTTTGAAAACTGGTTTATAAAACTGAAAGGGGGGGGGGGGGGGGAACTAAAACTGTCTGTCAAACACCGATAATTTTTCCAGTTTTTAGAACTGAACAAATAACTGAAAACAAAAATTGTTTCAAACACTACCTTAGTGATGGAAATTAGAGCGAGCCTATTTTAGATAATTTAGCTCCACCAAACATAAAGTTCAAATGAGCAGCACAAACATTTGATTTTGCATCACTTCAATAATTCGTAAATGAAGATAATGAAGTGTGAATTTAAAGGAGTGGTGTACAGGCATTTGTTAGTCAAGAAGGTGAAGCATGCTCAGAGGAACTCTTGTTATACTTCATGTTAGTCTTACATCCTAATTTTGAGGGGGGAAAAATGGAAAAGAAAAGCAAACTACCAAATGTAATACACTTATATATCCCTAACCCCTAACTTATCCTTCCATTCTAACTAAAAAGTACAGATGCCAGGTGAAGTACAAAATCAATCACTTCTTTAGGATAACATGACTGGGGTCTTCAAGCATACCATGGGGGAGTTTAAGATAACACAGTTTAGTTGCACCACTAGTACAAGACAAAGACTTAGATGACGAAAATGAGGATGATGATGATGGTGATTTTAGTTGCACAACTCCTGAGATAAAATTGAAGTCTGAACCTGACAATATGTGCAATTTCAAAACCTCCATTTTATTGGGTGAAGAACTCCTAATTAAAGTGAATCTCCACCAGAGTTCGTGAAACTACACGGTGTTGTTCACTGCACAGCGAAAGCCCAAGTGGCAGTGATGATCAATAAAAGAGGCATGAATGAAACAACTTAGTGATAGTTCGTGACTTGAAGCTTGCCCTCAGCCCAAGGTTTTCAATTTATCCCTCTGATATTCACATAATCCTAAAACAACTCTCAAACTAAGCACATTTTCATTCTAGCTAGAAGAAGATGAGGGTAATTAGGCCCACTATGGTTGCCATTTTCTATTTCTATTTCCTATTTCCATCTCTAAATTTATGTTATCAATTCGCAAATAGAGTCGTCGTAACACTTTTTGGCTTGAAAGCTGCTAAAAACATATAGACGACCAGTCCTCTCCATTTTTAGCCAAAACCAAAACCAAAACCAAAAAGGCAGCCCATAAAGAAAAGGAAAAAGGAATAAGAAATCCTTCTGACATGAGCATAATCCTAGAACAAATTTTGAGGTAAGTGCATTTTCACTCTAGAAGAAGATGAATGTAATTTATTAGGCTCATACAATAACCCTTTTCCGTGTTTGTTTCTATACACCGTTTTCTTCTCAATTTATGTTTACGATTTGGAAAAAGTATAATCCCATTACTTTTTGACTTCAAAGCTGCTAAAAGCTAGCATGCATACCATTTTAGCCAAAATGAAAACAGAAAAAAGGTTAACCATACAGGGAAAAAAAATGAACAAGAAATTCCCGTTTTTCAAATTAAAAGCTGGAAACAAAAAGGCCATCCATGAGGCAATCATTGCCCACTTTTGGAAAGCAACAATGTCACAGCACTTGTCTGTTCCTTTAGTCCCGCCGCAGCAAAGTTCGCTGTTTAAGGTTGTACCTACTGCAGTAATAGTAGTTCATTCCTCCGGCATCCATGATCCTTTGTTTTCAACAATGCTTTTCCATTCAGGTGTCATACCTTTGAAAATCACATGCGTTCTCTAACTTTAAGTCTGACAAACATGCATTCATGCAAAGGACAACGATCTATTTTCACACCTAATGATGTGTCTCCACACCCTCGTTTATCAGCGAGCAACAAACATACAGGAGCGTGAAAATAGATGTCACCACAATCATTCACACCGTGACATAGCTCTTTGACCAAGGACAATCCACAATTAACCAATAGCTCAAGAATGATCAGTAACGAAAGGGATACAAAAGCATGATCATACGCAGGAGAAACAAACACGAAATTGAACCACATCTGGCATGTACCTCGATAAAGCGAAGCAGCTGAAGAAGATGAAGTCAAAGAGCGAGAAAGAAGCGATGATATCCTCCGAGCCGCCATTGATTCCTCTAAGATTACTAGTGGCTCTCACTACTCTGAATTATTATATGTCTTGTCAAATGTATGAATAGCAGATGGGTCTCAATGACAAATCGCGAGATTTCAGGGGAGAAAAAGAGTGCATGAACAACCGAACCCCGCTCAAAACAAAACCAGAGGTGTCAATGGGCCGGGTTTGGGCCGGCCGGTCCGAACCCAGCGGGCCAGAAGAGGGCTAGGGTCAAACTGGGCTTTGGGCCTTACAAACCGGGCTGGGTCTGGGCCAGGCCCTGGTCCAAGCCCTAGGCCCTAACTTTAGGGCCCGGGTCTGGCTTGGGCCAGGCCCGGGCCTGAATAATTTTTTTTTTATTTTTTATGTTATAAAAAAAATTAAATTTAAGATAAATTTGTTCATAAGCCCTTCCTCCTCCTTTTATCTGAACTTAAGATCGGTTGCTATATATACATATATATATAAACGATTCATTTGAAATAATCTTATTACAAAAGAAAGTGAATTAAATTACAAATCCAATTCTAAATTTTAAATCAAAATCTTAAAAGAATTGGTTTCAGACAGACCTTAACTTATACGAGTTAGAACAAAAAAAAGATCCAACTAATGATTTAAATAGGGATAGAGGTTTTATTTTTGAATTAATTTTACAGGAATAACGAGGGTTATATTCATCAGCCAAATGTAACCTGAAAACTAATATTAACCTAATCATTTTAAAACCTAACATAATCAGTATACTGACGTAGTAGAACTTAATTTTGATTTTTGTATCCTTAAAATTAATTTCTAATATGGACATAAAATTTAGATATCAGAAAAATAAAAAATCATATTATATTTAGAAGAAAAAAAATAATATTACAATTGAAATACAAAGAGCTCATGAGGACTTAGTACAAAACACTCGTTGTATTTGATGGGGTTACGTTTCCCTTTCCCTTTGCTGTGGAGGTACCCTTAAGGTCACAATTGGTGGTAATCGGTGATTCTCGAAGGGAGCTTGTTGGTTTAGATTGTTAGTCGTTGTATTTGTTGGGGTTACGTTTTTGTAAACACGTGTTGTGAGGTCTATCTAGTATGGATACTAGTGTAAACATCGAGGACGTCTTTCATGTTACTTTTTATCTCGATACTGTAGAGAATAGATGAAACAGTTGGGACGGATTTGGCTTGTAAAATCTTTTATGAATGAAATATTTTTCCTATTAACCAAAAAAACATAGTGTCCAGGTCCAACGATGTAGATCGATACTGCTAATCAGTATGCAAATGCTAATAATTATCACTACACTTATTCGGTGACGATCTCTTGCACCAAAACCAGGAAAATAAAGTAATATTAAGCTACTACCTCCACAACTATTTGCTACCACGATCGTTGCTAGCATCATTTGCCATGGCCCGCCCCAGCGGCGCTTAATTTGCTAGCATCAGTTGCCTTGAGTCAAATGCACCATTTTGAGAAGAAGCTATGAGTGCTGCAGTAACAAAAAGTTAGTCCTTCGATCCTTTTTTTCCCTCTTTTAGACAAGCAGGACAACAGTCGGTAACAATTGGTAGCCAGAGATCAAGCCCAAAACATTGCATATGAGCCACAATTTTGAAATGATGGCAGAGTAAACACAAAATCTCTCATTTATGTAACTAGATTGCAAGGCTAATTCAACACTGAAGTAGTTCACAAGTTACATGAAAGTCGTGCATACAAGAGCATGAGCTTTAGAGGTCATTAAGACAATATACATCCAACTCGGCAAAGACGTTTAGTACTTAAAGAATTCTTTGTTTTTAAACTCTGTGTTTAAACTTCTGATGTATCACGTTAGGAGAGAAGATGCATTTTTCCTATATCAGAACTTAAAGAATTCTTTTTCTTTAAACTTTCGACGTGTCACGCTAGGAGAGAAGCCGTATTTTTTCCATATCAGAACCTAAGGAATTCTTTGTGCTTAAACTTTAATTTTTTATGCTTAATCTTTCGATGCATCACATTAGGAAAGAAAGCGTTTTTATTTTCATATCAGAACCTAAAAAAATCTTTGTATTTAAAGTTTCAGTTATAGTATGAACTGTCTTGTGTATTGTGTGTCCAAGCATGCAAGTGCGCCTCCAAGCGATGAATAGTAGTACTTTTAATGGTAAGATGTTCAGTATAATTGAGATTAACGAGTGATGACAATTTAAGATTCCATAGAATTGCGTGAGGTTTTAAAGGAAAATTTTCTCTCTTTTAGCTATCATTCTATGTGGACTCTAGGTCAGCTCGTTTCGTTATCCATTTATCCTTATCTACTTACGTACATTATATTAATCCAATTGATTTTTAATCAAAGATGAAACTTTATTTTCTGTGTAATGCCCCCGGCACAGACATATAAATCTGCTAAGATGTAAGAGTATCCAAATGTTTGAATTTACAAAATAGTTTATAGATCTTGCCAAATTTAAAACATTAATAATTAATAATAGGGCATTGTTGGTCTGAAAATTCAACCAAAAAAAGAAGGTTGTTGGCTTGAAAAAGAAAGATCCCATTATCTCTATCAAGAACCAAAAATCTCTCCATTAATGAAGTAGATTGGTCAAACAACTAGCGTCCAAGTATCGGTTGTGCCTAAATTGACTGGGGTTGTATTTGTTTTGGTAGTGAGTCCTTGGGTGGTTTGTCTTGATCCCCTCTTTCGCTACTAGTTGCCCTCTCCCAGTTTGTTTTTGTGTAGTACTAGGGCAGTATCTCTTATAGTATTGGTTCTCTCCTATCCAACCCTTTTTCCTCTTCGCTTTTCGATTGTTTCCCTCCTTCCCTCTTGATGCGGAGGTACCATTAAGGTCGCATTTGGTGGTAATCTGTGATTGTAATACTCCGAATTTTTGCCTACTTGTGTAAGTAATAATTAAAAAATTACTGATTTTAAATTAAGTGATGGACCTGCTTGAAGTCCTTTTAGTCACGACTTTAATATTTAATAGTATTAGTGGCTAATGTAATTAGATTAGGAAGAAAAAAAAAGATTTTGACTTGGATTAGAATTTTAAGTTATATTGTGATTACATTAATAATGGAGACTTTAAGTTGTATTATAATTTCAATAGCAATTAGGAGTTCAAGTCAAAAGGAGATGGAGACATAAGAGTTTTCATTTTTTTAGAGACAAAAGGGTTGAAAGAAAAGAGAACTAATGCATTCTTTTTGGGTATTCAAGCAAAAATATTGCAATTGATGAGGAGATTTTTGACATTATATTCGCTACTTTGAGATAATTGTTCTTACGCCATCTTTTTATTTTATACACGAGATTTATGTGCTATGCTTTGATTCCTAAAAATATATTTGTCTTGAACATATTGCTAATCTTCAAGTTTATTTTTAACATTGTTCATAAAATTTTCTCGGTTGGAATTGAATTTAGCATAACTAGATTTGGAAGATTTGTAACTTTTAAAAAAGTGGAGGTTAATTCAAACGGATATCTAAGACAACTAAGAACATGTAAAAGCATTGATGACGTTGGTTGAATTCTATTATAAGTTTAAATACGTAGCGTGTTAGTACTATTAGAACAGTGAGGCCCAAAAAAATGCATCATGAACAAACATACATGAGCATCATGACGTGTTTCCACACCCTCGTTTATCAGCAAGCGAGACGAGCACGATGTGAACAAACACACAGGAGCGTGAAAATAGATGTTACCACAATCATTCACACCGTGACACAGCTCTATGACCAAGGACAATCCACAATTAACCAATAGCTCAAGAATGATCAGTAACGAAAGGGATACATAAGCATGATCATACGCAGGAGAAACAAACGCGAAATTGAACCACATCGGGTTCGTCCTTTATGACATTTTGTAAGTAACCAAGTCTTGTAATAGTTAGGACAAAAGGAAGAAAAAAAAGAAAAAAGAACCATCGAGTTCGTCCTTGATGCTACTTTTTATCAGTAGTACAGATGAAATGCTACCTTTTATCAGTAGTATAGATGAAATAGCTGGGACATATTCGGCTTGTAAAATCTTTTATGAATGAAATATTTCTCCTACTAACCAAAAAATCAGTATCCAAGTCCGACCATGTAGATCTGTACTGCTAATCAGCATGCAAATGCGAATAATTATCACTACATTTATTCGGCGACCATCTCTTGCATCAAAACCCGGAAAATAAAGCAACATTAAGCTACTACCACCACAACTATTTGCTACCACGATCTTTGCTAGCATCATTTGCCACAGCCCGCCCCAGCAACGCTTAATTTACATCTGCCCCGAGTCAAATGCACCATTTTGGGACAAAGCTATGATTGATGCAGTTACAAAAAGTTAGTCCTTCAATGCTTTTTCCCTCTTTTAGAGAAACAGGACAACAGTTGGTAACAATGGGCAACCAAAGATCAAGCCCAAAACATTGCATATGAGCCACAATTTTCAAATGATGGTAGACGCAAAAGATCTCACTTATGTAACTCGATTGCAAGGCCAATTCAACACTGAAGTAGTTGACAAGTTACATGAAAGTCATGCGTACAATATACATACAACTCCGCAAAGACGTTTAGTACTTCTCAGCCAGAGGCCAGAACTGGGCGACATGCATGTCTACAGTGCTTCAGGTCCTCTTGATCTTTGAGAAAGTTCCCGTTTCTGAAAAATATGTACTTTGAGTTCCACTGCCAAGTTGATTAGCATGTGCCTGAGGATTCGAGAGCTCAATCCCCTGCAGAACAAAAGAAGGAACTGTGAACCACACCAAGTGTAAAAAAGAAAAAGTGTAAGCGAAGCTCTTGGGAAGACAATTACAAGAAAAACAAGCCACCCCACACAAAAAAAAAACACAAACCCAACCCTCCCACCCCACCCTATCCTCCTTGTGTAAACACTCAACAGGGTAGGCATGACTACTCACACCACCTTGAAAAACCTGCACTAGTGTAGCATCTTTTGGCCAAGGAAGCCTAGCCACCAAACATGAGACTACGGCCACTCAAACCCTTGCAATCAATTTATATCATCTTTGTGATTTTCAAAACCCAATGTACATTTCCAATCTCTTAGACACAAAGATCCTCTAAGATCCTTCCGTTTCTTCGCCCTCTCCACTAATATATGCCAAACTCGGTTCCTCCTAACTAGAAAAACTACGCCTCATTGGAAAAGAAGATCCTCCTACTTTGCTTTTTCACTAGAAAAGAGTATCTCCTAGTTATTTTGTTAACTCCTCCTAACAGGTCAACTTATTTTTGTCAAATTCCAAAAAGAATATGCAGAGGGCCCGGGATTCACAATTTCTGAGATCTTGCATCACTTCACTTGCTAATCTCAAGTTGCCTACCAGAATCACAATATAAAAGCTTTCTCGCCAACAATTCTAGGCAGAGAAACCTCTTCTTCCTCATCAGACTTCCATCTAGGTACCCACCATAGAAAGGAAATCTAAAAGGAGTGCTGTTGATTGATTAATTCATACTCAGCTGCATACCACCCTTTTAACTAAGCTAGATAAAAAAAGTCGATTTTTCTCTTTATAACCCAGGCAGAGAAACCTCTTCTTCCTCATCAGACTTCCATCTAGGTACCCACCATAGAAAGGAAATCTAAAAGGAGTGCTGTTGATTGATTAATTCATACTCAGCTGCATACCACCCTTTTAACTAAGCTAGATAAAAAAGTCGATTTTTCTCTTTTTAACCCTCATTTCCTCACTGAGATTTAAAAAGAAGGTACTTTTCAATTTCGAAAGTTACCGTTAAGCACTATCACACCTAGAATCAGGTTAACGACCAAACCGACTGAAAAGTCAATATTTGTACCATATAGAGCACATCTGAGCAGTTCTGTGTTCTTACAAATCTCTACGTCAGAAAAGTTTGAGCACACAATGTCAAAAGAATTCTGTGAAAGTCTTGCATCAGCAGCTAAACCAAATAGAAGATGGCCATGCAAAAGGTTTTAGCAACTTTAGTTGTTATCGTCACTTGTCAAAAAGTACAAAAGCAATGGGAGGTGGGGGTGAGGAACGGGTAACAGTGGAGAAGGTTTATATAGCAAGAGAGCTTTAATCGATAGTGGACGGTTGCGGTAACCTTTATCCAGAGCGCACATGTAAAGATGTTTCAGAGAAACTTGCATATCAAAGGATAAGCTTTGAAAGACACATTCACGAGGTTCTCATTTCCTTCCTTAAGTTAAAAGCCTTCTACTATCAACACAAGAACTGAGGGACGAAGATCCTTCCAAGCGCTATTGTTTACCAGCCTTTTTTATTGGTATGTAAAAACTAGATAGCCAAGAAGTGGTTCGTGATAAGTAAAGTGTTTTTATCCATTGAACACAGACGGGTTGCTCAATGGATGAAAATTTGGATGGTAACTGGTACAAATCAAACGAACCTGCACTGGTGTGAAGGCCAAACTTGATGTCAGTCCCGAGGTAGCTCCACTGCTTCCATAATTCTTTGCCTTGAACCTGAAGTTATTTCAGAGCCAATGAGATACTAACCTCTTATTGTGCAGTAAACTCAGTAGTAAAATAAGATCAGAATCTAACTCTACACTACAGAGACAGAATACTGCGACTAATTCACACTGTAAACTTTTGCAATTTGGTTGGAAAATTACAGGATATGAAGAAAAGTAACAGCAAACATACTTCTTAGCAACTTTGGCAGCAAGCTTGCTCTGGCCAACAGAAACACGCAACTTCCCATTTCCAGCCTGACCAAGCATACCATATCCTTCGCCCAACCCATCACCTATATCGAAGTAAGAAAAAAGTAGACAGTAAGCAAAGAGAATAATAACTCAAACTAAAACATAGAATTAGGACTTTCTGTCCCAATCTCGTGCTAATGAATTTTTACCTAAAGAGCTCTCTTCAGGTACTCCAAACTGCATTCGATTGGCCAGCTTACGCATGTCTGTAATAGCATACCTGTATAAGAGCTGAATTACATGCTACGGAAAGAACTTATACTAATGAATAGTAAATAGAACAAACACATAAAGCATTCCTTGGAAAACATGACAGACGAACTGCGGTACCTTTCTTTCATCTTCCTCAGACGACGGCCACCTCTCTTCTTTTTAGGCTCGGAATCAGGAACTGGAAGAGGTTTTGGTTGCTTTGCAGGAGGTGGCTCTTGCCATTTTTCAATCTTCTTACGAATTTCTTCACGGAAAGATCTTCCTTGCTTCCCCGTTGGATCACCTCTGGTAGAGTCTACACGAGCTGCAAGTGTAGATTTTGCAGCCAACAGTCGGCAGGCACGCATCCTCAAAGAAGGAGGCGTGCTCTGAAATATCTCAGTTTGCTCAATATATCCAACACGAAATTGGGATGTCGCAGTAGAGAACCCTGCTAAGTTCTTCCTCTTAGCACCAAGAAGCTGAACATTACAAGCTGGCATTTTAGCTAATGCTGATAGACCACCAGCAGTACCCATTAGTTTTGCTGCAACTGCACTCCCAACTATAGCAGAAAGGTTTGGCGCGATATATCCCATCCTACTCTCCACAAAATCAAGAACTTTTTTCTTTGCTGAATCTAAAGCAAGAGCTCGATCACATGCATCAACCGTCTTTTGGAGAACTTCCTCCGGAAGTGGCTTTCCACTAGTGGTTGACGCCGTAACTGAAACCACCATAATGATAGCTGAGGGTAATAGCCCTTCTAGATCAACAAGGGTTAGATCCGTTTCATTTCCAATTTTCTTCACGACACGAGCATAATCAATAGGGTGATGAACAAGTGATTCAAGCTCTGGAAATTTCAAACGATACTTGTCACGAATAAAATTGTGAATAACAACAAGTTCATTCTCGATATCAACTGACAGTGCGTTACAGTCTACTATCAGCTGGTATTCCGGATCGTCCTCCAAAACCATCCCTTGCATTGAGATATCAGAACCCTTTACAAGTGCATCTTCGACTTTCTGCATAATAATCCAGTATCACTCAATGCGATAACAGATTGCTCATTAAGACCAATCACAAAGCCCGTGGACATAACAAACAAAAAGCAAAAGTATATACTGCGTGAACGTACCTGCATGATATCAACATAACGCTGAGTTTTCTGCAGCTTAGAAACACTGTCTAAATCATCATAGTTAAGGGCTTCTATGTCTGCGAGGTCCCCGTCCACATCTTCTTCCATGTTCTCTGTGTCCACATGATCTTCCTCCTAGATATCAAAAAATAAAAGCCCTCTTAATATCTCAAATAATGATTGCAAGTATCACTTCTCTGGTACCCAGACTAAAAGAAAACAAATCAGACGAAAGCAAAACATAGAGACACTCTGAAATACACTCACAAGAAGATCGGCTTCATTGTCTGACAGTTCATCAAGATCTGCTAGGAAAGAATCGGCAAGAGTTGCCTGAAATAGACACAAGGATCTATGTTAATATTAATTATAAAAACCTACTTGGGAAGCTTAACATCAATCACAACAATCTATGATCTGCTTCATAAAGAAAACAACACAATGCACTGACACAAATTGTTTGATCTGCATCAACAGAAGAACGTAATTTAAACCAAGAGGAGAAGAAACTAATAGCGATACTGTTTCAGTTCAAACAATTGGTTCCAGGCTATAGAGTTAGGATAATATGATATGTAACACAATTAGTCATAAACAAAAAGAATAATATACGATTAATGCACATATATAACTTGCATTCTAGCATCACTTTGTTGTCTATAACACTCTAGAGGGAATTTATGCTGCCTTGGCCATCCAATGGAGAATTCTTAGGGCAATCTCTTGGTGGCCTAGGTATCCTGTGCATCAAACAACTAAAGTAACCTGTGGATCGTTAGATAATAAGACGAAGGGTCTCTCAATTTGACAAAAGGGACTGAAAAGCAAACCAAGTGCTACACATACGTCTAACGTAAACTTGAATGCGTATCTCTTTTCAAGGGAGGTGCATAGTGGTTTTCCGTTTGGAATAGAATCTTACCGTTGATTGATCTCTCAAGATGTAATTAAAAAGCTGCATGCATCACTTATAACATGCTGGTAGTAAACACAAAACTTAACTAATCATCAGATACGAGATATTCAATTTTTGACTACTCTCTGCTAAGCCAGCTAGTATCAGTATTTCAATAACACTCATCTCCGCAAATGTCATAAATGTTTGCATGTACAAATGCCTGTATAGTCGATCTAGCCCGTGCACACACACACACGCACACAGACTAAAGCAAGCAACAACGTTTATTTAAGACTCGTTACATTTCGAGTGCTAACCATTCAACTAGCTTCCTCTGACTATTGTGCTCCTAATGTCAAAATTGAGCTGGGATAGTCAGGCACAGCGCTTCAGCTGATTTCTGCACACCACAAACAAAAAATCAATGACATCAAAATAATAGTCATCAAATTAGCTGCTGCGATAAGCGTATTTAGTAACAACCAAATTTGGCGTAAGAGCATAATTTCAGTCTGAATTCGAACAAAAGTAGTTTAACCCTAGATTCATCAATTCAAACAGAGTACAGATGAACAAATAACAGAGAAAATTCAAGCAAAACAAAACGTATTTAGGTACTGATAAATGAAGCATTAGGTTACGATATGGGAAGAATTAGACGAGAGAAGTACCTTAAACCAGGCAAAACCCTAGCTATGGAGAGAACAGTGGTCGATGATTTAACTGTGTGACAAATTTGAGAATGGAGATGGAAACCGATTAATCCTCGAAAACGAAAGGTTTCGGGGACCTAAGACCTTAAATCCAGTCCAGCCCAAGTCCTACTTTATCCTCTGGGCCTCTCTGGACGGGCTTGACCCAAAACAAGGGTGTTTTGGAATTTGGAGTGAACTTTATCAAGAATCAATAGGCCCATAAGACATTTTTGCAATTTTGTAAGAAAAATAAAAATTGAAAAGGCTTCGTTTGACAAAAAAAAAATTTTGGTTTTCAGTTTTTAAAGAGCAGTTTTTTAAAGAGCAACTTAATTTTTTTTTTTTATAAAAACAAGTGGGTGTTTGATAACCCCTTTTTTTTTAGTGTTTGGTAACCCTTTTTATTTTGACTTTTTTTTTTGGTGGTTTACGGTGGCGGTGGTGGGGCGTAGCGGTGGTCGACGGTGGTGGTGGTGGTGGCCGACGGCCGGAGGTGGCTGCCGGCAGTCACCGGCGGTGGTGGCCGGCGGCCGGAGGTAGGTCCGGCGGTGGTCGCCGGCGGCCGGAGGTGGCTCAGTCTCCGGCGGTGGTCGCCGGCGGCCGGAGGTGGCTGCCGACAGTCTCCGGCGGTGGTTGCCGGCGGCCGAAGGTGGCTGCCGGTGGTCGCCGGCGGCCAGAGATGGCTGCCGACAGTCTCCGGCGGTGGCTGCCGGCGGCCGGAGGTGGCTGCCGGTGGTCGTCGGCGGCCGGAGGTGGTTGTCGGCAGTCTCCGGCGGTGGTCGCCTGAGGTGGCTGCCGGCGGTGGGAGGGTGGTGGTGGTGGTCGAAAAAAAAAAACCAAAAGTGAAAAAAAAAACCAGTTTTTAGAGTTTTTTTTTTTACTCTGCAGTTTAAAAACTGGTTTTTTAAATTGAAAAAAAAATGGTTACCAAACGCTCCTTTTTTTCAGTTTTTAAAACTGAAAAAAAAATAGGGAAAAAAAGAGTGTGAAACGGGGCCTAAGAGCAGTTTAATTTTTTTTTTTACAAAAATATGTGGGTGTTTGATAACCTATATTTTATTTTGAGTTTTTTTAATGGGCGTTTGATTATCCATTTTTTATTTTGAATTTTTTTGTGGTGGTGGTGAGGTGTAGAGTTGGCAAACGGTGGTGGTGGCCGGCAGCCGGTAGCCAACAGTGGTCGTCGGCGGCCGACTGCCAACGGTGGTTGCTGGAGGCCGACAGTCTCAGGCATTGGTCGCCGAAGGTCGCTGCTGGCGGTGGACAGTGGCTGTGGCCAGGTGGCTGCCGGCGGTGGGAGGGTGGTGGTGGTCTCAAACAAAAAAAAAATCAAAACTGAAACCGAAACTCATTTTTCGAGTTTTCAAAAACAGTCTTGGTTTAAAACTATTTTTTTTAAACTGAAGAAAAAAAAACTGATTACCATTTACAAAACTGAAAAAAAAAAACTAGAAAAAAAAGAGTTTCAAACGGGACCTTAGTTTTTTTTTTTTTTTGTCAAACTGGGTTATCAAACACCCACGTATTTGGCACATTTTTTTTATTTTTTTTCTTCAGTTTAAAAAAACCAGTTTTTTAAAAATAGGGTTGTTTTTGAAAACTCCAAAAATGAGTTTTCAGTTTTGATTTTTATTTTGAGACCACTACCACCCTCCCATCGCGGGTAGCCACCGTCCACCGCCATTTCCCACCGCTGGCGATTGCGACTGCCGGCAGCCTGCCACCACCACCGTCAGCCACCGCCACGCCCGACCACCCCATCGCAAACCACCACCAAAGAAAAAACTCAAAATAAAAATTAAGTAATCAAACACCCATTTATTTTTATAAAAAAATAATTAAACCGGTTTTGGCTTTTGAAAGTGTTATCAAACGCTACTTAAATTCTACAACCCTTTGTTTGGATAGCAAATTCACCCATCCACATTGTTGTAATTGAAAAAAAAATAGTATTAGGGGGGTGTAAGTTGCATATGACAAATGTTAGGTACGGGGTAAGGATGTGAACCATAAATTACTCGTTAGATAGGTACCATGAGTATCAGTTATCGGTTGGGACAATCTCACCTGGTTGCTAAATTTTTCCTTTTCGACAAATCCAATCAGTGACTTAATCGTTTCAAAAATATCATCATCGTGGTAAAAAAAAAAAGTCTCACGCAGTAACAAAAAGGACTGCAATGGCAAAGCATTGGGGGAATCTGAGAGCATTAAGTAGCCCACCGTGATATAAATCATTTCTTTTCACCCAATAAACGTTGATTGAACTCTCACAGTTACGAGCATAACATTTGCCATTTTCGCATTACATGGTGATTCAGCTCTCTTGATTCTGTATTGTAGCAAAACAAAACAGGGAGCACTTACCGAAGATATCGACCACCATCGGGGAGGTTCCACTCAGTCTTCATCATTTCTTGCAGCCATGAAACTATCATATCACTACCATTGCCGAAATCTTGATCAAATTTTACCATGTTCTCTATCAAATTCTATAATAAGTGTTTCAAAGGAACCATTAAGATTTTTCAAGTGTACAATGATATAGTACGGTGATTCTTGATGCTTAAACTAAAAGAAGAGAGAAGATACGACAGTGATAGGGACAATCATGTCGGTTCGTCAAATAAAGTATATTAACTAAAGAATGCAAAAGTATTTTTTCAAAAAAAAAAGAGCATCTAGTCTGGAATAAAATGCTGTTCATCCATCATCACGGGAACCAAAAACATTAGCCAAGGAAAGTGGCAAGTGTGCAAAAGTGCCAATCACAATGGGCTTGACCACAAATCATTCCCTTTATATATATTCCAAAAGTGGCTATGACAAATTTGTAAGACCCAACCCAACCCCACCCCAAAACCCTAATTGAGTGCCCTATCCTGTTTACAATTCATAAACCCCAACCCCACCAAAGCGTTTTTCCCAAGCAGATTGAACCCATTACTCTTTATATTAATTAAAGGGGCAAGAGGGTTAGAGGAGGCTCAAAGTAAAGCTAAAAAGTAAAAGCCTTTTGATCGGGCGGGGCTTTTGTGACATCATCTTAGACCGTTGATTTTTTCTTAATTTCTTTCTTCCATAACATCTCCACAGAAATAGAACGTAAAATTAGTAAAAACCTCATCAAATCAATCGTTTCATTGCCTGTGCCCCTGCTCCCCTCGCCGCCGGCTGCTGCTCCACTTGCCGTCGCTGTTGTTTCTGCCGTCATCGCCTCCGGCTGATAGTGTTGCCGCCGACCACCACCAGGTTCGTCTCTCTCCCACGCACATATCCACATCTGTCCATCAATCTGTCTGTGTTTACGTTCATTTATTGGGGGGAATGAGCTCATCATTGCTCATGAGATCCCACGTGTTACATGAAATTTTCTCTGGGCGGCTAGCGGTATGAGTTGTGAAATTTTCTCAGAGTCGTAAATTTCCTACAATATCATCTTTATCACTGCTGTTTACACAAGAGGTACTTCCTCTGCTGCTTAGAGGAGCTAGCTGCTGGATTCTTTACTTAATTCATTTTATTGGTTTAATAAATATATATCGAGTTGTTTTTATTTATTTTTTATTTCGTGCCTGGCTTCGAAAAGACGCGTTGTGCTCCCTTGCGCATAACAATGGAACCCACAATCTTTCATCCTTGTTATACGCGACTCAGATTGTGTGGTCACTCTCTCTCTCCAGTCTCCACTCTTTCAGTTACCCTTGAAAAACAGTCACACAGTCTTCTGTCTTTAGGTTCCACTCAGAGATAAGCTTTTATTTATGGCGGACAGCAATGACAAGAGAGGGCCAGAGTACATGTCATCTGTCATACCCGGGTGGTTTTCGGAGATTAGCCCCATGTGGCCAGGTGGGTTTTTTTTTCCCTCAATACTCATATACATTTGTTTTTAGGCATCTTTACTTGACGGGTTTCATTTACGTGGATTTACTCTAGTTGAAAGCATGATTTTTCTATGTTTTTGGTTGTTTCTGTGTGGTTTCTTGAATGGGTTTTTTCCATACAACCTTATTTCTATTTCCAAGCATCCTTTGTTGATGGGGTTTTTCGAACATTTCTTTTGGCAATGATTCTAGTTCAAAGTACGGATTTTTCCTATTTTACTGGTTCCGTATCTAGTTTGTCGATGGGTTTGGTTGCAGTTTTGTTTCTAGGGTTCCTAGAGACGTGCTTGTGGCTTCACTTGTTTGATGTTATTTGATAATATATTGATAATTGATGCATGAAATGATTCAAGTAAAAATATCGAATTTCAAAGCTTTGAATATTCAATTTGGTCATTTCCCTTCAATATGGCTCATTTAATGTTCTAGAGTCTTCACCAATCATAGTCATTTTTAGAATATGATTTTGTTTTCTTTTACGAATTGAACAATGAGAAAGAGGGTTATGACAATCTGAGTTAAAAGGTTGCAAATGTGTACATTTGTGAGTTATGTGAATTGAATGTTAGCATAGTTACTTTAGTTCAGAAGGTGTGAATCCGCCATAGGATTACATTTTTAAGAACATAGTCACACACAAGAAGCTCTTGGTATTTCAGCTTCAATAATTGGGCACATTTGGTAGTTATATCGACTCAAGTTTGCTCTTTTTTGATTCCCCATCTTGGATCTCTGCCTTGCTCAACTATCCCTGGGTGATATCTTGGAATTACTTGGGCTTATTTCTAGTCACAAAGTTAAGAAAATTCTGTTAAAGTAGGAGACTGTTGAGCCCATTCATTTCGTACATACTGGCATATTGTTGGTTAGTCTTTGCATTCATGCACTCAAGTTGTTGTGTTATCATCATTCTTATCCAAGTTCTGCCATGTTTGGAATTTCCTTATTTTCAAATGCCCTGACAGGACTCCAATTTTACACTATCATGCCAGTAAGCCGTGTGATATTACATGATCACTACAGTCATCATGAATTGGAGGATGAGGCATCGTGAATGAAAATCACTCCCATCTGGAACCCATTTTTTTTGCGCTTCACACATTTCAGTAATTTGATAATCTACTGACGTGATAAAATGTTCTTTCCTCGTGTATTCTACTTTTTGTAGGTGAACCCTAACTGGTTCAGGACAAATGCTAGATTATGATGACGAATTCTAGCTTTCGATACAGGATACATGATTTTTGACAAGTGACATTGTTTAAACCTTCACAGGAGAAGCACACTCACTGAAGGTGGAGAAGATCCTATTTCAAGGGAAGTCTGACTACCAGGATGTTATGGTATTTCAGGTAGGTCTAGAGACTTATGGAGCATGTCGTTCACTTTACTACAATATTGCCATGTCACATGCTGCTAATTATGTGCTATATCGTTCCTTCTCGCTGCAGTCTTCAACATATGGAAAGGTTCTTGTCTTGGATGGGGTGATTCAACTTACAGAGAGGGATGAGTGTGCTTATCAAGAAATGATTACTCATCTCCCACTTTGTTCAATTCCGAATCCAAAGAAGGTCCTCACACCCTTCTAGAACTGAAGAAGTCTAAATCTAAGTATAAATTAAACTCGGTAGTGAAACTTTCATTAACATTTGTCTCATTTATGCAAGGTAAGTGTTGTCTGAAATGTTCTCGGGAGGTCATTGATAACAGAAGTTGTGATCAAATGTATATTTTTGGTCCATATGTTTTTCAAGGAAAAGAAAAAGAAAAGAGAGATATGGTGCATATATAACCTTATATGATCATTTCATTATTTGATGGAACTTTTGTTGCTTTTAAACTATGCGTTGAATCTCTAAAATCGTATGTATTAACACATACATACTGGAGAGCTGGGCATGGATTGACATTGGGAAATTAGCTATTCTAGTGCCAAATGAATGTTTGTTTTGCGATCGGACATCTCTCTCTCTCTCACCAGACACATAAAAGATGGTTTGTCAGTTGAAGTGCTGCCAAAATTTCAGAAAGCACAAGTATACATGGGATAGTATAACTTCCAACTTTTAAATATTGATTTGCATATTTTGGCTATACTTCTGCCTTTCAGGTTTTGGTTATTGGAGGCGGAGATGGTGGTGTCTTGCGAGAGGTGGCTCGCCATTCTTCTGTTGAGCAGATAGATATCTGCGAGATTGATAAGATGGTAGTTGATGTGAGTTTTAATTTTCTTATGCTGTTGATTTCATTGAGTGCTATTTATTTAAATTTTTTTGGCTTTAAGTCATTCCTGGTTCTTTTTCCTTTCCACTGAATGTTGGTTCTTGCTTTTGGGCTTCAAGTAACGCTAGATGTTTTCTCTTTTCGAAGAAAATGTGACAGCTTATATTACAAGTCTCTGGATTACTGCTTTTTATTTGGCCCTTCATTGATTTGGGAGATAGTAGCTCAACCTTTTTTAAGCAGACTTCTGCAATTATAGCTTATGAACCAGTAGAACTCTGCCAGTTTGGACTTGGGGATTTGTCTTAAATTTTTCTTCTTTTTCAGGTTTCCAAACAATTTTTTCCAGACGTAGCTATTGGATATGAAGATCCTCGTGTTACACTACACATAGGGGATGGTATGTCCAGCATGCTTCTCTTTTCTTTCCTCTTACTCTCATGTTCCTTTTTCCTTTATCACTCTGTGTTTCATCCGATTTTGCAGGAGTTGCATTTTTGAAAGCTGTTCCTGAGGGGACATATGATGCAGTCATCGTGGATTCTTCTGATCCTATAGGTAATTATGTTACTTTAATCAGGGCAGAGTTCTTGGTATAGTATGTTCCTACTCCAAATAGAGAGTTCCTAATTGTTCCTCATAGGCCCTCTTTAGACAACATGTGAGATCTGCCGCCACCCTTGTCCTCCCAAAAAATGGAAAAACAAAAAAAGGGTTTACTACCTTACATACCAAAATTAAATTTGAATAGGTTGATCTGGTTTCGCCCTTTTTAGGCCGTTTTCTCCTTGTAAATCCTGAACTTTAAATTAAATGACTCAGGTCCGGCACAAGAGCTTTTTGAAAAGCCGTTCTTTGCGTCGGTAGCAAATGCTCTTCGTCCAGGAGGGGTCGTGTGTACACAGGCTGAAAGCATATGGCTTCACATGCACATCATTGAAGATATTGTAACAAACTGCCGCCAGATATTTAAAGGCTCTGTCAACTATGCATGGACAACGGTTCCTACTTATCCAAGGCACGTTACTGGAACCCCCCCCCCCCCCCCCCTCTCTCTCTCTCTCTCACTCACACGGGCTATAGGTTTTATTCCCTAAATTGAGTGCAAAGGCATCTTAATTTTTTTACAATCTGGGCTATTCATCGTCTCTGTGGCCACCAAAAGCCCAAAGATTTACTACTGTTCTGAGTTGTAAGCATTATTGGTCTCTTGGTTTTTTCTAATAGTATAACCCTGTTGTTGTGGTAATCCTGACAATTTATTTCAGTGGGGTGATTGGTTTCATGCTTTGTTCTACTGAGGGGCCCTCGGTTGATTTTAAGAACCCAATCAACTCAATTGATGCTAACGACAGCCGCTCCAAATCGAAAGGAGCCTTGAAATTCTACAACTCAGAGGTACGAGTACGCCTTGTAAAATGTTGCATTTTTTGTTCTTCCAAGTGTGTTCGTATACTTGAAACATTTTCTTTTCATTCCCAGATCCACACGGCTGCCTTCTGTTTGCCATCCTTTGCAAAGAAGGTTATTGATGCCAAAACGAAATGAGCCAGTTTTTTGGAGCAGCATCTAGCTGTTACAGAGCCCTTGAGGTCTATCGGGCTATAGAATGATTGAACTTCAAATTGAGTGCTTTGAGTTGGCAATTTGCTATATCAGAGCAGTTTTAGAGCCATTTTTCTTATAGTTGAAGCCTTTAAAGAGTTTTTAGGTGCTCAGTATCTTATAACATTAAGGATGTCTTTGCGTACCGAAGTTTCCACCTTGCTTTTACTTTGTAATTGAACTTTTGTATACTCTGAACTCAGCAAATTAGTCTTCAGGACCCAAAAATGTGAAAAATAACCATATCGTAACGGTGGCCTACTCATCTGCTACTGTAGCGCTGCACGATCCTCTTGCAGATTCGAAGCCATAAAAGTTCAGTTTTTAACGATGCTGCCTTGCTATGAAAAGTTAGTAATGTTCAATACATATTGGATTGCACCTAATATGGACTGTAACAAATGGCTAAGAAGGTGGTGATTCCCAATATCAAAGCACAGCTGCAAACCTTGACAATGGGAGAAATTTATTGTTGTGCTTTAGGAACAGAATTTTCAAAATTGAAGTACCTGTGTTGATAGTTTTGCTGCTTAGCTTCAACTTCCTGCAGATGCTTGTGACAAGATCTCTCTTCCTGCAGTTGCTTCTGCATCACCACTTTCAGCTTCTCCGGTCTCCTCATAGGCCATCTTGATCAAAATCCTGCTTCTGCAGTCATAGTAGTGAACCATGCAAACAACCCATTTCATTGCGTTCCCTAGACCCAACAAGCAGACTTGCGCAACAACCCCAGTACTCCTCTCGTAGCAATCGAAATACAGGCATGACACCCTTAAACCAAGTCCCCAAGCAAAGAAGACAAGCATCAAGACAAACCCGCGATGTTCACTGCCTTTGCTGATATGATCTGAGAGCGCTAAAGCTTGTGCCCTATGAACTCCCTCCAGGATTGAAACCACGACAGCCATGTTCCATACAGCACTCCATTCCAGGTACTTCTTCAGCAGTACAACAATAGACACGAGGTAGAAAGAAACAAAGAAATAACCATAGAAGTAATGCCTCCCAATGCAAAAATAGCCTATTACCAACCATACCAATCCAAGTAATGTACAAGTTGACAAGGCAAGGACATACAAGGAAGTGATCAAAGAGCCCACCCACCTAGTTTTATTGACAATTCTCTCTTTGAGAGTCATAGATGCAACTCCAGTATACGCATCGGACGCCAAATGAATTGTGACTGCCACAGCAAAGAACTCAGAGAGATGGAGGGGCACCAGATAGAGGAGAGCTAGGTGAACCAACTCAAGAGAAAATTCCTTGGTCAATCGGTCGGTCACGAATAACGGTATCGGCCAACTATCCCGGATGTCACTGTAGGGTGGTGGTTCCAGGAGCTCTGAGGCTTCAAAAAGAACTTCTTGGAAGAGCATTTCGTACATGAACATGAAGAAGAAGAAGAAGGGAAGGGATGCTAAGAAGGGGAAGATGAAGAAGTTGAAGTTTCTGAAAGGGATTCTTAGAGCTGCTTTGAGTATGTGAGAGGAATCTAGTAGCCTCCCCTTCAGCAGAGGATGACTTTTCTCTCCCTCCATACCTTCACACGCAGAAGCTCTGCTAATGAAGCATACGATCTACTTTCATTTACAAAGGCAGTCTTCAGTTGACCTTGTTTTTTTTAGTGCTTTTGTTTGCGGGGGCGATCCATCTTGGGCCTGCCCACCGTGATATGGGTAAATTTGGCTACCCTTCATCAAAAATTAATTATTGTTGAAAGTTCTAAGTTGTATTTTTACCCACGGCTTTACTGAGTCATTAACGAAATGTTATCAATCATATTTAGCGATATTAATTATCGCTTTATGAGAATTATGAACTTTTGCTGCAGGATTACAGCAAAAGTTTATATCCTTGACTTTTTTTTTCAACAAGTGTTTATCTACTGACATTGGCAATTTATCATTATAAATCTCAGGAAAAATTGGTTTAAAGGTGATTTGACCACCTCACATTTCTAAGATTTGTCAAAACCTAATATATGGACCATCCTATTTTTTTTCTTTCAAAACTGCTCTTTTAAGAAAACCGGCTGAGAACTAAAATTTGTCATACCATTTTCCCTCTTAAAAAATTCTCTTCTTTCTATCAAAACTAAATAGTTCGATCGCCACCACCAACGCTAGCTTCCCCTTTGCGTGATGGATCTGTGTTTTTGTCTCTGTCTGTGTTTTGTGTGTACAGTGTTAAATCCAAAGTTTAATTGGGTTTTTGGTGCCTTTGGGATCTTGAAGGCGGTCGTGAAGTGTTGGTTCAGCTCCTTCTTGCCGTGATTTGGGTAGGATATCAGAGTTTGTCGTTGTCAGAGGTGGCCATCAGTCGATCGCTAATGGTTGCTTGTATTTATTTGTGGGTTCGTGTTTAGGTTCGGTCGCCATCACCCTTGTTTTTGAGTTGGAGCGTGTGGTTTGTGTGGTGGTTCACGGTCATTAGGCACCAAAATTTGTGATGGGTGCTGGTCCAATTTGAGGATTTCTCCTCCTCGGTTTCCCACTCTCTTCTCCTCCCCCTACCTCCCTAGTTAGGTCCCTCTCCTTAAACGAAATTTTCGTTGGTAGTGTGTTTGTTGAGATTGGGGTCTCGGGTGCACCTGGCATGATGGTGTGGCTTGGTGGTTTCGTCGGGTTGGTGTTGGTCTAAGCTAACATTTTTGAGTGATAATGATTGGCAACAACGGTGCACCTGGCATGATGGCGTGTTGGTTTGGCTTGTTGGTTTCGTCGGGGTGTTGGTCGAAACTGACTATTTGAGTGGTAGTGATTGACAACAGTGGTGCGGCGACTTTTGTGCAGATCCACCCATGGGATGGATTTACCTCTAGTTGGTGGTGTCTTACGATGGTCAGTAGTGATGTAGTCGCTCAATGGTGGCAGTGGCTATAACTCATGGGATGGAGGTACCTCTAGTTGGTGTTGTCTTGCAGTGGTCGATGACAATGTGGTGGATAAATGGTTGCGGATTGGCAGTGGCTATAGCTTTACAGTCACAATGGTGATGCGCTCTAAGGTGAAAGGGTATTGGTGGCATCGGGACAAGTGACCTTAGTTGGTAAGAGTCAACTTTGTTAAGCTGACAAGTATAGTTTACGTGTGTTGGTTTCTGTAATCAACTTGTTGTTTAGATGTTCAGCTTTATCTTTTATTTTCAATAGTTCACTTAACTTTTGGTCAATTCAGTGTTGAAAAGACTAGACGCTTGCATCTCAAGGAGGCCAGATCACTAAAATGTTCTGCTTTTCATGCCCACATCGTCATTTATCAAGATTGGATTAATAATTTTTGTTGTAATTGATCTAAATCTCATGTTCTTTTGCTTTTGTAGATATGCTAGCATTAGACACCTATTGTATGTATTTTGGCTATTATTTACATGACAAGCATAGTCATGACATATTACGTATAGCCATATAGCCGAAATAACTAACCAATAGAACTCTAAATTTATCTTTCAATGCAATTCTCCTTTTCTATCAAAAAAGAAAACCTCTGGCTTGATATCTGATTTATCTAGCACCTCTCTCCTATGGTGAGTACATCAGGGACATGACTTCTTTCCTTTTTGTAATTAGTGTCTTGTTTCACATAAAAGCGCGGCTAATCCTTTATACAGGTAGCCAGCATTTAGTAACAGAATGAAGCTTGAATTTATGCCTCCTTGCTGTTACAAGTGTGCGTCATATATGTTTTCGTTTTTCATAAACTCAACCGTGTAGTACACTCTTACTAATGATATGATCAATAAGGGTTTTGTCATATCCAAAAGAAAAAAAGAGAGTGAGGGACGAAACCAGTCGAGGGAATCAAGAGCTTTGAGTCACTATCAAGGTTCACGCACTTTTTGCCATTCGGCACATTTTACTACAGAGGCACCCAGTAAAGCCTGCTAAAAACTCCACGACGCATTAATGGCCGGAATATTTGGCTGTCCCAGTTATCTTATTCCTCTTTAAAATCCCAAGCTATGATTATAGAAATAATCTCCAGCTAATGGGCGCCACCACCGTGCACGTTTGAGCTTTGCCAAAGGTTTTTGGGTTAAGCATGACAAAGTGCGTCTTTGAGATGACACTTAAATGAAAATCAAATCACCAAAAAGAGAGGAGGGTGGAAAAAAAAAGCACTTCAAAACATTCAGAACAAACTAACCTAGAGACATAATAATAGGCGACTCTCGAAGGCTTCGATTACATTCGCCTAGCACCTAGAATTAGTAGGGTAGCCACACAGCGGAGCGACTAGTCTGTAATTCAGAGGCATTGCGGTCGGGCGGGGCGGCAAAGAAGTCTGTAGCTCAGTGGCAGAGCAGAGAAGTCTGTAGTTTGGTCTGCTGGGGCTAGGCAGTTCAATTGACCGCTGAAGCTCTGGTGTGGTTTGATTTCAAAGCAGAGATGCAGTTAACTAGTCGTTTGATGCAGCTTAACTCACAGCATAGTCATACACGGAGTCGCTAGCGCAGCTTGAAAACAGAAACAGAAGAGGCGACAAACAACCTTCAATCTTCTGCCACCAGCAGGCAGAAGCAAAGGACTCAACTACAGCAACGAAGCTTCGTTGCAGAAGACGGGCAGCATTTACGAGGCTGCGCATAACCAAGTTTCCGAAGTTTTGCAGTTTCAAATCCGACTCAAACTCAATTAGAAGCACTAGGAGCAACAACGTGCCACTCGTTTAGAAGCACTAGGAGCAACGTGTAAGAGGCAGGCAGAACGATGCCGCTTTTCACACCTCAAAACAGCAAATAGAGAACGCTTTTAGAACATTATTTCAACACAAACATATAAACAGCAGCATATAATGTAAATTATAAGTACGGAATAGACCTCCAAGTTCATTAACCTGCATAGAGCAAGCCGAGGCAAAATTGGATCCCAAGGCACCCCTTTTGACGGCTATTTAGTGCAGAAGTCATCCAAAGCCAGATTCTCAAAACACACCCAATTGTAACGACATGAACTAAATCAACTGAAGTCATGAAGCCTACTAGAACTACAGTGGCGCAGAACTCCCGTCCTCTGCTGTCGCTAGCCAAGTTGCATCCGTTGTGCTCTAGCCTTAAATTCTGCGAACATAAACTCATGTAAGATCTTAACGTATTTATAAAAGCCTGTGTACAATATGCAGAGATAGAGCAACTGTTTTGCACAGTAAGTAAAAGGTATTAAGGGCCGGTTTCTCAACGGGAAGTTCCCAGCTTTTGACCTTTTCTGGACTTTCATTCTCAGCGTCTTTCTCTCTATGCAGAGAAACAACCACCAAAGTATAGAGCTACAAAGTCCCTCAAGAGTTCTAATTTTCGGTTCATCAATTTAAGTGTAGGATTCAAAAGGGCAACGGGTGTTTTCTGTTAAAGTTATAATTTGTTCATAAAACCGCCAAATGGGAGTCATGAACAGTGACACATTGACAGCAGTATAACAATACGTCGGGATAAGTTGCAGATGCAACAGAAATTTGTGTGCAAGTAAATCGAACCGCAAATTGAGCTATGTATTGCATGTGAGAACACTAACTCGTGTATGCATGACGCGCAAAAACTGGTAAAATGCGATCAATTTACTGCATGTGGATGGCGACATACCCATTAGCATAAGGTGAATCACGGAGACTGCGACGATATGGAGGCGACCTGCTGTAGCTTCGGCGGCGAGGTGATATGCTGCGACGCCGAGGAGATCTTCTCCCGCGAGGGCTATAACGAGGACTATAACTCCTACAACATGTTGAAAGTGAATAATTCCAAGTAGTCAACATCAGAAACCAAAAAAATATTTACTGCTTCCTATTTGGCCGTAAATGAAGGTAAGTTGAACCACATGCACATAAAATTGAGTTGTTGAGAGTTCTACAGCATCACATTGTATTTTAAACTATGTTACTGATGAGCACAACGATACACTTGTGACGTAATCTAGACGCTAGTGTGCCTGAGAGTGAGTTGGGGTGGGTCGCGTGCATGCTATACATTATCTACTCTTGTAAAATACCTCAAATACAAAATAGGCATTGAATACGTCAATATCCGAAAAACCACAATTATGCATTTGCTTGTCTCAAACACACATCATCCTTTTATGACCGTATAAAAAACTATGGATCACTACATGTGACATACCTTCCATAACTTCACAATGCAACAAGAGGAACAGCAACTGAAGATTAAGCTATCCAAGAGAGCAAATTAACCCCCAAAAATCTTGTTTATGGTGATTCACATGCAAAGTTTGTTGCGTATTTACCTTATTCATGGTGCATAAGTGTCCAATTATCATCCTTAAAGTTACGCAACTAGCATTAGCAGAAAACAATCAACATGCAACCACATACCTACGCCCATTGCTTGGACTCCTGCGGCGTCGAGGACTTGGGCTTCGACGTCGTCCGCTTCCCAAGCCACGTGAACCAATGCGCATGCTACACTCTCGAGCAAAATGACCAGGTTCACCACACTCATAACAATTTAAGTCTCCGCCTCCACCACGACCTCCGCGGCCGCCGCGGCCGCCTCCGCCACCCCCCTTTGAATTGTGTGAGAGCTCCACACGCCAGCCATTCTTCCCTGTAATACTAAGTGCGTTCAGAAACCTCACCGTCTACAAAGAATGACAGGCTTTAAAATATGCAGAAAACAGAGAAATTGTAGAGAAGTCCAAATGCCGCCTGCACAGTCAAACAAATTCAATGCAGTTATGTAAAAACACTGAGAGGGCAGTTAAAATATGGCAATTCCCACATGAAATGAAACAATTAAAAAATGCCCAGTACTATAACTTTTTACTTACGCAGATCACAACAAATTTGAGGATTTCCACCAAAGGAGATCCTAGGGAGATATTATTTTATATTATGTTCTAGTTTAACCAGACAAAACAAAATGACACATAAGCAAAGCCCTTCCCAAAACGAAATCAGTTCCAAAATATGTTCAGTTGTCAGGCGCTGGACTGAAAGGAGTTATATTACTAAATGGATGAATACATGTCAAAACATGCACAAAAGATGGTTGTTTGGGAGGAGGAGGAGAGAGAAGGGAGAGGGGGGGGGGGGGGGGGGGTTGTTAAGTAAATATGCTTCAGTTCAGATGAGTACTTCTACAATTTGCAAATTACATTCAGCAACGCACTTCACAATATCTTTGGACATACACATACATAACAGTTTAAGAAGACGTGCCATACAAATCAAACAACCCTTCAAATTATCTGAACTACATTACGTAAAGAAAATGAAGCAAGAAAAAAAAATTATCCCTGTGAAAGGAGATGGAAGACGAGCCATAAGGTAGCTATTTCATCTGCGCGCTGGTTGTAATTCTATTCACCGATCTTTATATTACCAAAATCCACCAACTTTTCAGTGGGTTCATGTAACTGAACAGGAAATTACGAAGGGTATAGGGGTTCTTATGTTTCCATCTTTTGTTTGCAACCCAACTATGGAAAATGTATCTTTTGTATGCAGATCTCTTCTTTTGGCTGTGAGAAGTTTAAAGTGGGGATGCGAACAAAACCTGGGTTTTACTCAAGATGACAGATTTTAAGTTAAGAACTTCAAATAGAATCAAATAGAATCAAAGAATAAGATGAGGACCAAAAATCTAAAGGAAATAGTAAAAGGAGTCCAACTAACAAACTATGCATCATACCTTCAATGCTAAAACGTATACAAACACGCTTTTCTTACTGCCTTAAGCTAGCAAATATAGATTGCTCAAGCCACATACCAGTAACAAAAGAACGACTCCTAGATGAAATAACTTATACCAAAATGTGGGTAGTGCTCCATGAGTAGTTATATATTCAATCCGAACAAAGAATCCTATGCATCTGTACACAAGTTGTGCCTCTCTTGGCTCCATTTCTTAGTATATACGCCAAGTAGAAAAGACCAACCATAACACTGGTTTGCAACCGGGCCAGGCCGAGCCAGAAAGGCTTTGATGACTCAAGGTTCATATTAGAGGAAGGAGAGTAAGGTAATTACATTCGGCCCCATCATCCAATTCGCTCCCAAAGACAGGCATGGTTCTGTAGTCAAAGCAGATGAAATCCACAAACGTTTAATTTCTACTTACCATCCAGTGCACGAATAGCATCCAGAGCATCTCTGCGATCATCAAACTCAACAAAAGCATAACCTGGCGGTCGTCGAGCAACCCAGACACTGATTCCACCGGAAAAGATAAATAATTAATAAAAACCACATAATGGACATCAAGGAATGACAACAATTTGAAATTGCCCACAAACAAACTTGAACCTAATGTGCAATCACTCTGAATCCGCCTTTTAAACTAGACTTACAATGTTCATGCATCTTCCACTTAGGAGACGAATTCACAGACATGCAATTCACATCAGTGTCATATTCTATAAACCATAGCACTCGATAATAAAAACTATTAACTATCAAAAGAAAACATAACTGACATAGTTCAATCGAACAACATAATAATTGAACATGCTGAAAAGCATGTGAGTACACAAATTTGAAACCCAAGCAGAGCGTTAATGATCAACTAGAAGCTAGAAAACATTCTAAAGCCCGTCAGTTTATTAAACGCAGTATAGTTAACCATCATTTCACAAACGACCAAACTCAACCTTCAATCATAGGTTTCACAACCTAATACACTAATATGTTCTCAGCTCGACCCATATACACTCCTACAAGACAAAAAGTTCGATACAACCCTCATAAACACACATTCAGTTACACCAAACAAATTCAAGTTCCGTTACGAAAATACTTGCCCTGTTCCGTAATTTTTGTCCCTTTGGCCTATATAACTCAAACATCTCAACATGAACTGAACTCAAAATAGTAGTTACCAATCAAATAAGCATGGTTTGACAAGTCAATGCTAGGAATTCACAAAAGGCCAAAAGCGGGAGAAAATTACGAAACGGTTGGAAGAAACAAATCCTACCTTCGGAGGACACCGTACGTGCGGAATTCATCTTCCAGTTCCCTCTCCGAAACTCGCGGATCCAGATTTCCGACGTACACCCGCGACATCTTTCCTAAACCACGCAACCAAACGCCGTAATATTAGTCTTTCCCCCAAATTCAAGCAAAATCTAGGGTTCATGTAGACTTGTGTAACCAGGAGATAGACATACGATCGAATAAAGCTGTGACAGAACCTAGGGTAGGCGAAAACGAAAACGAGTCAAGACGTGTGTACCTGATTATCGAACCTTCGAGATCTGAAATCAGTAACTGCTGTACTAATAACCTGATTAGAAGGCTTGGCCCTGTCAGGAAAATGGTTAGCCCAGGATTGGTATCTGGGCCAAAGCGGGCCAATTGTTAAGGCCCATTGACACTTTTTTTAGCAGGCTTTGCAGCTTACAATGAACTCTTGGCTCGTACTGTTTCCAAAAGGTCCTTTTGGTTAACGTTTTCTCCTTTCATTTTCATCATGTCCTTTTAAGCTCAGAGAAAAGGACAAAAATAGTTTGGACCCCACCACTTTCTCCTTTAATTAAAGCCTCAACTACCGTATATTTCATCACATGGTAAATTTCCGTTACCTGCAAGGTCAGTAATGTTTGAAGTTTATATTTTTTTAAACCGATAATCAAATAAGACGAGAGTCGATAAAATGACAGCGTTAACAATTTAAACTAACTTGTCAACACAATCTGATAGTCCATTATTGTCGAGGTGAGTGGCCCAGATTCCTTGTGTTTTTGAGTAAGTTTCGCCGTTCACCATATTATAGAGTGCTCATCCGCCACATGATGAGACGGATATTGGAAAATCTTTAGTTAGAAAATGATCTGGTACGTGCATCCGCGATGAATGGACAGCAAAATCGCGCTATCAACTTAAGTTCAGCTGTCAATGGTGGTAATGGATCAACTTCTAATTAAAATAAAAAAGTGAATTTGAAAAAAAGAGAACATAAATATGTAATTTCTAGAAAGTGAATTTGATGTGTGTAGCTCATACATGCCCAAAAATGAATTGATTGGCAGCAAAAATTCTATCTTATAACAAAACTTTCGACAAACAAAACGAAAAGTTCGTACAATTATATTTTATTAATAAGATGTTAGAAAGGCTTTAGGATTAATGGCATCATTTGACAAAAAATTGTCAGTGCAAGAGCTTTGTTGTTGTTAAAAATATGTTTAATTATATTTTTATATTAAAGATCTTAGTTCAATAACTCGTGCAATTGAAATTAAAAACATAGTTAAAAATGTAAGAAAGTACAATGAAATTGGACCACTGATTGGTTCTCTGGTGTCTGCCAAAACATTATTGTTGTTTTGTCTGTTACAAGTTAGCTACTTTCAGTTTTTGCTCACCTCGTTCAGCTGCACCAACAGCTTTTGGAGGTCAAAAGAAAAACAACCCAAAATAGGCAACCAATGAAAGCATATGTACATCAAATATCCGATTCTGGAGCTCCCTTCACCCAATAGGCAGCCTCTCCTCATACCCTGAACATTTCCAGAACTGGGTTGAGACAAATAACCCCATTTCTTGCGGCCACCGTTAAGTTCTGAAGAAGAAGATATTCTCAAAATTGGGTTTTGTGAAATTTGCTACGGAAAATGGGAGTTTCTTGAGTTTTTAACAGGTTATTCAAGTGTTTAGAGAAGCATGGAAGAGGAAGGGATTGAAGAGAGCAGTGGTGTGTTTGAATCAAGGTGGGTTGATGGGAGTGAAGTGGATTCTGAGTCACCTCCATGGTCAGTGGTTGGTGACAGTGAGGGTAGGGAAGGTTATGGATCTGTTAGGAGAAGGCTTGTTAAGCCCAAGAGAGTTGATTCCTTAGATGTTGAAGCCATGGAGATTGCTGGTTCCCATGGCCACCATAACAAGGTAATCAAATGACATCACTTTTTTATGCTGTTGTATCTTATGGTTTGTTAGATTGTTATTAGTTGCAATTTTGATGTCAAACCTGTTTAGTCTAATTACTGGTGTGTGTGTGTGGATGGGGTGGTACCATGATTAGGGATTTTGAACCAAAAGCGGATGCATTTAGATGCCTTTGTTCAAATGGGCGTGTAGTCTTTACATCATTTTCGTGTTAGCTTTGGTCTTTCAATAGTCTTATCCCTTTATTAGTACTGTTTTCTTCCTTTTAAAGGTTTTGGATACTAACAATGTTTAAAAATCAGCTGGTACGCATAACTGGTCCTCTTGCTTAGCAAAATCTAACTAGATACTGGGGATCAATAAAGATGCAAGTTTGGATGAGGTCTTGACCTTTTTTTAAATGAAAGACTTCCCAATTAAATATAAAGTGTAAGCATATTAACAATCTGCAGGTTATACTTAAATCAGTTTTACTGACCTTTTCAGATGTGTCTAATTTTAATTGAGTTTCTTTATCTGAAGATTAGAGGCCTAGAGAAACTGATTAACTGAATAATGAAAACCTATTTGGTGCCATTCGCAATGGACTCTTGATTCTGTGCTGACATCAATGACACATGCTGGCCTTCCCTAATGAACATTTGTGCTTCAACAAATCAGGATGCTTCCACATGGCGCATTCTAGCATTGGCATTTCAAACACTCGGTGTAGTTTATGGTGACATGGGCACAAGCCCTTTGTACGTCTTCTCTGATGTTTTCAGCAAGGTGCAGATCAAGTCAGATATAGATGTTTTGGGGGCGTTATCGTTAGTGATGTACACCATTGCCCTTATACCTTTAACAAAGTATGTCTTTGTAGTACTTAAAGCTAATGATAACGGGGAAGGTATGGACATTCTGATTAAGAAACATTTCTTTCATTTGCCGGTATCTGGAATTATCATATCATGTTAATACATGACTCCCTCCATTTGCAGGAGGAACATTTGCCCTGTATTCGCTGATCTGCAGGTATGCAAAAGTAAATCTTTTGCCTAATCATCAGCAAGCTGATGAACATATATCCAGTTTTAAGCTCAAACTGCCTACTCCAGAACTGGAAAGGGCTCTGAATATAAAAGAGCAGTTGGAACATAATTCATCCTTGAAGACCCTTCTCCTGCTTTTGGTTCTAATGGGAACTTCCATGATAATAGGGGATGGTATACTGACTCCAGCAATATCAGGTATACATGCTTTTGAAATTCGTCTGCAATCCAGTGAAAGATAGGTTCTCTAATGTTCACTCCACCTGATAGCTGCCTTGTTGGCACAAGCTTCTCTTTTCTTGCAACATTTTATCGTTTTGCTTTTAATACATTGCTAGGAGATATAAGAGCTAAATGACCGTGAAGGCCAATTTTCTGATTAAGGCTTTATTGAGTAATTTCTAGTAGCTTCTGCCGAAGGCATGTTTTCTTCTCTTTCTTCCTTCTGTTCGTTACTGGTCTATCATCGCTATTCCACAATAAATATACAAGGAGGCAGGTTCAGTAAAAGTTATTAGGGATATTTTAAAGCTCCTGATATCAAAATTGACCTCATTGGCCCAAGACCAGATGGGCTTCAGATCATGACTGATTTACAAGGTAAAGTTACAATTCCTACAAAAGAATTTAGGATTACAACAATCCTGTAATTTGTGCAAGGCCTTGGTTTAATCTGAAGATGTTTCAATGTTCAGATGACAGAACTGAAACTAAATTGCATTGTACGAAATGCATTTTCTTCCATGCTACTTACTATCTCTGGCTCAAATATATAAAGATCTTAAGTCGTCCAGCATCAACACCACCCCTGCTTGTCAGTTTATCCATGTCATCACTTTATTGTCAGTGGTTAATTTACGGGGATAAGTGATGATACCCATTTTCATCTAGCCACACTACAGATCCATTCAAACAAATATTCAGCTTACTTTTCTTCCCAAATCCTTGTGGTTAAGGGGAACAAAATTGCTTTCACGTGGAGAGGACTTCATTTTACCTTCTATACTATATGCTTACAGCAAAATATGAGGTTCCTCGGATCGCACAGAAGAAATCATGAAAGTAACATTGTGTTCACTTTTATGCACCATCACATTGCTTTCTATAATGAAGTTTCTCTAATTGTTGCAGTTATGTCTGCTGTGAGTGGTCTGCAGGGTGAAATACCAGGATTTGATACAAGTGGGTAAACCTGTTCTTTGCCACACGCGGTTTTAATTTTTCAGTGATTGAATTTTAGACTTTAGTTCCAGTTGCATTGGATGAACTGTTGATTTTATCTCAGTTGCAGTGGCCTCTCTCTTTTCTGCTGGTCAGATAGGTAAGGGTGCCCATGCAACGAGATAGGCTGGAGACCGTACAGAATATGAATTGATTGAACTATGCACAAGTCCTTTTTGTTATTCGCTTATGTTACATGCTCCATTCGTGCAACTTTTGGCCATTAACTACTAAGTCTGTAGCTTTCATGAGTAGATACTAACAGTAACTTGGTGATTTCCTACAAGAAACGAAGACAACTTCAATCTGACTGATGTTGCTTACAGATGCCCTCGTTATCGTCTCAATTGTTATCCTTGTGGGATTATTTAGCATACAGAAGTTTGGGACTAGTAAAGTGGGTTTGACATTTGCTCCTGCTCTTGCTCTGTGGTTCTTTAGTCTGGGATCTATTGGAATTTACAACATATTTAAGCATGACATTACTGTCGTAAGGGCATTTAATCCAGCTTATATCTTTTACTTCTTCAAGAAGAACACCAGCAAGGCATGGTCAGCTCTTGGTGGCTGTGTTTTATGCATTACAGGTATGACTAGGGATTGCTACATACCTTTACTGCAGTTTCTATATAAAGTATAAATTTTTTACCTGTTGCAATTCCAATTACCGGGAATCCCAAGTTTTAATCCTCTATCATATGCATGTCTAGTCCATATGAAAATTCTTTACGAGTTCAAGTTTTGCGAGTGGCTGACAACCTTGATTTCTAAGTCATTTGCGAAAGCAGTACATTAAATTTCCATCTATCTAATCCATATTGGCCAAAGAACGAGTTTGTAATGTTGATAATTCTGCCCTTTAAGACAATATACTATCTCATATGTGCAAATAAAAAACACTCCTAGATACATGCAACCACACCATACAAAGAAAGAATCTATGTTTCAAAGATGAAGTGATAACTACTTTATGCTGTTCTTCTAATTATACCTCTTTAGGATGATGCTATTTCACGTAATATTTTTCTTATGCTGAGAACCGTATTGTATTCAATCTTGGAACTAAAAAGTGACAGATCAATGTGATCATTTTGTTCCTCCAAATTAGTTGTTGAACAGTTAAATAACCCATGACTACAGGAGCAGAAGCAATGTTTGCTGACTTGGGCCATTTCTCTGTACCATCAATACAGGTTCTTCATTCTTTACGTAAACCCTTGCGATTCTCTGACTTGACCTGAACAAGCATCTTTATGGAGATGCCAATATTTATTTTATCTATCTGATTGCCACAGATAGCCTTCACTTTTGTTGTGTTTCCCTGTCTTCTTTTGGCTTACATGGGTCAAGCTGCCTATCTTATGAAAAACCCTGATTCAGCAAGCAGAATATTTTATGATTCCGTACCAGGTAATTCTTGACATACATGGTTGCTCAAATTTTTCATTATTGCTCTGAATACCATAAAAACCTACTGGTACTCCCTTAGTTGCTGATGGTGCTCTTTAGTGCAACCATCTATGTGAGAAGTACAACCAACCATAGTTGTACCTTATGCTGAATGTCTGAACAGAGGAGTGCACTTGCAAGTACTTGACTGCCAATAGATTGTCTGTCATATTATGAAGATGACAATTTGTGTTTATAACTCGTCCTTTTTGGCACTTCCATGTTTGTGAACAAGCAGATGGATTCTTTTGGCCAATTTTTGTGATAGCCACAGTTGCTGCAGTGATTGCTAGTCAGGCCATGATATCTGCATCATTTTCGTGTGTCAAGCAGTCCATGTCTCTTGGATGCTTTCCAAGACTGAAGATAATTCATACCTCAAGGAGACTGATGGGACAAATTTACATCCCCGTTATCAATTATTTTCTAATGATCATGTGCATCGGCGTGGTTGCCACCTTCAGGAGCACTACAGACATAGCCAATGCATACGGTAAGTGCCTCAAGAGCTTTCTGAAGTAAGTTCAAGGTGATAGCCCAGCAGTTATCACCTTCCCGTTTCCCACAAGGTTGTAGGTACCCCATGTGTGAGCAAGGCCCACGGGAACTTCTTCTCCTACCCCCACCCCCCTCCGCCCCTTCTCCCCAAGAACTTAAACTTTCTAAATTGTCACAAACAAGGGAATCACCATCCTAACATCTCGCATGTCAAAGACTTACCTTCACCAATAGTATGCCTTTATACTGGCTACTATCTTTTTTGGTGGGATTGCTTTCTGATGGGACAATCTTCATCATCATTTTTCTCCTGCAATTCCGCTGCAATGATCAAACTACTTCCCATTATACTGCGTTAATATCTTTGGCACACCTCGAGAGTTAGTGATAAGTCTTATAAGATACACTATTCCCAACTAATGCATAACTGGGTAAAATAATACTGGAGCTGTTCAAACTTCATTTAAGCCTTGAATAATATCCAGGGCCAAGGTCCCACTGTGCTCTCGTTCGTATCAAGGTCGAACAATCCACATGGGGACACCAGTGCCTTGACGAGGCCCTGGCCCTGGCCCTGATCGCCATGGCAAATATGCTAAACTCATGGACCAAGGCATAGCCCTGTGGCTACAAGGATGATGACTGCTCTCCAACGTTCTAGATTTGATGGCTTGGGTGCAGCTATTGTAACTAAGGCTAGAAATTCCTGAGGAGATGATCAAGTTACATCGATATCAAATCGTGGGAAATGAGTTGTACATGGGATAGAAAGAAATCTGAAATGTTATGGTTGACATGAATGCCCCAAACAAAAAGAGGGTAATATCTGCGATGGAGAGCATTTCATGGCCAGTAGGATGGAACTAAACTTATAGTTTTGATTATCTTATCTTGTGATTATGACTGATGAGGTTTTACTGTTCTTGCAGGCATAGCTGAAGTTGGTGTCATGATGGTTAGCACGACCTTGGTGACGCTTGTTATGCTTCTGATATGGCAAACCAACTTGTTTCTGGCTATCTGTTTCCCACTTGTATTCGGTACCATAGAGCTCATCTACTTGTCTGCTGTTCTATCGAAAATCATGGAGGGTGGATGGCTTCCACTTGCTTTCGCTAGTTGCTTCCTCTGTGTAATGTATACATGGAACTACGGGAGTGTTCTAAAGTACCAGAGTGAGGTAAGGGGGAAGATCTCGATGGACTTTGTTAACGAGCTTGGCTCCACCCTAGGGACTGTAAGAACACCGGGTATAGGGCTATTGTACAGTGAGCTGGTCCAAGGCATTCCATCCATTTTTGGGCAGTTCTTACTGGACCTTCCGGCTATCCACTCCACCATAGTCTTTGTTTGCATCAAGTATGTTCCGGTCCCAGTAGTTCCTCAAGAAGAAAGATTTCTGTTTCGAAGGATTTGCCCGAAGGACTATCATATGTTCCGATGCGTTGCTCGATATGGTTATAAAGATGTTCGGAAGGAAGATCACCATGCGTTTGAGCAACTTTTAGTTGCAAGCCTCGAGAAGTTCTTGAGAAGGGAGGCTCAAGAACTAGTTTTAGAAAGCAATTTGATTGAAGAGGAGCTTGATAGCATTTCTGTAAGGTCAAGGGACTCGGGGGTCCAAGATGGCGATGGGATTGGTGAGCTTAGGGTACCTCTGCTGCACGATCAAAGATCGGAAGAAGCAGGAACTTCTACTTCAGAAGGGCCTATCTCTGCACTGCCACCTAGTGTCATGTCAACAGATGAAGATCCCAGCCTGGAGTACGAGCTCTCGGCCCTTAGAGAAGCCATTGATTCTGGGTTTACTTATTTGCTTGGACATGGTGATGTGAGGGCAAAGAAGAACTCGTGGTTCGTCAAGAAACTGGTTATAAACTACTTCTATGCATTCATGAGGAGGAACTGCAGAGGAGGTGCTGCAACTATGAGTGTTCCTCACATGAACATAATACAAGTCGGGATGACCTACATGGTTTGATCCATTCCTCTCATTCTGCTACATGACACTATACCACTCATATTGGCCTATTGTAACTAACCTCAAACCTAGTATGCCACCTGTTGCAGAGGCAATATCACTATCAGGATCGCGTACGCTATGCCCTGTAACCTTGATCCACGTTCTTTGTAGCTTCTTCTTGTTGTACGGTAAGCACTTCCTGCTTGAGGTTAGGTAGTAAGTCCAGGTATGAAGTTAGGTTTATGTGAGTTGTTCTCCAATTCTGGAGGAGGCAAGACGAGAGAAGCCAAGCACTGCAACAGTATCCTTCAAGAAGCTGGATTTTCCTTATCTGGTCCACATGCACGTTGGCTCAATTAATTCGTGTTTACCATGTCAATGGTTTCATAATTTGGTTTGACAATATGTATTCATGAATCTTGTAGCTCGATTATTTCGTGTTTACCATGTCAATGGTTTCATAATTTGGTTTGACAATATGTATGCATGAATCTTGTAAGCTGGACATTTCTTGACATATTGGACAAGGTGACTTTCTTTGGACAAAGGTGCTGCGAAAATCTTGCAAGACAAAGCTTTGATGGCATGGTCAAATTTTAAAGGCTAGTCCCCCCCCCCCCCCCCCCCCCAAAACTTGTTTGACAACAATTACCAGTAAACATGTTTATTGACCTTAAAACACCAACGAAATTTGTATATTCAAATGGGGATCATATTCATTGGTTATACTCCATTTAGTAGAGTTTCAAGCTACGAAATTTTCTGCGTACAGAATGTCACGCGTTCATGCGCTTCAATATGTCGCTACATGAGATGCATTTGCAGAATCAAATGGAACATTTATAACTTCTTTTTGTCTAAAAGGGAAGGTACGTTCATTACCAATGGTTGGATGGAACACATGAGTGAAATCTTTAGTTTGGGCTCGGCCCAGTTGCTTATAACTTCACCAAGTGGGCCGAAACAGGTTTCATTTTTAAGCAAAGAAGAAGGTCATTTCTATTTTTATCTATCTATACTATTTATTTATTAAGAGAAAACATGGCTTGGTGTAACATTACTTTTGTGTTACGCAAATTCTTATCTATAATGATGACAAGTGGCATTACGAAAAATGTACTAAAAAATAACACTAGACAAAAATAATGAATAGTAAATAACTACCTTGAGTATATGTTTCGTTTTCACATTTGAAATCATTTATATATCATGCTTGATTCTTTAATAACGTTCAATTTAACATTTTTATATTTGGATATGGGGTCATTTAAAATTCATCAAAACCTTTATGACATCTTTGATGTTCACATTTTGCTTGATTCTTTAACAAAGTTCAACTTAACAACTTTATATTTGGACATGGGGCCATTTAAAATTCATTAAAAGATATAGTTAAAAACATTGTAAAGGCTAAACTCGATATGAGTATAAAAATCATATTACTAACTTTATTTCTGCACAGGCATCGTGTGTACCACGATAATTCGTTATTATTAAGGGAGAACACTTGTAGGGTAAAACTTTTTTCAAATTTCTAATTAAATCCCTTTACAATATACTAACTTTAAATAAAACAAATTAAGCAAAATTATTGTTTGAGATTTTATGTAGTCGTTGATTCCTTCGTCTCTCTCCAGAGTTTGATGGAGAAGACTATGATTTCTGATTTGTGAAGATGAAAACAGTCTTCAGATCTATGGGGCTGTGGGATTTGGTCGAAAATGGGTTTACCGAACCCGAATCGACAGAGAATTTGACCGAAAATCAAAAGAAGAAATTGGAAGAGGTTCGACAAAAGGATGCAAATGCTCTTTCTATAATCCAAAGAGGAGTCACCAAATCCATCTTTCCCAGAATAATCAGAGCAACAAAGGCAAAAGAAGCATGAGATATTCTCAAAGTTGAGTACCATGGTGATGACAAGGTAAGAGCCATTAATCTTCAAACAGTTTCATGATAAACTCATTTTTTCTTTAATGTAAATTTTATTATTTGTGTCAATTAGATTTGGATGTATATTCTTTAATTGCAAACGCATCGTGTGTGCCTCAATGATCCCTAGTTCTAAATAATCACATAGGTTTCACTTTTAGGCAACAATTGAAACGCCAATGTTCCATAACTTCTTTTGACCCGATAGCCAAAAGCAGAGCGACTTAGAACACACCAAAGAGGAAACAGGAGTTTAGAAATTTCGAAATGGAGAGAGTACTAGAGAACAACAAGAAGTTAAGCAGCTTTGTACAAAAGCGACGTCGGCAAAGATTCAGGCCCCGTTTGACAAAAAAAATTTCCCTCTTTTTTTCAGTTTTAAAAACTGAAAAAAAAAGAGCGTTTGGTAACCATTTTTTTTTCAATTTAAAAAACCAGTTTTTAAACTGCAGAGTAAAAAAAAAACTCCAAAAACTGGTTTTTTTTTTCACTTTTGGTTTTTTTTTTCGACCACCACCACCACCCTCCCACCGCCGGCAGCCACCTCAGGCGACCACCGCCGGAGACTCCGGCCGCCGGCGACTACCGCCGGAGACTGCCGACAACCACCTCCGGCCGCCGGTGATCGCCGGCGACCACTGGCAGCCATCTCCGGCCGCCGGCGACCACCGCCGGAGACTGCCGGCAGCCACCTCCGGCCGCCGGCCACCACCGCCGGAGACGGTCGGCAGCTACCTCCGGCCGCCGGCCACCACCTCCGGCCGCCGGCGACCACCGCCGGAGACTGCCGGCAGCTACCTCCGGCCGCCGGCCACCACCGCCGGTGACTGCCGGCAGCCACCTCCGGCCGTCGGCCACCACCACCACCACCATCGACCACCGCTACGCCCCACCACCGCCACCGCAAACCACCAAAAAAAAAAGTCAAAATAAAAAGGGTTACCAAACACCAAAAAAAAAACCTAAAAAAAAAAGGGGTTATCAAACACCCACTTGTTTTTATAAATAAAAAAAATTAAGATGCTCTTTAAAAAACTGCTCTTTAAAAACTGAAAACCAAAAAAAAAATTTGTCAAACGAAGCCTCAGTGTTTTACCCAAAAAGGGCATGGATTTCATCTTGGAGCACCATTCTGCCTGGCTGGCTAGCTCCCTTCCTAAAGATTTCTGGAGGCCCTCACCTCATGACAGGGTGGGGGGGGGGGGACAAAATGAAGGGTTTGCATCAAGAAATAGGGATGACCGAAAATGGTGGGTCTCGAGCCCACTAGTCCAACAAAGAGGGATGAACTGTCATGTGGGTGTCTGTATGCGCAAGTAGAAGTCCAGGAAACCCATTCCTGTCAATTCAGCATCGTCAAGGGAGGGTGACCGAGTAGAGCGAGTCAGTCGGCACTCAAAAGTTAGGTAAAGGTATGAGTAAGGACCCCAGCGCAATCAAAATTTAGGTACAAACAGTAATGCATTCGTCATCGAACTTTGTTGGGTGGTCCAGTTTATAGCAAAGAGATATATATGTACATTAGAAAACGAGCAATCCAGTGGACGAGCCTTCCTTCGCCGTGGGAAGAGAGAGGCAAGCGAGCGAGAGCGGACAATATTAGTATATATATATATATATGTATTTGACAGTGAGCGTAAAAAAAACATGAAACCGAAAACATTGATCAATCATTGGATAAGAATGTAGCCGTCATTTTTGTTTGAAGGGTGGCAAAAAAAATGTCAAAAAAATTTGCGAGAATAAGGACCGTTGGGTGAGTAAGGATGTATCGTCTTTTTGTGTGAAGGGTGGCAAATAATTGTCTAAAAAGTTCCTTCCTTTTTCAGTTAAGAACGCTTTCGCACATTGATCCATACAAATTATGTACACTAAATGGTAAGGCAAATATCTATGCATGTATCATGTTGTAAACTATCAGGGTCTATAATCCAATGGTTGACCATTAGGAAGGCATATACCAAAGTTTTATCCGACATGCTGTTACTCATATTGTCACAATCAATGAATTTGAGAGTTTATATGTATAGACCGGCACTTCAGAATTCTTTCTTTCTTGTGCACGTGTACTTCAAAACCAAAATATTGTCTGTACAGATTGTTAATGGTAATGCTTATCTCACACGTAGCATCTAATCAAGACAAGTTGAAGATTTTTTTCTTTCTCAAACAGAAAGTTAATCACGATCGTCAAACAACGGTGAGACGTTGTATTAATATTCGCAACACCCGATACGTTATGTCATTTATATCCTAGTCGATGAACATCAAATATTAAAAGAAGAAAAAAGATTGAACAAATAAATTAACGTGAGCTCTACACTTTATTGAAAAAGTGAAAGAAAGGAGCTAAAAAGGGTGCACTCAAACTGCTTGAGAATTTAATTCTAGTGTGGCCTAGAACAATTTTATAATGTTGGGATGTGACACTCTTTGGCCGACTATATATTGTTATTTTTCAAACCTGCTTAAAGCCAAAATATAATAATACCCAGAAAAGTAAGGCTTTTACTTAAACTTGCTGAAACAATGATTTCTTTATTGCAATTTTTGTGGGCTTTTTACTTAAATTTGCTGGAATAATGATTTCTTTATTGCAATCTTGCTCCTGCTTAATTGTCCAATCCAATCCACTCAAGGCGGCTGAGTAGGAACCTTTTTTGGTCATAATTGTATCGTTTATTATGTGGCATGGCATGCTTACAATTTTCAAATATAAAAGTCAGGGTTGGTATAGAGGAATCATTTGGAATTGATTTGAAATCTCTTTGGCCTATTTGGTATATACTTAAATAGTAGTATAATTTTACATGTCCAACTTTTGATTATTCTGTGAAAATATTTCAATTAACTGTGCTTGAAAGACAAGATCTTATTCGGATCATTCTTTTGAATTCACTAATGCAGAGGAGTTGAGACCGATATACTAAGGATAAATAAGGTTGCTATTCTTCTGTACACTTGACCAGGTCGCTTAAGTTCATTGAAAGTGCTTTGGAGAGTAGTTCTAGCGATAAAATGTTGTCAACAGTTTTATAATTGCGTGCTTCTTCATTCAGATCTGATACTTTGTTATTTTGAGAATAATCTTAATAATCAATTATAACCTTAGGTGTAATCTTCTTAAGAATCACTCGCGTAATAACTTAAATGACTTTAAGAGTAATTAACTTGTGTTAGGACAATTTTTTGACTTTTGTAGTTTTAAATCTACAAAAGCTAGAATTAGTTGCTTCATGAAGTTGCATCATATCACCAACTCTTGGAAGAGGGGAGGGGGTTGCTCCCCCATTGAGGTGCTTATTCATGTGCCAAAAAAACATGCACCACTCGTGGCCTTCCTTATCAAAAGACAAAAAGGTGTGTACCTAGCCATGTCCTACCATTAATCAACTCCTGGGAATAAGAAAATTCAAGAAATTTCCCATTGAAAGACAACACAAGAGCAAACTGCTTGCTTCTTGCAACTACCAGGCGCATTGACGTCGATGTTGATTTGCACGTGCGGAGTTATGTTAATTTCGCGCTGAACAACCGTAAAAAGTAAACTGAGTAAACGTACTTGAATGAACCGAATTTTATTGCCTTAAACTTTTAGGTTAAGTTAGATTCATCTCGTATACGTGAGTTATTTTGGTGAATACTAAACTCTCTATTATCTCTCTAACAATAAAATTTAAAAAGAAAAAAATTGTCCGTAACTTTATTTCGACATAAACAGTGAGATTTGGAGCTCTTTTGCTTTCTTTTGATAAAGGTCAAAATTTAAGAAAACCCAAAAAGTAAGAGCCTCAAAAACCCAGAAAGTGATAAGCAGGGGAACCACCATGCACCAGTGGGAATGAAAAGCAATGCCACGTTTCGGAGTAGTGACAGCACGTATAAAAGTTTACTTCTCGAATGGTCCTTGTAAATTCCTTTGCTTTGGCCTCTTTTTTGAATTCTTAACTTAAATATTAGTACTACTAATTTTGATAACTCAATTTACTTAATTCATGCAGTATTTTGAAACTTATTGATCCTGGTACTATTGAAAATCGTAATTCTCAATTGCGGGTTCGGTGCAAAGTACGGCTTTAAAACACGTTTTCTTTAAGAAAATGTGATTTCGAATCACGATGTTTTCATTTAAAAAAACTTTTCTGGCCATTTTGTTTAAAAATGTGATCTAAAGTCACACTTTTCACTGTACGAAATTCATGGTTTCGCACTAGGTTTTTTCAAAACTATCATATATTGATCGATAAGGTTTTAAAAATACAATATATAGGTAAATAAGCTATAAAATTAAAATATTAGGTCAACGTCTCATTTTTTGGGTTATTTAAGGAGCGGAGGAAATAACATATCTTCTACAAGTTAAAGATGCGTGCTCAAAGCCTCAACTAGTTCCCATCTTTCATGTTAGACTTGTTGGTGTTTCAAACAAACATTTCAAGATCAACGGTTTGAGTAAGCTCTTAAGCTCGTTTGAGGTAGGTCCGTGAGATAAATAAATCAAGCTTGAAGACTTTATAAAGCTCAAATTCACACTCGTTTGAAATTGGCAGCATGTTAAAATAATTTAAATTGATAAGTTAAACTAACTAGCTCCAACAATCCTCTGCTCGACTCGATTTGCTACCACCATTTATCAACACTTGCAAAATGAATCGTGAATAAACACTTGTTTTCAGTACATTATTGTTAATAACGAGTCACACTCTTTTCAACATCGCTACCAACGCATGTAGGATTTTTAAAAATTAATTAATTGAAATACGCCAGTAAAGATCACCATTCATCACGTTCCAAATATAGGAGGTCGAGTGCTCTAAAAGGACCAAAGGGGTAATGAACACCATATATTAAGAGCAAAACTAGAAAAGAAATAGGATTGATAGGGCATCCAAAGATTTAGTTGGTCTTTCTTTCTATATTACATACCAAAACCGCCCAAGCTATATACAATTCTATAAATAATACTGTAAGTTTTTCAAAATACTGAACCTAAATATTGTCCACAATTCCTGAGTTATATCTAAATATCTCATTCTCAGTTGTCCAAACCATAGATATTGTCTGATCTTGCACTGTAGGCAAAAGTGACCAAATAGACCACACCAGTTAAAAACCTCTTGCTCCCCAATTTTGTCCTGCAATACTAAACAAATGTACTGGCCTAGTTAAAGTTATTTGAAATGGCTATTTGAAATCACGACTTTAAGTAGCAATCGTGATTTTAAACAGCGATTTCTAAAATACACTAAAAACGTGGTTTCAAACAGTGATTTCTACTTTAAAGTCGTGGTTTCAAATCGCGATTTCTAAAAGTGTGGTATGCAAGTAAATAAGTTTCAAAATAGAATAAATTGGTAATTAAGTTTTAAAATAGTATTATTTAGGGAAAAAAACTCCTAATGTTATGCCTTTGTGTGTCCTGTTACGTGGGCATGCAAACGCTTTGAATTAGTTTACACAATGATGTGCATCACTTTTTTTGGTGGTTTATGATTATTGGCTTGAATTTTCATGAATGGAAAACTGTTTATAGAATTTAATTGATACAATCATAGTAAATTCTTAAAATTTGAGGCAATCTTCTGTGTCAAGATCTAGGATTATGTGAATCATTTGTATGGAAAGGCAACGCAAAGTGCAGAAGACTGAAAAAAGAGAAAATCCATGATAATGAAGAAAAGGATGAAGTAACTAATTTCGACAAAATAACAAAAATTATGTGTAGAGAGAGAGAGAGAGTTCTATATTATATAGAACTAAAAGGAAGAGGTGTAGTTGAGAGAGTAGACGAAGAATTTCCTTACTTCAATTAAAATTTCGATAGAAGAAAACAACTAATTTCACCTTCTTATTTAGTTTGTCCTCATAAGAAAACAATAGCAATTGGGTACACTTTTTTCTCATATTGTTGGTCTTTTTTGCACCCTTTTACCGTTAATGAGCGTGTTACCTTCCGTTATTAGACTCGCGACACAAAAAGTGTAAACATTGTGTTTACTTTTCGTATTACTTTTACATAAAAGAAACGTTGTTCAAAAGACATTACTAAAAAATTTCTTAACAGCAGCACAATCAAGTTCGTTGCGATATTGATATCACAATCGTTTATTAAAACGGACATTGCTAAAGAATTTTTTATCAATAAAACAATCAAGTTTATTACCGAATTCATGTAATTATCATTTACGACGTCGATAAACTTTAGCGGTCTTCTGTTTTGTTGCTTAAAACGAGCTCTTTAGCACCGAAGCATGTTTTCCAAAAGCAGGGGAGCCAATTCCCTGTTCGTCTCACCCATCGATGTCACTGACTCGGTGTCAATTCGCACAAAGGTGAAGCTTTTGATAATGGAAAAAATTTGGTTACTACCCACGTCGAAGGAATCTTCCTCATACCCCACGTAGTGACAATTAATAGTTGCTAAATCTTTTTAGTAATTTTTATTTAGTGATGTTAAAAAAGTGTTTTTAAGAGTTGTCGCTGAAAGTATTAACAGAAAAGTCACTAGAGACATTTAGTGACTATTAATTGTCACTATATATAGAGTTAAAAGAAGATTCCTGCACATAACAGCCAAAATTTGTTCTTCCATCTGTGCGTAACCTTATTGTCTGCTGCTTAATTAGTCCAAGAGCTCTGTCCTTACAAGATACCACGTTGCCACAACCTTACTCTCTCTCCCCCAAGAAACTTAACTGAAAACAAAACAAAACAAACCCCAAACGCAAACAATTACACACTGAATAAAGAAAGAAACGTAAAGCCAGACCCAACTACACACACCTCTCACTATCTTTCGACGTCCCCAATTTCTTTAATCTCCCGTGCTCCATTACCGACTTCCAGCCTTGTCAATTAGACACTGCGTGTGTGTGTGTGTGTGTGTGGCTTTTCGTGTTTTGTTTTTTTATTCGAGGTTGTTCAACTGCTTCCTTGCACACACTCTATTAAACAACTATTCCTCCATACATAGTTTCTTGAAAGTTCTTTTCTGGGGAGGGTTGTCAGCGAATGACCCATCTTTCTGTTTCTTGAGTTCGAGATAAAAATGGTGTCTTCTGGATTTTGAGACAACCCATCATGGATCTTGAAAATGGGGTTTACCTAAATCAGAGGAAGGTAAGATGGGCATGTGCTAATTTCCGAAATCTTGGGTTTACCTGAAAATAACCCATTTAATTTTCTTACCAAATTCTTTTTTTTTGTTATTTTGGGTGTTGCAGAAAGAATCTTGGAAGACAGTTTTGACATTGGCATATCAGAGTTTGGGAGTTGTATACGGGGATTTGAGTATTTCCCCTTTGTATGTGTACAAGAGCACATTTGAGGAAGATATTGAGCATTCAGAGAGCAATGAAGAGATTTTTGGGGTTCTTTCCTTCGTCTTTTGGACACTTACCCTAGTGCCTCTTCTTAAGTATGTTTTTATTGTGCTTAGAGCTGATGATAATGGTGAAGGGGGCACTTTTGCATTGTACTCTCTCCTGTGCCGCCATGCCAAAGTGAGTTCATTACCCAGTTGCCAATTAGTGGATGAAGAACTTTCAGCCTACAAGAAAGATACTTTTACTGGTCCAAACGCAACTGCTTTTGGGTCAAGGCTAAAATCTACTCTTGAAAAGCATAGGGTTTTGCAGAGATTTTTGCTTGTATTGGCTCTACTCGGGGCTTGTATGGTTATTGGTGATGGAATTCTTACACCGGCAATTTCCGGTATGGCTGTATTATGTTTTGGTTTTCCCCCCTAAATTTGGACTTTTTGGTGTTTTTAGTTACTGGGGTGATTGATTCTTGGATCATTTATGCAGTTTTTTCGGCGGTGTCAGGCGTCGAACTAGCTATGTCAAAAGAGCATCACAAATGTAAGGTTTTCATATCTTTGACCGATTTGGTAGCTCATATATATCGTGTTTGTCTTGCTGTATGTGTCCATTTCCATTAAGCAAGTAGGCTGGATGAAGTCAATATTGCGTGGTTGCTTGTAACATCTTTATTTTTTTCCAAAAAGGGTTGAATTTTTATACCCTTAAGCTTATATTGGTTCCCTATCTTGTTTTCTTCCCTTTGGAATAAGCTAAGATTTTTTGTCCATATGTTTGGGCAGAGTTACCCATTTTTGGTCGAAAACAATCTCTTCCCTTGATATATTTTTGGACTTCACCGTCAATTTGACTTTAGCTGGTATTTTAGTTATTCATCATTTTCAGTGGTAAAACATGCAATACTCAGGTGGTCCAGGTATTCAAAGTTTTTGCCGGTCAGACCTTAAAAACGTCCAGAAAGTCACACAATTGTACTGCCAATTGTCTTTTTGAGACCATACGTTTGGGTTTGGATAAAATTTGTTACACCATTCTACAAAGGCAGTATTTGGAAATAGAGTTGTTTTATGGTTCAATGGAGTTTGTATAGGTACACCAGATAATTGGTTTTAGTTAAAGCTGAAGCACAGAATAGGGTCACAACTTCCAAGATTGAGCAATCTGGGGCATTTACTAGATCCCTGGGTACTGCTTACAGATCATGGAATTTGTGAGAAATGCTTAAGATGTATTATTTCCTCTTTTACAACAACCAAAACTTTCGAATTTGCAAACAAAAGTAGTTCAGAATGGGCAAACACCTTACTGTCATATTGTCGGTACCGATAACTAGAGATTTAAGGTAGTTATGTCAGCATGAGGAACTTAACTGGTAGAATGCAGACGGCGAAGAAAGCTTTCATCCTTTGACTTCGGAGGGAATTCCCTGAATGATTAAATAAACCAAGATTTTACCATGACTGCAATTTTAGAGAGACGCGAAAGCGAAAGCCTATGGGGCAGCTTAGTCTCTTCTCCAAAAACGACTTATCCGGTCTTAAAGGAGGTCTTCTATAATTTCACACGTGAGGGGTTATTTCTTGGTTTTAGGCCGGGGATTCTGAAGTAGAGAAAAGTTCGGGAGAACGGTTCATGGCTCTCTCGTCATTTAGGCCAGTCAGTGAGATTTCTGGCATTGGATTCTCACCAATGTTTGCGTTACTCCTAAGCTCCCTGGAAGAGTACAGAGAACTATGTGCATACTAGTTGCATGTTAAAGTGGAAATTAGTGTGGTAGATGGTGTCAAGGTCTTACTTATTGTCAAGTGGAGGTCGTCAGCATAAGCAGAGGAGAAAACTGGGAGCAGACACTATAGTCAGATATGGGGCATGATCTTTCAATTCAGTTAAATTGTGGAAGAACGAGGACCTTGAAGATTAAGTTTCCTGTCATACTATGATAGGCAACTCCAATTAGATGTGAGGTGCGCAGTCCAAGTAGATTTGCTACCTCGGGGCTTGATGAAGCATGACTTGGGAGCTAGGAGCACATTGTAGAGTATTGAAGTATTGAGTTACATCTTTTCCACGGAAAGTAGGATAACTGAACATGTACGAGAATCTCATATGACAAAGTATGCATCTCTCAACAGACAACACAGGGGCCAACCTTGATGATCAAAAGAGAAAGAATGTGCTTTTTTTTTAGCACAACTCGACAAAGGCATAAGGTTCTCTACACATATTGTTGACAGTCAACGAGAATATGCTCGTAAGAAACTTGTGGTCAGAAATAAGTTACATTAGTACTCCTCTACTTGCTGCATGACCAGTAAATCACCAGACTTCCAGGGTTGTGGGGTTACTATTTCATTAAAGTGAAAGGGACATACATATAGAGGATGATTATTTCAGACAAAATGTTGGAACGCGATTTGGATCTTTAACTTGTATACTACTAGTGCCATTGAGTTCATACATGTAGTCTCAATGCCCCTGTATTGACAGCAGATATCAAGGGACACCAAAAATGGAGCATCTTGCCTGCTGGTGGCTTTACGGGCAGCAGGTTCGACACAGTTTTGGGATGTGGGTTTCAGTGTAGATAAGCCTTGGCAGGCAGCTTGTCCTCCGACCTTACTTGTTCTCCGTGAACTTTTGCATTTGTGATTTCTTCTTGGTGGTTTCTTACTCCCTTATTCATCATCTTTTGCTAACCAGTGAATGTACAGCCTACAGGAGAGTAACTTTCAGCTGTAAACTTGTACCATAAAAGAGATTTATGCACAAGTTTGTTGAATTCGTTTGTTTCATTGATATGAAAAGGTCAGGCGGCACCGGTAGGCACCCGTTAGAATTTTGATGGGGAGCTAGAAATGTCCTCAGCACCTTAAATTTTAGAAAGCTATCGGTTTTCTTTCTGTTAGTATGGTTTGGTTTTTTAATCCTTCTTTAGCTACCGGCGTTTGATTTTTTTGACATATCAGAGATTCATATGTTGGGTCCAGAACTGTGGCAGGTCATCCATTGGGCCTGGGTAAAAGTAGCTTAAGTAGTGGAACAACATGAACCTTCAAGTTTCAGCGATATCTTATCAACAAATCATTAATTTTCTTAATTAATTCTTGTATCTCATGAATTTTTAACTACATCTGCTCGGGAGAAGTAGCATCAAAACTTCAAAAGTAAACTTTGTTTAATGAGTTTGATTGAGTTCCAGTAGTAAATTTTTTAACTGATGAAGACCAGGTACTAAGCTTATAGCATGCTTAAAGCCCTTTAAATGGGTTCTAATTGTACTTGTAGACACATTAATTCTTTATTTTCGATAAAATTGAGTACTGTACAAGTGTGGCAGATCTGAAAGTTGAAGATTGATAATTTTTTGAGTGTATGATCATTGAATAGTGAATGCTAGCATATTACAGCTCTTTCTAACAGTTTGGCCTTCAGATGTTTGATTATGAAAATGCATTAGCATTTGGAGTTACCTCTTATTTCTCACATTATGCACTCTAAATTATCTAGAGTGCTGCCTCCTAAAAGTGCAGTTGTTTTGCAGATGTAGAAGTTCCAGTTGCATGTATCATACTGATTGGACTGTTTGCCCTTCAACACTATGGCACCCACAGGGTTGGGTTCTTGTTCGCACCTGTGGTAATTACGTGGCTTTTCTGCATTAGTGCTATTGGCTTGTATAACATATTTCACTGGAACCCTCATGTGTATCAAGCACTCTCCCCATATTATATGTACAAATTTCTGAAGAAAACCCAAAGAGGAGGATGGATGTCCTTGGGCGGGATTCTGCTCTGTATAACAGGCAAGTGTATGCATACCTGATCAATAACGGTGATAACATATACTGTCTGACTGATCCAGGGCACTTCTGTTCTTTCAGGTTCAGAAGCTATGTTCGCTGATCTAGGGCACTTTTCACAGTTGTCAATCAAGGTATGCCACCTGCCCCGCCCCCAATCCCACCCTCCCCGAACCGAGAAGAATTTAAGGATAGGAGAAGAATTGTTATCGCATATGGTATGACATCATGTTTAGCCTTGGATGGCTTGAGAGGAAGTAGGGCCCAGCAAAGCATAACATGCTTAACACTCACCCTAACTTACAAGCCCCTTTGTTGCCCTTTGAGGGACAAATCAAGGTGCGCAGCGCCACCAAATGCACAGAGACAGTATAGAATACGGAGCAGATAGAGTTGTACCCAAAACTTTGCCAACCAATACTAATTTTCCTCTTTGGTCCTTCTGAAGCCACTTGGGGGTAAGCTACACATTGTGGTTTAGATCTCCCCTTCCCTTGACCCTGTCGATCCCTGATGTGGGAAACTACCGGGGTACAATACAAAAATAAAAATGCTCACCAGCACTAGGGAGATGCCATTCAAGTATGTTTTTGGTTTAAGTTTAGGGAGCATTTTTGTTTTTTTTTTTCTTATTAAATGATAGAAGTCATGTTTTTGCAGATTGCTTTCACGTCCATTGTTTATCCGTCCTTGATCCTCGCGTATATGGGGCAAGCTGCTTATTTATCTCGGCATCATAACATGGAAACTGATTACCATGTTGGATTTTATGTTTCTGTGCCTGGTAGGTATTATAAGTTGTTGACTTCAGATGAAGCATATAAATCCGTCCTTTTCAGCTAATTGAAGGTTTCTACATTCTTATCTCAGAGAAATTAAGATGGCCAGTTTTGGGAATTGCCATTCTTGCTGCAGTCGTGGGCAGCCAAGCTATCATCACGGGGACATTTTCGATCATCAAACAATGCTCTGCCCTTGGCTGTTTCCCAAGAGTCAACATAGTCCACACATCTTCAAGTATACATGGCCAGATCTACATCCCAGAGATCAACTGGATCTTAATGACGTTATGCTTGGCTGTTACTATTGGTTTCAGAGATACAAGACGTCTGGGTAATGCATCAGGTATGACAGTAACGGTGTACTCACCTCTATTTGTTTTGTTTTATTAGTCTTCATATACCATGCATTTTCCGTCATAAAAGGACTATAGCATCTCTACAGTTTAAATGTTTTCTGAAAGAGAATGGGAAGTTAATTGCAGCTCTCTTATTCTCTGTACATGTTATAAGTGATCAGTTCTAATTCAGGTGGTGCTTCCTTTTTGGATCAGGTTTGGCTGTTATAACTGTCATGCTAGTCACCACATGCTTAATGTCTCTTGTTATTGTATTATGCTGGCACCAGAGCGTCGTTCTCGCACTCTGCTTCGTCTTCTTCTTTGGGACAATTGAAGCTCTCTATTTCTCTGCTTCTCTCATCAAGTTCCTCGAAGGAGCGTGGGTGCCCGTTGCCCTTGCACTCACCTTTATGATGGTCATGTACATCTGGCACTTTGGCACACTTAAAAAGTATGAGTGCGATGTCCAAAGTAAGGTCTCTGTTGACTGGCTACTCAGCTTGGGACCCAGCCTAGGCATCGTACGGGTCCGGGGCATCGGGCTTGTACACACTGAACTTGTGTCTGGAATCCCAGCAATCTTCTCCCACTTTGTCACCAACCTTCCAGCCTTCCATCAAGTTCTTGTATTTCTGTGCGTGAAATCTGTGCCAATTCCACACGTTAAACACGAAGAACGGTTCCTTGTGGGCCATATAGGCCCAAGAGAGTACAGGCTATATAGGTGCATTGTACGATATGGGTATCGTGATGCTCACAAAGATGATGTGGAGTTCGAAAATGATCTTGTATGCAGTATAGCAGAATTCATACGAACGGGAAAGACAAGTTCCAGTGACATGGATGCAGAGTTGGCAATGGTAGATGAGAAAATGACGGTTGTTGGAACACCTACAACCCACTTAGAAGGGATTCAAATGCGTGAAGACAACGTTGGAAATACAGAATCAGCTGGCACCTCGGAGCTTAAAGAAATACAGTCTCCACAAGTGGTCAAACCTAGGAAAAGGGTGAGATTTGTTGTGCCAGATAGTCCAAAGATCGACACTAGCGCACGCGAGGAATTGCGAGAACTAATGGAAGCTAGGGAAGCCGGGGTGGCTTACATATTGGGACACTCGTATATGAGAGCAAAACAGGGATCTGGCCTACTAAAGAAGTTTGCGATAAATATTGGGTATGACTTCTTGAGGAGAAATAGTAGAGCACCTAGCTATGCATTGAGTGTACCTCCAGCATCTACTTTAGAAGTAGGAATGGTTTACCATGTATAAAATTTTGACTTTTTGATGACACTAAGCATAATGTGTTTGTACATCCATTTGTAATTCTCTGTGTACATGCCACTCGGACAATAGTGGTCTTGCAAAAGGATACATACAAAATGAGATGATAGTTTTTAGATGGTTCCCTTTATTGGCATCATCCTTTCTCTCTATTTAGCTCTCTTTTGAAGTTTCTTATGAGTTCTTATCATGGGCTTACAAACTGTAATGAATTGCTTGGGAAAAATAGCTAGCGTCCTTATCGTTGGAGATGATTATAATTAGCTCATGGGGTATTGGCCTTCATGCTATACTTGTCAAGTCTCAAACCTGATTGTTGGCAAATTTATGACGAGAAACAAGAAAAGGGATGGGAGAAAGAAGTGGTGAGATAGTCGAATGGCACTTGCTATTACAGAGTTATGGCTAAGGTATGAGCGTGAAGTGGTGATAGTTTTGGTGCAATCGTACTTTGTCCTATTTACCGAATTCACGATGGTAGATGGAGAATTCAATGCGTGATCAGTGTTAGAAGATCTAAACTCAAGGCCAGTGGCTATGAATAAATCCCAAGGACGACGACTTGATGTTCTATTTACTATGCCCGACAGATGTGAGTGTCAGATTTGTCACGCTGGATAGTCCAACGATCAGCACTGGTGCACATAAGGAGTTACGAGTGGGGGTGGCTTACATACGCGACATTCATTTGTGAGAAGCTTGTCATAAAACCTCATATGATTTCTTGAGGTGTAATTTTGGAGCACCCAGCTGTGCTTCAAATGTATCTCTTGCATCTACTTTAGAACTGGAAATGGTCTATCATGTATGAAGGGGGATGTACTTTGTGCATGCCTCTGGTTCTATGTGATGGATCAAAAGCTCCCACTGATAATGTTGGCTTTGGGAAAGAATAGTGGAAGTGAAATGACGGTATTCATAAATGATTTCTTCTATTAGCATTCTCCCTCTCCATGTACACATGTATGATCGAATATGTTCCATTACTTGCGTAGTTCAAGTGCTCAAGATCGATAGTTGAAAGTCCTTTGGAATTTATTTGGGTTAGGATTAGAGAAAGCATGTCCTTTAAATATTACATTTATCATCCCAAATCTGGTGATTACTCGTATCCTAGTACTATTATAATATCATCCTGAAAACATAAAACTGCTAATGAACTCTCAAGTTCAAAGCCGAACCTATAACACCCACCTAATTCCCGGTATCTCCTTTGGCTCTGGTGGCGACAACGAGACTTGTACAAAGCTGTGCAAACTTGTACCAAGTCGTGGGTCGATCCTCACCACGACAGAACTTGGGATACTAAAGACCAAAAGCTCTGCATACCATGGAGATGATGTGCTCCCCGTGATCAAGTGGCCTCCATACGTGAGTTATGGAGTGTGTGAAGCTGTGGTAGGTTTACTGCATTCATACTTTGTACTTCAGGCTTCACCGTGGTAGATGGAGACGAGATTGCTTAACCAGTGCTGAAAAATATTGAACTAGATTTCACAGGCCATTGGCATTGATCAAAGCCCGAGCATGACGACTTATTGTTGTATGTCTGATTTAGTAAGTAAACTTGTCAAGGAACGAATGCTTAGCATCTTTAAACCTAAGAGGGTGTTTGGGATTGATTCTACAGTTGTCAAACTTAATTAAATCCATGTTATATTTAAAGTGTTAGGCAGATATTACTAAATTGATTAAATTTGTTTCATTATGCTCAAAACTGATTAAATTCAGCATCCTTATCTTCTTGATTAATGGCTTAGTTTTGGAGAATCTACCAATAAACTATCACATACGAATAGACAATAAATGCATCATTTAAATTTGAAAACACTATATAATAATTTTGTCACATTAAACATACTTTCATTCTCTTTTTATCCAAATACTTTCAATAACTTTTAATATATTATGCTAAAATTAGAATAAAGCTGATTTTAAAAAGTAATTCTAATTTAATCAAAATATACCGGTTAAGAATCAATCTCAAACCGCTACTAACTCCGCAAAGAGTAACTAAGGAGATGGGTATGGCAGGCTGTAGTGTCCTGGATGCGAAGTTGACAGATGGGTGGTAAGAAAATGATGCCTTCAACCCACAAGCAGGGAATTCAATTATGCAAGGACGATGCGGGAAATGGGAATTCTTGTGCCAAACTGATGGAAGCTAGGGAAGCCAACGGGGCCTACATTTTGGGACAGTCATATTGAGAGAATTGCATGGATTACTCTTTAGTTGAACCGAAAGTCTACAACATAATCAACCATAAGATATCTTTGAGGTATTTCATATGAAGGAAGAGAAGGCACTTTCTCCAATCTTTTTGTTGAGGTCTCAAAGCAAAACTGTTGTAGCTAGTAATCGTATCAATGTTGGGATGAGAATGTTAGCATACATTATCGTCGTGAAATTTGTGAGCCAACAAATTTTTGTCGCTCATGCGACTCTTTTCATCGCTGTAGGAGGCCATTAACCTCTATAATTTGCCCGGTGCGCTGGTGCAGTTTTAACGAGTAGCACGAACTCTTTCCGTCACTACTGTCAACCTCCACACATAAGCAAAGGAGATTGAAAATGCAAAAGAGTGGGGGCCAGAATCACAAAGAACAAATTTTGGCTGTGACCAGGGTTGTAGAAATTTTCTTCCAATCCCGTATATAGTGATACTTAATAATGGCTAAATATTTCTGATGGCTTTTCTGCTTACACTTTCACGATAATTTTTGGCATTATTTTTTTAATGTCACTAAATAAAAATAACTAAAAATATTTAACGATCATTAATTGTGACTATATGAGAGATAGGAGAAAAATTTATTCAACCCGAATAACAACCAAAATTATTTCAATTACAAAAACTCACTCTCTTGAACCACGTTGTGCAAAAAAAGGCAAAGAGTCAAGGTTCAAATGCAACTAATAAAGAGGATTTCCCGAAACCTCCCATGCCAAAATTGGATGCTCAAAAGGAGGGGGAGGGGGGGGGGGGGGGGTTTCTTAATCTATGACATAAAAACGTCTTCGATTTGCCATTGATGATGATTAAGGTTCTACATTGTCACGAAACGCCATCTCACGCCCCAACGCCACGCGTCATTCCAAGTCGCTAGCCAATGGACCATCCAAAATCTTTATCTCCATTTCATCTTAGGAAGGACAAAACCAGTCAAATAATCGGAATTACCTCGGTGGCTGGATTCACCATGCTTCGTATGCTATTCCGCCCTCTTATTTATTGCTAAGAAGTTAGCATTTATCGATAATGGCGACCATAACATGGAAAAGCATATAAGGGTGTGGAAATAACAAACAAACTTGAAAAAAATTGCCTACCAAATGTAAGGCTGAGAGAGAGGGACCACCAATGGGCTCTGTAGTTTAGTTCAGTGCAATTGACGGGCCTGCCTCCCTTATTTATCCATCTTTTATGGGCAGGCTGAGGAAGTTACCAGTTACTAAGCCCAGACGGCAGCCTCCGATTTTGAAGCAACAAAAGTCGTAGTTCCCATGTATCAAGCAATCGAGAGGTAACTTAGGTGACGAACTCCTAGCAGAGCATGACGTGTTGGGAACTTCCATCTCAAGAATCATGCATACTACCAAAACATTGGTGGTTGAAGAACAGTCAAAAAATTGAGTTGGTTTTAAGTTCAAAGGTACATCTGCTGCAGCAATCAGCATGCCTTTGATTTTTATAAACCTGGGTCAGCTGTCTATTTTCTAATTTTGAGTAAAGCAGGGGACATATTTCCGATATACTGCGAATCGGTTCCGGGATTGCTCTCTTTGATATCTCGAATAAGATGCAGAACAAGTTTTTATAGCTAGCAAAATTCCTGACGCAAATTTAGTGATTTCTCGCGATTGCAAGGCATGATAAAACTATGATTCTGATAGTAATTTTTGAAAACACACGGTTCAGAGAACAATTAATAACCAGTGTTGAGTTAATAAAACTTTTAGTTTTTAATATATGGTTCGGTCAATTCTGTTTTAACTAATTTTTCCAACAACAAAAAAAATCAAAGCAAATTGATTGAACCATATATTCAGTTTGTCAAAAAAAAATCAGATCAATTATCATGTTTTTTAAGTTTATGATTGGTTGCGCTGGTTGATTCGATCCCATTAAACGTATTGATTATAATTGTTTAATTGTTTGTCGTAATACGAGTAAGTTGGACGTAAGTACATTTAACGGAAGCGTGCTTTGTTCCTCGTTTATAATCCTATTATCATTATAGCAGTAAAAATCATTGTAATTTGCAGAAGTCAAAATTGATCTCTTACAAATTACAAAGCTAAGACCCGCCAGCAAAATCCTCCCGGAGTACGCAAAAAGTCCAATTAAAATGAAAAGAAAAATCCACGGTGGTTAAAGAAGAAGGAGAAGTCAGCATATTCGGCTCTAGATTCAAAAGCACAAATATATAATCCGTAAAATCTCATGAGATAAGAAGGCATTCCGATGGTGGTAATAAGGTCAAACATTCTTCACCACCAAAAAGAAATACGGAATTGAAAAAGGTCAAACCAAAACATGCGCGCGCCCGCGCAGAGGAGTTGTGCTATTTCACTCTAAATAATTAACAAATGTAATCACAAAGAGAATTGGATGATTATACATACGCGGAGTTAATTGAGTCATAACCATTATTACTAAAAGTGCAGACGTACATAAAGCGTATAGAGTTTCTGGAGCTGCAAGAAAACGAGTCTTTTCGATACATATTATTTTAGTGCATCAAACTAATAAAATCACGTAAAAAGTAATTAATAAAATCACGTAAATAGTAACTAAAAATATTGTAATTTAACAAACTTTTAATACTATAAAAAGTTTCAAATCCAATGAAAAATTGTTAATACTAAGTGAACAGGGCACCGTTATCCTCATCGTCAGTATGGGATAGCGATATTTTATTTAGAGGAATCCATAAGCTCCAAGTCCGGTAGAGAGTCTTCCTTAGTTTTATCTTATTTATCTACAAGGTGAACTAAATGAATAAATATCTTTGAAAAGGAGCAACAATTGACGATGTGGGACATTAGTACAATGAATAACCCCGCAAGAGGATCAATTAATTGGCAATTTGGATTTTTTTTATTGCTTTATGATGTTACGAGCTATAGGATCATAAATGATCACCTGTTGAGACGGCGCCACCATGCCAAAAATCAAAGGCTTGTTTTTTCGTTTGGCTTTTGTATGTGCTTTCATCCCTACCTTGCACCTTGTGTCTGGACGCACAAACACGTCTATCCTTGGGCAAGGATACCTAGTTCAGCTATACGCTGCACAACTTGTTTCTCACTAAATAACGATGCTTGTGTGTGTCCAATTTGTTAAGGAAATGGAGTAATGTCTTTGTGTTGTTCTTCATCTTTGGGACAGAGTCATTTGGTATTGAAAATAATTTGGTCTAATTAATCTCACAATTTGGTTAAGCATTAATAAACACGTTTTACACTAAAAATCTATATGGGTGCACTTCATCATACATTTTAACAACCTATTTAAATCTTTAGTGCCTCAAAATGATAAATTTCAAAATGCAACTATTATCTTTTGCCCAAACTTAGAAGAAATTAATGACTATAATAGTTAGCATTACATGCCAAGAAGATAGATTACAATGTTCGTCAAACCAATTTTTAATTGATTAGGATGTCGTCAAACCAATAATGGTCTCATATTGAAAGAAATATATACATGTATGCTTCTTTTTTTCTCTTATCTCAAATTTATTGATCATTTCCATTATACAAAAGAAAAAAAAATTATTACAAGTCTATAATGAGCACACCTTGTCGATAATCATACAAAATTAGAAGTAGCGGTAGCGCATACATGCCTGATGAAACTCTTATCTTAAAGTAGGTTAACAGATTAAAAAAAAGTTATCCAAGCGTGACTCACAAAATTAACTCTAAAGGGCATTCTAATAATCTAAGTACAGAACTGGAGATACCTCTCATCATAAATAGCATTTTTCTTTGCTCCTACCTCGAGTTTGGTATAATGTCTTAGGTGAACATCCAAACTCAAAGTTTTGGTACCAAAATCCCAACTGCAAAAATAAAAGAAAAAAGCAAAAATCACAAAAAAAATCCCTCCTTAAAAGCGAAGTTTGGAACATTCCATGCATAATCTCCTCATATATTATATTATATTATATATCTATAAAACAAAAAAGAAAATGTTATGATGGACATTCAACAGATATTCAGTGGGCCCCGCAATATGGATAGGGACGAAGCCCAATCCCCAAACCGCTTTCACCTGCCCACACGCCACGCACTTTTCCAGAAACAGCCGATAAATGCGGCTTCCGGATAAAGTCGGGCCCACCCCTTAACTTTCCTCTGACTTACCAGTAGTGGTAATTAATAATAATGGTGTAAGTGAAGGGGCGCTTGGCCCATTACTCTCACGTGCCGGGCGGTACCCCGGTGGGCCAGGCGAACACTCCCGCATGTTGACGTGTTCCGACGCGATTCGTGAGAGCCTGCAGTGGGTCCCGATGTCGACGGGGCAAACGTTGGTCTTACAGAGGGAGTGGGTGGACGAGGAAAATGGAGGGAGTCAAAACATGCTATCCTTGTCGCGGCCATAATTATCCGCTTTTCCTACCAAAATAATAATAATAATAATAATCCGCTTTGAAGTGCGCGTTGCCCATCTAGCCCTTTGCTTACAAGAAATTACCTTCACACGCACCTTTTTATTCATTGGGCTTTCTTTAATTTTTGAGCGAACTTTTATCGAGTCGCACAAAGTTTACCCGCCTAACCGAAATTTTTTTTATTTTATTTTAACTTGACACGTATATTAAATATATTATGCATTTCACATTCTATTCTAAGAAAAAGTATTGAAGCTGAAGGAGTGAGTCAAGAGAAATAAAATTTATTCGTGAAGGATTGAATGTTGAGAAAGAAATAGAATAAAAAAATGTATAAGCATGAAAAAATACGAACCGAATCTTTCTTCATTTGAAAATGATCAATCTTTTTGGGACAACAGAAAAAAAAATATGATCAATTTTTTTTAGACGGATGAATTATTATATAGAAGAACGAACACTGGTGGAGTCCAAGTAGCTCGGATAGCGTTGCAACTCCATCTCTCCTCGTTTTACTCTACTCACGTATATAACTAAAATAAGTCGTCTGGCGTAATCTAAATGAAAACGATAAAAGTATATCTCCTATTGCAGCAATTTGCAAAAAATATGTTTTGTATCCTAGTTTTACACTAACTAGTCGATCTGTCGTAGCAAAAAAAGTTTGGATGTAAGCAACTAAGGAATTACTCCTTAACGCATTTATCTATTATTTGCTTTATGCTGATTTTAGAACATTTTAATCAGGTCTAAGTCATTGTTATGAATTAAAATTTATTGCTAAAGTACTTTTGGTTGATTACACTTCTCTTCTTAATTTTTATAATATCAATTTTTTACTTGTAAGTAACTAAAAGCAAACGCAATATCGCACGGAATCTTGGACGGATACCACCGAAAGTCAGCCTCGTACTACCTCCGTGTTAGAGCAAATCTCACGCTTAGATTTGCATTTGGGCAGTCAGAGCAATAATAAATTCGGATAATCTTGTAAATAATTGGAGAAATGTGACTCATTTATTACAGATTTATATTAAGTTCTTATCCCGTTGCCAGCTACAAGGAATGGTGGTCGGGGGCAGCCGCGTGCTATCTGTCGTTGGCTATTCCCAACAGCAATCACGTCATTTATGGGGATAAGAAAAGATAAATATCATTCTGTCGTGGAACTAAATCTTACTCGTATTTTTACTTAAGCGGTCAATCTTTTGTTGGACGTCAAATGACGTGTTGAAAATTTTTTATTTATAAATTATTTTTACTTCAGTGATACACTGTTAGTGTATTGTTATTTTACTATTAGATAAGAATCTATTCAGAACGTAACTCATAATAGTTCGACAGTTTTGAACAGAACCCCCTACATGAAATTCATTGAAACACTTTTGAGGAATTACTTTGTAGCAGCTTTAAGAACCATTCATTACTATAATTCCAATCTCAAACAGATCTTTGTTGTCTACCGTGCCAGCTCTCTTCACGTGGAATTTGAGTATGGTTAAATATACTCGAATCTGCGTTGCTTATACATCCATTTTTAGGCGAAAAATGCTACAACTTTTAATTACTCACTCTCGCTCCCAAAGTCTCACTACTCTATATATATATATCGATCAAATAAGATGCAGTTTATACTCCCGGTGATGGTTATTAATGGCGTCCGTGGGCAGAAGGGGAAAAGCAAGCACAAGGTTAGCGCCTAGGGCGCAGCCACTTTAAAAAGGCGTGAGCCTTTGTGCGTCTGATATAGGCACTAGGCCCACGCTAGGTGCACTTTGTTTGTGTTTATTTAATCACATGTTTCCAATTAGTGTTTTAGGTGGACTCTAAAGGTATTTAGCACTACCAAAGAAATCACATAACGTCTTGACTAAAAATAAGATATATCACAAAGAAAGAGATGAATAACAAAGCATTTACGAAAGAACACTTACGTGCATGAACCCACTTTTAACAAATGTGATTATTAAATTTCAAGCAATATCGAGATTCTATTTTGAACAAGTGAATTGTCGAGCTATCGAATCTAGATAAAGTACGTTGCTAAAATACAAATATGAATACACGATAAGAAAAATATGGCGGACTGTGTTTATTTTTTTTGTTCGTGATATAACATGACAATTGCACTTGCATCTCACAAATACAAGAGTGCCTCCTACAACATGATCACTACACCTGCATTCCATAAACGACCGTAAAAAAGATAGTCACGAGTTCAGTACATCTTAGAAGATCAGATCAGATAATAGACGGAAGTAAATTAACGATAAATTAAAGCTTTGGCGTGCAGATTAGTAGTAGTGGTGCGATGAATCTTTGGGTGTCTAGAGAATATGCTGAAACTAGTGGATTTTTTTTCCTCCTCGTGATTGATTAAGAATTACTGGTTTGAAGGTGCTATCCAATAAAGTTTGGCAGGATTTGATTATTCTAACAATGTGGAAAGTGCAGTCTTTGCTTATCTACAATTTGACCTAAACCGCTAGATTAAAATACATGAACAGTGAAAGAGACATGTACCTTATTCAAGGAATAAAGTCATTAAATACACTGTTTAGAGGGATAACGTTCTTTATTAGGACTAATTAATTATACTTTTAGCACAAAAAAGGGTAAAACAATTTGTTACTTTGGTGAACCAAACTACCCTTCATTGGAAGAGTAATTACGGCTCACTATTGGTAAGTTACTAATGCGTACATTCGATTCATATATGTGAATTACTGATATGGAAGTGTCTATTTTCATACTTTCATTTTATCGTTTAAAAATGTATTGTCGACACAATATAACTTTTGTGCGATAATTGAGTGTGAAAAAATATAATAGGGTGCAAAAATAAACATTCTCTGTTAGTACGTATTACTAATACATTTCATAGTGTATTTATTTGTACTGTGATTTAAATTTTTTTAACTAAATAGATTATTGTTTTCGGCAACAATTATCATTGTGTGCGTTGGAATTTAAGAACATACATGAGGCCTCTTAATTGAAGGTTTTTGTACCGGTCACATTTTGTACAGAAAGAAAAGTTGAAAATAAGCGCATTGTTATGTTGAAAGAGTAATATGAGTAAGACTTTTAATCTTAAAAGGGCTTCGACAACGATACCATTAAGTCATCTCAGTACATTCAGAATTGGTTTGAGATTGCGACATTTCAAACCAATCAACTATCAAGTACGATAAAGTTGGCTTATATATGGAAATCACTATTTACGGTAACCCCGCACAAAGGTGTGATTCAACCCTAACTTAACTTAATGCTCAAGTATTCTTTTGTGTGTGCATTCTGAACAAAAACTCTTAAAATTCCTCACATTGCAAACCATTGACCGGCTGACACACTTGATCAGGCTGGTACAGAGAACTCGTATCTACTAACATTTACACATCGTAGATCACACAGATTTTTAGAGACCAAGAAAGACGATTGAGTCCATTTTGACCTATTGAGGCACAAGTCGATCATGTTCGTCCATAACTGAATTGAATTACATTTAATATAAATTATAAGAGAAAAAAAAAAGGTTATAAACGCAGGCAATGGCATTGTTGTGCATACACAACCATGAAGGGACATTCTTGCAACCTTGATCCGGTCACCAGGGTTAAGTAAGAAACTAACCACAGTAAACTTGGCCCCTCACTGTCATCTTCCTCGTACAAAAGGGGCTCTCTCTCTCTCTCTCTCCCTCCCCCCCCCCCCCCAACCCCCCTCCCTCTGTCCAATCTATAATCTCTATCATAAACTTTCTCTCTCTACAACTATATCCATCTCTCTCTCTCTCTCTCTCTCCCTCCCTCCCTCCTCTCTCTTCTTCGCTTCCGTTAAACAGCGAAACAAGCTCTTCTCTATATGCTGTCTGCACTCCGTCTCGCCGCCGTCCACTCGCCGGTTTCCTGACGTATGCAACATCTCTCGATCAACTGACAGTGACGAGTGAGTTCACCCTATAATTCTGCTCCGTGATCTACCCTCTTTGCGTTGTGCGTGAATTTCGTTCGTCTGTGTGCGCGCGTGTTTTCTTTTCGAGTTCTTACGCTCTGGTTGCTGAGATAATTTTTGTGGAGTTACGATTTATCGCTCTCTCTCTCTCTCTCTTGCTTGCTGGGTTTAGTTGGATTAAACGGAAGAATGAAGTGATTTTTAGCATTTTGAGATGTCTATATGATTATATTATCAATTTTTTTCTGCAGGATTTTGCTGATCTTAGGTTGTAACAAGCTTGCTGGTTATTTATCTGTTTGATTCAAAATTCAGGTATAAAACCGGGTGTTTGGTTCAAATTTGTGATGTTAGGAGGTTTATCCCGATTTAGACTCTTCCCCCCCCCCCCCTTGCTGTATTCGTCTGTGCTTCTGATTCTTTGCCATTTTGATTAATCACTACTTATAACCAGTTGGTCGAGAGACAAACAATCAGAGGAGGAGGATTGAAAATGATTTTGGCATTAGACTGTTTTCTTCGACAGGCACAGGAGTTAAGGAGGAACTACATAATTGAGTATACTTTGTACCAAGTTTGGATTAAGAAGTTTTATCTGGGTTTTAAAAAGTGGTAAATGGTTTTTAGGTTAAAGATTTTTGGATTATATGCATTCGTATGTTTGTTTCCTAATGTATGAAACGGAAATGTGTTGCGCGTGTATGTACGGAATGTGCTTGTAGCATTTACTCAAAAGATTATGAGAAATATTTATTTCCTGTTATTGCGAGTCTGCCTAGTGCCGAGAGTGAGTAATCTTGGGATTCTTCATTTATTTAGGAATTACTGCGTGGTGAGAAAGTCCAACGTTGCACTTATTAAAGGTAAAAGATTCGAATATGTTTCCTATCCTTGATATCCGAGTGTAATTAATACGGGATGGAGTATAGTTGATTGAGGTTCATTTGACAAATTTGGAATACGTAGGTGGCTTTAGGATACGACAACGTAGTCCAAGGTAGAGGTGTCAAATGGGCCGGGCGGCCCGCGGGCTGGCCCAGCCCTGCCCTTTTTTGGGCCTGGACTGGCCCTAACCCTTAGGGCTTGGCCAGGGCCAGGCCTAACTTTTTGAGAAACCGGCCCCGGCCCTCTTTTGGCCCAAAAAATGGCCTTTTCAGTTTTTTTTTTTAAACTAAGGTGTATTTGCTTGCCTTCTATGACTAAAATGTAGAAGAAATCTATTACTTTTAGATCATTAGTGAGAATAACTAAGGTGTGTTTGTTATTTTGAATAACAAAAAAAAAAAATTGGGCCCGGGCCCGGCCCTAGATGTTGGGCCTAGGGCCTGGGCTTGGACTGGGCCCAGATTTCCCTCATTCTGGCCTGGCCCGTTTGACAGCGGCCCTGGCCCGGTTTTCTGGAGACCCGATGGGCTTGGGCTGGGCCGGCTCAAGCCCGGCCCATTTGACACCTCTAGTCCAAGGTCACCAATTGGGAAGAGTTTAGCTTTTGTTTTCTTGTTTGTTTGTTCAGATGCTCTACCCTTTCTCAATTTATATGACAAGGAAACCTCGTAATTGGTTGGGAGCAGTCATTTATGACGAAAATACCTGCTTTAGACGTGGTCAGTATACCTGGATGCCGTATGTTATGTACTTTTAGGTTCTCCAATAGAGTTTGCATGAACTCCCTATGAGGGCCGCAAAAAGTCTTGTGCATAGCACAGTGTCTAGTTCGTGTTTAGGAGTGTCTCACGAGCATTGTTCCTTTGAATTTTGCAGCGCTTGCTGCACTTCACTGTCGTGTCTCAATGAGCATGTGTGAAACATATCAGAAGGTTTTAGTGAAGTGGATTTGCTAAAAGACAACTAGTCCAGAACCTAACATCTACTCACGAAAAAGGGAATATGCCATGGTGCTTTTATTCCTTATCAGTACTGATTGTAGGGGCATTTCATGCACATTGTTTACTGGCAAATTTCATGGCGTCTAACAGCTTCCTTTGTTTGTCTGCAAGACACGTGGCTTAGTTAGATGTATATCATCTGACGTATCTGTATTTGGCTTCCAGAAGAAGGGAATGTTGCTTGATAGTTGGTATCTACCAGCATTTAGCTCACAAGACATTCATTTCTTAGAAGTTGAATTTCTTTCCCTCGGGGGACGTAATTATATTCCCCAATATTCCGCATCTCTCACGGTGGAACATTTATTCCTTTAGTGCACTGAAGCATGACTACTTTCTTTCTGGCTTGCTTTGATTGTCTAGGTAACTGGCCTCGTCTTAAAACCTTTAGAATGTCTGGAGAAGAAGAGTCGTTTGGTCATATGTCAAATATTAAGTGGAAGTTTCACAGAAACCGTAGTACACCCGAACATATTTTTTATAAGATCGGAGTCCAAGTCATATGCCGCCACTTGTTCACGACAAGGTCTAATTCTAAGAGAATGGCAACCTGATTTGTTGACACTTATTTGCTGTTGCTTTGATTTTAAGATTGTTTCCTTTTTACGTATCTCTTTGTCACCTTTAGTCTTGGGTTTGGGGAAGATTGGCATTAAGGCCCTTAAAATGAAGAGTAGATGTGATTATTGTAGAAATGACCCGTATTATATAAGAATCTTTTTCTTCTAAGAATCCCAAGTCGTGTTGGACCCAACCACTTACCCTATCTATTGACCAGACCCATTGAACTCGACCTTTGCACTACTGACAGCCGCGGGGGGGGGGGGGGGGGGGTGGGGGGGGGGGGTGTTGCGGGGCTCTACCTCCATCTTTTGGGTCGTCAGATGAGTATAGATAATTGGAGAAGCTATGATGAGATTAAAAGTGTCATCATACTGTATTGGAGGGAGCCTTGTGTGGTTTCATATAATCTTAGTGAAGGGGTAAGAATCTAAGTTAAGAAGGTAAACCATTAAAACCGGGAAAAAAAAGTTTCTGAAGGTAGCTGGTGACGGTTTTATGTAATTATGAAAGAAAGGAGAAAGCAATCTTTATCTTGGTTAGACAGCCAACAGAGCTTGAACCAACTCTTACACTTCTTTGTATATCAGGCCTAACACCCTCCATCTTCTAGTTTAGCTATATGTTTGGAACCATGCCAATCCTTCGAGGCATCGGACCATTCTGAATTTATAGTAGAAACTTCAAATTCAACTTTGTTGGTGCCTGTAATATTAAATTGGTAGATTGACTGTTGGAGTTTTGAGTTACTTTGTAAGTGGATCAGATATGATGCATGAAAGCATGTTGTCTTCACTTTTCAGCTCTTGATCACTAAGGAAATTTTTTTACTCTTTGTGCAAGGAATGACGTCTAGGTCATGTGCAAACTTTTTGGATATGGCTTCCGGGGAGCTACTGGATATCCCTCAAACTCCTAGAGCTCTTCCACGGGTGATGACAGTGCCTGGAATTATCTCCGATGTAGAGGGTTACGGCAGTAATGATGGTGATTCAGATGTTACTTCATCTCGTGAGAGGAAAATCATTGTGGCAAATATGTTGCCTTTGCATGGTCAAAGGAATGCAGAAACTGCAAAATGGTCCTTTAGTTTAGACGAGGATTCTCTTTTATTGCAAATGAAGGATGGATTCTCTCCTGAAACTGAGGTTATATATGTGGGCTCCCTCAAGGTTGAGATTGATGCCAGTGAACAGGAAGAAGTTGCTCAGAAACTTCTGGATGATTTCAATTGCGTACCCACCTTTCTTCCGTACGACCTTCAGAAGAAGTTCTATTATGGTTTTTGTAAACAGCAATTATGGCCTCTTTTTCATTACATGCTTCCCATGTGCCCAGACCATGGCGAACGCTTTGACCGCGTGCTTTGGCAGGCCTATGTGTCTGCAAACAAAATATTTGCGGACAAGGTTATGGAAGTGGTCAATCCAGAGGAGGATTCTATTTGGGTTCATGATTATCATCTCATGGTTCTTCCTACATTTTTGCGGAAGCTGTACAACCGAGTCAAGCTTGGATTCTTCCTGCACAGTCCCTTCCCCTCGTCGGAAATTTACCGGACTCTTACGGTTAGAGATGAAATTCTGAAAGGATTACTGAATTGTGACCTAATTGGGTTTCATACATTTGATTATGCTCGGCACTTCCTTTCATGCTGCAGTAGAATGCTGGGCCTGGACTATGAATCTAAACGAGGACATATTGGACTTGATTACTTCGGTCGCACTGTGTACATCAAAATCCTGCCTGTGGGTATCCATATGGGCAGACTTGAATCTGTATTAAATCTTCCTTCTACACCAATCAAACTCAAAGAAATACAGGAAAAGTTTAAGGGGAAAAAGTTGATTATTGGTGTTGATGACATGGACATTTTTAAAGGCATTAGTCTAAAATTATTAGCATTTGAACAGCTCTTGCAGCAGCATCAAGAGTTGCCGGGAAAGCTAGTTTTGATTCAAATTGTGAACCCTGCAAGGAGCTCAGGAAAAGATGTCCAAGAAGCAAAGAGGGAGACATATTTAACTGCCAGCAGGATTAATGAGGTTTATGGTTCTTCTGATTATGAGCCTGTCATTTTGATTGATCGTCCAGTTGGTCGGACTGAGAAGAGTGCCTATTACGCTGTGGCCGAGTGTTGCATAGTGAATGCTGTGAGGGATGGCATGAACTTGGTGCCATACAAGTACGTCGTTTGCAGGCAGGGCACTCCCCAACTGGATGAAGCTATGGGAGTTAAAATGGATTGCCCTCGCACAAGCATGCTGGTTGTGTCAGAGTTTATAGGTTGTTCACCTTCTTTAAGCGGAGCAATTAGGGTTAATCCATGGGATATTGATGCAGTGGCCGAGGCTTTGAATTCAGCAATCACCATGCCTGAATCTGAGAAGCAATTGCGACATGAGAAACACTTCCGCTATGTCAGCTCTCACGATGTAGCTTATTGGGCTCGTAGCTTTGTGCAGGATTTGGAGAGAGCTTGCAAAGATCATTATAGTAAGCGTTGCTGGGGAATTGGCTTGGGCCTTGGTTTCAGGGTTCTTTCGCTTTCTCCAAGTTTTAGAAAGTTGTCAACTGACTACATTGTCTCAGCATATAAAAGGACGACAAGAAGGGCAATTTTTCTGGACTATGATGGTACTGTTGTCCCTCAATCCTCTATCATTAAAGTCCCCAGCCCTGAAGTTATCACTGTTCTCAATACTCTTTGCAATGATCCGAAGAACACTGTATTTATCGTAAGTGGAAGAGGAAGGAGTTCCTTAAGTGAGTGGCTTGCTCCATGTGAGAGGCTGGGATTAGCTGCTGAACATGGGTACTTCATAAGGTATATCGATTCTCTCTCTTACGAACGTTTCACTTGCTTTTTTTGAGGCATCGGCGTGATGTGAGACTAATTCAACGCCATACACATTGCTCTTCCATACTACAGGTGGAATAGATCTTCTGACTGGCAATCAATTCCAGCTGCAGATCTTGACTGGAAGGAAATCGTAGAACCTGTTATGAAATTGTATACCGAGGCAACGGATGGCTCCAGCATAGAGACCAAAGAGAGTGCAGTGGTGTGGCACCATCAAGATGCAGACCCGGACTTTGGGTCCTGCCAGGCCAAGGAATTGCTGGATCATTTGGAAAATGTACTTGCGAATGAACCTGCAGTTGTTAAAAGGGGCCAACACATTGTTGAAGTTAAGCCACAAGTATGACCCCTCTCTCTCTCTCTCTCTCTCTCTCTCTCACACACACACACGCGCGCGCGCAGATGTATAGGGAGCAAGATTTTTAACTGGAGGCTTGAAATATACAGGGTGTAAGCAAAGGGTTGGTTGCTGAGACAGTCCTCTCAACGATGGTAAATAGTGGGAAGCCGCCAGATTTTGTTATGTGCATCGGAGACGACAGATCCGATGAAGACATGTTTGAAAGCATTTTGAGCAGGGGGAGCACAGTATCTTGCCCGTCCCTCCCAGCTCCAGCAATCTTTGCCTGCACTGTTGGGCGTAAGCCTAGTAAGGCAAAATATTACCTTGATGATACGGTTGATGTTGTGAGATTGCTTCGAGGATTTGCCAATGCGTCAAGTCCAAAGCCCAGACATACCGCACACTTCCAGGTTTCTTTTGACAGTGTTTTCTGAGACTGATCACTGATGAAGGAGTCCGGGCACATGTACATTGTTCTGCTGGGGAAATTTATTTTTAGGTTCAGATTAAAGGTTTTATCATCTTAACGTATACTGATGCTTGCTTGGACAAACAATCTATAGAGGAGGAAGCATCTCCAGGGCAAATTGTTTTCCGGGTATAGATTTGCCGTGTTTAAACTGGCTGCTTTTGTTGATTAGAATGCTCCATTAATTTGTATAGCTACACTATTATCTTATTTAATGTCATTCTGATTTGAAAAACTTATTTTCATCTATTGGTTGCTCTTGTTTGTATTATGTTTTTGGTTTGGAAGCAAAAAGAGTTGGATGAAATGGGGTCGCTTCCGCATCATCGCTGCACGAGTGTCTCGACACAGCGAGAAATAAGGTTAGTTCATGTCAGATCACTGAATGTGTGCTTATCATTTCTCAGCGTAGCGGAAACTACTTAAACCTAGTTTTTGATAAGGAGAGCAAACCTTCGATCAGCCCAGGAGTTTCTGAAATCAGGAACGGCTGAAAATTTGTTTATCATGTTCTTCGTTACATTTATAGTTTCGTATTCCGGATTTTTTTTGCAAAATCTACCGTCTTTTGTCGCTATTGGGTTCTTCGGACAAAAGAGAGAGAGCAAAATAAAATGTGAATTTAGGATCACCGTTTTCTTGTTGAAGTTTAATGCATGTTTAACTATTGTTTCGTATCCTTTCAGTTGTTTTGGCGCGACTTGTAACCCACTAGAGAGATATTAAGGGTCAAGTTCTGGTTGTTATTCTGTCATGCTAAGTGGTAAGAAGAACAAAAATGAATCAACCAGTAAGAAATGAAAAAGGTAAAGTAAATAAAAGTAGAAAGCTTCTTTTAAAGTTAGTGCAGACTCTAGAATGCATCAAAAAAATGTTTAACAGCGAAAGACCCTCTAGCGAGAAAAACCCTCTCTCTCTCAAAATCCGAACTCCGTCACCACAGTCGGTTTTCTCTGCTGGGAGGTGATGTGGTGGAGTAGATCCCCGTTTCATATGGGAGGTTTGCGTGTGTTTCTAGGGTTCTTTCAATTGGGATATTTGTGGATGAAGTGAGGCGAATGGCCTTCGCCATAAGCGACGGCTCTCTTACTGGCCAGTATGCGTGTCTGTGTGTTTGGCAACGGATCGTGGGTGTGAGTTGTTGATGGATTGAGCTGCGTGGGGTTCTTTGGGTACACGGCGATCAGGTTGTGGGTGGTCTGCGGGCGTGGGTTGGTATCTCTGTTAGGGTTGTGGGCGTGGTGCTGCCGTGGGTTGGAGAAGGAGTGGTGCCTCTAGTTCAAGGGTTTTTCTTCTAGGGTCTATTTCCCTCCTCTCCCTGGTTGATTCCCCTTCTCTCGTTGTTCTAGAAAGGTGTTGCAGGTTAGATTTTGGTGGTGGTGGTGGTATTACTATGCCTGTCGTGAAGTTGTTAGATTAAGGTAGATTGGGCGGATGGACGGGGCTGTGGTGGTCAGCCGTAAGTCGCTGGTGGATGTTTGATGTGGACTTGTGTAGGGTGGACTTGTGCCGCTGTTTGTGCGGGGCATAATCGGATGACTGCTGATGTCTAGAGGGGCTAGTCGTCAGTGTGGCAGATTGACTGTGGCGGAGACTCCGCCGCTGCGAGCGGTGCTCGGGAGCTCAAGGGTGCACGTAGGAGCGATTGCACGGGGGTGGTCAAGAAACATGAAGAACTTTATCAATGAATGAATAGATAGATGTAAAAGTATTGGGCAACGGTTAGATCTGAAATAACAAGAAGCCTGTACTAAAAACGTGATAAAGATAAAAGTTTCTCTTACAGTCAATTACTAACGTTTGTTAGATAGAAATTCCACATTGAAAAAATAATAACTTATACTTCAATATATAAGCGTTGTGGGCCTCCACACATTGCCAATGATAATGATCGTTATGATTTTGAGTTGAATAATTTTATATGATTTTAAAGTGAGCATTTACCCGATCTTTTCATTTGATTTTTAGTTGAATGTTTTTTTTCGTTCACGTGTTTGACCCACTCAAAATTCATGAGTGGGTCAATAATCACTAATATTTCGATCCAATATATAAATCTTATGAGCATTTTCACACATTGTCAATTAGTTTAAATTAAGTGTTTTCAGAACATTTTTCCTTACTCTTTTGACTAGAATTACAGTTTAAAGATATCAAAGAGCTGGGATTATCGAGGAATGGCAATCAAATAATTACTTTTGCTCTAGGCTACTTCGAGTTCATCTCTAACATAATGCTTATTTTCCAAACTAAGAGATATCAGGCATACATTTTCCTTAAGATAACTCGCAACCCTTTTTAGATGTGCAAGTTAAAAAGGGTAAGGCATCACATAGATCTGATCTATTGCATTGCGTATATATTGCATGATCCTAAACAATTAATTTCAATCAATTATGATCATTGGATGAGAAAGAGTTGATATGATAGCAGCGTGGACTAAGAAAAGCATATAATTATTTTATAATATACTTAACAGTACTAAATGATCGGGACCGTTGATTTGAAACGACTCAATATGGAATTTTTTCCCTAAATAATCCTTTTTTATTACTTAATTACCCATCTATCCTATTTTCAACCTTAATTACCTATCTAACCCATTTTTGAAAATCTTACTTTCAAAGAGAGATTTCAAGCTAAGAAAACGTCGTTCAAAATCACGTTTTCAAGCAAAAGTTACTATGTTTAATGAAAATCTCACTTTCAAAGAGAGATTTCAAGCCAAGTTTTTCAAGCAAACGTTAATATGGAAATCTTACTTTCAAAGAGAGATTTCAAGCTGAGAAAACGTGGTTACAAACCACGTTTTCAAGCAAATGTTACTATATTTAATGAAAATCTCATTTTCAAAGAGAGATTTCAAGCTGAGAAAACATGGTTCCAAATCACGTTTTCAAACAAACGTTACTACGATTAACGTTTGCTTGAAAACGTGGTTTGGAATCACGTTTTCTCAACTTGAAATCTCTCTTTGAAAGTGAGATTTCCAAAAATGGGTTAAATAGGTAAATAAGATTGAAAATGAGGTAGATGGATAATTAAGTAATAAAAAAGAATTATTTAGGGAAAAAACTCACTCAATATGTCCCATGTTATATCTCACTAAATCAAAAGATAGACTAATAATCTACTTGGGCTGGCCTCTCTCCTGAACTGGGTTGAATTCCCAGCTGTGAAACTATCTTACAAATAAAAGATAGACTAATAATCTACTTCCTTTGTTCATTAAATTTTATCTTTTTGAAATTCTTATAATTTTTTGATAGATTTAGTGCATATAATCATGACTATAATTATTGTTTTAACCTAACCTCACTTGCCAAATCATATGTACTTGATATATGATTTCTATTTGAGCTCAATTCCATGTCCACAAATACTAAAATCCATCTTAAAAATTTGCAAAGAGTAAGAAATGGAAAGTCCAAAGTATAGTGTTTACTGGTGTAGAACTTATAAAGTACTCAATATACGGAGAGTTTCAATTGCATTTTCGAAACTCAAGTGAAACCCTTGAGGGAAGTTTCCATCTGATGCTACATTTTATCCAAGTGACACGAATAAATATTACATGGTGTCAGACCAATTATTTTGAATATTTAGCAGCGTCGGATTGAAGGGGGGGAAGGATTAATGATGAAAGGAAAAATTTTGGCTGCTATCCTGTTTATAGGAATTTTCCTCCTACTCCCTATATAGCGACAATCAATCGTCGTTATATGTTTCTAGTGACTTTTATTTAGTGACATTTAAAAAAATGCTACTAATAATTGTCGCTAAAAGTGTTAGAAGAAAAGTTACTAGAAATATTTAACGACTATTAATTGTCACTATACGTGGGGTTGAAGGAAAATTCTTACGATCTGAGTTGGAGCCAAAGTTTGTTCATAATGAAATAAGATAAAAGGTTAAAAGAAGTAGTGAGCTATTGTACCGTACATATACATTAAATGGTTAGGATCATTCAATTTCGCCACCAAATGTTTTTCAGCAAGTGACAATTGCTAATTCAAATTTGACTAACTTCATATTTAATAACATGGGCTAATTACACCTATGTCCCTGAGGTTTGAGGGTAATTACACGCGAGGACACAAAGTTTCAAAATGTAACACTTATGTCCATTGATAAACGGAATACCAAAATACTTAACGGTTTTGACAAAAAGACCAAGTTGCCCCTAAATAAAAGTTAAAATCCTTATTTGCCCCTGGGACCACATGAAACCCTAATTTTTCATTGTCTCCCCCCCCCCACTCGCCTGTGCCTCCCCCTACCCCTTTCCCTTTCCCTTCCCCGTCGCCCCCACCATACCCCTTCCCCTTCCCCTTCCCCTTCCCCTTCCCCTTCCCCGTCACCCCCACCCTACCCCTTTCCCTTCCCCGTTGCCCCTACCCTTCCCCTTCCCCGTCGCCCCCCACCCTCCCCCTCCCCCTTCCCCTTCCCCGTCGCCGGCGTCTCCTTCACTGGTCGATCGGAAGGAGCGCCGGAGTTGATCGCCCGTTGCAGTGGTGTAGCAGCACGGTGGCTTCGGCAGTTGCAGCGGTGTAGCAGCACGGTGGCTTCGGCGCGATGCTCGCAGAGGCTCGACGAAGCATCTTCCTCCCCCTTCCCCGTCTGCGCTGTAACCCATCTTCCTCCCCCATCCCCAGCGCTGCACCCCAACCTTCCTCCCCCATCCCCGGCGCTGCACCCTGACCTTCGACGATTAAATTGAATTGAAGATTGAATACCAAAATACAGATTGAGTTGAAGATTGAATTGAATTGCAGATTGAGTTGAAGATTGAATTGAAGCCCTAATTGGTTTTGAAATTTAGGGTTTGTAAATTAGGGTTTTGAAACCCTAATTGGTAGATTGAAACCCTAATTGAGTTGAAGATTGAATTGAATTGCAGATTGAATTGAAGATGAATTGAAGCCCTAATTGGTTTTGAAAATTAGGGTTTGTAAATTAGGGTTTTGAAACCCTAATTGGTAGATTGAAACCCTAATTGAGTTGAAAATTGAATTGAATTACCTTAATCTTTAATTAAGGCTTGATATCTTAATATAAAAAAAATTTAAAAAATATATCAAAATACAGTACAAGGGGTAGCATTGTCATTTTAAAAATACGTATCGATGACATCATAAAAAAAGTACACTTTTTGGACGGAACCCTGACGGATGGACACGGGTGATACATTTGAAACACTTTTGGTCACGGAATGTTACATTTTGAAACTTTGTGTCCTTGACTGTAATTACCCCCTAACCTCAGGGATATAGGTGTAATTAGCCCTAATAACATTCGAGGACCAAAAAAATAATAGACCATACACTTTTCAATTATGTAAATGTAAATCAAACCAACTATTCGTTCTAGCCCAATATTCTTGTAATATTTTAGGAAAAAGAAAAGGTGGTTGATAGTAAACACACCAATAATTTTTTTGGTATACTTATTGGTATTATCGGTTGATTATTGGCCTTTGGCCTTCCATGTGTTGTTACTTTATGCAGGTCATTGCTACACCCTACAATCGTGCAAGGCGTGCAAAAAATATTAATGGTTCTATTTTGTTTTCTCAAGTTAACTAATTTTGTATAGCGAGTCAGAATATACGGAATTAATATTTTATTCGCCTCAAAATATAAAGATAGGAACAAAAAAGGAAAAAAAAGGGACTAACAAGTGCACAACACAAAGATTAAAAATTATTACTCATATAAACTTTGGGTTAGCTAGAATAAATAACTTTAAGATAATTACAGCAGTTCTGAGGTTCGCAACTTCTTTTCTATTTTTCTCTCCTCTCTCTCTCTTCATTGGCCATTCTTCATTTCTCACATTCTCTCTCCCCCTCCATCAAATTGTCATTCGCTCCTAAACGCGTCGCCGCCGCCTCTTCCATCCTCCACCACTCCGCTTTGGGCTTTGATCCAGCTGAGTCCTTCGACTCGCCGTCGAGTTGGGGTTTGAATGACTTGGTAGAAGGAAAATGCGAAGAATGTGAGCTCTTCTGTGTGGGTTCTCTTGACGGGAAGGATTTGAGCTTGCTAAACTGGGTCCCGAGGCGAGGTGAGTTGGGAGGGGCGAGTCGGGAGTGAAACCGGAGCAGTTAATGGCGGCGACTTGTTCGAGGATAGAGTGGTGGTCACGTGCGGCATCTGAGGGCCACCTAGAAGGTGGATATGACCTATTACAGGTCAGGCGCCAGCGGCTTCCGGCGGTGTTTGGTCTTGTTTACTATTTATTCTCCCAGCAATCTTTGATATATCCATAAAAAGGAGTAGAGAAAGAGTAGAAAAACAAAGATGCTAGCAGGTGCTATTGAGAAAACAAAGTCCAAGCTTCTGCTATTGAGGTTTGGGAGTGCGAAGTATTTAAGGAAGATGAACTTGATTTTTCTAGCATTACTGTCAAAGGATAATAGTGTTTACAGTTGTCAAGTGACTATTTTATCTCCGAATTAAATATGTGAATTGCTGCTTGTACCAGATCTTCAATATTTGGAGGAATGAAGTATAAAAATGGTTTTGGCAAGTTACGTTGTAGTGTTTTATTTGTGTGGATTCCCTTCTCTTGACGAGAACGATTTGAGTTTGCTAAACCGGGTCTCGAGATGAGTTGGGAGGGACGAGTCGGGAGTGAAACCGGAGCAGTTAATGGCGGCGACTTGTTCGAGGACAGAGTGGTCTTTGGCCTGGGCAAGGAGGGGAGCTTTTCCACCGCTCTGTCGTCGTCACTGTCGGGGACCGGCGGTGGAATGGATTTCTTTATGGGCTGCTCTTGTGAATGCATACTTTAATTATGTACGGCACAGAAAAAGGAAATTAACATTCCCACTAAAAGATTGTATCTAATTCACTCTTTATGTTTTGTTAATAAAAATTTTGAAAGTAGCCGTTAAACATGTTAGAAGCCAAAAAAACTTTGGAGCGAAGATTCTATTTCCTATAAACCATATGCAGCCCAATCACTTCAAGCAAGCTCGAGAATAATAATAATAATAATGTATTAAAGGACAATGCCATTTGAGTTTTCTAAAAAGACACGTTAAGAACATATTATCATTACTTAATTTGCTAACAACAATTAGTACACTCGGTTATGCGCATGAAACGGCCTCCGATCGTTGTCGCCGGTGACAATATCATTAAATTGTTTTATCATTGTAAACCCAGGTGCATGGCTAATTACATCACTGGCATAGTTACATCAGGAAGAAATGGCTTTTAACAAACAAAGTCCAGGGTGGAAAGCAGCTGCATTTACCATTGTAAACCCCCAGGTGCCCAGAAACAGGGTAGCATTAGGAAGTAAAAACAAACTTTGCAGTTCAAGATTTACAAAATCAAAACCAAATTCACAGCATATGATTCCCTACTCCCTCCATCCACTGTCCTCCACTGCCCAGCTCTTGCTTTTTCCTCTCTCTCTCTCTCCTCCCTTTATTTGTCTCTTTCAACCCTTTTTCTATTTATATCCTCCCATCCATTCTCAGTCCCAAAACCCACTACTTTTGATGAAAAATCAAAAACCCATAAAAACAACTTTTTATGTTTAGTTGCTGCTCTCTTTTTCCATAAACCCATTTGAGCTAGGGTTTGAAACAATGCACGTGGCCTCAATCTTTTAACTTCTGAGCTTCACCTGGATTTTCTTGAAATAATGTCGGTAATGGGTAAAAATGTGGCTTTCTTTGCTCTCGCCCTCCTGGTTTTGTTTGCTGGCTTCTCGTCAGCTTCAGCTACTACTCCTCCTGCAAGTGAGTCCTTTTAAGCACACACGCGTAGTTTCTTTGATTGAAGCTATAAAAATGTGTTTACTCTGTTCTTTTTGTTGCAGAAATTGTTAGTGGGTATTTCTCAAATGCTGTTTCTATTCTGATGAAATGGTTGTGGTCACTCAAAGCTAGCACCAAAACAGGTCCAGATCTTTGTTTCTTTGACGATTTTTGTTGAGATTTTTTGGGTATATTCCATTTTGGGCAATTGTTTCTGGAATGGTGGGCTTTATGCATTATTTTTTGGTGTTCAGCGATGTCTGGGCGTCCACTGGTGAAGTTTGAAAGTGGTTATACTGTTGAGACAGTGTTTGATGGGAGTAAGCTTGGAATTGAGCCTTTTAGTGTTGAGGTTTTGCCCAATGGAGAGCTGCTGGTTTTAGACTCTGCTAATAACAATCTCTATAAGATCTCTTCCTCTTTGTCTCTATGTAAGTTGTTCGCATCCATTCGGTTGGAATTTGGCAGGATTTCTTAAGTATTGAAGTTTTGGCCTTAAATGTTAGTTGTGTGTTTTACTAAGTTTGTTGGGTTCTAATTGGTTGTCAAAATGCACAGCCCCGGCGGCTACTAAGAACGAATTGGGTGTTCCCATTGGGATGTTAGTATGCCGTGACATCTTGTCCTATTTACATGTTTACTTCATTTGATTTGCTGGCCATACTTATGAATTAGTACTTGGAGGTCAGATTTGTTTGTGTGGGGCGGATTGGGTTGGGGTGGGGGGGGGGGGGAGGCGGATTGTTAAGTGCCTCAAAAGTTCATATTCTTCATCAAGTTGAAGTCCCTTTCCAGTGTAAACTGGAATGAACCCACCTTTATCTCATTCTTTTCAAATATGATTGTAGATATGATTTAGGTATCAATTGGGCTTGCAGAAATTTTATATGTTAGTTCAATTTCCCATATTTCTTGGTCGGCCATTTGCTCAAAAGTATGGAAGCTTGAACTGCCCCTTGCAAGCAGGCAAACTCGGGCTGATAAGATCTGCCACCATACATGTTTCCGTACAAAACATATAAGCTCTCCATTTGAGTGTGTCAATCTGAAATACAATACAAGTCTTATGTATGGATAACTGCAGATAGTAGACCAAAGCTGGTTGCTGGATCCACTGATGGATACTTTGGACATGTGGATGGGAAACCCCGAGAAGCAAAGATGAACCATCCTAAGGGGCTTACTGTGGATGATAGAGGAAACATTTACATTGCTGACACCGCTAACATGGCAATCAGGAAAATAAGTGAGGCTGGTAAACATAATTCCTTCTAACCTTGGCTCAAGTATACCTAGCACCTAATAATGGAAGGAGAAACTTTTTTTTGTTGGTAGATAATCACTTCTTTTGTCCTTTGTTAGTTGCATTGAGTGCATACCAGATGTATTAGTGGTTTTGCAATGTTCTTGTTGTACTCTCAAGAAACATGTACAATTTTGTGCCTGCCTCGACATTGGTTTATACCTGGATGCTGAAGCATGATCAAGGCACTAAATTTCTTTGCGATTGTTTCTATTAAAACAATTGGATCTACGGTTCTAAACGTGACTTGTAACTTCATCTGCTAAAGCTGTCGATTTTCCTTATGCAGGGGTTACAACTATTGCAGGAGCTAAATGGGCCCGTGGAGGGGGGCACGTAGATGGACCAAGCGAAGATGCAAAATTCTCAAATGACTTTGATGTAGTTTACATTGGAAGCAGTTGCTCTCTACTTGTCATTGACAGGGGAAACCACGCTATCAGGGAGATCCAGCTTCATTTTGATGATTGTGCTTATCAATACGGAAGCACATTTCCTCTTGGTAATTAATCTGCCATTTATGCCTATTTAATGCTATTATTTAATTATGAATAACTGGACGAGTTAAATCTCTGCATAGGGATTGCGGTGCTTGTTGCAGCAGGCTTCTTTGGTTATATGCTGGCTTTGCTGCAACGTAGGGTTGGCACGCTGGTTTCTACACAAACTGTGAGTTCTAAGTCTGTTTCTGAGCCTCCAGATTACAATTAGAAAACCAAATGAATCTCTACAATTTTTATACAGTTGTGCTTGAGAGAAATGAAATTAGATCAAGAATTATGTCAGAACTTTGCTACTATTGTTCACAATATTTGAAAAGTTAATTGTTCACAATATTTGAAAAGTTAATTGTCGTGCCTAGCCGGATTATCTTCTACCACACTTCAATATAGCATAACTTTTTCATGGTGCAAAGTGGATATCAAATCCGTATTTGGGGGGAAATTCAGATTGGCCCGGTAAATGGGTGAGACTGATGACGGGAGCTGAAACTACATGCAACTGTGGAAGATAGAAGTGGATTTGATGGGCTTTCAGCCTCTCATAGTTATCCATGCTCTTGTTTGTTCTCTTTTTCCTGAAAAAAAGTGTTCTCACTAAGAAAAACCATAAGAATCAAATATGAAAAAGTGGTTTGGGAACTTAGCCTCGCTTCTCTTCATTAACAGTAAAAGATGAAAGTTTTTTAGTAGTATTTAATGCATCAACATTAACCATTTCCTCTTTGCAATATGTGCTCTTGAAGGATCCAAGAACAATGAAAACAAGCATACCTCCCAGTCCATATCAGAAGCTGGGTAAGTCATCAGTCAGACCACCATTAATCCCAACTGAGGATGAGCTTGAAAAGCAAGAAGAAGGTTTCCTTGTATCTCTTGGAAATCTTCTTGCCTGTGCCGGAGCCTCTGTTGCAGAAATACTAGGAGGAATAGTTCCTGGCCTCAGAAAGAGACGGGTGAACCATCAGCATCTAAACCAACAGGGATACAGGCAAGACCACAATTTTTCAAATTCTTGGCCAGTGCAAGACAGCTTTGTGATACCCGAAGGAGATGAACCCCCTTCTATTGAAGCAAGAACTCCTACCCCACGAAAAACCTATGCATTCATGTCCAATGATGCAGAGAAAATGCAGCAGTTCCGACAAAGCCGCACGTTCTACAGCGGCTGGGATGGAGACCTTCAGCAGCAGCAGCAACCACAGAGACAGCAACATCATCATCGCCATTATTCATCAATTCCAGAGACTTACTACGAGCAAAGCACTGAGAAGACAAATGAGATTGTGTTTGGAGCAGTTCAGCAGGATGGCCAGAAAGAACCCGTGGTAATAAAGCCACTGGACCATGGCAATCCCATTTATGAGCGCCAAAGTACACGCTCTCGAATCAAGTCTAAGGGGTAGATCATGGCCGTTGATATTCTGAAAGCGTTTCAGCGTTTCGGCGTTTCGGATGATTACATCTTTGATGGCCTTCAAGATTTAGGTTATAGTAATAGCACGTATATATATGGCTATGGAGAATAGAGATTTTTTATGACATGCGAAGGTTTGCATAGTGATAAAGCATTGTACTTCGAGAAGAAAAGGGTGTGGTATCCTGTGAAACTGGATAAATTGATGGTTCTTTTCTCCAATGCTAATATTTGTTTGAAGAATTCCCATTGTTTTTGCCTGTCTTCTTTGGCTGGTCCCAAGTACTTAATCCTGCTCTTTTTGGTTGGTCTTGGTAGGATGCGAATTTTCTTGATTTTTATTCACTTGTGATGCTACGACTACAAGTGGTGAGCCAGGGCCACTGACCATCCACATTACTTGGTCTTATGTTTTAGGGGATTCTCACCATTGAAAACCTAAACTTGGAACCAATGCATATCGTTTTCTTGTTCTGTTGCTACTCCTTTTTCTTGTATTGCAACTTTGTTGAAAGAACTAGAATATAGCACATGGTTTCCAATTGAATAAAATAGAGAGGACGGAAGATTACGTCTAAGCAATGATGATTTGTTCAAAATTAAGAAAATAAAAATCAGCGACGGTAATCAAAATTGCTTGAATTTGAGGACCATTGCTCTGTAATTAACACACTTATTCTCAGCATTGAAATAGACTGTAAGCGTTTATCAATTGCCAATTTATGTTTTTGATGCATTGAAGGATCAGATAACAGTATGTAGAATGTAGACCACTCACAGCATTTATGCTAGTGACAAAAAATTGCCGCTAAAAATGTTCTATCGTTGTTACTTAAACTTACCGTGAAACAATATTGTCAACAAAATGTATTTAGCGACATCTATCTATTACAACAGAGATCATGTATAACAAAGAATCGTAATTCTACTCAACTAAATACGATTGGAACAGACATTCTTCACTCCTCAAGTTGCGTTTGAGACAATTTTTCCGATCATTTCTTATTAATTAACATAATATAATAATAGGAGCAAGAATGTCCTTAAATCTTTCGGTTGTCAAAGAATTTGATCAATTGGATACATCAAGAGGTCTCACGTGCCCAAACGCACATGATCAACTACATGGAACTTAAAGAAACGAGATGCCCTTTGCCCTTCCCCCTTTCTCTTCTTATATAGTGGTATTATATTATGTGATCAAAAGCCAAATCTATGCTTATAATATGGTACATGAGATCTGGATTAGCTAGCATAAAAACAAAATTTTTTGTGTAGTTTGGTGGCACAAAATTTAGACATGATAATTAAAATATTTAAATATGCATTCATACATTATTCAGTATCAGGAGAGCATGTGACAGCCTTGAGGGCTTACTAGAAAAAATCTGCCGTCTTACCACTTTTGTTTGTGGGGTCTGGTAATAAATTTGTTTTTTTTTTTTTCTTTCTGTTTCTCATTGTTTTTGAACAAGTTGCATTACTCTCTCCTGTGTTATGATATTTAAGGTTCTGCCCTTTTCCTGAAAAATAAATAAATAAACTCGTCCATGTCATATGCTGGCTTGTTTAAGCAACATGTTACAAACAAGCATGTAGCTTCAACAAAATATTCTTTACTATTTTTTTCTTCTTCTTCTTCAAATTTAGACTCTCAAATGTTAGAGCAATCAACAGTTAGCGACAGATCCCAACTAGTCAGCTACACTGCTAAAATGCTAAAACTCTCCACTTCAGCGATGAAACGTTGTTGGTAAGCAACATTTTCACAACTAAAACGCGTCGCTATATGACCCTCCGAGACATTGTTGACAATGTTGCGAGACATTGTTGACAATGTTGCTAAACATGAAGAAGGTTAACTAGTCAAACCCGTCAGCAAGAGAACCTGCATTCTAAGAAACAACTGGATACAGCAAACCATTGACAAGTCATTTGGAGGTGATAGAGATGTTTACATGTCTACAAGCCTTGCAGAAGTAGAAAAAGGATCTAATACATTGCTACTCTTCTTTTAACTAAACTTGAGCTGCTCTCCAAAGAACCGACCAGTGAAGGACTTGCATTCTGCACTGCAAAACCCAGGATGTTTGCCTTTATCATCTTCTCTAGCTTTCCATGGCTATCAGATACAACGTCAGTCCTCTCTTTGGCTGCATCTGCTTGCTCCAAGATTTCACAGGTAGTATTCAATGCTATCAGGCTTCCATCCAAACTTGCCAAATCCTTTAAGTGATCATCTAAAATCTGGGTTTTTGTTATCTCACTGCTACACAAGTCATCACAGTCTAACAAAGATACAGGTTTCTCGCTTACAGTCTTCGATTTCACTATGTTAAGCCTACACATGAGAACGACATGAGATAGGCTCAACGTAATGAGCCTCCGTGAAAGACTATAGCATGTAGAGCTAACGATTGCGCTTTTGATTTCGAAGCAAAGCATCGGTATTCGCCTCCCCAAGTTGATTAGGCAGCGTCTCCATGTCTCGCTGGGACGAAGATGGCTGTAGCCTCCCTGTCTACAAATTTCTGTCAGACAATGTGCATATATTTTAGTCGTCACAGATATCTATGAATAGGAGAGATACTTACAAGAGGGACCAGGTAAGGACGAATCACAAATCCAACAATCAAGCCAAGCAAACAAGCAGCTCCTAGGCCCAGAGCCCAAGCTGATGCCATTTCCAGTACTAGAAGACAATGAACAATATGTTATTCAACTTTCTACTAAGAAAATGGCCAACCTAATTCTAGACAACACTTCCTGCGATTACGCCAGCAATGCGTACAATATACGAAGAGTTCTCCTCTCGGTGATTGATCTTATGAGGTGTTGGTGGGCTTGTACAAGAGACGTAGTTGGAGAGGGGATATTATGGACTGGATCCCCCTGGGACTGTTTTGGTGTCTCTGATTCGAGAGAAAACAGGAAGGCCGTTGAGGGTATGGAGTCATCTTTGGAGAAGCTGGGTAAGGGGGATAACTCCTATGAAGCCTTTCTTGAGTTTATAGACTCTTATGCCAAGTGTGTAGCCTTTGACCAATAGTCTTTTTAATACATGGGTTGGTTGCAGTTGCACCACCTTTGGTGCCTTTGTTAATGATGTACATTTCTTAACAGAAAAAGGAAAAAACGATTTTTTAAAAAACGCATTTAATAAAACTATAATATTACCAGATTGAGAGCCTCTGGCGCAATCCTCAGCCTTCAGATTGATTTGGCGGATTAATTTATTACCATGATCAGAGATCATTAAAGCACATCTTTCGGGAATGAAAGCCAGCTCTAGATCATCCGAGAATGACGCATTTCGACCAGGTCCATCAGTACGGCCTGGCTCTTTTGAATATCCCCCAGCAATCGTGGTTACACCTATGAACGTGTCATCGGTTAAAAAGTAGTTTCTGATAGATATAGCGAAACTATCAAGAAAGATAAAACTAGCGTCTTAGGCAAGTAGTTAAAGTACCGCATTCACCAAAATGTTCGGCCAAAATAGCTGATGCAGCAATTAGCATTTCTTGGTTCTGCAAATATTATGGAAACTAAACTCTTTCTTTCTATAAGCAACCATAATTAATTCACAAAAGCAAAACTCATTCATAATGATGAGGATTAATATAAACCTATCGCTTCAAATTAGCTAGCATCAGCATTCTATTTGTTTATTCACCTTGCTTTCTTGATAAGTGAAAAGTTCTAAATTCCAATTGAGGCACATCATTCTGCACGTGAATTTGAATGAAGGTATAAACCTAGTTTATGCCAAACAATTTCTTGCAGATAATGGAAAAGAACCACTGAAAAATGAGGGATCTGGATAGCCAATTCTGAGTCAAGAGTTCTACAAGAGAGAAGTGAATATTATCAAACCCACTCCATCAACCAATTTTGGAAGTGAACAAATGGATTGAGGTCAGGGATGGCAATTTGGGGGCCTAATTGGATTTGGGGAAGCCTTAAATGGATTTGGGGCGAATGGGGATCTAATCAATTGGGGCTATTTGGAACTTTTTCATCCCCAACTTAACCCATATACATTTTCCTCTCCTCCACACACACAAAACCCACAGTCAGCACCCATCGCCGCCATCCGTCGCCACCACCTACCAACTGCCGCCAAACTCTAGCAGCCACCGCCACCACCGACCACCTGCCAATCACAGCAGTCCGCCACCAGCCAACTTTCAGCAGCTGCTGCAACCGCCGCCAATTCCGCCTACTATCTCTGGCGGCCAACTCTGACAGCCACCTGCGCATTGCAGCCGTCCAACTCGGGCAGCCACCTCCACTGCCAACTAGAACAAAGAAGTTTTTTAACAAAAAAAACATCTGTTACTTGTTAAAGACAAAAGGAATCAGAAACTAAAAGGGTTGGCCCATATAAAATGGGGCTAAAGGGGCTGTTGGATCTTAATGGGATGGGGCAGGGCGGGGCACATTAAATCAAAGATGGGAAAATATGGGGATGGGGCGACTTGGGTTGGGGAGGGGCCTCCAGGTTGCTATCCCTAATTGAGGTTCGTGCTTAAGAGAGAATAAGTATATTGAACAAAGTAAGACAGAACAACTTAAAATTACCTGAAGGCTTATACCAACCACAGGAGATTGGGTACAATGGTTTACCACAATTTTAAAATACCTGAAATTAGCACTACTACTATGTCATATGCCACATATTTCTCTTTGCAAAATTAAACTCAGTTTTTTTTTTTTTTGTCTTTTCTTTCATCCATGTAGTTTCTACTTTTACTGAAATTCTATAACTACTGCTAGCACTACAACTGCCACGCATCTCCCATCATCAGTAATCCTTGAACACGGATCGCCCTAGCTGATTCATTCCAACCATGCAGCTATCCATCTAAGATCCAAAAGAAGGATTAGTTCTTCTTTCAAGTTTTACATCTCACATATCATATGTCCAATCGTCACTATGCTCGTGTCATGACAGTGGATGGTAACAAGTTAGATAACTTGACCTTGATTTTGAGAAAATCGCTAGCTTGGAATCATTTCTAATAGAAGGAACAGAAAAAAGTGTTGAGAGGGCACACAGCCCAATTAACAATCAACATCATTTGTACGACATTGCAATACAGAACATTGACAAAGTACAATGGTCAGCGCACAAACTATTTTTTAAGGGTTGAACAAATAGAAGCTGGCAGCAAAAAAACTTGCAGCAATGAGCAATCCAGAGATTACAGATGAAGACCGCAAACTAGTGGTTTCATAAAAGGCCTAGCAGGGAACTTGTTAGCTACGGGATTTCTCTTGTTGAGGCAAGTTCGGTTGCTCTGTAAGTGAATGGGGCAATTTTAGCTAATGAATTAGCCTTTTGAGTTGATTTTATTTGCGGTATAATTGGGGTCCTTAGGCAAGAGACAAGAAGGTGGTCTTACGAAAGGAACACGTAAGAAAAACATGAGAAGGCATACTTAAATGAATAATGTTCGCACAAATACACACACAGAAAAACACAAGATATATGCATGTTAGTTACCTGATTTGCTGATCTTCCTTATTGCATGGTTGCCTTTATCAGCAAAATAGACATTGCCTTTAAAGTCAATAGCAAAACCTTTTGGATTACTAAACATAGGAGAACCTGAATCACCATCCAGGTACCCCGCAATGCCCCATCCGGCAAACCTTCTAACAGAGTTCTCTACTTACACAAAACCAAATTTTTGTCAAAAATTTGGTAGGCACAACTCACAGAATTTTCCAATGAAACTTATCAGTACCTTGGGAGTTTGAAATGGATAAGGTATAAAAGGCATTGCCTGAGGAGTCAAGGATGATGACGCTTGATGATCCGTACACAGGGAGGACGGAGTGAGGATTGATCCTCAACTTGTTGCCGTCGAGCACCGTAGTCAGTGCGTAACCGTCTTCAAATAATATCTCGGCAGAAACTGACAAAAAACTAATAGGATGAGAAATATCATGTAATGAAGCTGCAAATGTCTAATAGATGTTCCAACATGGAGAAAATTAGTGGATGTCAAATACTCTTGACAATTTGACACTGATTCTTATTCCTTTCTTTGCCCATATCCGGAACGAAGTTCTCCAAAGCTTTTTTATCCAAAGAAGCTGTCTTATTTCGGATAAAGAGCGATATTAGGTTGAGCAGCAATTCAAAGGCGAGGCAGTATTGACAAGATTTCTCCAAGTGTTGCAGTGAACCAAACAATTTTAGAGATAGACCACATGAAAACATCTACGCTTCAGAAAATGTCAATGAGATTGAGAGTTTTATTGTGAATAGAGAAGTCATTAACGCTCCTTAAACATTATGGGTAGTAAATTTTTCAAAAGCACAAAACTATATGCATTAGCTTCTTGTTCAGACTAGTATCATCAGCTCTACAGCTATATGCTGTCCATTTGATCCTTGAGCTTGCTGTAATAACTAGTTCTCACATTACAATGCGAGGCTTGATTTGTCCAATGTGGAACATGGCATTTCTCTGATCATTCTATGTCATGAGTGAGCTTGCTTGCCTTTGGAAGAGGAAAAAAGAGATTTACAGAGTCAGAGAAAGAGCGTACAAGTTCATTGGTTTCCTTACAGCAGTTCGCTGACGCATATTGTGCAAGCAATTCAAACAAATACACCCAATTGCACAGATATGCAACCAGTAAATTACTTGCCATGTGATGTGACTGACCATAAGCAGTAAATTAAGTTGAACGTAACGACTAACGAGAAACGTCATTTTAAGAAACATTTTTTGCTAGCAAAATTAGAACCCTGGCATTGCTTTCAAAACCCCAATGGTAAATACATTTAAACTTTGTCGGACGCTCCACCGGTTACCAATTAACTTTTAACTAAATGCTTTAGCAAAACCAAACAACTAATCATGGTAGCAACCAAAAAATAAAACCAAAACTGTGATTCTGTGATAAACAAATGATCCCAGCCAAAGTTACACTCAGACGGAGACAACCAGGAGAACCAAAAGCTTTTGGTAGTAACCATCTTCTCAGGGAAACCCCAAAATTTACTTTCTAAACAGAGTGATCAGTCATCGGAGGATATAAGACATGAATACCTGACAAGAGACACATGAGAAGATAATTACGTCTGCTTAATGAAATTTACCGTGAACCCAAGTTAGGTTGATGAAGAGGAAGAAAGCGAGGAAAGAGAAGTGTGAAGCCATGTTGATCGTCGAGCGACTGTGTTCAGTGTTCTTCCGGCGGAAGCAGCAAAACTTTACTCTTTTGCCTCTGGCTGTGACTTGTGAGGGTAAAAGATTCAGAGGGTAAAAGCAGATCTGGTCTCTTCTGTTTGGACTAATTTTTTAAAGACTTCAATCTTGCCTTGTCAATTTAAAAAAGGTAAAGTTGGTTCTCTCAAAACAAAAAAAAGGTAAAGTTGGAAGACCGCTACAGAAGCACATATTTTCTGCTTTCTATGTTTCTTTATTTTTTTGGGTTAGTAAAAAAAACTGTCTCTTGCGATTTACACATATTTATACTTTACTCTCTGTATTTAAAACGTTGACAATAATGTTCCTTAATGTTAACAAAATCATTACAAACAACGTCAAAATTAGATGTACATTCAATTTTGAACGTTAAGTCTGCATATGTGTGCAGTGCACATGCTATTTTGACATAAGCAAATTTGTCCTTTCCCTGCCCCATCTTCTCATTCTCACTTTGTTCAATGTTCATCATCTTCTTCTTCTTCTTCTTCTCTCTCTCTATTTCCAGGCCATAACAGCATGCCAGTGATTCTTCTCATTCTCACTCTGTTCAATGTTCATCATCATCATCTTCTTCTTCTTCTTCTTCTTCTCTCTTTCTCTCTCTATTTCCAGGCCATAACAACATGCCAGTGATTCTTCTCATTCTCACTATGTTCAATGTTCATCTTCTTCTTCTTCTTCTTTATCTCTCTCTCTCTGTATTTCCAGGCCATAACAACATGCCAGTGATTCTTCTCATTCTTCTTCTTCTTCTTCTTCTTCTTCTTCTTCTTCTTCTCTCTCTCTCTCTCCCCGTGTATTTCCAGGCCATAACAACATGCCAATAATTCTTGACAGCATTATCAGTTCTCCTAGGGAAAAGCCTAGCAAGCAAAGCCCACTTGTTACCATACACCATATGAGCTGCCATTAGCCTCTCATCTTCCTTTTCACTGAATGCCCTTCTATTTATACTTGGGTTCAACTGACGAAACCACCTCAAGCTGCAACTCTTTCCTACAATTCAAGAAAACAGCTACCAAAGTCATAACCTTTGATTAAAACAAAATTTATCAAAATCTTGTAGTACATTAAAAGATTCATGTGGGCATCACCTAATTTTCCTTGTAATTTCTCTGCAATCAGGTCCCAATTCTAGGGGGCATGAAGGGTAACAAGTTCCTCTCTGTTCGGGGACGAAGAGGCAGCGGAGGAATTGGTGGTGGAGGCACTGTGGCAAGGGCAATGGAGTTGGGCAAGTTTGATTAACGTGCTGACAAGTGTCCATTTTGAGGAGAAAAAGGTAAACTAATTATTTCCCACTCACCATATCTTCAGTTACCTAAAAACTCTCCCACTTCCTCAGATTACGTAACTGTAAGTTTCTGCATCTCCATCATCTCCACTGAGAAGCTCCAACCTGCAGAGAAATTTTTTTTCAAAGTTCTGCATTTCTTTTTCAATTAAGTGGTAAGCTGTATTCTTTTTCAATTAAGTGGTCAGCTGTATTATTATGTTCTGCATTTATTTTTCCATTCCGCCCTTCTCATTTCAGTTCTTTGCATTTCCTCTGAACAAATCAATCTGCAGACAACAGACCCAACTGCCAAATTTCACTTCCATAGGCTCCAATTATCAAAGGTACTTATTTCTTCCCCATTCGTATTTCTCTTTGCCGGCCACTAATCGGCCGGCGTTGTTCTTGGAAATGGTTGCTGGGAAGTTGGATTGCAGTGACCAATTCGTGGTCGATTGCCGCTGTGCTGCCTTCCTTCCGTTGTCGATTGCCGGCCGGTGTGGTCGTCTGATGTCGGCGGTGTGGTGGTTGGGTGCAGGGAAAATGGGTGATGCGGTGCTGGGTCATGGACTCATGGTAGTTCGGTCGTCGTGGTGGCTGCACGGTGGTGTTAGATCGGCCGCGGTGGTGAGTTTGTTACATCGACCGGTGTGGTCGTCTGATGTCGGGGGTGTGGTGGTTGGGTGCAGGGAAAATGGGTGATGCGGTGCTGGGTCATGGACTCATGGTAGTTCGGTCGTCGTGGTGGCTGCGCGGTGGTGTTAGATCGGCCGCGGTGGTGAGTTTCTTACATCGATGTCAGCGGTCGGTTGCAGGGAACATGGGTGAGGCGGTGCTGGGTCTTCGAAGATCGGCCGCGGTGGTGGCTGTTCAAAGTTTACGGCGTTAATTTCTGTCGTGGTAGATCGGCATCGGTGGTGCTCGGTCGCACGCGGTTCTCGGTCGTCGGCGTAGTTGGTCGCCGGTTACGGTGTGTTGCGCGACGGCCGAATGGTGGCTGTTCGGAGATTTTGGGATGGGTCGTCGGTTGATTGCGGTGCCGGCGATGGATGGGTGGTCGGTTGTTGTCGACGTTGTCGCCGAAGGTGCCAGATGGTGTCGCCGGAGGTGTTGACGGCGGTCGGCGGTGTGACAGCAGCCCAATGTGAACTGCATTTGTACAACATGCAGAGTTATTTGTACAACATGCAGAGTTTTTTGTACATTATTGTAATATTATTTGCATTTTAAATAACAAGATGATTGTAATATCATTTGCATCTATAAATTATGTTTTTTTTTTGTAGTACCTATTATTTGACTCATATATGATACAATTTCAATATTGTGATTTTATTTGAATCTTTAATTTTTAATATTTAATTGTAGTTTTTTTTTTTTTACCCATGCAACTTCAACATTAATTAATTTTAGGTTTGATTCTATAATTTAAATACTTATACATGATATTCAATTTTAACCATACTAAAAGATATATTAGAAGTTAATTTTGTGGTTCTCAAGGTTATAGTTAACCTATACTTAACTTTATCCGTACTCATCTATACTTAATTTTATCCGTACTTAAAGTTGACGTAAAGCTAATTTAATGCAATTCTTTTTTTATTCATACTAGAACTGATAATATTCAAATTCAAGTCGATCTAGGATATAATAACAAATGAAGTTAATATTCTTAATTTTTTAGTTCTCTAAGATAAAATAAAGTATCATTTAAGATAAAATTTATCGAAGAAAAGTCTTTATATGAAAACGAAAGTCTTTATAGAATAAAAAAAATTAAGAAAATACCTTTTACCAAAGAAAAGAACAATTATGTTGCAAAACTTATAACATTTGAAGCTAATTGAAAATTGAAAGCTAATTGTCTAAAAACAAAAACCCTTCTGAAAGTAAAACCAATTTTTTTAATTAACACCCTTAGCGACGATATAATTATTTTACAAGACGTAATGAAGAAGAAACATAGTCTAATTGGTTTTTTTCACCTAATCTTTACTGTTTCTTATTTCAAAATCTTTATGTTTAATATGTAACGTAGAATACACTTCCTAAAAGGGAAACAACTTTCTAATTATATATATATTTTTCTGTCCATGCAACTTGAGTATTAATTAATTTAAGGTTTTATTCTGTAATTTAAATTTAATTTTACTCACAAGTGATAGTAAATACTTACGCATGATACTTAATTTTAACCATACTAAAAGTTATATTTGAAGTTAATATCGTGGTTCTCAAAGTTATAATTTACCCATAAATTACCTTAAATAATAACTATTAGTTAGATAAAACCGAAAAACATACATCTAGCGTTGCAACCATGTTACTTTGCTGCACATTAAGGAAATATCAAAATTTTAAGCGTCACTGACATATTGCAATCTATAGATATGGAAATGGATCACAGGCATGAATCAACTAATTCAGAGGACATAGAGAGACACCGCCAAAGAGAACGTAGACGGATTCGTAGACAACTGATATTCAGTCGACGAACTTACCCAAGAAGAATGTCTATTGTTGGAAACGAACATCATCAACCACAATCAAGAAATGAACAAATGAGACAGAGAAGAGAAAGTATGAGTGCTGAGCAAAGAGAACTACACCTCGCAGCACGTCGAAACAACTATCAGCGACGCACATTGCAAAACTCGAGTGTTAATGCAAACGGAGAAAGTAGAGAACCACTTTCCTTTGTGCAAAACGAAGCATCCACAATTGTCCAACACATGCCTCCACGTGCATCAAGTGTAGAACAACAAAGGGAGCGATGGAGAAATTATCAAGCTGAACGAAGACAGCAAATGTCGTCCGAACAACGAGACGCACATTTACAAAGACGTCGTGCAACTTATCTGTCACAAAGATCGACAACCGTTGAAGGTACGACTGCTGATTAATATTCTACTGATCTTTATTGCATTTACTATTACTAAAGCAATGCGATTGACACAGTTGATCAATTGGTAACTGCACAAATAACACATGATGTTCCTCGGAGTTTGCCTCATACAGGTATGCATGATAAAAACACTATTTATTGTAATTATTCATTTGATATATAATCTGAATGCGTGCTTTAAACTTTTCGTGTCATAACTTATTTGCCCCTTTCCATAACAATAATCACAGAAAATTCCATAAGACGTAGCAGAGTGCATTCAGCTGTATCTTCTAGAGGAGGGGTTAGGGGATACCATAACTTAGCGAGAGATTATCATGAAAGTCATGGCATACCTAGGTTCCAGATACCATCGATGCGCACATGTCCTTATTGCGCTGCACGCCTATTCTATAATGAATCGTACGATTTATGTTGTTCAAATGGGAAGACTTCCCTTCCTCTGGTACCGTGCCCTCCAGAGATGGTTGCTATTTTTTCTGACCAAAGTGAAGTGGGATGCTTTTCAAGCAACATATTCGAGCATACAATCATGTCTTTGCGTTTACATCAATGGGTGTACACATCGACGAGGCACTGGCCACGAGTAGAAATAGTGGCGTATATATATTTCGTGCACAAGGTGCAATTTATCATAAGATCGGTGGCCTACTCCCGGACTCAGATGCTAGACCACGTTATCTACAGATGTACATATACGATACTGAACATGAAAATGACAACAGATTGGCAGAAAATGAAATTCTGCAACGCGAGATTTGTGACAAGTTAAAGCAAATCTTGGATGCCCATAATCCTTTTGTGCGTATGTTCAGACATCTGTCGCAAAGATCAGATATAAGAAATTGTAGGCTACTAATAAAAGAGCAACCATCAGAGCGTCGCCAATACAATCTCCCATCTGCATCAGAAGTTGCTGCTATATTAGTAGGTGGTGAAGAGGGAGGCAATTTAAATCCAAGAGACATTGTGGTTCAAACAATATCTGGAAACCTTATGAATGTTCCAGATGTTGCTGGATATTATGACCCTCTCCAATATCCACTGTTGCTACCATGCGGGAGCTATGGGTGAGATATTAATAGCAGAAACAATGATGGCTCAAGTGTCACGTGCCGCGACTACTACGCTTTCATGCTACAGGTAAAGGACTCTTATTAACACATTAAAAATATTGATTGAATTCAAAACATTCCCTTAACCCAAGCCTACTTATAATTTCTTCTCTTAGATTCGTCAAGCTCATCCATCGCTTCTGCTTCGTGGTGGACGCTTACTTCAGCAATATGTTGTCGATAATTATGTGAATATTGAGTCTCATAGGTTAAGATGGATACGTCAGCATTAGGAAGATATACGAGGATAAATGTATCAAGGTTTACAAGATATGTTAGACATAGGTGAAAATGATGCAGGTATAGCTTTTACTTTCCTAAAAGTACTTGAATTGAAATTCTTAGAATAACATACTTTAATGCATTTACTTATGTCGTAATAGGACATGTTGGTCGACGTACGATATTGCCATCATCATTTACTGGAAGCCCCCGTGACATGTACCAACGCTATCAAGATACAATGGCATTAGTACAAAGATATGGAAAACCAGACATTTTCCCCACCATGACTTGCAACCCATCATGGCCAGAAATTGCATCTGAGCTCTTACCAGGACAGAAACCACAAGATCGTCCTGATTTGCTTACTAGGGTATTTCGAGCAAGATATGAAGAGTTGAAGAAAGATATTATGGATAGAGGAATATTTGGCAAGGTGGTTGTCCATGTTCTGGTGTTTGAATTTCAGAAACGAGGGTTGCCACATGTTCATATGATTCTAATCTTGCATGAAGATGATAAGTTGCACACCCCTGAAGATTATGACCGCATTGTCAAAGCTGAGATACCTTACAGGGATGAAGAGCCTGAATTGTATAATGCAGTTTTAAGGCATATGATACATGGCCCATGCGGTGTACAAAACCAAAGAAACCCGTGCATGAAGAACGGAAGTTGTAAAAGACAATTTCCAAAAGCATTTTCTGCGATAACAAGATTAGGGAATGACTCATACCCGATATATCGCAGGAAGGATGATGGGAGGTCTATTGCTTTAGATCGACGTGGGGAGGTTATGGTTGATAATCGTTGGGTTGTGCCTTATAATCCATGGGTGCTAATGAAATATGACTGCCACATCAATGTTGAAATTTGTGGTACACTAACAAGTGTCAAGTACCTGTACAAGTATGTGCACAAGGGTCCAGACCGAGTATGTCTTGAAGTTCGTCCAGGTCCTTCTTACGATGAAGTTAAGCAATTCGTAGATGCAAGATGGATATGTGCACCCGAAGCATTCTGGCGATTGTTTAAGTTTCCAATCAGTCGTATGTATCCGTCGGTTGACCGTCTTCAGATTCATCTGCCAGGTCGGCAACATGTGAGGTTATATGCTCATCAAACCATTTCTGTGTGCTGTCCAACGATCGAAACAGTCGTACAATTAACAGAGTTCTTCAGATTGAATCGTGAAGACGAAAGTGCAAGGCAATATTTGTATCGCGAAATTCCAGAGCATTACCGATGGGTGTCGGGTGCAAAAACTTGGAGCAGAAGGCGTAGCAACCAAAAAGTAATTGGAAGAATCTATACAGTTCCGCCATCTGATAGTGAATTATTTCATTTAAGGATCTTGCTTAATCATGTAAGAGGGCCACAATCTTTTGAAGATTTACTCACTGTAAATGGAGTCATATATCCAACTTTCAAGCAAGCCGCAGAAAAAAGAGGCCTACTTGAGAATGATAATAGTGTCTGTTAGAGGCAGCTCGAACACACATGCCTTCAGCATTGCGGCATTTGTTTGTGACAATATTGGTCTACTGTGAACCGAATAGATTACGCCAATTATGGGATGATATTTATCCTTTTATGGTTGAGGATTACCCATCTTCGAGCACTACAACCAATGTTTATATCACGAACAAGCTTCTTAGAGACATTAATGCTTTATTGCAAACTCATAACAGGAGTGTTGCAGAGTTTGATCTCCCAAGGATGAGAGGAGATTTTGATGATAGTGCCGGAATCCCAAAAATAATACAAGATCAGCTATCTATTGCTATTTCACAGGAAGACTTGGATTCGGTTGGTACACTTAATAATGACCAGAAGCGTGCATTTGATGCTATAATGGGAACGATCGAGCGCAATGAGAGTGCAATATATTTTGTTGATGGCCCAGGAGGAACTGGAAAAACATATCTTTACCGTGCCCTTTTGGCAACAGTTAGAAGTGATGGTAACATAGCGATTGCAGCGGCATCCTCTGGAATAGCAGCAACGTTATTGCCTGGAGGTACAACAGCCCATTCCGTGTTAAAGCTGCCACTGACTCCTGAGGCTTCGTCTGTTTGCTCAATATGCAAACAATCTGATCGAGCTGAATTATTAAGGCGGGCTTCAGTTCTAATTTGGGATGAAGCAACAATGACTCATAGATATGCACTTGAAGCTCTTGATCGAACCTTACGTGACATCGTTGGTGTTGATCTTCCTTTTGGGGGAATAGTTGTGGTTTTGGGTGGTGATTTTCGTCAAGTTTTACCGGTTGTGCCAAAAGGTGGAAAGTCAGAAACGATTGATGCGTGCATCGCGAGATCATACTTATGGTCCGAGGCCAAGGTTCTTCGGCTGAAAGAGAACATGAGAAGTAGGAATGACCAACAATTTGCCGAGTACTTATTACAAGTTGGAGAAGGAACTGAACCCACTGTTGCAGATGAGATGATTGAGGTTGATTCAACCATGGTTGTAGATTGGGAAGGACCGCAGTCCATCGACAGATTAATCGATGAAGTTTTTCCCAATTTAGATTTGCATGCTAACAACCAGATATATATGACTGACAGAGCACTGGTGACGCCACTAAATGAGCATGTTGATATGTTGAATGAAAGGGTGATTCAAAAATATCCCGGGGATGAACGTATTTACTACTCATATGATAAAGTTGAGAATGACGCACGTCTTCTGTATCAGCAGGAGTTTCTCAACTCTATTACACCCGGTGGTTTGCCCCCACATGTTCTGAGATTGAAAAAAGGGTCTCCTGTTATGTTGCTAAGGAATATTGATCCAAAGATTGGTTTATGCAACAGTACAAGGCTGTTGTGTCGTGACCTTCATGACACTTATATAGATGTTGAAGTTATGACGGGACAACATAAGGGCACAAGGGCATTCTTGCCTAAGATAAAATTGAGAATAACTGATAGCGCAAATCTTCCATTTGAGATGGTTCGTTACCAGTTTCCAGTGCGCCTCAGTTTTGCTTTCACAATCAACAAAGCACAGGGACAAACAATACCGAATGTGGGGATCTACCTTCCAGATCATGTTTTCAGTCACGGGCAACTATATGTGGCATTGTCCAGAGGAACATCAAAAGAAGCGACAAAGATATTGGTTAAGAAAGGAAGGATTGACAACATGAATGCAGTATACACACGAAATGTTGTTTATAAAGAAGTGTTACAAGCATCACATTCATGAGTAAGGACCCATGTAATATTCATTGTACTTTTACTTCCACCTATTACACACATATTATAGTTTCCAAAGAGTACTCTGTCTCTGCATTGAACTCAAGGAATATAAACCTTCTACATGTTTAACATTATAACTGAAAATGCAGGAAATAAGGTCTCCTGCGGCATGTACAGTGTCAGAGCTAATAAACACACCTTCAACACTCTTCTTAGTCAATTGGATCTTTGTTACATGTGGATAGGATGCAACACCGGAACCACAGTGGACAAGCCGAAGGTAATAGACTCTCTTCTAAAATCTAATCACCATATAACATCTTATAAAAATAAATGTCTGATTATATAAAACTAAACTTATAGGTTATAAAAAATAGGGTCATATGCCCTGGGTTGCCCATCACAGTTAGAATGTCTGGATTTGACTTGGGACGAGTGATATTACGAGAGTTAAGAACACAGAACACAGAAGCAAGAGCGGTATGTTCACCATCTCTTATAGCATCAGCTATTTTACATATACCTTATTGCCTTTAATATTCTTTTCTATGTCTGCAGGAATAAGGTATTGCAAAAAATTGAGTGGGACTTAACAAAGGTGAATAATAAATGACACACTTTAACCTTCTACTTCCATACAATTCAAATAAACACTTTTAATAGTATCTTTAGACAGGTTGGAATACAATATCGAAGACATGAGTGGGACGAAAATAAATGTTTTAGGTATGTAACTATATGAAATTAGTGTACAATTTGAGATTGATGGGTTAAAACTTTCGTGAAACAATTACAGACACTTGCTGCGGAAGGAAGACAACAAAGACGTAGGAGTGGTAATTACACTATTCTAAATGCCAGTGATTTTCATTGTCGAACATTTTTCTAATTCTAGCTGTTAATCATTATAAAATCAAACTCACTATCACACTATTTTTGAAGTTTTTCAATGAATACTTGCGGAGAAAGAAGATGCACATTACTGAATATAAAATGATATGTCGTTCTTTGACCAGGTACAGAATGATTTTTTTTTTTGCCACAATTAAAACTTATATATGTTACTAAGATTGTAACTTTGTGATGTGTATATTATATTTTGCAGGGCTATGGCTGAAATTTCAGGAAAACAATTATAACACGTAGCGGAGAAGAAATAAAGTCTAATTGTTTATTTATGCAAACTTTGATGTTATTTATTTGAAAGTGAGAGGTTTGAAATGTAAATTAAGATAATCTTCCTTCAGTTCTATGATTTTTTTTTTAATTTCAAGATTACATTACTGAAACAGATGTTTCACGACTGATACAATAAATGACTCGCACACGCATCGCGTGTGCACGGCAGCTCGTGTGTGTTATGATAGGTGTGTTCAACTGCCGGAATACGTTGGGAGTTATTTTCGGCTGTTGGAAAATGACTTATCGAGTTTTAATCCACAAGTGATTTTTCGACATTTTGTTCTTCAAAATAGGTACGATAGAAAATCATTTTCCGTTGAAAATTTTTATGGACACCCCCAAACACCGAAAAATACAAAAAAAAAATTGAAAAATAATTTCAGTGAAACAAACATGACCTTAAACTTTAGGGACTTAAAGACTATATATAATACAGAAGCTTAAATAAAAGACCAGATAAAACAACTATAACTTTAAGGATCTTCCAGAAATTTAAGCTCAAACTTACGTGACCATCTTTATAATTTACAAAGACACAAAATTATGGTGGGACAATTGTGGAACCGATGATATGTTTTATTTTATTGAACCATAAACCTTTGTTGACTTGGTCTGTGTGTGGTATCCCAAACAATAAATCAGTACCTAGCGATCGAAACTTTTCTTCTTAATACATTAATTTAACATTGTGCGAGCCAATAACGCAAAAATGTAATAGAAATTTTATTTGTACTTCGCTCTGCTCTGGCAACTATTAGTTTTAGTGATGATTTATGATGCATGACTTTAGTGACCAATAGAGCAATTAAAACAACAACCGTTATTTTCTACATATTTTTATTAAGTAGGTTCACGCCAAAAAAAGTACCGTAAAAGAATTTTGCACTCTTCCCGCCTCCATCTCACCCGACCCTTCGCCCTGCTAGCAACACCCAAAAAGGAGGGGAGGGGGAAGGGAAAGAAGAACTCAACTGATTTGTTTGACTGTATTACGAATTAATACCTTGAAACAACCATCAAGCTCGGAGGCAACTCTTACCCAGTTGTTTACGAGGGAATCAAAGCACTTTGTTACAGACAATCTTCAACCAAAAAAAACGGTGCCCACACCATAAAATTCGTTGGCAACTAAAGACAAAGGTGTGTGTGGTCCTTGGGTTAAAGTCACAAAGCAAAGAACTGAGAATGAGCAACCGGCCAATGGTGGGTGGACAACACCTATTAGGGACTGGGTAACATATGAAACCCAACTACAAACCTAGGCATCCTACTCATGCCCCCAACTCTATCCCTAATATATCAGGACCTTCTCATATTCCCCTGCTTTCAGCACCTCCCCTTGTCAAACCTAGGGATGACAATGGGACGGGTCGGATGCAGATTTTATGAAATTCGAACCCGCCCTGCTAGTAATGGAACCTTGCCCCGCCCCGCTAGTAATGGAACCTTGTCCCGCCCCGCCTCGCCACCGGGTCATTAATATACAATACCATATCCAATCCTAAGGATAGTTGGAAAACCCACCCCGCCCCAATCCGCCCCGCCCTTCCCTAAAACACTCAAAACCCGCACCAACTCGCGCCCACCCCGACCCGAACCGTTCCGCTTGGTTTAGCAGTTTTTTTTTTTACATTTTGAACATGTATTACAAAACTTGCACAAAACTGTATCATACAAAATAAACAGACAGATATCAAATTAATGTCTAATAATCCTAAGCGAGAAATTAATAGATTACAACACAGTTCAAATAAATTACACCACAGTCCAAATTACCGTTCAAATAGATTACACCACATATGAAATAGTTTAATTGCAATACAAATGCAAAAAGGCAATCAACATAAAAGTTTCCAAAGCAAGCGTCCAGATAGTCCGCACTCCAAATACAAACGCAGCCACTGTTGACTGAAAAAAAATTAAAAGGAAAAAAGTGGCATTAAATTAAATAGATACAAAAAAAGGTAAAGAGTAAAATCAAAGAAGACTTGATCACCGAAATAACTGAAATTACACAAAGCTTGAATTAAGTCGACAATAGGAAATTACACATAACTATGTCCCCTGCAATTATACATGGATGGTTTTATAAGTAGCATTGGTATATCTAAAAAAGGTATCATATAGTAACTAAGCAATAAAACCCCAATTCCGAAAAGACTCAAAGTAGTTCGAGCAATTTCACGGAAAATCGATTCCCTTAATTCAAAGAAAGAAACAGAGAAACACAACTCATACCAGTTCATGCCCATCATTCAAAAACCATTTAGAAACAAAATCTAAAAAAAGAAAACTTCCACATTCTAATAATAATTTCAAAAAAAACGCAGATAGTACAATGCATAGGAGGTTTCACTACAGAATTTCAAAAAACCATTTAGGAAGTTTCACTACATCTTTGTCTCTCGCAAACATCCCACCATGCAGTAGAATCAAATGGGTATAGTTGTAACGCCCCCGGAAATCCGGAGCTCTGCCGCCCCGAACTCCCAGGTCGTTAACCTACCGGATCACATTAAATCTGTCAAACCTGTTCACTAACACATATTCCAAATCATCTAACTCAGCATCAACTCAGATTTCTCAAAAAACCAGAAGTCTTTAAGCCTTAACCTAAACAGAATAATCGAATCATTAGAATACAGCCTACAGAATAGAAGTATAACTTAATACGAACTCACACATGCTCCCAAAATGAACCTCCCCTCACCGGATATGTAAAATTACTGAAACGCCCATAGGGTGTAAAATTACCAAAATACCCATCTCGGATTTAAATCACCCAAACGGTCTACCCATAAGTAGAATCACTAAAATAAACTTCCTATATGTAAATTTATGCAAAAATACCTTTCTTAGGTCAAATTACCAAAATACTCCTCCGAGGTGGTAAATTACCAAAACACCCCTGGGGGTTTTCGGCACCTGAAAAATCTCAAAAATATCTTAAACCGCTATTTTAAGCATCCTGATGTTATTTCTGGCCTAAAAAGTATTTTAGAAAATTTTTGCCAGAAAATCCCGAACCGGTGTCCGGATCGAGCGCTAAACGGCCAGTTTTACGAAAAATACCTATCGGCCTCAGAATGACACAACATTTTAGATACTGAATCATATCTGTAAAATAGAGTTTCCATAAAAATTTCGGGGATATGTGAGATTTTTACCCCCAGAGTGTTCCAAATTTACGAAAATGCCCCCAAATTTCAAAAATTACATGTTTGCCCCAAAATTCTTTTAAGCTTCCACAAGCTTCTAATACCCGAGTATTGCTCAAAATTAACGCCCGTTAATTTTTTCGGTCACGGATGAAAATTTTAATCGGCTCCCAAAGTTCGGGATATTACAGTAGTAGTACACATGAATCAAAAGAATAAGTCAACTACAGAATGAAGGTTGTAAAACCCTAACCAATCACCGTGAAATGAAGTCTTCGTTGTGAAATGACGTCTACAAAATAACAAAAATGTCATCAGTTCCGAAAACTTAAACAAAGGAAAAAGATGGTCGCAGCAACACTAGCAGCCTTGAAACTACATACCCACATCATTTAGTAATCAATTATAAACAAGATTAATCAGAAGAATCATGTTAGGCGAAGTGCGTTGAATTAGATTAATCACAAGAATCACAAAAATCAATTAGGCGAAGTGCGTTGAATTTGGATGGATGCTTGATAGAAATGATAAGAAGAATGTTACAGAAATATTATCACAAGAATCACGTTACATAAATGATAAGAACTAAGAAGAACTAAGCTTGGATTCGGGATAAGAAGGAGAGAAGAAGAAGGAGGCGGCGCCGACGGCCGGCGGTGGAGCCGTGGAGGTGGTTTCACCGATTTATGGCCATGGGGGCTGACCAAAGACGGTGTGGGGGAGAGGGAGAGAAGAATGAGGCAGCGATTGTCGGCTATGGAGCCGTCGGCAGAGTCACAGAGACGGAGAGACGAGGCAACGGCGGCCGTTGTGGGAATGGGAAAGTCTAAGTTGACAGAGGCAAAAAGAGAGAATGGGAAAGTCTATCTAGGGTTTCTTGAGACAAACATATATATACTATAGAATGGATGGCTAAGATTGCATGATGCATAGGGTAAGTATACCGGGGCGGGTGCGGGTCGGATACCGGGGTGGGTTGGACATAACACCATACCCTACCCTAACCCGCTGTGGATTTTAGAAAAAAATACCGTACCCGCCCCGTGACCCAGTCAAAGTCAAAATAACCCGCTCCTATCGGATCGGAGCGGGTCGGAATCCGCCGGTTGCCGATCTTTTTGCCATCCCTAGTCAAGCCACACCTCGAGCCCTTCCCCACAACCATTCTTATCCTTAACTAGGGAGAATAAGCTCTACAAAAAAAGAGAATACCTCTGAGAATGTTTGCACACCTCTTTAGTAGAATAGTACCTTATTATTCAAAATGAAGCAAAATCTACTCGTGAAAAAAGAAAAGAAGGTGAGCCAAGCTCATGTCTCACACGCAGACTTCTATACGTATCTAATAAGTCGTGTCAAAACTTTCATTATAGCTCATAATATTTGAAACTTTTTGAGTCATACGCCAACACTTTCCATAGATTAATGCATCCTATCAATAACCTAACCCTAGACATGCAATCAACCACTTCACAAACTTTAATTAACACCACGAAAAAATTAAACAACCCCTTCATTCACAATGACCACTCTAGGCCAAACATTCTTCAACCTTCACATGGATCTGCCTCGTTGGATATTTCAAATGAGAGATGCATTAGTGATACTCTCAAGAGATATAGTCCAATAATTGTTCTTCAACCCGGCGCACATACGGGGGAGCACGAGACAGAAATTCGAAGGAAATATGAGGAGTTAATGGAGAAGAACCAAGCTTGGCTAAGTGCAGCACAACAATGAATCTGGCCAAAGTAACATGCGAGCTTAGAGGTTAGAACTAGTGGCGGAGCCAGAAATTATGCACGGGGTGGGCACCTTATTTACAAAGGAGAAAAAAAAATAAGCTTAACGATTTGACAATGTATTAAACCAACAAACATACAACTTGAACGAGCATAGATCAAAAGGGCATGAATGAGTCACCCACCATTTTATGATTAGTCAATTCATACACTCACTTTCGACTCCTGAGAAATCCAAAGGTAACAATTTGTGTGCCAATCTAATTCAGCATTGCACATTAATTACACTTTGCTAGATCAAAACAAACTTTCTAATCTTTGTGTCCCACCTTTTCTCGAACACATAATCTGTGTGCAAGTATGAAAGAATAAAGAAATGAACAATCTTATACTCCGTATTATGTTATTCAAATTTACTATACACAAGAGCCACCTAACAAGACTGTTATATTAAGAAACCAAAGATTGAGTTGACTACAGAGACAAAATTCGAGTTGCGTTCATTACAACAATGTACAGCATAAATGCCTTTTTTTATGATGTTTATTTGAGTGCCGTTCTTTTTATGTGTCTTTTACTATGAGCCCTTATTTTAAGTGTAATTTGTAAAAGTGTTGTATTTTTCTAGGCATTCTAGCAAACTCACATGCTAGGGGCATTTTCCCAATATAATGTTCCTTTTTTGTGTTCACTTACTATAATATTCTATACATTCTTATCATCATTAAAATACAACGAGCTCTAATCATGGCCGTTAGTCAACGGTTCAAATTAATTTTCAGAAATCAAATACATTCCTAAAACCAAACTTGTAACCCTAAACTACCACTTTAATAAACAATCAGCCGCCAGTACTTCGTATCTTCCTCCCGCCCCCTTTTCCATCTACTCTCTCTCTCTCTCTCTCTTCCATCTACTCTACTTGTCATCTTCCTTCCATCTACCAGTTTTTCCTTCCCAAACTCTACTAGCGCCAAACCTGAAAGGCTGAAAGTGAAGGTGGATGCAGTGATGCAGTGGCCGGTGGATTCATCCGTGTCAGCGGCAACCACACCATTGCCGATGTACAGTACTGTAAACGATGGAGAAGAAAGCAGCAGGTGGGCACGTGCCCCCCGCTACCTCCGCTACTGGTTAGAACTAGACGTCTACACTCAGTTTATCCTGGAGACCTCGACCTTGGAACAAATGAGAATGGCATCATAATGGGCAGAACTGGATATCGAGACACTGAAGACGATGGACATCAAGCCACATAAGCAGTATTCTTGGTGTCATCTGAGCAGGGCTACAACACGCGTGCATAATTGCTCAGTCATGACTCATATATGAGATCGAGAAAATGGACCGAAAGCTCATGACTACCTTGAGATGGAACTCCCTAAAGAAGTGCATCACGGAGCTGTCGGATCGAGATCCAACAGAACAGAAACTCTCTTAATATCGTGAATTAATGACTATCTCGAGGAGTTTAGTATAAAAGCCTGCAGAGGAACGGGTCACCCTGACTTGAAGATTACTTTGACGACACTCATCAGCCTTTACCAGTTGTCAATTGTCATCATTTTGAAAACCAAATCGATGGACCCAATCAAGTCAAATGAATAAGCGAATCATGTACTCTTTACATGGACCCAATCACATACTTAGGTGGCATTTAGATAGTGTTGTCCTCCATCAAATCCAAGCTTACCATCGTTCAATTGCCGAACACAGAATCCATGCCTTTATTGAGGTTAATTCTTACCTTGCCTGGCTTGTTTTCAATATTTATGCTGACACTATGATTGCGGAACTGTTTTGTGGGACAACCTCAAAAAAGTAGCGAGAGCCAAAAATATTCCTTAAATGGTCATTTGTGATTATCATCAGTCATAAATAATATGATAAATTAAATGGTAGATCAATAAACTAAGGAAGGTAGATGAATATTTAAGGTACACGGATATTTTACAATCTCATCGACTCGGGCTTCTTTAGCCCCAGATTAACTTGGACTAATTTTAGGCTTGGCACCATTTTAATCACGTGTCGCCTAGATAGAGCCTGGAGTAATGACCGTTGGCTCCATATTTTTCCAGTGTTAAAATCAATCAACTCGCCTGCAGTCACTTAGACCACGACCTTTATTTTGTTAATCATGAAACTTTGCCAAACTCAAAATGACAAGCCACTCTAATTCAAAATTGTACGACTTCACCATATACTTATAAGAACGTCGTTAGTATTCACTTGAAAATCTGTCCACGACATTGGTCAGACTATCAAGGTTTTACCGAGATTCAACAATCGGGAACCAAAAAATCTTGAAATATTTTAAAAAAATCTTAAAATATTTTAAAAAAAACTTTTGAAATATTTTTAGCCCCGCCAGACGGAACATCTGTGTGCGATCTTTGGTGAGTCACCACTTCATAACCAGCTAGCCTTTTGGCGGTAAATTCCACCGTCATTGCAATTTAAAATGTTCTCTAACAAATCAAAGCACCCGGACCTGAGAACATCCCTGCTATCTTCTCTCAAAGCCCACTCGAAATCGAATGCCGGCAAAAATGATATCACTAGTTTATTTCCCAAGTCTTCACCGCTGAATTCATCCCACTTAATAAAACTCTTATTTGTCTCATTCCTAGAATCTCAAACCCTGAAATAATTTTCCAAATGCTGCCAATGCGACTATTCAATACAATACACATGAACTCTGAAGTGACATGATACACATCATTTCCAATCTAGCTTTTTACCTGGATAAATTGAATGGATAATGCCATCCTGGTAAAGGAAGACATCATCTCAATACACCATAAAAAAGGTTGCTATACCACCATATAGGTTTACCAGGAAAAAGGTTACAACGCTCAATTAGGAACTTATCCCGGAAGTTCAAATGTTTTAATTTTCTTTTTCCAAAAATCATCCACATCATTATTTATGAGCCACATTGAAACTCCCCTCTTGTCCATTTACCTTGATGGGAAAACCATTGACTGATTCTGACCAACAAGAGGCATCCGATAAGGTGACCCATATCTCTATACATTCATCATTTGGAGTGATATGCTTTCTCATTCAATTGAATAAGTTGTAGAGAAGAAGAAGTGGATCCCAACCTAAAACGGAGGGATGAGATTAGCCCGCATTATGTATGTCGAGGACTTATTCCTATTTATTCATGCTAGCATTAAAAACTGTATCGTATTCACAATATGCTGAACTGGTCTGCAAGACTCTAGTCAAAAATTGCGAAAAATTTAAATTGTTAAAGGCTCCGATACACGGTGAGTGTTATATTCAAGAGCACATGATGTCCACACATAACTTATCTCCCAACTTAAGGGAAGATAGAACGAGCCTCTAGGCATTTATCCTTGGAATATCACCTTCCTCCAACCTAGTAAAATATATCGGGTTCTCTATTAAACACCAAAAATTTACTCAAACTTAATGTCGTAAGGAAATTCAAAATAGCAAAAGATACTTGGAAACAACTGCACTGCACTGCCCTAACCTCCTCCAAGCAACTTAACGTAGTCTTGATCAGGAATGGCTAAGAAAATACTCATAATAAACTCTTACTGCCTGAACATAAAAATTCCTTGGGCCATTCTATTCCCAATTTTTGGGTTAATAAAAATTCTAGCATTTTTAACTATTCTTCCATCTTATCCAGCATGCAAAATTAAGGGCCCGTACGGTTACAGTATTCGTTTTTTGTATTTGTATTGTGTTTTCGTTTTTAATTTTTTGGATCCAATCACAAATTATAGCTATGTACTTTTATAATTTTCACCACTTTTTTTGTGTCTACTTTTTTCAGTTGTTTTTGTATGTTTACCATTTTCATGACTGTTACTACCATTTTTCCAGTATTACCCTTACCACCATTCTTGCTTGCTGGAGTCCCATCCCGTTCTTTTTCCCGGCAGGATTCCCAATCACAGAGGATGATTTTACACGCAAACGGAGTAAAAGCAAGACACATACACAGATAGGTGACCACAGAAATAAGGAATTCAAAGATGGTGGTTACAGAAGTAAGGAATTCATCCATTTCAAAGATAATGGGGGGTGATTACTGTGGGGCCGTAAACGGGATCTACGGTGATGAATATCTCGACATCGACGGGGGACCAGGGAGGGAGATGCTCCTCTCGGACGGCGAACCTGGTGTAGTTGTCCAAGAACGCAAACCTGTCCGCTTGAAGGAAGAGATCGTATTTCAACTCCAGAATGCTAGATGCAAATTTGCCAAGGAGGACGATGTGATTGCAGACGTGGATTCCGGCGAGATCTCGACAGTGATTGACGGCCTGCTCGACTTTCCCAAGGAGGACGACGTGATTGCCGACGCCTTCTACTACAATCTCGTCGTGGATTCTGGCGATACCTTGACGGTCACCGCCATCAGCAATTTTATTTCCTCCATCTCCGGCGATACCTCTACGGGCAGTTGGAAGGGACGAGGTGAGACGAAGTTTTCAGATCCAGGCAATGGATCTGAAAATTAGAGAGTTATTGAAGAGAGAGAAAGGGTCTACCTTTCATCTGTAACGATGGACAAAGATGCACATAGGAGAAGGGTAAACAGTGGCGTGCTCTCTGACATGAATTCAACTTTGTCGGAAAGAAGGGAAAAAGGTGAAAACACCTTATAGGTGTTTTCCCTTTTTTCGCTACTATTTAGATTTTGTACCCAAAACGAATATCCAAAATGATAAAAGTACAAGAAATAGCATCTTTTTGTCATCATTACAAAATTTGAGTACAGAATAACATAAACATACGGGCCCTAATCATCTCTAAAGCTCATTGAGCCCTACGACCTTTTGCACCGAAGACTAACCTGACAACATTATGGCTTAAATGGGAGCCACACCTTGAAGGTCGGTCCATGCTTAACTCGAACCAGACGGCGAAATCGTGTCTTGGCCAAGCGGGGCTGGTGGACTCATAAGAGACACTTAAGGCAATTTTGTGCAAGGATACAATAGGAAATTGACACTACAACCATCTTAGCAGGGTTTGCACGATAGCCGACGACTAGCACTAAATCTAAACATAAAAAAGCATTATCATTTGTCTAGATGGATGTTGTGACCATTGTGGACCGTGTTAAGTCCATTGAAATATGCTCTCACATCTATAATCCATTAATATTTGATCACAAGGAGTACATACAAAAGTAAGTCAAGACTCAACACCTGTACTGCGAGATGAGACTTTCTTGCCGAACGCATGACAACCTCGCCACCACTTTATCTTTTATATACTTTCTTTTTACTTATAAGGCAAAGCATCAAGTTTACGCTGCAAGAGTTAAAATACCCCATACTTGCACATACACTTGTCTAATTCATGTTGTGCATTTCTATACTATTTATAAAAGTATGCATCTTATAAATTATTTTATTCTGTTTTTACCTTTCTTAATCATTCTAATAACAATCCTATCCTTTCATAAATACCTTTATTAATTACTAATTTTGTAATCATTTCCGGTTTTGCCTTTCGTTAGATATTCCAATGATAACTTTACCCTTCATTAATTGCTTTTTTTTGTAATGCGTTTAATAAATATTAGGTCATAAATTTAATCTAAACCTACATTTACACATTGAGAAATAAAACGTGTCATTACAAAAAATATATTTATGTGTGTGCGTGTTTTTATATTTTTATTACCTATAAAAGTATGAATGTTGTAAATTATTTTTGAACGATTATGTCCTCTATTAATTCGTTAATTACATTCTTATCCTTCTTTATTACTCCTTTTTAATTGATGAAATGAAAAGAACATTGGGTAATGAATATATTTTATATATTGGAATATAAAAAGTGTGATGAGAAATAAAAATAGAATAAAAAAATTATTTATTATTCTCTTTTTAATTTGGTTAAAATGAACTAAACACTGGTTAATGAGAACTGTAATTTTTTTCCTTGCATTTTTAGGTTAGCAAACAATTAACTAATTGAAAAATTGGAAAACAAAAATACAATAAAGAAACTGAAATACATGAAAAATTAATTAAGAAACAAAAAATTGTTGAACAAGAAAAAAGAAAAAAAGGATAAATATATATGCATAAAAAAAGGCTTACATGGTGCCGATTTGAATTAAAAATATATTCGGTTATTGCAGTTGAAGACCAGTATTTTAATTTCTTATTGATGAAATGTAAAGTACCTGATCTTGAAAATTACAAATCTTAATTATAAACTAATTTAATATATTACATAAACAAGGACGTAAGTTTATTCTTTTAACTTCTCTATTTGCTTTTATTTTCAACAGTACCATCAAATATTTTTTCAATCAAGAAGCCTACAAAGAATATTTTCAAACATTAAACTGATTAGAATTGCGAACATCAAATATATATTTCTTATAAAACAAGTCACAAAAGAAATAACAATATAATTGAATTACATTATTTTGATCCCAAAATAGATAAAAATTTACCTCAAACACTACTCTCGATTATATTCACGTGTAACGCATGTATTCTGTACTAGTTTTTTAAAAAAAGAAAAAATATAAAATGATAAAGAAAATAAAAGAAAGCAAAAACGGCATCACTTAAGAGACATGGGAAACTCTAGTGCTGATGTTCTCATTCCCATTTGTTTATTTTGGGGACACAGCCTCCCATCGTGTAAGTGGGAAGAAGATAGAGAAAAAAAGGATTTCCTCGTCGTTCATTTTACACACAAGACTATCAAAGTCATCTGGCCCCTCTTCCCCCTCCATTCCCCTCATTTCAGATCCAAAATCATCACGAAAACACACCTCCAGATCTTCCAGATCTTGTTCACCAGCTTCCATACACACATATGTGTGTATAATTGATCGGTTACTTGTTTGTAGTTCTGGGCCAGCACACAACTGGATCTGATCGAGCTATCCCGCACTTTCAAGACGGACCCGATCATGAATCCCTTCTCGTCGGGGACTCGTCTCAGGTCAGCGCAAAACCTTATCTCCACTCCATATTCCGCTGTTTTTTTCTCCTTTTATTGGATCAATGAGATGTTTAATTGCGATATTGAGATGATTAGGAGCTTTTGTACCGTTGCTACTGCAATTTTATCGTCCTGAGTGCTCGCAATTTGGTTCCGATAGCGTGATACGATTTTACTGCTCTGTAATTGCGCGATGATATGTCTAACTAAGTAGCATATTAAGTTGAAATATGCGACTAAAGGTCGTCGTGAGGGCTGAAGATGTAACATAAGTTGAAAAAGGACAATGAAGAAGAAGAAAAAGTAGTGGTTAGGTACAGGTGACTTGCTTAGTAAGGAAACGGGAATGTAGAGTTTGTGCTTGTGCAATTTAAGGGCACCTGAATTGGGACTGTTAAAAAATGTGCTATTGAAACTTTGTTTTGTTATGAGATGTTCTTCTCATGCAAATATGCATTCCATATTATTTTACTTTAGGAGAAGCCAGTGGTAACACACACATGCACAAGAACATAGGAGTATCAGGCACGGTGATTTACTTTCTCGCAATTTTTTTGGCCTGTGATGGAATGCAAGCAAGTTGACAAGCAAAGAGTGGGTGGCTTCCTTCACTGAGGTTAGGTGGTAATCTTGGGCTTGCTTGCAGATGATAACATCAGTTTTACGAGGCGTGGTGTTTTTTCGAGTTGAGAACCAAAGTTAATGTGTCAGGCATGTGATATTTTCCCACAATATTGTTGGGGCTACCCTTAGGATGATTGGAAATAAGAGGCAGGAATTGGTTCAGGAGAGATCAACAAGCTCAAGAAGCCATTTGTTTAAGCTCGGGAGAATGAGTTGATAGCCCGAGATTCGTTGTCTCCTTTCTCAGCTTGTGGATTTGGCTTGGAAGACCTTTTTTCTCGTGTGGTTGTACTTGAAAGATTATTAGCTGGTCATTAAATGATGATGGAGATACTCTTGGGAGGACGGGGTGGGGTTGTGGATTGTAGGTTTGTAGGGATTAATTTTCAATGGTTGTGGAGCCCTGCCCAGGAGGGTTAGGTGGGCAGGCATTTTCATGGGTGTTACACGAGATTTATTAACTGAAGCCCCGCTTCCCGGAACTTTAAACTGGCTGTGGTTGACGAGGCTTATGTTGAAGGTTATACGGGTGCTTCTGGTTGTGGATCAGTTTGCCGCCCATGGTTTAGTGGCACAGTACCAGGAAGGGCGTTGCACCTCTTAATTTAGCTTATGTTGTTGGACAGCAGTATGCGATGCATTTTGACTGGGGACATTATGAGTCGGGGACTGGTCCTAGTTGATTGGTGTGTGAAATGCGAGAAGTTTTTGGAATATTGTCTTTGTGCTCCTCGCAATACTACACATTATGACAAGATAAGTTGTAACCTTTTGAGAGGGTGGAGTGGGGTGAGGGTGCCTACTGCCTAGGAGGTCAGTAGGATCTAGAGGATGGCCTGCTTGCCTTATTTGGTCTATTTGGAAGAGAAGAAGAGACGTACCTCTGATAGAGCTGAGGTACGGGGATGGCTTTGCTTGCCCTATGCTACATCTTCATGAAAGCAGGACTACTTCTTTATTGCATTTATTTTGTTACGGATCATGGAGCGGACTAGTAAGACGTCGTGGAATCGTGCTTTGGGGATGACGGCTGTAAATTTTGTCTAAGAGGGACTAGTTATTGCTTTCTGTTGGCTTGCCAGGTTAAGAGGTTTGGGTTTTGCCCTCTGAAACTTGGGGTCCTATATGACTGTAGACATGTCCGGACTCTTGATATTGTTGCTCCCAGTAACTTTATGCTCCCAGTGCACTGTATACAGTTGGTCATTTTCGTAGCTAAATGCCTATAGCTGTTTCATTTACAGAGCTAAAGTAGGCTTCTAAATTATTTAAAATATAGTTGCCTACTGAACTTCGGATTTTTGCCGAATTCAGTGATCTCCTTCAAAGCGGTGTCTTGCAATCCTGTAAGAATTAGTAAATTATTTACAATGCAATGATACACAAAAGAACCGAATTTGATGCAAGTTAATTAGCACAAGGATTCTTAGGTTGATGATGTGTACGAGTGGCTTCAATGGGTATGCTATCAGGTTTTTATGCATATGGACTAAAAGATTGGTTGCTGAAAGGTACACGCAGTAATTAGCAAAGTGCAGGTGAACCATAGGCCACATCGGCAGGGAATATGCTACAGTTGACAGGGTCATAGGGTCTGATTGTTGGGATGAAAGGGGTGGATTTGGTGCTATGAACACTAGGGTGCCAACTGCAAATCCTTAAACTTACTCTGTCGACAAGTATGATATCTTGCATGCCAGCACACATTGAAGAGGGAATAAGTAATTTTCTCAAGAACCTCCATGTTTCCTGCTCCAGTATGCAGTAGATTCACTTATTCGACCTTCCTCACACATCTTTGAGTGTTTATCGTGGAGCTAGCTTTGAACGGGGCACGATAAAGTGATACAAGGATACACACCTCACTCTACAACTAAGAGTTCCACATCTATCCTATGGCTGTTTCTGATTCACAAAACGTAAATTTTTCGTGAACATATCTCTATCCTTATAAGTTCTTCATACACCTTGTTAATTTTAGTAACTTATGGTTTCCTTTTTGGACCACTGAGGCTGCGACCCATTTTGAATGTAAGCACAGTTTCTTGTGAAAACTTAGAGGGATCTGTGATTAAATGAGAGCTCAGGTATCACGAAAAAGAAAACGGAGAGAAGAAAACTGTACTTGGATGAGAGTGCCATGGAACAAGAACGGACAAGTTCAAGTAATTGTTGGTCTTTACATCTAGCTTTTCAATACCACGGCGATAGAGACCAATATAAACGCTACTGCTATTGTTGGTCTTCCCATGTTCTGCTTCGCAACAGATTTTAAATGCTTAGATCCACTAAGCAAAATCCTACATTTAGTTCTTCTTAATGTTTATTTAACTGTGTTGAGTTTCAATGCAGGGACATGATTCGGGCTATACGTGCTTGCAAAACTGCAGCAGAAGAGCGTGCTGTTGTAAGAAAAGAATGTGCTGCTATCCGCTCTGCTGTTAGTGAAAATGATCAAGATTATAGGCATCGTAATCTGGCAAAGCTCATGTTCATTCATATGCTCGGTTACCCCACCCATTTTGGGCAAATGGAATGCCTGAAGTTAATAGCATCTCCTGGATTTCCTGAGAAGAGAATAGGATATCTTGGCCTTATGCTGCTTCTTGATGAAAGACAGGAAGTTCTAATGCTGGTCACTAACTCGTTAAAGCAGTATCCTTTATATATATGGTTTTATGCATTTGATTATTTCAGCGTGATTACTGAGGTAAAAAAGAGAGATTGTTTGTATCCAAGAATCTTAACTTATGCTTAGAGATCTTAATCATTCCAACCAGTATATTGTTGGACTCGCTCTTTGTGCTTTGGGGAATATTTGTTCGGCAGAAATGGCTCGTGATCTTGCGCCTGACGTAGAAAGACTGCTGCAGTTTCGGGATCCAAATATTCGTAAGAAGGTAAGTCTATGCAACGAATCTCTTTGGTTAAAGTTATCAGTCATGGGCAAGTACTCTTATTTGGAGAAGGGAGATGAATCCTACACTTATAAAACTGGATCGAAGCAATGTGTTACCGCGGTTTTGTTTAGTAGGCTTTTCTATCCGACAAATATTAGCTTAGACAGAACTAGGGAGATTGCCTCCCTCAAAAAGAGCTACCCATATAGGTTTTCTTGAGATCCTTGACCTGGTCTTGTTAGACAAAGTCTAAACTATCTTGTTTTTGAAGTCGATGGGTTGTCGCAGATATAAGTAATGATAGAAATAATGCATGAGTTTTGCCTTGGAAGTTTTGGGCCGGTACAGAGTTAAAGTAGATTTTTAACCTAATCAATCTCAATTTTCAAAATCAGCTCTTTTTTTTTTGGCATAATGAAAGTGTTTGGCAAGTATAGTTGAAATACTAGCTGAAAGCTGCAGCAAGTGTTTGGACAAGACATCTTCAAAGCAGTTTTAGCGTGAGAAGCTGATAAAAAAAAATAAAAATTAGCATACATAAAAGGTGTGGAAAGCAGAACAAATATCCATCTTGCTGATATGGTGTTAGTTGGTATTTTACTTTGTCAAGCAGAACAAATATCCATCTTTCAGAATTAGCATTTTACCTGATACTGGATTTTATCACTTTTTACCTTCTGGAGGAAATCTAATAACATTATTTTCGTTGCTAAACGCCTCTCACTTTGATCTAATCCGGCGATTTGACCATCCCAAATCACCTCGTCGTTTAGAACTTTAACGTTGGGCAACAGAATGCAGTAATTGCAAACAACACCACTCACCTTATTACTAAAGCTGTTTTTAAAATGGTACTGACTGATGTTCTTAGATTCAAACATGGTTTTGCTTTTGGATAGTCTGCTAGGATTATTCATCAATTCCATTTCCCTTTAGAATGTTTCTCTAAATCTACATTGGTTGCCTTTACATAGTACTTTATCATGCTACTGTGCTTTGTTTTTTCTTTGATTTGAAGCACAATTGTTATTTGATGGCATGGAATTCTTCACAGATTCATTCAGTTGAACCGTATGTATTTAAGAAATGTACATCCTATTCAATGTATTGTTTCTCTAATCCCCTGTTTTGTTTGATAGGCAGCGTTGTGTTCCATAAGGATTGTGAAGAAAGTCCCCGACCTAGCAGAAAATTTTATAAACCCTGCTGCTTCCTTGCTAAAAGAAAAGCACCATGGAGTTCTACTTACTGGAATTCAACTTTGCACAGATTTATGTAGAGTTAGTGCAGAAGCCCTGGAATATTTCAGAAAGGTGAGTTGACAATTTTTACTCAGGGTTTATAATTATCGTCCACTCCCCCGTACTTCATTTGCTCACCAAAGTGTTGTGTAACATGTTGGACTCAAGCAAGCATCGTTTTGCATATTAGTGTTTAGCTAATGAACAAATTGTAAGTGGCTGCAATATTAATGTAACAATTAAGTAACGTTAAGTGGCAATGTCAGACATGCTCCGATACAATGGCTAGTCAGCGGCCCAGATTCGTTACTGCATTGCATTAATAAATTTAGAGTCAGTGCCAAGGCCGTTGTGCTGCTCGCCAGTACGAAATTTCCATCACTTTTCAAAATAATCCAACAATGGTTTTCCTTTTAAATTCAAAGGCTGACGTCGTTCAAGAAAATTATAACAAGTGACTAAGTTGTTAGGCGAGCAGCTTCTCGCTTGGTGTGACACGTTATTCCTCGTGAAGCGAGGAGAGATGTATATTGACTTCTGTATGTGGTTGATATGTCTATTTGGAGACAGCAGAATAGGCTTTGTTTCGAGAACGTTGAGACTTGGATGCTCTATCTCAAGCAGTCCTTTTCTTCTTTTGGGTTCTATAAGTTGTTCCTGGAACTGACCATTTCTACTTCGATCTTTAGGACATCTGTTTTGGATTTATAAGTTAGTTGTTTACTTGTTTTTTGTGATCCCAATTTTTTTCTTTGCAGTTGCGCTCGTTGTGTCTTCTTGTTTCTCAAAAATGTTACTTTTTGGTAAAACCACCCTTGTTTAATATGTTTACTTTCCTAAAAAGTAAATATATTAAACACCAAGAAGTGCCCGAGGGAGGCCAAAACCCATGTGAAGGGTGGTGTTAAAAGCTGTACAAAGACAAGTTGTTGGAAGACTTGCTTAATTCTTATCTTTTTGGTTTCTATCAATATCTCCATGTTAGAAGTATATATGCTGGGCGGTTTATGTGAAATGATTTACTTCCTTTTACATTTTCTTCCCTTGGCCTGTGGTTCTAGAAATGCACAGAGGGTTTGGTCAAAGTTCTGAAGGATGTTGTGAACAGTCCTTATGCTCCCGAATATGACATTTCTGGGATTGCAGACCCTTTTCTCCATATCAGATTGCTCAGGCTCTTGCGTGTGTTGGGCCAAGGAGATGCAGATGCAAGTGATTGTATGAATGATATTCTTGCTCAGGTCAGTTCTCATTTGCTATGCTAGCAATTCCTTTCTTGTTTTAAAGCTGAAATTCATTATGGTGGAGTTCCTTGCTGTTTATCCCTTGCATATATCTTAACCTCCATAATCTGCTTCTAGCTTAGCTGGCAGTTGCCTATAGTATTCCTATGCATCCTCTGGGTTTGGAAGTGTAGCTATCTGCTTACAAACATTCAAGTTTTTTGTCATAGGTTTTCCTCAATTCTGCTTGCTTATTATGTTTATTTGCAGTCTGTGATGGATCTCGATTAGAACTTGCAGAGGTCATGACACCTCTCAATATGGTGTTAGATTCATATACTGTGTATGTATAAAAACTAAAATACTACCTGTTACATTTTTTTTTCCATATACTGTGAACTCGATCCCGTCAGCTGGACAGAGATGCACGGAAAGAGTACCTAGAAATCAAGCCCCTTTTCGACTCAATTCCCTGTTTTTCTCTTCCTTCATGTCCTTAAAGCCTCCTTGTTTGTTGTTGTCAAACTATATTCAAGAAATGGTAATACTCTTTAACTAATTTATTTATTTGAGCCGCTCCCAACCTTAAATTCTTCCAGGTTCTTACTTTGTGCAACTAAGATCAAGATATACATATATACGTGCACATGCACAAACATTGCCCCTAGTTAGAAGTTCGAACTGTTGGAAGTTAGAACTTTACTGTGTTTCACTCCATACTCTCATTGTCTATTGAATAGTGATGGTGCATATTAAAACTTATAATCATTAACATTATTAGAATTTGTTCTTTCAATTTCTTCTATCAATGACTCAACTCCAAAGTTGATTAGTTTATAGTACTGTTCACGTGACAACTAATTACATAATGGCCATTACTAAATGTTCTTAACCATACCATCATAGAAATAAATTTCTGTCTAGCCACGTGACAAGTTTACTTACTTTTGTTCTCATGCTACATTCTTCCTTTAGGTGGCAACAAAAACTGAGTCGAACAAAAATGCAGGGAATGCCATTCTTTATGAATGTGTGGAAACTATTATGAGCATTGAAGATAATAGTGGCTTACGTGTGCTTGCGATCAATATTCTGGGAAGATTCTTGTCAAACCGTGACAACAATATCAGGTCATCCTTCATTTCTTTGATAGTATTTGCCTGTCTTTGGCCATGATTAACTATAATGGCAAAGTCATTTTCGTCTTCGGGGGAAAAAAGTAAAAGCCCAGTGAAGGGTCTGAGGACTGTCAAATTTATATACTGTTTGCATTGCATTGCCAACAGTGTATCCATGTCTTAAGCTTGAACCCTTTATCCCCATGTCACATGGGGCAACTTCATATTTTGTGCCATTGCCCACCTCCTTTGAAAGCACAAATGTTGTGGTTTTATTAGATGGCTTTCATTGTCTTAATATCCCTCTCCCTTTGTTCTTCCAAAATTTCCTGTAATGCGATTATTTTTCTGATTCTGTTGTTCTGTTTTGGTGCGCACTCCTGTTTACAGTCTTATCTCCTAACTCCAGTAATCTCTAGCAGGCCTTAGTAATGCTTTTTTTACTACTCATCTTTTGTGCGGAGTATGGAGCAAGAGTAAAGCATTCATTTCGCAATCAAGCATTTTCTAATGGACTTAACTGTAATAAGATAACAATTCCATTAACAAGACATACAAGTTAAATTTGATCAACCTCGATCTCATCAAATTTGAGCTCTGCTGAGCTTTTTAAGATAGCCTCTATGTGTTCACCTTGGTCTTAGGTGGCTAACGAGGAAAAGAATCCGTGCTTATTAAAAAAAGAAAGAAGAAACTAATGAGGGCATGGGATTATTTTTGTGAGACCTCTTACAGGTGCATAAATGATCAAGGGAGGTAATACTTTGTGAGCCAAATATTGACATCATTTTTTTGTTTTTTGTTCATTTCCTAGGAGTTTTAGGACGCTAGTAAGTTGCTAAAAAATGTTAAGCATTTACCTTTGAACTTATCTGGGTTTTATCTCCTAAGCCCTCCCAGAGACTTTTTATGAATAGATTGAGGACGCTCAGTTAATAACTATGGAGTATGATCCTATCAGAGGTTGCACAAATATTCCACTCAATAAATAAGTTCAAAATAATTGGGATGGACAATGAAAGTTCACGTTACTGCGAGGTTAAAGTCCCACAATGCATGTTTGGATAAGAGAGAGAGTGAAGAATCCTCTAGCTGGCTCTTGACTCTCCAACTCCAATTTTGGGATGACTGCAAGATCTTTTTACTAACTAAACCGAAACCAGACTTCTTTCATGCACAGAATAGTCATTTTAAATAACTGACATATTCTATACTTGCATTCCTTTGGTTAGCTAGGTGTTTTCAATACCTGATATGCTCTTCAATTGCTACTTGCTTGTCTTCCGTATAATTTAATTGAACTTCACTTTTATTTCAGATACGTTGCATTAAATATGCTAATGAAAGCTATTACAGTAGATACTCAAGCAGTGCAGAGACATCGACCGACAATCTTGGAATGTGTTAAGGTATTATACAGCATATTTCTACTTGCTTTTTGAAGCACTGAAAGTTGTCTTTATTTCCTTGCTCTTTGTCTTGTTTATGAATCTATGGTTATTCTCTATCACGCTTTTCTTGAAATGAGTACTTTTCTTCATTAATGGTTCCTCACAAATTCTTAAGTCTTACTAATGAATCAGGGTGAAGAAAGTTAAATGGTTTCCAGATTTACCGTCTTTTCAAGTCTTTTTGGGCACTTTTGGCATGCCTTTTGTTAATATCATCTATTTAACTTGAAAAGCTCATGGCTCTAATTATTACTTTTCCAGGATTCAGATGCTTCAATACGTAAAAGGGCCCTTGAGCTTGTGTATCTTCTGGTCAATGAAAGTAATGTAAAGCCTTTGACTAAGGAGTTAATTGAATATCTGGAAGTAAGTGATCAGGAGTTCAAGGGAGATCTTACTGCCAAAATTTGCTCTATTGTAGAAAAGTAAGTTAAATGTTAACAATTCTGATATCTGGAGTGTTCTTCCTGGGTCTGAGAAATTGTATTGCTTATGCAATAAAATTAGTGGTCTGCTTTTTCTTTACCTGTGAGTATGGGGATACTGAAGCAGTTGGTATCTCACACCCAATGGGGATTGCTTTTGTCATTTTGGACTCCCAAATTATTTTTGATGCTATTGCTCTCATTAATTTGATTTTCCTGTGCATAATGCTTCTTCTTGTCTTGGGCTTTCTTACTTTTCATCATACTTATGTGTTGTGCGTGCAATTTGTTTAGTTTCTTTTATGTAAAATATATGGCAATAACATTTGTTGTCTGGTGCTCTAGGCTTTCCCCAGAGAAAATTTGGTACATCGATCAGATGCTCAAGGTTCTCTCTGAGGTGTGCATTAAAATCTCTGGATGTCTACTTTTTGCCATCGTTGCTATATGGAATATGCTGCTTTCTTTTTCTGTACCTCTCGACTCTTGACGAAAAGATGATCATCTCTAGGCCACCACATTCTATCATTGTCTCATTGGGTTTACTTGTGATAGCATTCACTTTTGATTATTATTTCCCCATACCCTTCACATCTTCCCATGAGAAAGCTTTTTTACCAGACTGTATGCCTTCTACCTGCTTCCTTCCCCACCCCACTCCTTTTTTTCTTCGGCACGTCGGATTACATAAACTTTACGCACATGCTTCAATGAACTTATCCACCCACCTACTTTGTTGTTATACTTGTTAGCAACATGTCATATCATTTTCCTTTGTCCTTGGCTGATGCATGTTAGTTCTTTTCATAAGGTACATAGTATATCTTTCTGCATCCAAAAGTAATCTTGGAGTTATGTTTTGCACGTTTCATGATGCAACTTCGACTTCTTATAAGTTTTGACTGATAAATCTTTAAATCACTGTGCTAGATCCACCGGTTTCTATGTCTAGATGGCATTTATTCAAGAGTGAGGGTTGAGCAATTTCGACTTTATATTGCAGAGGTGTTGAAACTGATTAAACTTACCAACACATGAAAAGATACACAATTTTAGTCTACTATACTTGTACGTCTAATATCCTCTAGATAAAGTATATTTTTATGTTTAGTATCAGTAGAACTTTGAACTTGCAGATCGTATGTTCCCACATGTCCGTAACTAGCTACTTGTCATTGAATGTGCTACTGGAATTAAGCCCCCCAACCCCATTATATTTCAGAAATGACTATAGGTGTCGTTATACTCTGGCGGGAAGGGGATACTTGATGACATTATTCCATGCCTTCGATTTTGTGTTTTTCATGCAATCTGGCAATTTGTTTTCTAGAAGGTACTGATCTTTATGCTGTGCTTAGTAGGCTGGAAATTATGTAAAGGATGAAGTATGGCATGCCCTTATTGTTGTGATAACCAATGCTTCTAACCTCCATGGCTATACCGTCAGGTCGCTATACAGAGCTGTTCAAACATCAGGGGAACAGGTACTCGAAATGTTTACTAAAAGTTAAGCTTTAGTGTGGAACTTTTTGTGCTAAGTGATTTGTATCTACCTGCTTAAGCGGTTATGTATGGCTTTCATTAGGAAACTCTTGTTCGAGTGGCGGTGTGGTGCATTGGAGAATACGGTGAAATGTTGGTCAACAATGTTGGCGTGCTTGACGTTGAGGAACCAATAACTGTGAGTTTATGCTTCTTGACAAATATTTTAAGATACATAATTAGTCTTTTATTGCCTAAGACACAGGCTGGTCCATGATAATTCGGGAAAGTTTCTTGTAAAATTCTCCCTGGAAATTTTCATCTGGTGCTTGTTGTGAAGGAGAGAGAGTGGCTTGGGCCATGCCATTCTTGTGCATGTCAGGCGGCTATTGTGATCTGCTCAGGATTCCAAATTAGAATCTCCAGACTTGAGGGTTAAACCTCGTTCTGGGTTGACAATGTAATAGAAAATGTTGTATGTGGTGCTGATTTCAGTTCTTGGCACCTGCTCTCCCTTCAAAGTAAAAGAAAGTACCTATGGGGCTTATTGAAGTTTGTCGGCTTAAATTTATATTAATTTTAAGGGTTGCAGCATGATTGCTGTATTTCTTTTAGCAGAAGCTGGATTTTTACAAAAAGTTATTTCTCCTCACTTTCTTAGGTCCTTACTTGCAATGTAACCGTTAATCGTTTACCTATTTCATGACTGTTTTTGTTGCTATAGTTATTCTTACTTTTTAAAATTTGTTATATTTTTGTCATAACGCTGTAACTTTCCTCGAAAACTTGACCAGTTCTAATTGTTCTGAACAGGTTACAGAGTCTGATGCCGTGGATGTCATAGAGGTTGCCATTAAGCATCATACTACAGATCTAACCACCCGGGCAATGTGTTTGATTGCTTTGCTGAAGTTGTCTTCTCGTTTCCCAACTTGTTCACAGTATGTTGACAAAATTTTAATTCCTATAAGAAAGTTTTTAATTGTCTATGCTCCATTCAATTTTTTAATTTGGAAACGGGTAGCGCTGGAATCTTTTGCATGTTTAAAGCTTAAATGAAGGGCACATTCTTCCATCTTCGGTAATTCAGTAGAAGCTAATTGGATACTTTCCAACTTCCATGCAACTTTTCTGATTTCATCATTTCATTTTAAGTACTCTGAGATCTATAAATGCATTAGCTACTTGTCTTGTGGTATGGACATCCGACGGCACACTGTTTGTTTAAATGTTCAACTTGTATCCAGAGTGATGAAATGCCATCTCATTCTCTTTTGGACATTGCGGGTACATTAATAGGTCACCATCTGTAATCACCATTTTGTTAGTGGGATGCTTTATTCTCTTCTCTTCCTTTTTGACTAAACTGAAAATGATCCGTGTCTCTTTCATTCATAGTAGCAGCTTCTTTTAATTGGTATTCTCAATCAGTTATCAGTAACAAAATACTGTTTGGCATGATTGTGTTTTTTCAGCTAGCTTACATTATATGGCAAACCCTTCTTATGGTTTTTGACTGTTACTTTTTTGCTTCTCTTTGGCTTTACATTATGTTATATGGCTATCAGTATCTATGTCTGCTTTAGTTTCATGCTTTAGTTGACATTGGGTAGTCAATTTCTGATTCTTGACCACATGTTCTATCCTCAATTTTATGCAACACATACCCAGTTTATCATTTATGCTTTCTTTTTCTTTTCCACAAATAAGAGTTTCCTTGACACTTAACTATTTTTATAGGAGGATAAAGGACATAATTGTTCAAGATAAGGGGAACCTTGTGCTTGAACTTCAGCAGAGATCTATTGAGTTCAATTCCGTTATTGAGAAGCATCAAAATATCAGGTACATGTAAATTATGTATTTGAATTTTGTAAAGAGGTCCCTCACACACCCCCCCACCCCCCTTCCAATTTTTTTTGTTTTTTGAAGCATATCTTATCAATAAGTTGTTTTACAAACCTGCCGGACATGTGCAGGTCTGCCCTGGTTGAAAAGATGCCAGTTCTTGACGAAGCAACCTATAGTGGGAGAAGGGCTGGCTCCTTACCAGCAGCCGTTTCAACTTCACAAGGGGCTGCTCTTAATCTTTCAAATGGAGTTGCCAAAGCTGCTGCTGCTCCTCTTGTTGATCTACTCGACCTGAGTTCAGATGACACTCCGGCACCTAGTTCTTCTGGCAATGATTTTCTTCAGGATCTCCTTGGTGTTGATTTATCTCCGGCTTCATCACAAGCAGGTTAGGTTTGCATTTTTATATGGTACAAGTAGATGACTTCTCTTTAAGGCATTCCCTCTTTGTTTTTTAATTTCTGTGATTAGACTTACTCTTGGAGCAGCACTCTAGAATAAACCTTTCTGAACTTCCTTACATCCTTAAAGATCCTTCATTTATAAGTTGAATTTTCTAGCGAGGGGTTATTGTTAGATCATATCCTACATAATCAATAGCACAATCAATAACTTGTAGAACAGTTTTGTACAATATGTATAAACCTAACCACAACCGATTGAGGTAATCCTGGTTATTGTGTAAAATCTGGAATCTTTACAACCAAAACAAGCTCAGCACTGTGTCTACTGTTGATTCTTGCTGAATCATGCAAGGCCCCCAACAAAGAAATTGATTTTATGAGGGATGGGCCACCTCTCCTTTTCCTTCATTTATGCACTAAAAGCCAAAAAATGCACGAGGTGATGTGGCAATTTCATTAGGATCCATCAGCATCATCACAAGCAAGACATCTTTTGTACCCGATGTATGCCGCACTAATATAGGACTTCCGTAATTGCTTGTTCCTTCATATATTCTTCTGGCGGTACTTGACAAAGTATGAGCTGTAGTGGAGAGTAGCTTCATTCAGTTTAGCCATGCTTAATGCGCTATCTTTTCACTCTGCATATTAGGTACAGGTCAGGCTCAAAAAAGTGGGACAGATGTGCTACTGGATCTCTTATCCATTGGATCACCTTCAGCTCAAGATAGCTCATTTACGCCCAATGCTTTGTCAAAATCCAGTCAAGATGACAAAACTTCAATTGGTGCATTAGAGAGATTGTTCTCACCTTCTGCACCATCTATACAGGCGTCATCTCCAGCTGGAGGTTCTCCGATGGTGGATTTGTTGGATGGGTTTGCCTCCGGCCCGCCATTGCCTGGTATTGTCCTTATCATTGCTCCTCTTTTATTGGGCTGGGCACTGTCTTTCAACATATTGACAGACTTTATTTCCATTTAACAGAAACCAATGGTCCTGCTTATCCATCAGTTGTAGCATTTGAGAGCAGCTCTTTGAGGGTAATGTTCAACTTCTCAAAGCAACCAGGGAACCCACAGACAACACTTATTGAGGCTACTTTTATGAACAAGTCGTCTGTCATCTATACTGATTTTATATTCCAGGCAGCAGTTCCAAAGGTACTAACTTGAAATGTTCATCCAGCCATTCTTTGCATGAAATGTTAGCTCATTACACCATTGGACTTTTCCACCATTTGCTATGTACCTTCACTGGGTATACACTAGTTCATCGCACTTGTTCTATTCCACATGAAAATAGTGTATTTAAGGTAGATCTCTCTTTTTACTTCAGTTCAGGAAATGTTTATTACTGAAAAGTACTCTGTTTAGCTTTCAAAATTTGATCAGTATCTAGTACTTTTCGGTGCTACCTTGAGTGTGCTATTTTGACATCCCATGTTTTCAAATGTTCAGTTTCTTCAATTGCACTTAGATCCAGCTAGTAGCAATTCCCTTCCTGAAAGTGGTAACGGGTCGATCACACAGAAGTTGCGAGTTACAAACAGCCAACATGGCAAGGTATGCTAATTGCATAATCTTACTAGTTTTTGCACTCTGACACAAATCTTGTGTTTTTGCATGTTATTAGTTCTGCTTATCTGTTATCTAAATATGGTCTATAACACATTTATGGTGGTTCCAACACTCCAGTCTTCTCTGAATATGCAAATCGGACATGCCAGTCTTCTCTGAATATGATGGAGTCATGTGTAACCTAAAATAGATGCCAATATTTGCTGAAACCACTTTTTCAAGATAATGCGATAATATGTCGATAATGCATTTAGGGAAAGCTTTTTTCAGCTGCAACCAGCGTTGTATGTTCAGCTTTCTATTTTCATAATCCTCTCATTTTCTATCTACTTTTTCAGAAAGCCCTTGTCATGCGCATACGGATAAATTACAAAGTGAATAGCAAGGATACTTTGGAGGAAGGACAAATCGGCAACTTCCCTCGTGATTTATGAGGTTGAATGGTCCTTATACGTGAGCCCTTTTTTCCACCGGACAAGTTTTTCTCTTTGGTTGTCTGTCGACTGTAGTGTTAAGTGCAATTTTTTCCTAATGATATTTTTTGGGGGGCTGTGGCTTGTAGAAGCTGGGACGTTGAGCCACTTGTGCTCGGATCAATCTGCCGGTTCCCTTCTGTTTTCCCTTTGTTCTACTCAAAGGTGTTTTATGTACATTATGATAAGCTTTTCTTGTAAACATTTGTTCGAATCGAGATTTTGCTACGAGCTTGACCGTGGTGCCCAGTGCTCTACTGCTTTTGCAAACAGTTTTTCGCTGGTCAATATAGAACCGACTGGTCGAAGTCAAATTGCAGAATTGTAAGGGGCTGTATGTTTACAAAATTTCGTTTTGGATAAAAAAATCCAAACAGTAGTCAAAAACTTGAAAACACCCAATACCAATCTTGTCTCCACTGTTCACATTTATCTGACATGCCTGCCGCCTAGCTCTCTCTCTCTCTCTCTCTCCCTCCCTCCCTCCCTCCCCCCCCACCCCACCATTTTTCTAATGAATTATAGGGAAGGTGAATTAGGGGTATGAGTATGAAGCACACGATGGTTGGTGGCAAGTGCTGCATCAGAGATGGATTTTGAAACGCCGTCTTCATCTATGGGCTTGGGCTCAAATGATGGCTGTCGACAAGCCGGTATACCTTCTTCACGAATATCCTCCTCGGCCATTCCCAATAGCAACAGCACTGGAACAAGTCTTCATCCTCTTCTATCGCATCCGCAACTGTCTTTTCCTACCGCAACCCGCCATTTTCCTCGGAAAAAGTTTAACACCCACCTCGGCGGGGGTGGCTTCCAACTTGGAGATGGTTTTTAACACATGTGGGCCCAGGGAAGAAAAGGAAGGGAATTCAGCATCGTTCTCTAGGATTTTCACCTGGGTTTCTTCCACAAGAACTGAATTAGTAGTACTTTGCTCCGGCGGTGACGAGGGGGTGCTGCTTCTGACAATACTGGCATGGCACATGGGTCAATTGGTGTGTGATCTAAGCCAAGTATCAATACAAGGCACGTGAAAAACATGGTGAAGGGGAAGGGGAAGGGGAAGGGTGGGGACAGTGGGAACATGGAAGGGGAAAGAGAACTCGTGAAGGGGAAATGGAAGGGGAAGGGGGACACATAGATATGGGCCAACATAAGAAATATTATAGAAAGTACCAAAAACATACAAGAATGAATCCAAAAAAGTTGGTGAAAACGGAAATGAGAATGGTAAACGTACAGAAAAACTGAAAAAAGTAGATACGAAAAAAAATAAAAATTACAAAATTCGATTTTAGAACTGAAAAACAAAAATAGAATACAAAACGCAAAAACAAATTGTGTAAACGTACAATCCCTAATTTCATAGGTATCTGCGTCATATTTGTGAAGCATCTAAGGTTTTTGGACCAGCTACCGAAACTTAAATGACAATCCTTTGGTTCGTGTACTAAAGATTAGCAGTTCATTCCTCATCTGTAGTCCATGTGGTCGCGCCTTTAAACTCATGAAAGCTCCCATTTTACTGTAGTTATATACTAAAGACCATTATGCCACGTGAACATTGCTTCATGCCCTCGCTCCGTCTGTATCCAGGTCGTAAAGCTCCAATTGAATCGGTACTCGGCTCGTCGTTTAGAGTTTACGAGAACATGAACAAAGCTCGGCTCGGTTCATAAAATAGTAACTAAAAAAAAATTAAGAAGTTAAATCGAATTGTACAAATCAAAATCCCAAATTTTTAGTTATAACTCTAAAAATGCCTAACACAATCAATGTTTAGGTTTAGATTTGATTTTGGTCTGTACTTTCTGAATTGTGCTTATGAAATAATTAGAATTATAATGAACGAGCTGCTCACGAGCTAGTTCATGAACGATTTTAATTATTCATCTTCGGCTAGTTTATTAAACACGCTCAACATTAAGCTCGGTTCTCTTGTTTAACAAACGATCATGAGCAAACTTTTATTTAAGGAATTACGAGCTCGTTCACAAAAAGTTGGGTTTACTTACGGCCGTAATAGGACGTAGGGTCTTTCACCTCTAATCTCATCACCGTACATATTTGAGCTGAAATCGAGGATGGGTGAGACAAAAGAACATGTTTAAGGAAGCAATGTTTGGTAGTCCCGCTCTACGAGTTTTCCCCTTAAACCTTTTGACAATTTCCCGCCACTTATTGTCATGGTTAGCCAAAGAGGACAACACATGGCGACACAATAAGCTTGGGGCAGCAGTCCATGACCCTACAATCCACTGAATCCCATTTCAACGTTCGCAGATAATCACACCCTCCTCATCATCACATGAGTCCTTCACTCCACTTTTCACGGATCCGACCATCTTATACCATAAATCCAACCCTTCCAAGGGGGACCTCATGGAAATGACCAAAAAAGACGTCTGCTCCCCAACCCAATGTACCTCCTAAAATTGAAAGATGCCACAACAGATCTAGATCCCAGTTGAAAATTTGAAAATTTCCTTATCCTTTTCTTGATTTGGTTGCACTGTTATTCTACTCCTACTAGTACTAGAAAAATAGTTGCGTAGATTAACGAGTCCTAAGTGTTCTGTTAAGAAACAACGGAAACCATATCCGTTAGATCCCACACAGAGTACGATATTCGACTGTTGTTATACTATTACCCGTAAGATAGTACATCAAGAACATGGCCAGCACATTGAGGCAAATATGAGACAGCATTCGTATCTAAATGAACAATTGATAGCTTGAAGCTTTTGCATCTTTCCCCGTACAAGATCTTCCCTATAGACTATAGTACAAGTGTGAAGATAATGCACTTTGAACGAATATGAAAGGCACATGCTACCATCTGCATAAAGTGTGACGAAAAAAAGAAGAATCATTCACAGTAAAGCATTCCAGTGGAAAGAGAAAGGGAAAGCTTAAAGAAACTATGACAATTGAATGGCTTAAATTAAACTAATGGAAGAAAAAGCACAAATCCAAAAGAAAAAATATAGCATATCATGTAGTCTGACTTCTTTCTGTCCATGGCAAACTTACATCATCAGAGGAAGTAACCATAGGGGTACCTGAAGAACTTGGTGCTTTACCTTTCCTGGGCCACAGCCAGATCTTGGAAACAGAAAAGCTTTCACCTTTGCTTCTGGTATTAATGCTCTTCCCATCACTGTCCCCTTCAACTGAAGAATTCCCATTAAGTCCAAATCTCCCTTTCACAAGCCTAGCACTGTTAACACTGTTACTGCTATTACCCTTGTTTGGGCACAATTCCACTTGCAGGTCTGAATTAGCAACCACATATTGGAAAGAACCCATTGAATAGCACCTTCTTGCATCCAAATTACTGTTGCTAGTTTCACCGACTTGTCTCTCTCCTGTCCCACCAACATGTGTGCTCCTGAATTTGCCAAGTCTCACTGGAAAAACTTTCTTTTCGCCAACAATATCATCTTCAGCTTGTTTTTTACCACAAGAAACACCAATCCTTATACTGCCTGAAAACCCATCTTCATCTACTGAATCATCAAAATCAAAAACTGGGTTTTCAATGGAGAACCCAGGTGTGAAAAGGGTTCCTCTACAAAGTGGGCAAGTTGAATTTGACAGCAGCCATGTGTCTATGCAATCTATGTGGAAAGCATGACTACACAAGGGAAGCAATCTCAACTTGTCCTGGTGCGAAAATTCACAGAGACAAACAGCACAATCAAAAGGCTCCTTAAGACCCAATATTTCTTTGTACTGGAAAACAGGTAGAGCGTCAATAAAAGCTTGATCTAAGCCTGAGTCATGTAGTTGGAAGAGTTGCTGCAATTGCCTCTGGAAATCATCAGAACCAGACATTTCTCGCTGTCTATTGGGGTGGGTGGAGGAAGATCTTTTCTTCATGAAATATCTAACTAGCAAGTGGAGGAGCCCAGAGACAAAAAATATGACGGCTAAAATCACTATTATGAACAGAACAGCAGGGCTTATTTTACTACTAGAAGATGATGGTGCTGGAGCTGAATCTTTCTGGTAAGGAGAAGATAGAGGGGTATTGGTCAAAAGCCCGTCTTTTTGCTTGGTCTGAGGTTGAGTCCAACGCATTTTAGCAGCTAAAAAACCATCACTAAGCTCAAATTTCTGGGATCCAGTAGACTGCAATTCACAAGTAATTTCAAGAAACTTTTCTCTTCTGGGGAGGTTGCTTTGGGATGAGATTAGACCCAACTCACTACTTGTTATCTCTAGTTGAAGGAACGCGATTTAGAAGAGAGAAACCAAATCTTTGACCCAGATTTGTAATGAAACCTAATGCTTGCAACAAGATATAGTGCTGAGATTACCATCTTCTCCTTTCTATAACTTTTGATAATGTCAAGGTTTTAGCTTCACCTACCTCACAGCTCGAACACCTGCCATTCATGGAACTCTGTTGCCGCTTGCCTTATGATAACTCTTGGACAGATGCAGTGCTGCAGAACCCTAATAGTGGCTTAGTTATGTGAGAAGGGTTTCTTGGGTACTGACGCCCTTGTTTGTCTCTTTGGTCGTCGCTGATGAAGGGTTCAAGTTTCGTTTATATGGGAAGGAGTGTGGAGCTGAGGCCTGAGGGTGGGTTGGTACTAGGCACTTCGCTAGTAGCTTCCAAAAAAGCGATGGTCTAATCCAGGAAAGTCAAAAATGAGCAGGAAGGGTAAACTCGTCATTTCGGCATATTGTCGACATAAGGCTTAGGTAATGTCCTATGCCCGAATTGCTGGTGTTTTGGAGTTTTCCGTATGAACCGGTGAGAGTATGCAGCTACTCGACAAAAGCAAATACTTGAAGTACGATGTATATATATATATCGGAAGTAGAGGAACGCAATCCTTTGCCTACGTATGTAATTACTTAAGTTGACAATACCAATCGTTTATTCATAGTAGATAGACGGATTAGATTTAACTTTTTAAAGACAAAAAATTTGTCGGTGGATATTTTGATCAAAATGTCTCGTAAGAATTTAATGAGTCGTAAAGATTCGCAGGCAAGGAGGGGGGGGGGGGGACAATATTGTAAATTTTACCATTCGCTGTATAATGTAGCGGACTGTGGGGAGGGGGGGGGGGGAAGGGAAACAGTATTATAAGTTTCACCATCTGCTACATAATGTAACAGACTGTGAAGTTTACTTTTAAAAAAAGGAGATCTAGTTCAGCCATCCGCAATGGATGAATGGTCAGATAACATTAACAACTTAACTTAAATTGCCTGAGCGAGTAATTTATTAATTCCTAAAGAAGGGAACATGAAATATAAATAAGTGCCTCGTTAGAAATTTTTTTTTGGTTAAAGTTGACACAAATATGATAAATAATGATAAGAGTTTAAAATAAAAATCGAAAGAACCAACGAGAAGGTTACCTAGTTCAGGAGGATTTGTTCATTGAAATCTATTATTAATACATAAAATTGTCAAAAGTTAACTAATTTGGTAAAAAATTTGAAAGTGGACAATGTTCGTAACCTTCGATATCCGGTTCCCCCCTCCCCCTCCCCCTCCCCCTCCCCCTCCCAACCCAACTTTTGCTCTTGCTCCAAACTTTCACTCTCCCTGTCAAAACCAAATGCTGCTCAAGTATACTTGGTGCTCATGCTCAACGTATTCTGGATACGTTCCAAGTAACCGAATTCGCATCTGACGAAAACAGGAAAATTTTCATTTCATGCCGTTGAATACTGTATTTACATTTAACTGTCTGTAGAGACATCGAGGTTAGTTCATGGTATCCCTTTCTGCATTGTATTATGAATTCATCGGTGTAAGTTATCCTGGTGTTATATTCTACTTCGAATCTCTTGAGTTGAATTTTGACCGGTATCCTCGAAAAGTGTGTTCTGCCCTACGGGTTATCTAGCTATTATGAATAATTTTTTTTCTGATTGCAAATAAAACATGTCTGCAATTTAAACAAAAAATGGTGTTATTCAACGGAAATAGAACTTATATTTAAATATATACAACATCACCCATGCGGGTGTGAATTTTATACAATAAAGAGGGATTCGTGAGGGAACTAATGATGGACCCTTTAATGAACCCCGCCAGTTTACTCGTTTGACATATAAGTATTCAAATGGATCAAGAGAACAATGATGTGAGATCTTACCTCTTAATGCTTATAATGATGGATAAATATTTCACTCATGTTATATACTAGGAGAATTCTTGAGCTGCGTATAGTAGAAAAGTAAGTAACAACTCGTAATGTTTCGTTCATTCCACTTGAAAAATCAAAGACATACTAAACTATGCGAGATGCAAAAGTAAATTGGTGGGATTTCAAGTTGGTACTGTAAGACCTGGTCTAAGGAGGGAGGATTGTTAAATCACATACTTGTCGTGTACTAGAATGAATACGGAGGGAGGGTAAATGGCAACTTCCACTTTGAAAGTGGAGGATTTAGGGTTTGTCTTATAAGACTTTGTCAATTGGCACTTACCTGACTAATCTTTTTAAAGAGGTATTGCTTTCTTGTTGGGTCATGAACGGGACTCATTTACAAGTATTACTAAGGATTAAGACAAGAGGATATATAGACGTAAATAAGACAAGGTTTGAGATGGATGGAGAGGTTACTTTTATATCTATAGAGGCTTATATGATGTCGATACTCTTGGTACAGTTAGAAGAGAGGGGTGTTGGTTGGTAGACTGGTTGAGAGGGGTCGCAATTGTTGTCGAGATCTTGGTGACGCATGGCCGTTGGGTTTGATGCTAGTGGCTGTTAGGTCTAGCGGTGTCGGTGGCGGAGTGATGGGCAGTAGAAATTCCAACTACATAATACGTGGTAGACGGTTAGTGGTGGTCAAGAGGTGGCAGAGGTGACTTGCAAATATGATGCCAGTGGAGGTTTACGATGGCGCGTGGTAGTCTCAGACACGTGTTCTCTTGTTGTGCAATTTTTCAGGCACATGTGAGACGGTGGACTAAATTAATGAACATCTCCTCGCGCACGACGTCGGAAAAACATATTTTGGGCCCAAGCCCTTCAGGCTGTCGGCTGCATTACTCGGCCCACTTTGATAATATTCTCACCTACCTTGGGCTCTGACTACCACAAAAAAGGGAAAACAAAACGAGCCCATCTTGGGCTCTCGCTGGAGCTCCAATACTGGCGCAACAGGTGGCAAATTTCTTCCCGAGCTTTGGATTAATTTCCTTACATTTTTTACAAGATCTCTCTCTCTCTCTCTCTCTCTCTCTCTCTCTCTCTCTCTCTCTCTCTCGTGGTTTCTTTTCAACTTTAGGAACATTGAACAAACGGAACTTACCTACTTACGTGGGTGATCATGATCTAGACAAGACATAATTTCTCCGCTTCGAAATTTTGTAATTCGACAGAAGTAGTCCGGTAATTTCGTGTTCGTCCAAGCGCTCGTGGAGTCAACCGTTTTTCGTTGTTTTTGCGTTTCTAATGAAATCTTGCTTATTCACCCTTTTCTATCATGTTTTCTAGAAGACAGCTACTTCTCATCGACTTGTTTAAGATGTATTGTTTAACTTTTTTTTATGAATTCTCTCCAATTATTCTGATATTGAAAATTTTCAAGAAATTAATATCCCAAATAACATAGAAATTTTGTTTTCTATCATTAACATGTAGTCTCATTTTTTTCTTATTTATTCTCTTCGGAAATGGTAACATACAAGGTTACATCTTTTTTTCATCTCTTTCTTGAAAAACTATCCATGGCCAGGCGTTGTAATCGCTAACGAAAACTAAGGATTAATGTTCTCTCTCTCTTCCATTTTCTCAATCTTTGGGAGAGTGGAAAAGTAGTTCTTTTTTTTAAAGTATAATTCAAATTTTTGTGAAGCAAGTTATTATTATTATTTTTCAACTTTTTCAATGATGTGAGTCAACTTTTTGAGATTTTCTAAATTCCATCCATCTTCTAAGATTAGACAATGAAGTCGCATGACAAAGCAAACTTACCATTATCCAACCTAATCATGCACTTAATTAGATCCCATCAAGAAGTCATTAAGGGAAATTAAAGTGTCCAAAAATATTTCGATTTCCATAAGAAGACTCTAACATGAGAAGTGTTGCAGTTAAAAATTGGATCGGGAACCACACCAAAAAATAGGCCTGCAAAAGAGAACACAGAGTGACCACTGTGTGGGTTTCTAGTGGGGGAACGCTCTGATGCTTAAGTCAGAGGGCTAACAATGTAGAACTCTGATAAGTAATAAGAACACAGTGTGTATGTATGTGAGCTTGTTCATACCTGGGGGGGCTAGACCCCTTTATATAGTAGTAGGAAGAAGACTTCTAATATGACTGATTTGTCAACAGATCTAATTAGGATAGCATTAGGATCTTAGAGGACCTTATGCCTATCTCTGATGAAGGAGATAGAGTCCTTTTAGGATTCTACTTAGAAACGCCTATGGATATTGCCTAATTGGCAATATCCTGATGGAGAGTTACGTGTCATTATTGCCACGTGTCATCCACAGATTGAAAGCGTATTTTTAGCTATACGAGGAGCAAATCAGATTTGGATATAGACTTCCCGTTCACCCTTTTGCCCTTAGTTTCTTCAAGCATTACCACATGGCTCCCGGACAACTTGTTTCAAATGGTTGGAAAAAGTTGGTTGGACTTATTTACTTGGTCGAGACTTCAGGATACAAATCAGATCCAACAGATTTCATGAGAGTATTCTTTGAAATCTGTTTTGTTAAAAAAGTTGCCAACTATCCTGGTTGGTATTATATTCACAGCAGGCAACGACTTCTGAAGGAAGGTCCGAAGTCTAATAAGGGTTGGCATTCCAGATATTTCTTTGTTAGCCGAGAAGATAAAGGGGATTTACCTTTTGATAGGGACTGGAACCCTTATTGTAAAGACTTTGAAAATCCTGGCAAGCCTACTCCCAACAACCTCACTAAGCATATACTTAGCCATATCAAGCTGCGAGGTGGTCTTTTCCATTGATGAACCCCTTACTGAGCAATAATTATAGTATGGGAAAATTATCCCCTGCAAGCCCATTCTAGCGGGTCTTTCAGTTCTTCCTCCCCCTCCTGCTATCCCCAGCACGTTGTCTACTGAGACAGTACTTCTAGGTTTGTTTCATATAGGTTCTTGGTTTTTAACTTGGTTTTGATGTTTGTTTTCCTAACTGATTCATTTCACTTTATAGAAACGGCCAGTAGAAGTGGGAAATCACCTCAAAGGGGCTTCGTGGGCATCCTTCAAAAGGCCAAGGGGAAAAGGAAAGAGAAACAACCAAGTGTAGAGCTACCCCTGTCCCAAAGAAGGCAAGAGTCACTCCTCCTGACCAATCCCCACGGGTTGTTGAAGGAGTGTCTATTGATGAGGATCCCATCTTTTTCCTTGGGTGGACCCTTAGGCGTGATGACATGGGGATGCCTAACGGCCAAGTCTCCGAACATCATCTTCTTCATGGAGTTCTTCCTAGGGACAAGGAAGTCTTCCAAAATCATACTCATGAGTCATTCGCCTGTTCCTTTGCTCAGGCTGTATACACGGTAACGTTCTTCCTTCAACTTGTATATATTTTTTTGCTTTCGTCTTTCATTCCACTGACCGTTCCAATCTTTTCTTTTCTAGATGTACGTCAGTGGTTCTGCCATGCTGTCTCACTTTGATATGGCAAAGGAAGTGGCAGCTGATGAAGCTTAGCAAAACAGGGATGCCATCAGGGAAGCAGAGGAGGCCACCCATCGTGTCGAAGAGCTAAGCAAGCGAGAGGCTGATTATCTGGCCCATATCGAGGCACTGGAGAGGTGACTGGAATGGGCAAGGAAAAAGGAAATGGAAGAAGCAAAGAAGGTAGCTGAGGCTCGAGATCAGGGCATCCGCGACTTTCTTGACGAGAATGCTGGGGAAGAATGGCTGAAGAAGGGAACAGATGATGGCCTTGAGATCTACGAGATGGGCTTCGCGAAGGCCAATGAGATGTTTGCTGAGTGCTTTCCTGACATTCCCTTGGATGATTTTGTTATGCCAGCGGTAATATCTCTATCTGGGCAGACTGCTATGCCTTTAGAGGCAAGGGATGCTGCAGCTGCTCATCCTCTAGAGGAAGGTCTTTTAGGTGATGCCCCCGAGCCTTAGATTTAGTCTTTATATCTAAGCTTTATATTTTCAGACTGAGTATTTTGAGGCCCTTTCAAGGATTTTGTAAAGACTCTATCTTTTTAATTGATGGCGCTTCATTTCATTATGTGTTTCTCGTGGTTTATTCTACCATTCATACATCATTTTCTTACTTTTACTTTTACTTTGACTCAACTCTTTATTCGTCACTTAAAGAGTTGGCAAAGAAGTCGAGTACCCTCGCTCGGCTTAAACTTCGAAGGAGTAAAAGCTTTATGGAGTGACTATGCCCCCATTAACTTCTGTTATTTCACAGATTTAGATCTGTAGCTAAACCGTTGATCTTTTATTTTTGTAAAAGACCCTATTTCTCCTGTATTTTTTACACAGTGGCAAATGTATGATTCTGTTCGAGCAGAGTGCTCAGCTATCATTCTACTTAGAGAGAATGTTTTGGCTAAGTCTAGCACTCTGTTTGGGCAGAGTGTTCGGCCATCATTCTAATCAGGCAGAATATTTTTGCTAAGTCTAGCACTCTGCTGGGGCAGAGTGTTTGGCCATCATTCTGCTCGGGTAGAATATTTAGCTAAGTCTAGTACTCTGTTCGGGCATAGTGTTCGGCCATCATTGTACTCGGGGCAGAATGTTTTGGCTAGGTCTAGCACTCTGCTCGGGCAGAGTGTTCGGCCATCATTCTGCCCGGGCAAAATGTTTTGGCTAAGTTTATCCAACCTTACAATAATGCTCAGAAAAATAACTTTATTGCTCGGAAAAAAATAAAGTTTACACTGGATCATTTAACAACCCATTCTGCTAAAGACTATTCTAGAAAAGAGGTGGGGGGATTGACAAGGTCTGAGTCCCTTATCCCCCCAAAGAAGTGTCTTGCCTCGGGACAAGATGCTACCGATAATACTTTTGCAAGTTCTCAGTATTCCAAGTGCTAGGGATTAGATCTCTAGAAAGTGTTCCTAGGGTATAGGCACCCGGCTTAAGTACCGTTATAACACAATAAGGTCATTCCCAATTCAGAGATAACTTTGCCGTCGTTGCCTTAGGATCAGATACTTCTAACTTCTGAAGACCCAAATCTCTAACTTGAAATTGCCTAGATCGAACCATTTGATTGTAATAGCGCGCGACCTGTTGTTTTATGACAACGGATGGTTCATGGGCTTGAGTTCTAACCTCTTCTACTAGGTTAAGATTTGCTCAGAGTCCAACTTCATTGTCTGTTTCATTGAAGTGTAAAGCTTGTATTGTTGGAACTCCTACCTCAACAGGTAACATTACTTCCGTGCCATAGCAGAGTAAGAAAGGTGTTTCTCCTGTGACCGAATGTGGAGTCGTTCGATAAGCCCACAACACCTTTGGGAGTTTGTTAACCCATGCGCCTTTGACTCATCCAATTTTTTCTTTAATCCTTGTAAGATGATTTGATTCATGTTCTCACTTTGACCATTGGATTGCGGATGAGCGACATAAGTGAATCGTAAATCGATCAAAAGATTTGTGCAGAAGGTTCAAAAGTTTTTGTTGTTGAACTGTTTTCCGTTGTCAACAACCTGAGCTTTTGGTACTCCAAAATGGAAAACTACATTTTTTCAAAAGAAAATTTTCATATTTGGCTGAAGTAATGGTCGCTAGAGATTCTGCCTCTGTCCATTTTGTGAAGTAGTCTATTGCCATGATCACAAATTGTCGTTGACTAGATGCCAATGAAAACGGGCCTAGTAGATCCATTCCTCATATGGCAAAAGGAATTAGAGAAACGACTGAAGTCAAAAGGGCGACTGGTGTATGCGATACTTGAGCAAACTTCTGACACTTGTCGCACCTTCGCGTGAATTTGATGGCGTCCTTCTGTATCGTAGGCCAATAATATCCTTGCCTTAAGATTTTTTGTGCCAATTTCCTCCCCCAAGATGTTGACCACATATCCCTTCATGTACTTCTTGTAATGCATATAACGATTTTGGGCGTAAGCATCTGAGATAGGGAAGGCTGAAGGATCTTTTATACAATATTCCTTCTACTAAAGCATACCTAGCAGTTTTGACACGAAGATTGTGTGCCTCATGTTTTCTACTGGGTAGCTCTCTTGTATTCAGATATTTGATGATCAGATCCATCCAACACGGTTCTTAATCTACCACTCCAATCTCAGCTTGAGAACTGATACTACGTTCTTTGAGGAATTCAAGGTAGACCGAGCGCCGGACATCGGTGACTTCAGCAGAAGTGAGCCTCGACAATGTATCAGCCTGAGTATTCTGATCTTGGAAAATTTAACGGACGGTGAAGTTTTTGAACTTCGCTGCCAAAGTCTTGACTAACTGAAGATATTGAGCCATTCTTTCGTCTCTGGCTTCGTAATCTCCTAAAACATGGTTCACCACTAATTAAGAATCACTATGTACTGATAATGAATCTACCTTTAAAGCATGCACCAGTCTTATTCCCATGAGAAAGGCCTCATACCCTGCTTCATTGTTTGAGGCCTGAAATCCAAAGTGAAGTGCATACTCAACAACAAAACCTTCCGGGCTGATGAGAATGATTCCTGCTCCACTGCTTCCAACGGCTGAAGAACCATCCCATAAAGATTCTAAAGATCTTGAACTTAAAAAATCACCAACTGAGGGGGGGGGGGGTCTACAGGTAAAGTACATTCAACGATGAATCTGCTAAGGGTTGAGCTTTAATCATAGTGCGATGTTTGTACTGGATATCAAACTCCCCCAACTCGATTAACCAATTTACTTGTCTTCATGATGCCTCGGGGCTTAGTAAGATTTTTCTAAGTGGTTGGTCTGTCAAAACTACAATGGTATGAGACTAAAAATACGGTCGGAGATGCCTAGCCGATGTGATAAGGCTATTGCTATCTTGTTAACCTTTGGGTATCTCGTCTCTACATCTTGTAAGATTTTTTTGACATAATAGATCGGCTTTTGGACTCCATCTTCCTCTCTGACCAGAACATCATTTACTGTAACTTCCGTGACTGAAAGGTATATAAATAGGTCGTCTCTAGGAAGTCGTTTTGAGAGTAGAGGAGGAGAGCTCAAATATGCCTTGAGTTCTTCGAATGATTTCTGACAATCATCTGTCCAAGCAAAGTCTTTTGCTTTCCTAATGGCTTTGAAAAAGGGTAGACAACATTTCGCTGATCGAGCCATAAATCTTTCTAAAGCTGTAACCCTTCCTGTCAACTCTTGCACTTGTTTGATGATTTTGGGGGACGTCATGGCTTGAATGGCCTTGATCTTCTCTGGGTTTGCCTTGATTCCTCGTTGAGAGACCATGAAGCCCAAAAACTTTCCCGATGCAACCCCAACAACGCACTTGAGCGGGTTCAGCTTTATCTTATACTTTCAAAGTATGTCAAAAGTTTCCTTCAAGTCCTTGACATGAAATTCAGACTTGATACTCTTGATGAGCATGTCATCAATGTATACTTCCATGTTTTTCTCGATCAAGTCTCAAAAAATCATGTTCACCAGGCGTTGATAAGTTGTAATAGTATAGCCCTCTCTCCATGATGAACGAATTTTTGGATACATCATCCTCGTGCATCATGATCTGGTTATAACTAGAATGTGCATCCATAAAACTGAGTAGTTCGTGGCCCGAAGTAGCATCGATAAGAAGATCGATCCTTGGGAGGGGGTAGCTATCCTTCCGGTGTGTGATGACCCTGGGATCAATCTCAGGCATGTCCGCGGCTGTCCATGCAAAGATGTCCACATAAGTTCATAACAGGTTCACCAGTTCGAGCTTAGTGTTTTCTTTAAGATTTGAACTTATCTGAACTATCTTGTCTTTCTCTCCGGGATACACTTCAATGTTTACGAGATCTTCTACTGCTTCTCCTCTTTGCATCTTCGTATTTTCTCGAAGATCTTCAATGATGAATGCTTCTTTGTTCTTCGAACGGCATGAAGTTACATAGCACTGGCGAGCCACAGTCTGATCTCCTTTAACTTCTCCAATCCCTTGTTCCATTGGGAATTTCATCTTGAGGTGGTAGGTCGATACTACAGCCTGTAACTGATTAAATGCTGGTCGACCAAGTATGACATTGTATGCAGATGGGACCTTTACCACCACAAAATCAAGCATTAGGTTTGCCCGTATCAGGGGCGTTCCTATCGTAACTGAAAGTGCGATAATACCTTCGACCGTAATCGGATGATTGGAGAATCCACATAAGGGCATATCCATCTTCCGAAGATAGTTTGTAGGGATGTTCATTTTCTTGAATGCATCATAAAACAAGACTTTGGCTGAACTCCCATTATCAATCAGAACACGCTTTACATCAAAATTTCTAGCCTTGATGGTTACGACCAACGGATCATCATGAGGAGTCTTCACAACCTTTAGGTCATCATCGGAAAAAGAGATAGTGGGTAGGGGCATAATCTTCTGTCTCTTGCTTGGGAGTTGGCTCGTTACCCACATTTCCTTAGCATATACTTTTTGAGCTTGTCCTGATGAGCCTCCTGTGGCTAATCCCCTAGAGATATTGTTGGTTGTGCCCGTATTTTCTTCCCGTTCTTCTCGTCCTTCAGTAGCCCGTCTCTTGTCGTCCTTCTTTGTGCACCATAAACTTTCTCAACTGGCCACACTTGATGAGAGCTTCAATTGCTCGTTTAAGTGATCCACAATCATCAGTTGTGTGGCCATGATCATTGTGAAAGTGGCACCATAAGTCTCTATTCCTTTTGTTCGGCAGAGACGACATCTTCTTTGGCCATTTGAGAGCTTTATTGTCTTTAATCTCGTGTAGTATCTGTGATGGTCTGGCATTGAGGGGCATCAAATAATCTAGGTCTTTGGGACGCCGTTCATCAGGCTTGGAGCGCTTCATTTTTTTCCATTCTTGGGGAGTCAACTCTCGTGACCGTTTCCTTTGTTCTTCTTTGCTTTCTCCGTGTCATCCTCTGTGGGTCTCCAGGTATTCTTCAGCTTGAATATACTTGTTAGCCTTCTCGAGAAGGGCATTCATATTGCCCGGATGACTCTTGTTGATGGAGAATGCGAACTTAGAGGTGGGTTGAAGTCCTCGAAGGAATGCCGCATACTTCACAGATTCATCTAAATTATCGATTTCCAAAGTGGCTGCATTGAACCGTCCGAGATAACAAGCTAAGGACTCGTTCTTCTCTTGCACAATGTTAAGCAGGCTTGCTGAGTTCTTCCTTCGGGAGCGACTGCTTACAAAGTGTTTTTGAAAGAGATCTAACAGTTGGTCGAAAGAGTTATGGACCTCGATTGTAAGGATTTAAACCATGCATGTGCAGCGTTTCGTAAAGTGGTAGGGAAGGCTCTGCACATGACAACGTCTGATACTTGAAGGAGCAACATATTTGTTCGAATTGATAAACATGTTCTTCAGGATCTCCAGTTCAATCATAAAGGTCGCATTAAGGCATTCGAAAATTGGGTGGTAATTTGGCTTTCTCGATTGTCTCGGATAACGGATATCCAGATTTGTCCCTCGAGGGAGATCGTTCCAGAGAATGATATTTGAGGAAAACCTTCCAAGAGTCACCTTCTCAAGAGCGGTACTCAGGCGTCCTTTTGTGGATTGATCTTTGAGGGGTCTCAGTTCTGGCGACCTGTTCGAGAGAGGAATTTGTACTGCCTTCGATTGATGGATCGTGACGGTAGCATGATCTGCTCCTGGTTGTGTGTTCTCCGTTCTTTTCTTTAGGATCAAATGTCAATTGATTTCTGACCTGTACTTGCGACCGTAGCTTGATCTCGAGGTAAGTCGAAGATGAAGGTCGTCGGATCCAAATGATAATGGTGGGTGAATGGTAGAGCCACCGCCATGTCGAGGCCCAAACATTAACCATAGATTACATGTTTCTGCATCTAAAGGAGACCTAGCTCCTTCTCCCATTTCTTGATGTATGCTAATAAGACTAAACAATCTTCCCCTACTTAAAGCAATGTGTCACCCTCCATCTAAACCTACCAACAACAGCTCGTAAGGCTGGTAGGCCATGGTTTCACTTAGACCTGGCAAACGGGTATACCTGCCGGGTACGGGTAAAACCCGATTGGGTCCGGGTAAAAACGAGTCGGGTATAATTTACTCAATTTTTATTGGTACGATGTTTGAGAACCCATACCCTACCCTTGCGGGTAGGGTATTACCCGTGGGTAAATCACCATTTTTCCTGATTAATTGTTTTTTTGAATAAACAATTTTTAAATACCTACTAATTAGATTTTGACATATTTTTCATTCTTTCTTCATCAATTTATTACACAACAATCTGAACATCTTTCAATCCACAAAAAAATCTGAACATCTTACAAACGAACAAAAAAAAAAAAAAATCCGGACATCTTTCAAACGGAAAAAAATCTGAACATCACCATCATCAAGATCCACCGACTGAAAGATCTACCCAACAGGCAACAATCACAAGGCAACTTTACATCTTTCAAACAGAAAAAAAATCTGAACATCAACACGACCATCATCAAGATCCACCGACTGAAAGATCTACCCAACAATCACAAGGTAATGGAGTGGCCGTTAGGTGGCGACTGGGCGACGGATCTGTGGCGATGAATGACAAATCGGCGACAAATGGGCGATGGATCGATGGCGACAGGGCGACGAGGTGACCATTGGGGGCAATGGCGCAACAGATCGAAGGCGACGATGTGACGGCGCAACGGGGTGACTTGTGATAAATCTTAGAGTGACTGAACGACGTGGCGCCGTGGGTGGAGTTTGGTGGCCATGACTTAGGTAGATCTGTGAGAGAGAGAGAGAGAGAGAGAGAGATAGAGAGGGACTTGAGAGAAGGGATTTGTGGAGAGAGGGGATCTATAAGGGTGAGAGTGAGAGACTTGAGAGGCAGGGGCGGAAGTGATGAGAGGAGAGAATGAGGGTTTTACCCCTAAAAGTTGTATATATACTGATATAACCGGGTAAACCCGAGTACCCGATAACCGACCCAAACTTATCCGAGTTTTACGGGTCGGTTCGGGTACGTGTCTGTTTTGACGGGTCTCCTAGTTATGTACCTGAACCCGGGTTTTTTGACCGGGTACGGGTAAACCCGTAGATTCGGGCCAATTTTTGCTAGGTCTAGTTTCACTATAATAAACAATGTCAGCAGTACCATTCGTCGAAGAAAATATTGCCTATTTGGTGTAAACCGAGGATGGTGGCTCATGGAGGACCTTGTTCTTTGTGTTTTCTCTTAAAACAGGGTTTATCCGTCATGTTTTGGTGAGTCGGATTTAATGAGGACTGGACTTTGATCAAGTGGTCTTCACTAGAAAAGGTAGACCAACAGAAGGTTTCTAACTTTTTTATGTTTATGAACAATTAGTCAATGGAGGAACGTGGAGCTACACAATAGGGTAGGTAACTTATCCGCTAATGAGCTTGAGTTAAAAATAACGTCCCACATTTTCGTTGTACATTATATTAAGTTCAAACCTGTCATTTGTTAATAAAGTTAGACATTGAAACTCTCACTCTCCTCTCCCTTTCCTCCCTCCTCTCTTCGCCGCCGTCACCTATCCATCCACCCTTGCGATCACCTCCGTCTCCCCCTTCCTGCCTGTCACCTCCCCCTCCTCCCTTCTCGCCTCCTCTGAGCTCTGTGTCCATTGACAAAGAGATGATAGATGCAAATTGGGTTTTGTTGGGTAACCGAATAACCATTTTATCCTCAGTGTAAGCAACTAACCAAAATATTATTATCAGGACGTTACTGAAACGTGAGCTTTTTAGCAGATAAGTTACCTACTCGATTGTGAAACTCCGCCTTTTCCTTTTTGAATAGACAAAACTCATCGCCAACGTCATAAAATTAAAACTTATTCGATATTGACAGTGCAACGAAATTTTGACTTTCTTCGTAATAGGCTTTTTCGATCAGGTAACAATGAATTGTGCACTGGTCAGTAAATGAAGAGAGGCATCAAAGTAACTTATTGTGCTAAGCAGAAGGAACAATTGACAGCGCTCCAGAAATTGTTGACATTATTTCTAAAAACGTTCTTTATTACATGGAAAATGCGACCATAACTTTGACTTGGTTTTGACTTTGAGTAGCATATCTCTTTAGCAATAACTTAAATTTTGGAACACAGATAAATGTGATTTTGATTGGAAAAAAAAAAGTTTCCCTAGAAGGCATTCAGCTTGGGAGGCATTCTGGAGGCACGGGGTTTGTGATGCATTATGGAAATTCATATGGTTCACTGGCAATATCCCTAGATGTGCAATAATAATGCTATGAATATTAAGAACCAAAGCAAAATTGAAAGCATGGGGTATACTACAGGATAACCAATGTCTAATGTGTATGAAAAGTGTGGAAACTGAAGATCACTTGTTCACTCAATGCCCTTTTGCAACTGAGCTATGACATATTGTTTTGGGAAGACTGCATATACAAGTCAATTTACAATCATGGGAGCAATTTAGTTCCTTTGTAGCATAGAAGTTTAAGGGAAAAAGCTTTTAAAGTAAACTGGGAAGACTGAGTGTGGTTGCTACTGTCTATGGCATTTGACAAGAGAGAAATACAAGAATTTTTGAAAGGAAACAAACAAGTATTCAAGGATGTATGTTTGTTATTCAGCAATGAATCAAGTTTAGAGTGTGTAACTGGCCAAGAGTTCTAGCAACATCAAGGAATAAAAACCTGTGCAGTGTATGGGAGTTAGATGTCTATAAGTTGTTGGAGATTTAGTTGTATATGTGAGGAATATGTACATGTAATAAGTCAGGCAATGTAAGATTGATAAACAGAGATGTAATTGTTCATAATGCAATACAAAGGACATTTTGACAAAAAAAAAAAGTTTTCCCACACCAACTTGAACATATTTAAGGAAAAGTTACTCAAGCAGTGCTTCCCTTGTTTACTTTGTTGACGGGGGCCTGGAGATTTCAAGTTCTTGAAAGCTTCTTCCAAGTTCCATCAGACTTGAGAAATCCCAGAAAGCTGGTTCAGTCCCTTGATTTGGTAACGCAGCATCGATCAGCATGCATGCATATATAGGGCTGGAATTAGTCACCTTAATTGATTCTCCATAAGCTTATTCATCATCACAAATACTTTAAACTAAGTTGTGACGTAGAAATTAAATTTCTTTTTTGAACTTTCATTTGGAACGATGGCACCAGAAAAAGGCCTTAACCCTTCATGGGCGATGTGCGCATTTGTCATGCACTAAGCCCTACAATGATGTCTCACATGTATGGAATTCTCCTTCTTTTACCATTTTCAGTATGCAGTAAACTAAAAAATTTATACATACATTAATTCTAGTTCTAGAAAATATTTACAAAATATATATATATATATATATATATATATGGAGCTGATCCGTTAATAGCGCTAGCAAAATAGGATAAGTTACAAACGCGATCTAGCAGTCCACGGCGATCTGTGAACGGTCCAGATCTTTTTTTTTTGTAATATCCCGTGGTTTGAGGCGGTGCCCATCCGCTACATAGCACTATTTTACTTTTTCTTTTTTTTTTTTCTCTTTTTCCTCTGTCCTTTCTTTCTTCTTTCTTTAACGTTCTGACACACAATCTCTTTCTCTCTCCCATCAATTTTTTTACTCTCTCTCTTGCTGTCTTGTTTGACATTGCTGCCATGGCAGAGTTTCTTAAGGCCTAAAAGCTCCTTCCACCTGCTAGAACACCGTGGTGCTTTGGGCGAGAACAAGTAAGGATCTAAACCGGAGATTAATGTTCTCCGGCGAGACTTTGGCGTGTTCGGCTAGCTGATCTGAGACAAGGAGACGCAAAACGTTGAATTCCTGAGCTTTGAGAACAAAAGGAGTTTGGGAAGAGAGCATCAGAATTCCAAGTGCAGCAGCAGTGATGTGGACTTTCAATCAATTAATGAAAATCCATAAGCCTTCTTCATGCTTGCTGCTGCTGGAACAAGAACCAAAATGTACCATCAACGAGCAGTATATTCATTTGATGATAAGTACAAACAGGTTTTGATCAATTAGGTTTTTCTTATTATAGTAATAACCATCAGGATATTACATGATTTGTGTTTTCTGTATAAGAATACTACATGATTTCCGGTCTTATGTAGAATGAAGATCATAAATAGAATATTGTATCAGGATTATCTCTTGCCTTTCGCTCCTGTATTGATAATTTTGTCCTCCGGTCTGGTCATTTACAAACGCAAGAAAGAGAGAGAGAGAGTCGGAAAATTGATGGGAGAGAGAGTGTGTCAGAACATTAAAGAAAGAAGAAAGAAAGGACAGAGAAAAAGGAAAAAAAAAATCAGAAAAGTAGTACTTCAATAGTGTGCTACATTATGTAGCGGATGAGCACACTGGGTATTTTTGTCAAAAAAAATGTCCGCTACATAATGTAGCAGACGGACTTAAAAAAAATGATCTGGACCGTCCACAGATCGCCCGTGGACGGCCAGATCCCGTTTGCAACTTATCCTATTTTGCTAGCGCTATCAACGAATCCGTTCATATATATATATATATATATATATATAGAGAGAGAGAGAGAGAGAGAGAGAGAGAGAGAGGCTCATAACATTGCAATTAACGGCCGTACAAAGCTACCAGAATAGGAAAATTGATATTTCAAGGATCTTAGACAGTGTCATGGCCAATAAATACAAGGAAAAAGTTACAATGTAGTGGTAACGAAGGCCTTATGAAACAAATGACACCTCACAGCGAAAACCACAGAATCGTAAGACCTGAAAAGTACCAGTTCTCATATACCAGAGGGAGACTTTGGAAGAACAATTATACGAAGAATGTAGTTTACTAGGAGTCTCCAGGCTGATAAATCTTGGAAAGAGCTTGCAACACATTGACTTGCAACTTCAGGTGCAGTATATAATCGGCAGTCCTGAGGAAAAGCTGGTCGGCCTTCAGCCCTTCCCCTCCAGGCACGAGCTTCTGCAACTTCTTCACCTTCATGCGCGCCATCCCATGTGCGGCGGCGCGCCTTCGGTGCCGCTTAACACCCAGTTTCGCGCTGGAAATGTTTTCACAGCCATTGCCATCCATTTCTCCGTGTGACAGTGACCAAAATTTAAGCTCTTTTTTTATCAGAGAAGCAGAACACAAAGAGAGAGAGAGAGAGCAAAAAATGGTTGAAGGCTTCAAGAGAAAAAGTAGGGAAATGGGAGATATAAATATGCAATGTGCGTGTGGCATGGGGGTTGGGGGGGGGGGGGGGTGTTGAGGGGTGGAAACGGGCCATGTGACTCGAGCTGAAGGTGGTGGGTGGTGGGCTAGAGGGATATTGATTGAATTGTTTTTTGCTGATGAAGTTTTGTACTATTATTTTTTGTGGTTTGGACAGTAACAGTATCTTCAGGCCGATTTTTGAGTTATTAGTCTAAGTTTCTGTGAGTGATCTTAAATACGTACTCCACATCAGCTTGCTATATTTAGAAAATAAATTTTGGGTCATGTCTATCCAAAGGATTGAAAACTAAACAGGGAGTCAAGAAAGAAAACAAACTTTATTAACCATTAAACCCAAAATTTTTTTTAATGAAACGGTAACACGACAGCGTTATCGGAGACATGATATTATTGTCCAATTAAAAGTAAGCAAAATGACACATGGACACGCAAGAGAAGACCAAAGCCTTTTGCCTTTTGTGTGGAGGTCAGCTCTTTCTCGCACGCTCACTCCTAGTGTGTGTGTGTGTAATAGTATTACTAACTGTTATAACTAATGTTGCGTGACAGTGTATCTGTCCTCGTAATCTCCGAATCCTAGACAGTCAGCCTCACACGTGCTTTAGACATTGAATTCACGTAACAATTTCTTTAGTCTCGTCAAGGGTTTCCAAACTATAAACATGGAAGACTTAAGTTGACTCAATGTTGTTAAATCTCTTTTAAAAATTATTTTATTACAATTCAAGTTACAGGTAGAGCCAACAATCCATATGTAGCCGCAAATTATTGTTCCTAATATATGTTTAGTGAACTTCAAATAGTGACGCTACAAAAATATTGATAAATCTTCAAAAATATTGTGCTGACTATATCTTGTACCATTAATAGTTACTATAACGAGGAGTCGTAGGCTGAATATTCCTGCTACCCGTATTGCTGCTAAAATATTTTTCTCGTTTGTGACTGAACTTCATTTTAAGTATAATCAATCTTGAGCTTGAACTCAAGCAGATAAATTTATTTCCTTTTTGCATGAACTCTATTTCCTCTTTTATGACGCGCATTCAAATAAAAACGATCACAGACTTCAATATCGTGCACATGCGAAGACCTCGTTATCAGCCTTCGTATCTCACTCAGTCCAGCGAGGTGTTCAAGGGTGGATTACAAACTCCAACTTGATCGTGTCATGGAGAGCAACTGGATGGTATTCGGACCCACGAAGGAGTGGAGGAGGAGGGACAAAAAGCTTAAACAATTAAGCAGTGCACACAAGGAGATATTATTATGGAACATGGTTATGTTGGTGAGGCATTTATTAAAGCATGCTTTAGAAAGTTTTGTATCTTGGGGTAACTCCACAAGTAGTTAAGTTTGGAAGAATGTTTCCTGGATTTTGACTTCCATCTTGTTTGCACTCTCCTTTTAAACTTCTTATTGTATCTGCTTTAATTCTGGAGTAATGAAGTACTACTCAATTCTTTTCTTAAGTAGCTGCACTGGTCAAACAACATGGTTCTCTTAGCTGTTGATAATATATACTAGCAAATTCTCAAACATGCACAACCATGATCTTATCTCTAAGTCGCAATAGTTTGATATATTGGTTTCATTCTTCAAAATATAGCATCCATCAAGATTCATACTCCCCTTTACGTCGACAATATAGAATCGACTCTCTTAATTAATGGTTTTGACAGATGTTGAAAACTTAAAATTAATCATCGGAAGTAATAATTAAGATTGCTCATGACCATATTCTGAGGACAAGCTACATGGTTTCTCAACTAAGGTTTCGTTTGACAAATTTTTTTTTTTGGTTTTCAGTTTTAAAAATAAAATAAAATTAAAGAGCAGTTTAATTTTTTTTTTTTACAAAAATAAGTGGGTGTTTGATAACCCAGTTTTTTTTGTGGTGGTTTGTGGTGGTGGTAGCCGACGGTGGTAGTGGCCGGCGGTGAGAGGATGGTGGTGGTCTAAAAAAAAAAAATCAGTTTTTGGAGTTTTTAAAAATAGTCTTGATTTAAAAACTGGGTTTTTAAACTGAAGAAAAAAAAATTGTTACCTAACGCAACTTTTTTTTTCTAGTTTCCAAAACTGAAAAAAAAAGGTTGTGTCAAACAGGGCCTAAGTTGCCAAGATGTCTACATAGAATTTAACCTTATTTACAATAATTCTTAATGTTCACGCCCAAGCGCTGGAACTTCCAACCGTGCCCAAGCGCTGTAACTGTTAAACGTGCCCCCACCCCCGACATTACTTCCCTTGGCCCTGCCCACATGCTGTCGTTGTAGCGTTGCACCCTTGCACCATCTCAATTGAGCGTGCCCCTGGCATTGCTCACACCCTACTAGCTGCACCCATGCATGCATCATGGGCCTTATACAATGCGCCTCCTAGCATTCTATCACACTGCCATGCCCTTGGCGTTGGCCCGTCCCTTCATCACAACATGGGCATTTTGCCTTGATTGTGGAACATGCTTTGACCCGCTCTTCAGATGTGCAACATCCCTCAAGGTAGGCCACTCTTCTACGACACTACCTTTAAGAGCTTCGAGTACTCCGGCATGAGGACTCCTCTTCCTCCATGTAGGTTACTCCTCTGGGATACTATCACAACCCGTCGGGTAAGGAATTCCTTTAAGAACACTTCATTGGCACGCTCGAGTGCTCTGACACAAGGACTCATCATTGGTTAGGCGACTCCTGAGGGACACTATTTTTGTCGAGGAGCTCCGGTGCTCCGTCATGAGGACTCCCCTCCCGCTAGGTAGACGACTCCCCTTGGACACTACCTTTCGCGTGCCCCCTATGACTCGACGCAAGGACTCATCGTGGGATAAGCAATTTCCCCGAGACAATATCTCCACCAGGGAGTTCTGAGTGCTTGGATAAGGACTCCTCTCCTGCCAGCTAGGCGACTCCTCCGAGATACTATCTTGCCTCGTTGGGTAGGCGACTCCTCCGAGACACAACCTTGGCGTATCCAGTAGGCGACTTTTTAAGAAAACTACCTCATCCCGTCGGGTAGGCAACTCCTCAAAAACATTACTTTGACGTACCCCTATTACTCTTGCATAAAGACACACCAGGGGTAGGCGACTCTTCAGGTGCTATCTCCACTAGGATATCTGTGTGACTAGTCCACATGCTCCAGCACTGGGAGCCCTTCATCGACAACCCTAGGAGGACCTCGTGCCTAGTCTGCATAGCAATTGGGCCTCGAGCCTTCCCCTCTACTATCAAGTTCTCTGCGTCTCTCGAAACCCTTGTAGGACTCATTAAGGAATTTGTAGTAATGGCTAGATTAAGGGTTTTCTAGGGATACCGACGTTGTGTGAGTCAGTCTTCCTAGACAGAGAGAGCTAAACTGCACGGGGGCAGGCCGAGTAATATGCGATCCAATAGTTCGTGGGGCATCTGCATTGATGACCCCTCGACGAGGTATCATTCTGAGGGAGCGCCATGTATCGTTTGATGATTTTACTTTCTCCAATCATATAAGTAATAGAGTTTGAAACTCATTCTGGACAATTGAAGTTCATTTGAACATTTAACTTTCTCACTCTAGAACTCCATAGCTAAAGGATTATATATATATATATATATATATATATATATATATATATATATATATATATATATAGAGAGAGAGAGAGAGAGACTCTGGACTTCAGATCTTGACTATGGACCCAACTTTGTACCCTAACTGTGGACCTATGCATCGAACTGAAGACTGTCATCGTATATTAACTCAACACCACCCTCACAGCTAGCACTCTCACTCCTCGGGCTCTGTCTAGGAAGCCTTAGTCTTTGTTCTTGTTTCGTCCTGGTTTCGTCCCCACATCAGGTATGATTGGCTTCTGACTCGAATTACATTCTTTGGGTCAACTCCACCTATACTGTGAAACCACTTCATTGGCATCAATCAAATTTTTATTGCTACAATGAGTTGCGTCCAAAAAGTTTTAGTTCAAAATTTCCATTTAAGTTCATTAGAGGCTATTTGAGACTGAACTATACAATGCAAGTAGTTCTTTTATATACTACATAAATCTCCATAATCCTTGGTGAGACAAGAATCATCGATCACAAATCTGTTGACACGATGCCAAAAGAGTGTACCGACTAAAGTTTTCTTTAACAGTAAAGCGAGAAGAGGCATAAGCTAGCCGAGCCAAGTTTTAAGCCAATTACTTAACTGAATCCTAAGAGCAAAAGAGAAAAGGAGCGATATAAATGGTCAACCTCAATTGGATCGCAAAAAACAAATATGGGTGAGAAGAAATATAGCACACATACATATACATTCAAAAGTGGTTAGCATGTATGAGAGGTCCCCTACTTCGTGCCTCAGCAACTTCCAGGCTTCACGAGGGCATTTAAAACCCCCATCCCATGTGAAACCTTATGATCATGACCTTGACAGATGTATCTGTCATATCATATACGTTTACACACGGTTTGAGACTAAATACACAGCGTATTTCATCATATACTTGTCGCTAAAAGAAAAAGTTCGTCGCAAACATCCTTTAGCAACAGTCTTATGGAAGCTTGTATGCTTAGAACCCCAGCTGTGTGTCGTGTAATTGAGAGTCTTTATCATTTAACTTGCAACTTGGTTTGCATGTGTTCATGTGCATGCTAGATCATAGATGACTCGTGAACAAGTTAATGCATGCACAGGTGGACTGGGTTTGAAGGTGGAAGATGGGAAGAAGTCTCGTGTCTGGTTGTGCCACTGGCAAAGATTCAGAGGCTCAGGTAACTGAGATATGCTGAAGAGCCTTGTACCCTAGAACTCTTATTCGTTCACGGGTTCAAAATGGCCCAAGTACACCTTGGGGTTTTATTTTGAAGGAAACCTTAAAACATTCTCTTTGAACTCAAAAGTGACAAACTTTGTGAGATCAAATATGTGATTAATTGTTTAGACTTCTCTTACTTTTCGAAGAAGCTTTAAGTTTGAAACCAACTATTTGAACAAGTTTTAAGTTTGAAACCGAACTCTAATATTTCTAAGCCCATGAACATGGATATGATTGTTTTATCTGTGAAAGCTGTTTTCATCATTGGAACAACTGTTACGATGGATATTTCTCAACGTTTTGAGTCGTCGGTCAAGCAGCTACGCACAAAAAAACAAGCTCGCGATCCGCATCAAATATCCCTACTTGTCTGTGTGACAACTTCGTGTGGCGATCAGTCACACCAAGGATATGAGAGAAGTGAAGAGAATGAGGATGGTTAGGTGTCGGCAAGAGGCTAATCGATAGGACCCATATGAAATAGGCCAGGTTTCTCTATCTAAGATCAGTTCGAAGGGGAAGCTTGAACACCGGCGCTTGCAACATGCTGTCGCCTTTGTCCAAATAAGAGATCTTTTCTGGAAGCATATACCAGAGAACATGAGAGAGGTGAAGAGAGTGACAGTACAGTTTGCATGGCGATGAATCATGAAAAGGGCCCTATAATGCCCTTCTGCCGACTTAGGTCATGCACCCTAGAGCCCATACTGTGCATGTGACTTGCCGATTCATTAATCTTGATCAATCAATATAGGTAAAGGAATATTAGTATCAGGGAATAGGTAGACAAAGTCACCCAGAGAAGCCCATGCCACTTTCACTGGAAGTTTTTAGAGATTTCTAGTCTCAATGGAAGGTGTTAGATCGGTAAGTGATGATGATAAGGTCCTTTCAGAGGGTTTACCTTTCTTCTTCATGTTCTATCTTTATTGAACAAGATGTTGTATGGTCCCCTGGAACTAGAAGTGGCAAGTCTTTTTCTCATACCAAAGATTATTACCCTAATTAAGCATTTGTTATAGCATCAAGCGGAAGAGCACATGCATGCAAATCGAGAATGCATTTTTTTTCTTCTGCTTCGTGGAACTTTGAGTTTGATGTTACACTAAACATTTTATCATATGCATTCCGATCTACCATATACTAGAGTGGTTTGGAGGGTTTTGCCTCAATATTTCATGATTGAGTTTTTCTATGAGATGCAAAGAGAAGAGAATGTGAAATATGGTATGTGTGAAAAGTTGAATGATGAAACGTAACACGTTGGTGCCTATGGTGACATGACATCTCTTACTCAAGATACGATTTACAGATAAAGAGTTTTCTCGAAATTTCAGATGACATCGGTTGGATAACCTCTTACTCATCTTACTCTTCGTAATACTCTCAAGCCCGAAAGGATTGTCGTCTAATAAAGTTCACGAGGTGCCTTTGCTTCTTAGCTGTGGACCTAAGTGGTACTGGTAGGAACGGAACGCACATGCTTGCACATGTTACGCCTTAAGAACCTTAACCTCTACAGCCAACTTGGTTGCCAATTTGGTGTCCTTCCTCCTGAAATTTGCAGGGTCCCAACTGTTCATTTCTAGCTTAGTATTTGGTGACCCAACTCAGTATTTGGTACTTTGAATTAGAGTAATCTATTTCTTTCTACATCATTTTCAAAGTGTAGGCCTTCATCTGTTACAAGATATATCTATAAGACAAAACTGTTTCCTAAAGATGAAGCCATCAATTCAGAAAGACGAGCAAAACAAGCAGAGCTCGAGGAATAGGGGTCCATATCCCATGTACCAGCCCAAGAACATGGTAACAGGTCTGCGGAAGGAGCAAGTATGAGAGAAAACTATGAGTCTACTCTATTGTGTGTCTAAGAAGCTGTAAGCAGCTATTTAAGGATGCATAAAAATGTACCTGCTCTGCACTACATAGAGGTCCAACTCCTATGCATGGCTTGGGAATAATGACAATTGGAAGCTGGTAATTCAACCATATCAAATGTCAGGTAATAAAGGGAAGAAAGCTGAAGATTGCCAACTTCCAACTACCCATTTTAAAGGCAAGTTCCAAACAAACCTGTGCTATTTGGTTGACTTCATTAATGGAACCTTTAGATTTTCCCTGTAAATACTGCGAAGTGACAATGAAGTATGCATGAAAGCCAGATAAAAGATCTTCATCGCAGCTAAGCACAACCCAGGTGGTATACATTTTAGTAAAGATATCAACCAGAGACAGGGTTAATGGCTTCACCTGTAAGGCTCCTATACAGACTGGACTTCTGTGCTCACTGTCATAAGGTCTAAGAACTGATCATCCTCAATCTTCTTTATCAAAATTTTATTAGCCTGTTGCGAGAGAAAGAGCTAATAAGCACAAACACTCTGAAAATGATGTAGAAAGAACCAGATTACTCTAATTCAAAGTACCAAATACTAAGTTGGGTCAACTTGATCCTTCAGTTTAGTAGCCCTCACAAGAAAACGAGTCATTTCACGAATTTGGTTCATGGGTCAGCTGATGTTAATGCAATAACATGTGGCCATTTTGATGAAGAAACACATTCTCTCTGAACCAAATCTTCTTCTCAGTTTTCTTCATTAAGACGTAGGCATTACTATAAAACCTTGGGTCTTATGCCCTTCCTACTTGTAAAATTTAGTGTGGACTGTTTCGTGTAAAACATGCCATGGTTATCAAAACATGTTCTTTGAAATCCGGTTCTGTTTTAACGGTGTACATCAGTCCTTCCCTCGTATGCGTTACATCAACCATAGACGACTGATGATTGATACTAAAATGCATTTTGAGTGTCTTTAACTGGACGGAATTTCCACTGGCGGCGACTGGAATTCCCGTCGAAGGTGACCGAAAAAATTCGACTGTGGTTGGAATTCCTCTGGCGATTAACCGGATTTGCTGGAATGGTTTTCCTCAAATTTTGCATCTTTCCTTTTTGTCGTTCCTTTTATGTGGTATTGAACTTGGGTGTGGGGTTTGTATGGTTTGAATCCGGGTTTGTGAGACAATTTTGGGCACTATTTGAATAAGAACAAACTTTGGCTCCTACTCGGATTGTAGGAATCTTTTTCCAACCCCGTATATAGTGATAATTAATAGTCGCTAAATGTTTCTAGTGGCTTATCTTCTAACACTTTCAATGACATTTATTAGCAGTAATTTTTTAGCGTCACTAAATAAAAGTCATTATAAACATTTAGAAATAATTTATTGTCGCTATATAGGGGGTAAGAGGAAGATTCCTCCAATCGGGGTAGCAGCCAAATTTTTTCCTTTGGATAAAACCTGAGTTTGTAGTAGGGTCCTAGCCCCTTATTTTAGGCTTTACTTTGGGGTCCCCTGGTGTCTTGGGAGGGAGGGGTGGGGGTAGAGGCCCTGCAGGGGTGTTCTTTTCGGGCACTGGGAGGGGGGAAGGGATCTGACTGTTGGTGTCTTTTCAGGTAATCCGTGGGGTGGGGTAGAGGGGGAGGTTTTGGGGTTCAGTGGGGTTTAGGGCCTCTACTGGCTTTGAAGTTTGAGTGTTTTCTGTGCCTGCATTCCTTCTGGGCATAGAGATAGTTTGGTCCGGTTTTGGTAAGAGATGGGGGAAGATTTGTAAATTTGTTTTGTTGAAAATCTATGTGTTAGCGCCTCCATGCATGGAGGGTTGTATTCAGCTTTGGGTCGTACAATTGTTTCCTCTTGTTTGCTTTAATATTACCACTTTGTGCTTCTAGGTTTTGTTTTTACTCTGGTATTATTTGTAAAACTTTAAACTTGACTTGTTACTTTAAGTTGAGGTATAGTGTAGGATTTGCTGTGTTTTAGCTTGATTGTAATGTGTGCGAGTTTATTAGGTAATTTGTTAGTTTTGACCTTTGTGGTAATGTATACAAAGTCACGTGTCGTGACCTATTAGGAAAAACTATTTGGGGGCAACTTGAAAGCCTCTATAGCATTTACTTATCAATGTCACTCTCTTATTATCAAAAAAAGACTGGACGGAGATTTCAACATTTGAAAATTCTTCACATTAACTCCCCTTGTTTGGATTGCATGAAAGATGATCTTGCGAAATACTTGGGGAGATTTGAAGAGTGGATTTGAGAATCTTATCTTAGAGTTCAAATAATTAATTAGTCTAGACTAGGTTTTTTTTTATATATCAAATTCCAAGCTAATGATGTGTGCATTATTTTAGATTTAAATTATGGGATGGATATATTGGGCCTAATACCATAACTTTTTTTCTTTTATTTCTGAACCTCCCCCCCGCACCCCCCCCCCCCCCACACACACCCCACCACCACCATCTTTCAATGTGATTTCTTGTCATCCTAGCCTCCATATATTTCAACCTTTTATTTTTCACATCCTGATCATCTATACGTATTGCTGAGAAAAAAATTCTATCACCATACATTAGTAACAGCATGTCAACGTATCAAGAGAAAATTGTTTATGTCGTATTACAAGGAGTCCAAATATCCGAATCATTGAAAACCATACCCAAACACTACATTTTGAAAGTCACGAATTTGAAAATAAAAGGCACATTTTGAATGAAGGGAGTTTGAAATTCTGATTTTTCTAAAATTTTCATCCAAACGGTGCTTTTGATTTACAAAATACAACTAATCACACTCTTTTCTAACCCCTAGAATTCTCTCTAGATATAGATATTGGTGGGTTTATTGGAGCAACTTTTTCTTGTTTTTGGATCGGGGTCTTATAATTTCCCCAAATGGCAGCCAGAAATTATCTTCATAGGTTAGTATTAGAACGCAATAACAATAAAGGAGCCCATCCTTTTTTATTTATTTATTTTTTTTATCAACAGATCTTTCTCCCGAAAAAAGAGTCGAATTGATTTTTCTTGAAGATACTTTCGAAAGAAATGTAAATTTTCAAATTAAGAACCCAATGAATTACTACCCTATAATTAGTTTTTTGGTGAAAACCTTTATTTCGCTGTCCTTTAGCGCCTTGTTATGAGAAACACATGAATTCATAAAATTGCTTTTGACGAAATTCTATGAAAAAAACATTCTTACCATTTACCGGCTATAAAAGCCTCAGGAAACTGATACACTTCTTCCATTTCATTGGATTTTCTTTTTGACTTTTTTACAAATTCTTATGGTTGATTTAGTACCGTGAAAATATTGACCTTTTTTTTTATTTTTTATTGTACTTGTTGTAGATTGACTTGTCAAATAATACTCATTTAATCTATAATTTTCCATTTCGGTTTGATTCAATATCTACGTGATACTATAAATTTATCTTTTATTTCATAAAGTCAAAGAGAAAAATCCACTGGAACGAAAGTAGCCCCGGGACAACATGATCATCTTACTTCTACTTTTGGGCTCATCGCGTAAGTAGGGAGAGAGGGGGGTGTGTTAGTGTTACTATGGAGGCCGTCATAATTATTGGGCCAAGGCCTGCACTTCACTAACTGGGCCTCGGCCCAGATAGAAGCCTTGTACATAGTATATGATTTGAGATCCATATGTGCCTAAGCAGAATCTTTCCAACAATTTTTTGCATTGGTCTAATTGCACAATTATACGCAGCATATAAGTTAGCTAGCGTTTGTGAGCACACGCAATACTTGTGCATTGCGACGAGTAGTTAGAAGATCTGTGTTCACGAAGAACGCTAAAAGACACGTAACAGAAGTTTGGTGTACTAAAATATCAGATAGATGGTGTTGCGGATGAAATCTGGAACTTGATTCGTGAATAAGACTGCACAAGAAAAAGACAACACCGGTGATTTGCCGGAAGGATTTCAGGGGAATAATCTCCTATGCCTAAGTCAAAAGATATTTCAGTAGATTATAAAGTAAACTCAAATGAATTCACCTGCCTTTCTTGGTTCCCGCATTTTCCTTTTATAGGGTCTTCCTTAGTGATTTATTTACTTCCCCATTTAATTAGGGAGTTTTACCAGATTAATGAGAGTTTATTCCCACTAATGGTAGTTAATTGTCTTGAATGGGGAGGTTACTGCCTTAATGAATGGTGTAAATGGTGGGAAGGTGGATAGTCCCCACTTTACATTTATTCATGAGTATTGGGGCAGGTTTAATCTCTCCAGAAAATACCAAGTGTCCTGATGATATTTTTTACTCATATCAGATGGTAACGGGCCTCGTTAGAAAGTCTAAAAAATTACACTGATGCGGTCATATAATTACAAGTTCTGAAAAAGACTTCATCACAAGAATCCTGTCTCCAAAGAATAGTATACATGACAATCTCATAAATTGCAAGTATAGAGTCACTATACGAAAAGAAAACGACAAAATGGTCAACTGGGATGAGACATGGTAAATAGTAGATATAAGTCGTTGATGACAAAAATCCGATTTGATGAAGAAATGAAACCCTTAAGAGTGACCGAGTCACACTTAAATCAATCAAACCGATGGATGGTTACTACAATTTTATGAGAAACTTTAAGGATCATGAATGGGCATGACAGATTTTGGTTTGTTTTTGTTGCTACCTTCAAAGCACAGGAGGTAGAATGGAGAACAGCTTTTGCCATTATCCATTTTCCCTGTAATGAGTTCACTCTGTCAATTTTTGACCATTAGCTGGTCTCATTAAGGGGCAAAATCATTAATAACAATTTATCTCATATAGCAAGAAAAGTGAATTGAAAAAAAAATCTCATAGCCATCATAAATCATTTCTAATATTTTTTTCCCTAGTTGAAGGTACACTTTACTTTATGATGATATAATATCAAATTTTTTTTTTGTTTCGACAACTATGGATATCATCATGCCAGCTTGCGCGTCATCTGAAAATCAGACTAAATCTCCTACAGAGGCACCCTTAAGGGTACAATTCCATATCAATCTGTTATAAATAATTTAAACAAAATAACTTTTCTTTGTTAGTAAGCTCATAAATAATGAAGTAACAAAAATTATGTGTATCATTAGTTCCCTTACTAAGGGGTGTGAAAAGTATATTTACCTCGCATCTCTTTGATAATGCGATGGTATTCTTACCGACCTAACGGAGTAGTAGTATTCTTAGTACGAAATATCTCACTTGAACCACACAAAAAGAATTTTTTTTCAGCTAGCTAGGTTGAGACGCGGACTATGTCACTCTCTTTAAAACGGTTCACACCTTACATAACTAGTGCAATAGGTCTTGACACGCCGTCTGTAGGATACAACAGCAACATCCCAGCTTTTCTATACTCGCTGTAGCTTCTCTTGGCTCGTAGAACTAGAGAAGCAGAAACTTTACACAACACCCTTCTTGCCCAAAAAAAATAAAATAAAAAATGCATACTGCTATCGTTGTTTCAAGCTAACAAAACACTTTATCCACATTTTACCTCAGCGATGGAAGGTGTGCATAAGAGAGGACACTCAAACATTCAACGAAATATACAAGCTGACCAAAAGTATTCAAGTTCTAAAAAATAGCTGGATTTATGTTTAGACCCAAGCCTTGTGCATATGAGTTAAAAAAATGCAAGAGATTGGCTACTGAGAGTCGTCTTCTTATTAGGCTATTTTGTGGGCACAATATACAGTAAGAGCTATTATTATGACAGTGAAAGATTATATCATGGGACAGTTACGGTCAAAGGAGTAAAAAACATATTGACATCGTTTTAATGCTTTGGTAAAATAATATTTAATATATTTAATGCCATATAGATACCTAACGGTCATATGAAGCAAATGGCCATAAAATACTTAGCCCAATCTCATTTATGTCTAACTTTGACTAAAACAAAAAAATAAATTTTATTAAAATATAAATACCAACACAATCTAGTGCATCCACGATAAAATATCAACCCAAAAATACTAAGGACGGCGGAGAACGAGACCAACCCTTGGAACCGCGGGTTTTTGTCCAACTAGTGATTAATTGTTGTGTTGATCTCAATGGGGATTTGTTCTCCAAACGGGTTTTTCCTTGTTTAAAATGTCCAACTTGCTACAAGCCCAACATGGAGTGGTACATTTATTGGAAATCCTATCTGCGGCAAATTCTGGCCCATAGTTTCTTCCACCTTCTATATGGATTTAGATGCCAATCCCACCGTTGAAATTAACCCTATCGATCTTAATCAGCTTGGCACCCATTTGGCCGCCGCTCAATCTCACTTGTCACAAACCCAGCCCTCACCCTCCCCTCCCTCGCACCTCAACATATATACCTGTCCAAATCCCTGGAACCCTCATCCTGGAGTCTAATCATCATGGAGTCGATGGAAGAGAACCCAATGAATGACTGGACCATAGGGGCACCTTCGAAGACATCAATTCACAGCCTCCGCCGCCAAGTTATCGATCTGTGTCTCCCACAACTAGAACAAGCCAGCAAACTAATACTAGTCCACTGGAAAGACGAGGAGGTAAGCTTCCAGATGCATCCTCACCTACATCAGCAAACCGTCAACAACACTGTACACAAAGTGTGCGTAGCGCCGATACGAAGCCAGATCCAAGAAGAAGCCTGAATCAAGCAGATTCTGGCCATACCTGAGTTTTACTCGCTCCCGTCATCCCCCCATTTTCTTTCTATGGATTATGTTGGTTTGGAATTACAATGGAGCCTCCAAAAATAAGTTCAAGATAGTCTTCAAGGAAATTGTTAGAAGATTCAGGCCTTGTGTTGTTGCGATTTTGGAATCCATCATCATGTACGATCAAATGGGGATCTTTTTCCATGACCTTGACTATAGCGCAACGTGTATTGTCAACCTGGATGGAAGGTCTGGTGGCATCTGGCTGCTGTGGGATTCAACATAAGTCGCCCTTGCAATTATTCAAGCTTCAAATCAGGTTATACATGCTACAATGTTGAGGAGAGATTATGCGGACTGGATTTTCTCAGCTGTTTACACAAGTCCGAACCCGGCAAAGCGAAAATTTTTGTGGGAAAACTAAACAACTTCTGCAGCCAATAACCACCTACCCTAGATGCTTTACAGAGACTTCAACGACATCAATGACTCAAATGAAAGGAAAGGCAAGGTGGATACCCTAGAATATACCAGAATGAGGAGATTTTGGGACAACATCAGTAAATGCAACTTGGTGGACCTTGGTTGCAACGGCCCTAAGCTTACTTAGACGAATGGTCAAAAAGGACTTGCAAACACCCAAAAGAGACTTGATCGAGCCCTGGCGTGCCCGGACTGGTGCCTTCAATTTCCTGATGCCCAGGTGTACAACATTCCCAGAATTTCCTCTGGTCATTGTCCTTTATTTATCAACTGTTCGGGTAAGTTCTCTACTCACCGTTTTAATGATAGACCTTTTCGTGTTGTGGTTGCTTGGACGACTCATGAGGATTTCCATAGAGTCGTTCGGCACACCTGGAGCATGAACTTCTTGGATTCGAACAAGGCTAGTGCTGAGTTCCAAAGAATGGCCCGTAACCGGAATAGAAATACTTTTGGCAACATTTTCCAAAATAAAAAACGGTTATGGGCCAGATTATGTGGTATTCAAAAAGCTCTCTCCACTTTTTATTCTCGCACAATTTAGAATGTCTTGAAGCTGACCTTAGAAAGGAAAACTTAAATACCCTTAACCAGGAATAACTTTTTTGGTTCCAAAAGTCGCGAATTAAGTCCCTTGAGTTTGGTGACCGCAATACCCATTATTTTCATATCTCGACCATTATAAGAAGGAAAAGGAATACTATCAAACTCTCAAGACGCCTGAGGGTAGATGGCTGACCAACCATTATGAGATCACTGACCATATCTGTGACTACTTTAGAACCTTCTTCAATCATGGGATTGACATTTTGCATAAGCAAAGTATCAACTTTGAGAATGATAACTTCCCTAAATTAAGTGAGGATGATTCGAAGGGTCTTGGAATGCCTATATCAGATAGTGAGATTTAGAAAGCGTTCTTTGACATCAAGGCCTTCAAAGCTCCAGGCCTTAATAGGCTAAATGGCCTGTTTTTCATAACTTCTGGGATACTGTGGGGTCTTCATGCTGTAATTCTGTTAGGGAATGTCACTCTAAGGGCTCCATGCCGAAAGAGAACAACATTGCTTACGTGACTTTAATCCCTAAAGTGGACAACCCCCCGGATATTTCCCAGTTCCGTTCCATTAGTCTCCTCAATGTGTCTTACAAGGCGGTGTAAAAAATTTAAGTCTCTAGACTTACGCCTTTGTTGACTAATATTCTTAGCCCCACTCAGAGTAGCTTTATACCTGGCAGACATACCATTGATAACTCTATTATTGCTCAGGAAATCATTCACACCCTCAGGTACACTAAAGGTAGGAAAGGTGGTATGATCTTTAAAATTGATCTTGAAAAGGCTTTTGATCAATTAGATTGGGATTTTATTGAAAAAACTTTCCATATGTTTAACTTTTCTGCTAATTGGATAAAACTCATCATACGTTGCATTAGTGGAGCTACTATATCTGTGCTTTGGAATGGTAGCCCCTTGCCCTATATTCCCCTTGGTAGAGGTTTAAGGCAAGGCGACCCCCTTTCCCCCTATATTTTTGCTCTTTGCATGGAGAGATTCTCCCATATGATTGACCTTTCTAATAGAACCAAACAGTGCTTGGGCCTGAAAGCCTCTACTAATGGCCCTTGCATTTCTCATCTTTTTATGTGGATGACTTGTTACTTTTTTGCAAAGAAAGTGATCATAATTGTGATATTTTTATGTCTAATTTAAATAAATTTTGTAGCATGTCGGGGCAAAAGGTTAATCAATACAAGTCTAGATTGTTTCTTTCCCCCAATGTGCCTCACGATAGAGCTATGACCCTGAGTATTAGATGTGGTATCCCTTTAACCCCTAACATAGGGGTCTATCTTGGTACCCCCATGGTCCACAAAAGAGTGTCTAAAATCCTCTATGATAGTGTGATCAAAAGAGTTCAGAGTAAACTTGCGGGTTGGAAAACTAAAATTTTATCCCTGGCAGGTCGTGCCACCCTTGTTCAGGCTGTCATTTCTTCCATCCCGAACCACATTATACAGACACATCTCCTTCCCAAAAAGGTTACTAACATTCTGGATAGACTTAATAGATAATTTCCTTGGGGCGACTCTGATACGGCTAAGAAAATCCATCTCGTCAACTGGTCCAATGTGTGTCAATCTAAAAACAAAGGTGGGATGGGAATAAGAGAGGCGCATGAAAATAACCTTGCCCTAATATCCAAATTTAGTTGGAAGCTGATAACAAACGATAATACTTTATGGGTTAAAGTCATTAAAGCTAAGTATTCCAACTCTAATAATCCGAGATTTTGGCCCCAAAAAAGGTGGTGTTCTAACATTTGGCGTGGCATTTGCATTACCATCCCGTTTATGACCTAAGGAATCAAATTGCGGATTCAAGATGGTCTCCTTATTGACTTTTGGAAGGATTGGGGGTGGGAGAGAAACCCCTAAAAGCTGATCAGATTGGGGATGATCTTGTGACTGTCAACCACTTCATCAATCCCGGGGGGTGGGGTGGAATATTAATGCTCTTAATCAGAATGTCGTCCGTCCTCAAGATCTTGAGTTGATTAACAATGTGCATCTTCCCATTATGGCTACTGAGCAAGATGCCCCCTTTTGGGGTATCGAGAAAAATGGCATATTTTCTACTTCTAGTATGTACAAACTCATTAACAATTGTTCCCAACCTATTCTGGTTGCACCCAAAGGCCCACTGGGGGTCCCATTTTGCATGACATGTCCGCACAAGCAATAGGCAATATTCAACGATTCTAACCGGTCAAAGGTGCACGCTCAAGTCTCGTGCACTTTCCACTTTTTTTTACGTAACTTCGTCACCAAAAACTCATCCTGGCGCGATTTCTCATCATGCTCCGATCGTCGCACTTTGCCCGTCGCCCGTCGGCTCACCTCGGCGCTTACCGAAGGAAGTCAGCCTTGGCCTTCCCCTTGGGGTTGGCCTCGGCCTTGGCCTTCCTCTTAGGGTCGGCCTCAGCCTTGGCCTTCCCCTTGGTGTTGGTCTCGGCCTCCCCTCGGCCTTCCCCCGGCCTCCCCTCGGCCTTCCCCCGGCCTCCCCTCGGCCTTCCCCCAAAGGGTTGGCCTTTGGCTTCCATACTTAACATCTTCACTACTCTTCAAGGGGTCGGATGTCACTCCGCGACCCCCGTCGCCCGGACGTCACTCCCGACCCCGTCGCCAGGAAGTCACTCCGCTACCCATGTTACCCGGACGTCACTCCGCGGCCCCTGTAGCCCGGATGGCACTCCCCGAACCCATAGCCCGGCGACACTCCACTACCTCCGTCGCCAGAACATCACTCAACGAACCCGTCGCCCGGACGTCACACCGCGACCCCTGTAGCCCTGAAGTCACTCCGCGATCCCCGTCGCCCTGAAGTCACTCTGCGACCCTCGTGGCCCGGACGTCACTCCGCGACCCCCGTTGCCCGGACGTCACTCCACGACCCTCGTCGCGCCAAGGTCACTCTGTGAGCCCCATCACCCGGACGTCACTCCTCGACCCCTGGCACCATACACACTCCGCCTCGCCCATGCGCCGTGCCACTGATACAGTCGTGCCCCTGGGCTCTTTATCACACTACAGTGCCCTTGGCACCATACGCATTCCACCGCGCTGCTGATACAGCCGTACCCTCAGGCTCTTTTTCACACTACAGTGCCCTCGGCACCATACACACTCCATCGCGCCTATGCGCTGCGTCATCTCCATGACATGTGCCCCGGGTACCATACATACTACGTCGCGTCCATGTACCTCGCCACTGATACAGTCGTGCCCCCTGGCTCCCTGTCACACTACAGTGCCCCCGGCACCTCACTCACTCTGTCATGCCCATGTGTCGGGCCACTGATACAGACGTGCCCTCGACACCTTAATCACTCCGTCACACCCATGCACCTCGCCACTAACACAGACGTGCCCCCAGCATCTTACTCACTCCGCCGCGCCCGTGCGTCATGCCACTAACACAGTCGTGCCCCTGGCTCTCTGTCACACTAACATGCTCCTTGGATCGGTCCATCCTTTCACCACACCATGCGTACCTTGCCTTGTTTGTGGAACATGCTTCGACCCACTCTCCGGAATGTGCAGCATCCTGTGGGGATAGGTGACTCCTCCGGGACACTATCTCTGCCAGGGAGCTCTTCAACTCCCCTTTCGCCAGGTAGATAGCTCCTCCGGAATGCTACATCTGGCAGTCAGGTAGACGGATCCTTCGGCATGCTACTTTGATGCCCTCCGAGTGCTCTGGCGCAAGGACTCACTACAGGGATAGGCGACTCTTCCGGGACACTATCTCCGCTAGGGAGCTCTTCAACTCCCTTTCCGCTAGGTATACGGCTCTTCCGGGATGCTACCTCGGCCAGTCGGGTAGACGACTCTTCCAAGACTCTACCTTGACGGGCTCCGAGTGCTCCGGCACAAGGACTCATCACGGGGATAGGCGAATCTTTCGGGACACTATCTCCGTCAGGGAGCTCTTCAACTCCCCTTCCGTCAGGTAGACAGCTCCTCCAGAATGCTACCTCGGCTAGTTGGGTAGACGGCTTCTCCGAGATGCTACTTTGACGTGCTTCAAGTGCTCCGGCATAAGGACTCATCCGCGGGGATAGGCGACTCGTTCGGGACACTATCTCCACCAGAGATATTTTCAACTCCCCTTCTGCCAGGTAGATGGCTCCTCTGAGATGCTACCTCGGCCGGCCCTGGTAGACTGCTTCTCCAGGATGCTACCTCGGCCTGCAGAATAGGCAACTCCTCAGGGACAATATTTTCACCAGGGAGCTTTTCAACTCCCCTTCCGCCAGGTAGACGGCTTCTCCGGGATAATACCTTGACATGCTCCGAATGCTCCGGTACAAGGACTCACCCGCGGGATAGGCGACTCCTCCGGGACACTATCTTCGCCAGGGTGTCTTCGTGACTGGCCTACGTGCTCTAGCACTGGGGGCTCGCGTCGGCACCCCTAGGGACTATGACCCCTGGGTCACGCTGAGATAGGAGCAGGTCTTCAGAGGGCATCCCGACTAGTCCACCTGGCAGCTGGGCGTCGAGTCTTCCCCACCGCTACTAGGCCTGTGGGACTCTACAAAGGCTTGGATTGGTGGCTAGATCAAGGGGTTCTCTGGCCACACCGATGCTGTGGGAGCCAGTTTTTCCAGACAGACAGAGCGACGCTGTGCGGGGCAGGCCAGGTGAATATGCTATTCGACAGTCCGTGGAGCACCGGCAGCTGTGGACCCCCTCGGTGATGTGTCACTCTCGGGGAGTGCCACGTGTTACGTGATGACATCATCATCTCAACCTCTATAAATAAAGGTCTTGAGAATTCATTTGAGAGGTTTTTTATACATTTTCTGACACCCTTAGACATTTTCTGACAGTTGAATGAAACTCTGACTTTTTCACTTTCTCACTCTAGAATTCTAGAGAGAGAAACATACATGACCTTGACTCTGGACCTAAGTATCGGACTGTGACTGTTGTCGTGTATTCACTCTGCACCATCGCCCTCGCAGCACTGTCAGCCTTAGGTTTTGTCTGGGAAGCCATTGGTTTCTACCCTTACTCCACCCTTGCTGTGTCCCACATCATCACATTTGGCATCTAACTCGGACTGCATTCCTTGTGGCACCTCCACCTCGACTGCGAACCCACTTTCCTTGACATCAACAATGAAGATCATCAGAGCCTCATTGAAGAGAAGTTCAAGTGGATTTGGAAGCTCAAGACCCCCCAAAAAAATCAAACTTCTCCTTTGGACTATAGCCCACAAAAGACTTCCCTCAAATGAGCTCCGATGCATCCGGAATATGGCTAGAAGCCCGATATTTGATGGATGTAAAAGAGAAATTGAGACCACGGTGCATATTTTAAGAGATTGCTTGAAAGCAAAAATTTTATGGCAGAAATTTATTCCCCATCGGGATCTCCAACATAGTAATAACAATGATATTTTGGTCTGGATTAAGAGAAATATGACTCAATTCCCTTCCAAATCCTTCTTGGGCCTCCAATGGAAGCACTTTTTCACTGTTTTTCTTTGGCAAAATTGGAAAGAAAGAAACAAAGAGGTTATTGAAGGCCTGCCTTTTGATCCTTGGAGTGCTTGGAAAAGAGCCCTTGATTTTGCAAAAGATTTGTCCAAAATCTTCCAATCTCAGGATCTACGGCGGCCTGTCAAAGCACCCACATTTATTAAGTGGTCTTTTCCTCGGCGCTAAAGGTAAGTCCCAAGGTGGATTTGGCAGACTTATTCGGGATGAGACGAGACAGTTCATTGGACGTTTCTTTGGCAACATTCCCATAAATGATGCCCTAGAAGCCGAACTCCATGGGATTCTTCAAGCGCTCCAGAACAGTAAGGACAAGAACCTGCAAGGCGTTACCATAGAGACAAACTCTCTCACTGTGAAGCTACTGATATCACAAAGACAAGGAAATCAATTCCATCCTTAAAACAATTTGATAAAGGACTGCCGATTTCTTCTGGGAGTGACGGAATCTCACATTTCCCACACTCTAAGAGAAGCTAATCAATGTGCGGATGTTTTAGCCACCATGGGTGCCAATCAGGATGGGGCTTTTCCCCCGGAGGAACTTGGAGCACTGCTGAAGGCAGATGCTGACGGGATTTGTTATCCACGTGTTTAGATTGTTGTATTTTTAATTTCCCCGTGTAACCACAAAAAAAGAAATTCTTTTTTTTTGGACTGTCTGATTTGCTTTCTCTTCGTATTAGCTGAATCCATGAGACGCTCACAGGACTCGGAAGCTGCAAACCACATGGGCCGTGGGGCTGCCCACCATGGGCTGCATGTCTGAACCGCTAGAAACCATACCCAAGCTCGAGTAAAGGGTCTGTGTTATGGAGACCACTAACGCTCTACTGCTTAGTTGAAGCCTAAATGACCTCCAACACTAGGGTAAAGTTGGCCCATAATGGCAGGAAAGTTCTGTTTCTAGTTGCAAAAAACCTAATCAGGATTATAGAGAAGTTGATAACTTGATGGCTAGACAGAGATAATCTAAGGCTACGGCTTGCAAGTTCAGAGTGTACTGGGGTTGGGGGACTGCCTTGCTATAAGCTATGAAAAGTTTACAGGCGTAGTTTACTAGCGGATCTTAATCTAAATTGGAATCCACATATATACGTGAAAGTGCATTAGCTTATTTGAGGAAGCATCTTGCTAACGATGAGTGGATTAGAAAAAAAAAATGGGTCGTTAATGTGCTTCGTATGTTGCTTGCTCTAAAACCGAATTAACTCCATTTCGAAGTAAAGCGAAAAACCAGCATATAGTTAGTAATATGCTTTAAGTACATGGAGATTCAAATCAATGGAGATGAATCAAAGTGCACCAACCCCACTAAGTCCACAAATATAAAAAATATATAAATTGAGCCATAAGTAAACGGGAAGAATCAAATCCAAGGCCGAGTACAACGGGAGCTTTGATGCCAGGTTAAGTTACCAGTAACTCGGTCTAAAAGTTTAAACCATAAGAACAGGCCCGACAAGTATATCATTGCTTTAACGATACTTATATAGTTTTACAGTGTTAATAAATTGGGTCAGTGGACCCATTATCTGCCCACTAACAGATAATGTGTATTTGTTAATTTGGATAAATACAGTTATTTAGAGAATATTTATCTCTTAAGTGTTTGAGATAAATACAATCTTATCTCCTAAGAGTTGGAGGTAAAGCCAGTCTCTAATTGTATCTCTATATAAAGGTTAGAGATATCCCAATAAATCACAAGTCAATAGTAATAACCCTCTCTCTATAACACTCTCTCTAGAGCAATCACCAAGCTCTAGGATTTGGTTCGTGGACGAAGAACTCGACTCTAGTAGCCGTTTTCGTACCTGCGAAAAAGATCAAGCGTGTTGGAGGCTCGTAACATGGATCCTACATCGGAATATTCGGAAACTTCATACGGTATGTTTCCGAACCCACTACGTGTTACGTGGTAGCGCAATAAAATGTTGTAATCGTTTCAACATTGGTATCAGATCATGATTACTTGTTGATTCGCCCTTAACATGCTAATTAAATTATGTGCATGTTGCGATTTTTTCCGGATACATGAACGAGACCCATTACAAAAATTCAAAATTTATTGAGCATGTTTTTTGAAAAATAATTATATAGTTTTGTTCTCCTATGGTTGAGGATGAACTCCATAAAATTTCGTGATTTTTGGATGCATGATTTGTGAGAAATCACAATTTTATTTTTCAAGAAAACTGTGATTTTTTCGAGTTTTGGGACTCAAATTCGGAGCATGATATTCAGTTTTTATCATGATCGTTTGGTACATAATTAATCTATGTCGCATAAGCTTTCCAACGATATATCGTACGCATTATTTGGCTTAAAAATGAGAGAGATATGGCATTCGGAAGTTGGCATCGTGGCATGGCGGTGGCTGGAAAAAATTAGAGTTTAATGAAGAAGATGAACATTGCATGCCACGCGCGTCACGCGCTAAAGCCGAGCCACAGCCGCGCCCACGCGCCAAGGATGCGCGCCACTCAAGAAGGCAGCTGCTCACGACACGCGCGCGCCAAGCCGCGCCGCCACGCGCCAGCCGTGGCTGATACCACGCTCGACACGCGCCGCACGCGCGCGCGTGTAACTCACGCGCCTGTCAAAAATTTTTTTTCAGACGCAGCCCCACGCGCAAGGCGGTGCGTGGAGGCGCGTGATGAATTTTCTGGCAGTTTTTTGACCCACCACCGGCGCGTGGAGCTCTTTCTTGGCTTTTGTAATTTTCCTATGGTATTAAATTTACCTAAATACCCTCTGTGTGTGTTCTGTTTAATTTTTAAATGATTTTTTTCTAGAAAAATTAGCTTTAAAAATTTGTTTTGATGCACTCAGAATTTTTCTTTAATTCCAGAGGGTATATTAGGGATAAATTTACTGTTTGCCAATTTTAAGAATTTATCTCTCATTTTTGGGCTATTTAGAAATATTTTTTTGTGGTACTTTTGTGGTCCAAAAAATACGAATAATGCGCAAATATTAATTTTTGCACTTTGTGAGCAGAAATAAATATTATGGAGAGTTATATGACATAAATGAATTATGTTTTATTTATTTGCCCTGATTAGTGTTATATGTTTTTTTATTGAAATATATTTGTTGGGCTTTTGGTAAGCCCACACCTCTTTAAACCCAATTTCAAGGCATTTATGCCCGTTTTCCTTGGAAGGAGAATGTGACCTATTCATCCATTTAAATTACCCTTTAACTTGTTATTTGAGCATGCTAGTTTTATGTTAAATGGATGGATACTAGATTGACATTCTAAAGAAACTTATGTTTATGTGTTTACTCTTGTTTTAAGAAAATTCTTTTGAGAATAATGTGCTGTGTGGCATCTCCATTTGTTTTATTGGAGTAGTTTGTAGTAGGATTCTCAAAGATGTTGTATTCTACTATTTCCCTGTTTATTTCCAGAAAGCCTTGTACGGGGATGTAATTTTGCACGCACATTATTCAAGTCAGAATTTTCTTAGCATAAGTTATTAGAATGCCAATGGGGTTCAATGGAGTCCTTGCACACTTTATTGCATGGTGCAATTTTATATTATTCTAAATTATCATGTGGATGATTTATTATATTGTGACTTATATAATGATGAAATTTATTGCGAAAAATTACTTGAAAAATATTTTTCCCAACTCACATACATGGGAGATGATTACGAGCTTAGCAAATTTTTGATTTCATGATGTGAGGAAGGATTATGTTTTTCATTTGAATTTTTTGAAATAAATAGAAGGATGTATAATTAATGTCTTTTCCTTGCGCAATCTAATGTAGTGAATATAATGGCCACCAAGAATGTCATAGCTGATCTCGTTAAGGGTGAGAAACTTAACGGAGACAATTATGACGTTTGGCACAAAAAGATGAAATTCATGCTGAACGAACAAGAGCTCGAGGAGCACTTGACCAAGGAGATGGTCGCGCCAACTGAGGCGCAACCCCTAAGAGACCACACTGCCTACCAGAAATGGAATCAGAAAGATCGTAGTGCGCGCTACACCTTGTTGAGCAGCTTGCAAAATGATCTAATCGGGCAGTATGATGAACTTCCAACTTGCAAAGCTTTATGGGAGCAGCTCAAGTTCTCTTTTGGTGGAACCTCAACTACGCGGCTTCGTAGCCTTGTGATTAAGTTTGAGGAGTACACAAAAGACCCTAAACATACCATGAGTGAACATCTAAGGATGATGTCCAATATGATTGGTAAGCTGAGGGATGCTGGCCATGCGCTCACAGATGAGCAGCAAGTCAGAGCTGTCATAAGGTCCCTTCCTGCCTCATGGGCCAATATGAAACAGATATTAACTCACAGTGAAAACATCAAGAACTTTTCTGATGTTTCACAGCATGTCATCCTTGAGGACGAGACTCGAGATGCTGACAAGACCCTTGCTTATGTCGCCCAAGGGGGATCGCGCAATGCAAATGGCAAGCGCGGAAGACAAAGTAAGAAAGGTAAGAAAGGCGAGGCTAGCACTTCTGCGCCAAAGGAAGGAAAAATAAAGAAACCCAAGAGAGGAAAACGTGGTGGGAAAAAGGATCTGTCTAAAGTTAAATGCTTCAACTGTCAACAGAAAGGACACTTCGCTCGTGATTGCACTGAGCCGAAGAAGGTACTTTCAGAATCTCTCTCAGTTATATGTTTCCTCACATGTGATGGTTGCTCATTCCCAACCTGTGTGGTTTGTGGATACAGGTGCAACAAAACATGTAGCACGTGATAGAGAGGGGTTCGTAGATTATCATCGGATTCCAGCGGGTAGCAAACATATCTTCATGGGAAACAATAGCTCCGAAGAGGTGCTAGGGGTTGGTTCTTACCAGCTCAAGTTGCGCACTGGGTGTACATTGATTCTTGAGGATGTGCGATATGCACCCACTGTTCGGCTTAATCTACTTTCAGTTACTGCTTTATTAGACAGTGGTTTTTCCTTTATTTTTAAGGGTAATAAGTTGGACATCTTTTTGGATGATGTTTTGTTCGGACATGGTTTTCGCATGGATAGTCTTTTTCAATTGGATTTAAATGATTCACAGTCCTCTTATTCTTATGTTGTGAATGATAATATTGTGAATGATTCTACCACCTGGCATGCAAGACTGGGCCACATAGGCCAAGATAGGATGACTCGTTTGGCTAGAGAAGGCCTTTTGGGCCCACTCACAAGAGTCAATCTACAAACTTGTGAGGCTTGTTTGGCCGGTAAAGCATGCAGGAAGCCTTTTGGAAAGGCTGTGAGAGCAACTCAACCACTTGAGCTAGTTCACTCTGACATATGCGGACCTATGAGTGTAAAGGCACGCCATGGAGCCTCTTATTTCCTTACACTGATAGACGATTATACGCGATATGGTTATGTGTATCTGATATCTCACCGCTATGAAGCTTTGGACTGTTTCAAACGCTTTGTAGTTGAGGTTGAGAATCAGAAAGAAAAGAATTTAAAAATTCTTCGCACTGACCGAGGACGCGAATATTTGTCAGATCACTTCAAGAAGTTTTGTGAGGAAAAAGGGATACGCAGGCAACTTACTATTCCTAATACTCCACAACAAAATGGCGTTGCGGAAAGAAGGAATAGAACATTATTAGACATGGTTAGGTCTATGATGGCGCATGCAAACCTCCCAATATCTTTTTGGGGGATGCTCTTTTGACTGCAGCCTATATTCTTAATCAAGTGCCTTCACAATCAGTCAAGTCCACCCCATATGAGCTTTGGAATGGCCAAAAGCCAAATTTGGATAACTTGCGCCCATGGGGCTCAGCAGGATGTTCACAGTATTTCTCATAAGTATGGGAAACTAAGGCCTAGAACTAAAAAGAGTATCTTCTTGAGGTATTCTGAAAACTCTAAAGGCTATGTGATGTATGGTGAACATCCAAATGGTGGAAAGACTGAAATAGAGTCTCGTGATGTCGATTTCATAGAGAATGATTTTCCTAGCATTTGAGACGCAAGTAAGAATCTTGACCTCTATGAGTTAGAGGAAGTTGAAGCCATTTTACCATCTCCAAGCGAAGGTGGGGGATTAGTTCCTCATCCTGTTGTCGCTGAAGATAGTATAAGTGATCTTCAACCTAGTGAGAGCATCCTAGACAGTGGGAGCACACCATCAGGTCAACAAGATTCTCAACTGAGTAGAGGTGCACGAGGAAGAGTTCCACGTCGTCGTTTTGAGATTGACGGTGAAATTCTTATGTGCACTCCAACTGATGAAGATGAGCCCACTTCTATGGAAGAAGCCTTATCTTCACCTGCTAGTAATGAGTGGATGGCTGCAATGAAAGATGAGTTGAGCTCAATGGAGAAGAATCAGGTCTGGGAGTTGGTTGACCTTCCGCCAGGGCGCAAGACTATTGGAAACAAGTGGGTTTTAAAAGTCAAGCGCAAGGCAGACGGGTCAATTGACAAGTATAAGGCACGTCTTGTGGCGAAAGGCTATACCCAACTGCGGGGTGTGGACTATGAAGACACTTTCTCCCTAGTGGTGAGATTTGCTTCAATTCGCCTGATCCTAGCTATTGTCGCCCAGCAGGATTTAGAACTTTTTCATATGGATGTTAAGACTGCGTTTCTCAATGGAGAACTAGATGAAGAGATTTATATGGCTCAACCTGAGGGTTTTGAAGTCAAGGGACATGAGCGCAAAGTTTGCCGGCTCAAACGTTCTATATATGGTCTCAAACAATCGTCTAGGCAGTGGTACTTTAGGTTTCATCATGCCATTACCTCTATAGGTTTTGAAATGATTGAACAAGACCATTGCGTTTACGTAAAACGATCTAAGAAAAATATTCTGATCCTTTCTTTGTATGTGGATGACATTCTTTTAGCTGGGAATGACATGAGTTCCATTGTCGCCACTAAGCAGTGGCTGTCCTCAACTTTTGAGATGAAGGACATGGGAGAAGCTAATTATGTGCTCGGGGTTAAAATCATACGTGATCATCCAAAGAGACTTCTCGGTTTGTCTCAAGAGACATATATCAAGAAGGTCATTGAACGATTCCGTATGCATAACTCAAAACCCATAGACACTCCAATGGACAAGGCGTGTACTTTAACAACAGACCAATGCCCAAAGAATGATGAGGAAAAGAATCGGATGTCCAAAGTGCCTTACGCGGCTGCAGTTGAGAGTCTGATGTACGCTATGTTGTGTACGCGTCCAGACATCTGCTTTGCCGTTGGAATGGTGAGTCGTTATCAGAGTAATCCTGGACCCGCTCATTGGAATGCGGTGAAGAGGATTCTTCGATACTTACGTGGAACCGCTGATCTCGTCCTGTGTTATCATGGTGGAGACTTGAGATTGAGAGGATACAGCGATGCTGATTGGGGCGGTGATAGAGATGAGCGCAGATCCACTTCAGGTTATGCATTCATACTAGAAGGTGGAGCTATCTCTTGGTGCAGCAAGAAACAGACTTGCATCGCCCTATCCACGATGGAGTCGGAGTATGTTGCTTGTTCAGCAGCAGTCCAGGAAGCTGTTTGGTTGAGGTCATTCTTACAGGCTCTAGGGGTTACAGCTCATGCAGACGAGTCTGTCATTGTTCACTGTGACAATACAGCTGCCCTAGATTTTGTAAAGGACCCCAAATATCATGGGAAGGCCAAACACATAGGCCTTCGTTATCACTTCATTAGAACTTTAGTTGCGCAAGGAGAGGTGACCATGAAGCATATACCTACTGGCAGAATGGTGGCTGATCCTTTGACCAAGCCTATTGCTAGAGATGTTTTCCTTTCTCACATTAGGAGTATGGGACTACGTAGGTTTTGATATGTTTATGGCATCTTATGTACTTGACATTATTTATTACATTAAATTTTTCGTTCCTTGATTTGAGTTTATTATGGAATGAATGAATAATCTTTGTGATTACATATACATCCTTATTGAGAGTGTCACCAGGCTCGAATTGACCCACTCACACGGGTAATTCACCTTGGCGCTAAGATAGCGAGCAAGATGAGACATAATTGTCTTAAGCGCCAAGTGGGCGAATAAGATGATACAGCTTATAAAGCAAACATGTCGCCTTAGTTGGAGCTAAGATGAGACCTAAAAAATGTAGGTCGATCATAGAGTATCTCCACAACTCTATGTAGCCTGCTTACAGCCGAATGTGAGATTTCAGGCAGGCACTATGAGAGTGACTGGGCTGAAAAACTCAGGTTAGGCGCTTGTACAGCGACTAGACTTAGATTCGTATGGCGTATTTTATTATACATTTATGTGACACGCCCTTGCGGGTTACGCCATAGCATGCAAATCATACTGCATGTGCTAAATGCAGACCGACAGTGGGAGTGATGAATGAATCCCTGCTTCGTCACTGTGTGAGCCACTTGGATCGAAATTTTTTATCCTATATGGTACCCTTTTCACCTTAGACTATGTCATGAAGAGGATACTCAATGTCGCTACTTTAGCATGTACCCTTGGATCATGGATGATGCGGTCTCGCGGGGCATGTCTAGGAAAGCGGTTGGGTCTAATTGGAATGACATGAGGGCTTTGGGAAGAAAGTTCAATATTACATCATGTTGTGTGATTCATAGCCCGGGCGACTTTGTCGATTTTCGTTTCGATATGAGTCATGAATACATAACATATAAGAGGTTTAACACTGCTCACTATGAGGGATTTGAGAGTGTTTAATCTGGTGTAGTTGAACTATCTGGGGTACATACGAGATTTTTTGAGAGTGATGTATTGTGTTAGTTTGGTGATAACTTAATACAATACTCCTCAACTGGACATCCTTTCTCGTAGGTCGCACGTTCCATTTCCTGTATGAGGAGATGAGTGGACGAGAGATAAAGAGGGACTGTGCGATTTATTTGCCCTGTCTGTGGGCGAGTGGGAGCTGTTAATAAATTGGGTCAGTGGACCCATTATCCGCCCACTAACAGATAATGTGTATTTGTTAGTTTGGATAAATACAGTTATTTAGAGAATATTTATCTCTTAAGTGTTTGAGATAAATATAATCTTTATCTCCTAAGAGTTGGAGGTAAAGCTAGTCTCTAATTGTATCTCTATATAAAGGTTAGAGATATCCCAATAAATCACAAGTCAATAGTAATAACCCTCTCTCTATAGCACTCTTCTAGAGCAATCACCAAGCTCTAGGATTTGGTTCGTGGACGAATAACTCGACTCTGCGTGTTGGAGGCTCGTAACAACAAGGATTCTACGTCGGAATATTCGGAGATTTCATACGGTATGTTTCCGAACCCACTACGTGTTACGTGGTAGCACAATAAAATGTTGTAATCGTTTCAACATACAGATTTAGTTTAGAGATTTCGAAACACAAGCAAGATTAGAACAGACAATAATAACATTCTTCTGTCTCGCTAGATGAATCTAATTGTTATTACTATGATGATAAGCAAGTCATCTCATTATGAGTGAGTGCAAAGAAAGATGAAAGCTAAGGAAATGTCCACCAAGACCGGAGTAAAGATTAAAAATATTAGCCATGGTTCCTGTGATCTGATCTAAACACGATAATCACTTGGTGTCCATTGTTAGGCATGCTGCTTCTAGCTACAATAACTGAAATGATCGCGATGAAGACGGTAAGAAGACAAGGAACCGCTGCTCTCTCCCACATCTTTCTCCTCGTGGTCATCAACATCCTCCTCCTTTGTGATCATCACTTTCTCTGCCATCCCCATGAATTCCATAGTAGATCTGTTTGCGTTAGACGCGGAAGATAAATATTGCGATTGAAGAGGCTGAGGCTGCGATGATGACAATGGCACTGGCACGACCGAGGGAAGCTTAGAGAGCAGCGCATCGAGGCTGCTCATGGAAGGAGTTATGGCGTTCATCCCCGGCTGAGTATTGTTGTTGTTACCAATAAAATTGTGGTAGAATTCTGGCGGAGAAGATACAAGATTAATGTTCCCTTGGAAATTTACATGCCATGCTAATTCTGGCGGTGCTGCATTGTATCCTTCCATCTTGTAGCTAGGGTGTGGGAATGATGACGATGATGGGTGTGGCAGTAGCACTCCGGGGATGCTTTCGATGTAGCTCAGCCGTTTTCTTAGTAATACCACGTAGCTCAGGTCCTCAATCACCTTCAATGCCATGACCATCTTAGTGAAAGTGCACAACATTTTTTACCATAAATTCCGTTACTATGGTAATCTTCTGTTTATAGACTATGATGTTGCCTCTCTCTCTCTCTCTCTCTCTCTCGCCATGTGACACTTTTTTGCGCCGGTTAATCACATGACGAGAAAGGGAGACACGCTGTTATCTTAAACGATATGTTGCTGTTGTATTCAAGCTTTTTTGTGCCACAGCGTAATTGTGCCGTCGTGTGTGTGTTAGTGCTCAGAGAGAGCGAGCGAGAGAGAGATAGAACCTTCTGAGTAGATCCTAACTGGATAACACCTTCTCTAACTGCAATCAAGGCTATAGTCTGCAAAGACACGAGGCCAACCAAGTTCAGTGATGATCTAATTGAAGAACAACTAAGCGTTTTGTCATTGTTGTTCTGTGCGTTGAAGTATATACCTTTATACCAGACTGGAACTGGGCCTCCCAAGTCCTAGGATACTGTTAAACAAAGACAACTAGTAAACACATTTAGTTGGTAAGAACTTCAGAGAGAGAGAGAGAGAGAGAGAGAGAGATGTAGCATAAAATCATAAACAAACTTTTGTGATATAAGCATAAATTAGTCGGAGATTATTTTGTTTAATTACTGAATCAGCTGTGTTGTTCCATGCAGTCAAGAAATTGATTTCTTGATCATTTGGTTCTTTAAAGACCCACTTATGACTCTGATCTGCAGCAACTTTTCCTATTAGACTGCAAAATATCAAAAGAAAATGTTTCTTTAGAATACTTCCGGCCATAATCAACATATGAGAAACAAAAGATTAACGTAATATATTCTCCTAAATTACCCTTCACCATAGTTGTAAATTTCATGGGACATTTTGAAGAAGAGCTCAGGTTGCAGTCCTTGATACTGCTGATACGGAAGGTCATGATCTGCATAGCGTGACGGCGGGTAGTCATTCGGGTCGATCTCCGCTGCCGAGGCCGCAAAATTGCAGAAACCATCTTCCCACACCAATATCCTGACATGTGGGTGTGCATCAGAAGATAATTTTGCACCACCCTAATGCAAAGTATTGGGATGGTTAAATGAGCAAAAGCAATATATACCAATTTCTCCTGTTTCCTCTTGACCTGTCATATGCTCCTCCTTGGCAGTCCCATCTAAAAGCAGAATCATAAGATATACAGCATGAAATACAGTATGCCACAAAAGAAAGGAAAGGATCAAGCATTTATGCAAAATATTAATTATGTAGCTTAAATACTTGAGGACCAGCTTATAGGCCTACAGTAGACATGGGCTTTGGCTATAGCTATAGGTTTATTTGTTTACTTGGGGGGAGGATAGTTTCTTGGCAAGATCCTCCAGAAGACTGCATAAAGCCATTGAGAGTTTTCATGAATGCACAAGCTTCTCAGTGTGTGTTGAAGGAGATGAGTAATGGCCAGTTGGCTCAGCTGTTCTTCCATTGGTCTTTTGCTCTGCACTCTACACAGATACTGGGAGCTGACCCTCCTTTATCTATTGATGCCAGCCTTTTGTTCACCTTTTAGAAGAAGGAAAAACCCAACATCCTTTCCTTTTATAAGGCATTTAGGCAACCAACAAGGAAATCTCACATTTATACTCTCTCTCTCTCTCTCTCTCTCTCTCTCTCATGTACACACACACAAACTTGCGTGGGAAGCGCTCACTACTTTGTTTGGACTGGCCAATCATGACGGATTACACTTAAGCTGAGTAAACATTGTATATGTATCCTACAATCTCTATGCACTTGTTTTGTGTTAAAACATTTAACTCAAACAATTTACGATTACAACGTTTTATGTCCAAATTTACATTCTAACACCCATACAAACTACTACTTCGTAATTTTTAGTGAGATACTAACATTGTTAAACCCGTAAGAATACCACGGGGGCTCGCCTCATTAACCCCATGCTTTAAACTTCACCGCAATGATTCATCAAGGGCCCTCACATATTTTTCTTGCCCTTTTCAATTATGGTCTTTTACTCTTTTTCCAGACCTCCATTCAAAATGACCCTCTCTACCTTGAATCCCCCCTATCCAACCCAACCCAACCCAACCCAACCCAACCCCACCCCACCCAACATACACACACACACACACACACACAAAAACACAGTCTCACAGAATTATGAGATACCAGAAAGAACCAAACCCTATAATTCTACATGCATCATGAGAAGCATATCCTCCCGGTCTCCATTTGATTGAATACCCATCATATTTTCCCCTTCTCTCTCCAAACCCAAGGCCTTATTTTCTTACCATTCTGACACATTATCACTCAATTCAGTCCCAGGTAAAATTTCCTACCCACCCTCATTTATTTTCATTACCAATATGGAACACACTCTCCAACCCTGTAAAGTTGCCTGCACCACATTGTTTAATCATTTACGATTAAAACCCATGCTCCCATAGGGCCACTTAGCAGAAGGAACCAAAGGTTGTTCACAAGCGCTTTCCCTTCACTATTCTTCCAAATTTCATGGGATTAAGTGCACATAAAACCCCATACTTTGGGGTCATTTACACGGAACACCCCAAGGTTTGAATTTTGATTCCCATCACCCCAAACTTTCAATTTTGGTGCACATAGCACCATTTGACAGTTGAAATTCAAAATCTGAGGACGGCGGTTATAATTTCAAGGTTAAAATGGGCACTTTATTGAAATGTTCTTGTTGGCAGCCACATCACCCGAAGGCCTCGCTCGGCGGTCAAAATGGGCGTCAGTTCCGTCTGCAAGGGCGTCGGCATGATGGGGGTCTCCTAGAAGACGTCAGTACTGATCATGCGGCGGGGGACCTAGCCGGTGATGGCTATGAGGGGGACGCTGTCGAGGAGGGCGCCAGCAAGGCCGTTGACGAGGTTCGTCGGCAAGGGCGTAGGCAATACAGCGGGGGACCTGGCTAGTGATGGCTACGAGGGGGACGCTGTCGAGGAGGGCGTCGGCAAGGCCGCTGACGAGGTTGGTGGCGCTGGCAAGGCCGCTGACTGGTTCGTCGGCAAGGGCATCGGCAAGGCCGTTGGGTTTGCAAGTGAAATTAGATGAGAGAGAGATAAAGAGTTTGACTTGGAGAGAAAATATTAGGTCGGCAGTGTGTTTATGGAGGAAGTTACCTTTGTGCCCTTTGGCTTCTAACAGACATCCCAAAAAATCGACTAAAAACCGTTAAATGGTGCTATGTACACCAAAATTGCAAGTTTGGGGTGGTGAGAATTAAAATTCATACCCTGGGGTGTTCCGTATAAATGACCCCAAAGTATGGGGTTTTATGTGCATTTAATCCAATTTCATGGGTATGTTTGGTTTCAATTGTTTTTTACACAATTTTTTTTTTCTTTTAAGCAAGTACCTTGAGTTAAAGTTAGCCGTGAACCCGACACTAACGGAAAATGAAGAAGAGATGACTATGTGCATGATAATACAATCACCTTGAAATGTAATTTGTTAGCTGCAGGATTGGTGTCGCCAAAAGCGTTGTTAGCAACAAGATTTTGGACATTCGTCATATAAGAAGAGCGACGGACTATGTTGATGTTAAAAAGTTGAGTCCTAATAGCAACAAATTAGAAAATTTTGATCTATCTTAATGCTATAAGTCTGGCCATGCTATCCCATGGAACAAACATGGAAGCTAGTTTCAAGGACAGAGCAGGGTTAAAATGATCATTATCCAGCTAATCAATGCGTTGGTTCTGTTGACTAAGTCAACCTCCCTTTGTCTTCCTCACCGACCGATGGAGACAATTATTAGCCGCATTGGTGGTACTTTAGGTTGTACGTACGTATACAATGTAGGATGTTATGCTGTTACAAGTGAGCTAGCTGCTGCAACCTTTAACCAGTGGACCTGTGGTCCATTGAAGAGACAACACAGGGATAATTGCTTGTGCAATTCCAAGATGAAAAAGAAAAATACTCATCATTTATGTAAGTGCATTATGGTGGGGTGTTATCTAGTTATTGTTCACTGAACTTTATACATAGCCAACTCCCATTAAATGTTTTCTCAGACTTTTACAGATACATTCGGTTTTACAAGTTACTTTCAGGCAATTATGCAAGATACGTTCATCAATTTGGCAGGATGCAGCGTACTGTTTTCAGTTAGGGTAGTTTCAATGTTTTGTTACGGTTTTGTACATTGCATGATACGTGTATGGAAGAATATATTGCTAGGTTTGTGCGTGCGCTCGAGTAATGAACTAAATGTGAAACGAAAATTTTTAGAAGAGTCCAGTGAGTGGAACGTTTCGCGATAATCTTCATGCATAAGAAAATCGGTACAGCATTTTAAAGAGCATATTGTGTGTAGTGTACACCATGATTATTGATAGAACACATAAGAAAAACTAGTTTAGATGGTGCCTAAAAGAAGGCTAAGTGCTTTAATTTTCTATCACCCTGACTCCCTACGAAGAAGTTTGGCAGGCCATAAAGAATGGCTCTTTGACCGTTCAATTAGCTCCGTAAATTATGCATGAAGTTTACTATAAGTCTGCACTTGCGTCCTCCAGTTAATTCTTTGATAGAGACAGACATTGCTATCTCAATTATTTTCTCTTTGGCTTCTTATGAAGAAAGCAACACCACACACACACAAACACAACACTGACTGAGATAGGGAAGAAAAAAAATAGACCAATTAAGAGTTTGTTTGGGACAAAGGGTCTGAAGTAGTGATGTAAGCAGATGGTGAGTGTTGGGTTTGCAATTGAATGAGGTTTGTATTTATTGAAGAATAGTGATGGTGGTGGTGATGGATGAATGTGGTACGTACTGGGATATCGTGTTTATTGGATTTTGTTCTTACTGGTGACACACTCCTGTTTTCTTAAGATTTCTTATTACTAGATGCATAAATTGGGATGGAACCAAAGAAAATGGAATGAAATAGAAAGAATGGCAGGTCTTTGGTCAAGATAACGAAAAGTGTTGAATGCCCCCATCCCTTTCCTCCATAAGGAAGTGGTATCTCTGCCCTTCCCATCCTTCCCAATGTCCCATGTGTCTTTTTATATATTCCATCATGATTTGAGAAGTAGTATTATAGAGGAGTAGTTGTGTATAAAATTTATATAGATTTGGGCTCATTTGTACGAAATACTTTAGCCTTTATTTTTATTTTTTTATAGCTCTCACCGCTCCATGCTTCCATTTTTGTGCTCCATACACGATTAGACAACGTAAAGACATTCATTTTTATTTTTTTTTCAAGTTTCTCATGACTTTCGAGGGCAGTTACATGTCATGCTTAATCCTTGCTGGCAGCCAGGTGTCAAACATTGTTCTCGCTCATCTTTCCTTTAACCTATCCCACCCACCATGTCCCCGACCCATAGCCTCTGCTGCATGCCGCTTTTCCCATTAGCCAACGTAACTTACTAAAATCTAGGGGCAAAAGATTGAATATTGAACCTTGTCGGCTGAGTGTTGCGTTCCGCAACAAAATCACCAGCCTCACCTTCCATCACCATGGTAGCAAAGACAGCAGCGGCGGATTAAGGGAAAAAAAGGTCGCAACAATGGGTCACGGGAAAGGGGGCGACGATAGGAAAAATGACGAAAGAGGTGGTGGCGGTTGTTGGGAAACTAGGAACGGAAAGGGAGGTACGGCAATGATGGGTTATGGAAAAGGGGGAGCGGCACCGTTTTGGGTTAAAAAGTGCGGGTGGTTGCAAGTAAAGTGGGGACATGAGCGAAGATGGTGGTTTGGGGTTGTGGGGATGTGGTGGTTGGCAGGTTAGGGAAAAGGGGTGGCACTAGTGGGGTAGTGGTTATGGCCTGATGGAAGTGGCAGTAGGCAGTAGCTTTGGTGATGGCTGATGATCGGAGAAAATGCATGGTTTAGGTTAGAGAGGAGAGAGAAAATAGGCTGATGAGGCTGCCATATAAGCTTCGGCTGAATTGCCTTTTTTGCCCTTAAAAGGCTAACATAAATAAACCTTAAAAAAGATAGGAGGTCTTCACGTCAAGTGCTGTATGGAGCATACAAATGGACGCTCAGTGGTAAAACCAAAAACCAAAAAAAAAAAAAAGATTAGTGCAAACCGGCGCAAAGTATGGAACTTTATGCACAATTATTCTTATAATAATAAGGGCTAATTACACCTATGTCCCCGAGGTTTGGGGGTAATTACACGCGAGAACACAAAGTTTCAAAATGTAACACTTATGTCCGTTGACAAACGAAATTTAAAAAACCCTAACGGTTTTAATGAAAAGACATAATTACCCCTAAGTTGGAACCTTATTTTTGTTCCAATGCCATTACTTCAAATTAGGGTTTCCAATGCCACTACTTCAAATTAGGGTTCAAAACCCTCACTCTTCTTCACCACCACCACGCCGCAGCCACCAATTTGACTGAAATCCGTCACATCCTCGCCATCGTAGATCTTGGACAAGCTGCCATACCCCTCCGTAGTGGCCCCGCTGGTATCGCAAGAATACCGGAGCTTCTCGTCCATCGGACATGCCTCGAAGAACGTTCGCCCCATGCGTTTGATCTCGTCGAGCAGTTTTGGAGGCACGCCGTGGTTGGTCACGTGGAACGCGCTCCACTCCCTGCAGGCCGCGCCGATTTCGGTGCGGAGGAAAACGGCGTCGCGCACGGCGCTGTTTAGGTCGATTGACGGGATATAGTTGTTGTTGGCGGGGCGGGCTGTCGGGTTATTGGGCCGGGTTTCTGGGGGTTGGATGTATTCGGGTGGGACTTGAGGTGCTGCGCCGCTTTGGGCTATGGATTGGACTCTGATGGGGCGGCTGGCGACTTCTATCGTTGTCTTCAAGCTCACAACACAGCTGCGATGGCGAGGGTGGGAGATCTGTTACGGTGGCGACGAGGTGGGGCTTGGGTTACCGACGACATGGGATGAGGGACGGGGCTGGGCTAGCGGCGGTGTAGGGCGATGGAGGGGGCTTGGGCTGCCGGCGGCGTGGGGTGAGGGCGTGGGCGGCAGATCTGGAGAAAAGTTTGGAGAGAGAAACCTAATTTGAATATTAGGGTTTTGAATTAGGGTTAGATATTGAAACCCTAATTATTGGATATACTGTACAAGGGCAGTATTACCATTTTTAAAATACGTAATGATAAAAATTATACTTTTTGGATGGAACCCTAACGGATGGATATAAATGTTATATTTTTAACATTTTTGGTCATGTATGTTACATTTTGAAACTTAGTGTCCTTGACTGTAATTATGCCCTAACCTCAGGGACATGGGTGTAATTAGCCCTAATAATAAAGCCTTTACTCAAAGAATAATCAATGTGAGAAGTCTTAACACATTAATCATGGCATCGCTAATCGAGACAATTGTCTGGCTGGTTCTAATAGATGAAAAGGTTGATGTCGCTTACAAGATACTAATAATTGGGTTAAATACACATTACTATCCTGAAAGTACCTTGAAATCTCACTTGAGGACCCAAAAGTGTATTCTTTACACAAAATGGTCTGTAATTTTAAACTCGCAATAAGTAAGGACTTTCGTCCAAATTCTTAACGATCTAACCAAAACCGTCAGGAGCAAAATTATCTGGACACGTTTAATTAATTTTTCTTCTCTTTTTACCCTTTCCACCCCACCCAGCCCGCCCCTTACCCAAGCCCCACCAACAATCTAGCCAATACATAGAGACACCAAATCACCCAAATCGGCATCACCACTGCCGAACCACCACCATGCCGCGATGTCGCTGTTGCCAACCAACAATCACCGTCGGCCACCAGCACCGACGCCAACATCGTCACTGGTGCCAATACCTACCGTCGACGACAGGCTGGTCCTTGATCATACTTGATTCGAAGTTTGGACTAGAGTCCGAATTCTTCAGACGCCATTTATATCAAATGCATGCGTCGGCGAGTTATGCACCCCTGAAGACTCTGTCTTGGGCTGATATTAAGTGCCATGAGACGACACAGTTGAGGTGGCAGGCGGCAGTGTGGAGCGCTCAAGGTCTGAAGATCTCGTGGTATTTTTCTTGGCGTTTGATCTGAGTCGTAGTCAATTGGGGTTAGGGTTTGACGCAATTTGGTGTTGTTAGAGTCAATTAGGGTTTGATCTGAGTGAATTCAATTGGTAATCACTAAAAATTATTAGAGGTATTTATGTTTATTCACATTTTAGGTGTTCCTATCCTAAGAATTAGGGTTTGATCTGTGTGTAGACAATTGGTAATCTGTGATAGTGGCATTAGGGAGAGAGATAGGGAGGGAGGAGGGAGGGATGTTATGGTGGTGACATGGTGTTAATGGTGGTCGTAGGGTGGGTGATGATAGAGAAATGGCATACACTTGCATCAAGGAATATGGTGGTGGCATGGTGCTAATTGTAGTCGTGCAGCAGGGTGATGACTTTGGAGTTGATAGCCAAGGTACCAGGTGTAAGGGCTGGTGTGTGTGTGTGTGTGTGTGTGTGTGTGTGTGAGAGAGAGAGAGAGAGAGAGAGAGAGAGAGAGAGAGTAATAAAAAAAAACATGAGTTGACAATTTTGCCCCTGATGGTTTTGGCTAGATTGTTAGGAATTTGGACGGAAGTCATTACTTATTGCGGATTTGATATTACAGACAATTTTGTGTCAAAAATAAAGTTTTGGACCTTCAGGTGAGATTTCGGGGTATTAACGTGTATTTAACCCCTAATAATTCAACACGCAATTGACATGTCATAAAAATGAGTTGTATGACCTGACGTAGAGCTTAAATAAAACCATCGTCAGCCCCAGACTATGCACACCTATGCGTTTGCGTATACCAATATACAAATACGTGTGTCTGCGCGTGTAGGGCATGTGCGTACAGTTCATGCATCTTATGCATGAATATGTTGCATGATAAGAAAATTTAAGGGACAATACAACATACTTCAAGTAATGCAGACTCCAAGGGGAGCAAATCACACTCTCCTCCCCTTAAATTCCTACTAAATCTTGTCACGGGAAGGAACCAATGGTTCTTCTCCAATTTTTTTTATTCAATGAATGTTTCTGGAATGTCTGGCATCCGTACATAGCATATTACGTAGTAATTGGTAGGCTGCTAGATTTGCTTTTTGTTAAACAAACATGAAGAGGGGGCAGGCCACAGCATTAAATTAATTGGTTTGTGTAGCAGTGGGTTGCGACAAGGTTGGTGATTAGGTACTGGTGATGTCCAAAGATCTCAATTTCAGTGTTTCTTGGAGTGATAAAATGGCACTTCCTTTAAACTAAATGATAAATTTTTCCACCTGGATAATACCAGTATCATATTTGTTTGCAGAACGAAATCTACGATTCCCAATGCGACTCTGTGATTCTTTGGACCTTCTAGGATTAGAACTCGTGGACATTTTACGCCTTATGCATACATCGATCACATGTATCAATGTGTAGTGTAAAAGTAAGATATACATCGATGAATTTATTTGAAAACAGTTTTAACTTTAAGTACAAATAATTATGGTAATGGAATCCTGATTTGATAAAGTTTTAAATTTTATATTTTCTGCTTGTATACCTGAGTTTCTAACACTAGTTGAAAATATACAGTTAATGAAAGGTGACGAATCACCCTCCTCTTTCATTGATGCCAAGAACATTCTAGAGGTGAAGGTAGTCGAATAGAGAATTTGTTCATTTAGGTAAGCAAATACAGTTCGACAAATATAAGATAGTCAAACATCGAACAGTTAGAAAAGCTACTTTAATTTGAGCTGCTAATTCATCTCTAATGGTTATCTAGCCAAATCTAGAGAATCTGAATCTAAATAGTTAAAGCATTAGAATAAATATGTTGAGTTTGGGGGATCAATTTTCATTTTTCCCTATAAACTTTTTTTTTCAGGAAATATTGATTTGACATGCAATCGTACAACTTCGCTTGGGCAATAGTTGTTGAAAGTGCGAAGTGTTTGAGATTAGCTTATGTTCCTTAAAGAGAGGTTCAATTTTATGACCGAAAAATTTTAACTGGGACGAGAATCGTAGAAAGAACCTATAATCCTCACACATGGTGACAATGATGGTAATTAAGGTAGCGTTTGGTAACACTTTTAGTTTTGATTTTTTGTTTCCAAAAAAATCAAAATCAAAACCAGTTAAATTTAATGAGTGTTTGATTACTCAGTTTTTATTTTGAATTTTTTCTTTGGTGGTGGTTTGCGGTGGCGGTGGTGGGGCGTGGCGATGACCGACGGTGGTGATGGCCTACCGCCGGCGGTGGCTGCCGGTGGTGGGAGGGTGGTGGTGGTTTCAAAATAAAAACCAAAAACTCGTTTTTGAAGTTTTAAAAAACAGTCCTGTTTTAAAAACTGAAGGAAAAAAAAATGAAAATTGTGTGCCAAAAACTGAAAAATAAGTATTACCAAACGGAGCTTAAATTTTTTGTGAAATTTTTTTTAGTGTTGATAAAAGAGTTCACTAAGAATTGTCGTCTAAAGATATTTGTAAAAGTGTCACTATATATATATATATATATATATATATATATATATATATATATATATGCAATTAATGATCACAATATTGAGATGTTGTTCGCTATTCCTACAACTTGGATTGGAGTCCAAATCTTTCCTTTTGTCACTTTACAAATTCATAATCAAATATCACTTGTAATTTGCCATATCGCCTTTTTGTTGCACTTTATTCAACCTTTTCTTTTCGTATTAAAACAAATTAGGGTAACATTAAAAACCATCGACTGTTATCATCTAAGTAGGAAAGTGATGGCTAAAGTATATCTCCCTATAAAGGATGGATGAAAATTTTGTTTTGAGTTCACAATTTCTAACACATTCTGTTCATGTGTTAGGATTTTTTTTTTTTTTTTGTACAAAGAAATGATACATGTACGGTTTTATGTTGTAAATACAAAGAATGGTGATAATTATAGGCATTCCAAAGCGTTGGGGTATTGAAGCCCAATAGCTTGGCATGTTCTCAATAAACCTAGATAATGAATAACATACATATGTATCGAAATCATAATTCTTCAGAGAAGTTTAACCACGCACTTTTGGTGAAATTTTTTTTTCTAGCTTTGAACGAGCGATTTCAAGAGTCAAACAGTATGCAATTTTTCGCAAACTATAATGGATGGACCTATCGAAATAACACGACAGAAATGCCCAGGCATATTTCCGTAGTGTTTTAAGTATGCGAAAGACATTGCTGCCTTTATGGTGATGGTGATAGTGCAATCTTGTTGGTCCATTTTATTTCAACTGACTTGGGCAGAAATAATTGATCACTAAGTTCTGAGCAGAAAAATGCATTTGATCCTCTTCAATAACTGCACTTCTCATTTGTCACCGAGAGTACGTCGTCGCGGAAGCATCCTATTTGTCATCAGAAAGACAATTTTGCTATCTTTTCACCAGCAAAATTTCTAGCAGCAAGAATGCACTTTCACTTCAAACTTACCCACGTAGTAGAACTGCAAAAGATCCTCTTGCCAATGTGATGGGAACATTATTAGCAACATGAACAATAGTTTTGTTGGAGATGAGTGTTGAGGGGATGGTGTCCAGCCATTTCCATCAACCATTTCAAAGGGCAAATGTTGAAGGAGCTGGATACCATGTCCGATCATGAATCTAGCTAGGTATCACCAAGGAAAAGTGTCACAAAGGGTACGTAATGGGATAGGTGAAAAGGTGAGGAAGATTAGACTCTCTAGCACTACTGCCCCAGAATGCCCCACGGTGATATTCATGTGACTAGCTAGCGTACACATGAGTAATGCGTTTAACTTTAATATTTGGTAGACGTGTTCTTCTCTTTTAACATACTTATGAGTTGGATTGAATTGGAAATCAAAGTTTAGCATGGTATCAGAATATTTGTAATAAACTTGAACCTTGTCTTAAGACCCTTGAAGAAGATTCATTGAAAGTTGGCATGTATAAATACTGTTTACTGATGACTTTAGAAACATAGTATGTTATTACAAGAAAATGTTCCAATTGCTTTTACTGGCATTAGGCTTCTGCCGAAGCCGTCTAACTCCACGATGGATCATACGACACGTATAGGGAAGATATTCAAGGCTTCAAGGGAACCATAAGCTAATGTGAACCGTGATTATCGAGAATACATATAACATCATTTGTGAGCAAATATGTAGTTTTTGTAAACATATCAAGCCTCATGCGTGCATGAATTTGCCCCTTGATATCAACAATTAATGACATGAATTGGTTGAGATTATGGAATATTTGCTTATATGGCTATTAGAGAAAGAAAGAACTAATACTTGAGGGGGAAATGCCCAATCTTTATTCATTTATAGATTTATTTTGCAGAAGGGGGGTGGGTGGGGGTGGGGGTGGTTGAGGTTTGAGTGGGTAACTTAGTTGGTCAATGTATCAATAACCACATCAATTCTAATATCCACACCCGGAGAAAAACTCCAAAGCATCACGTGAAGGCATTGCTGGTCACAATCTTGGTCTAGAAAAAGCCTTCTGAAACCATTCACACAGAACAAAAGGAAAGAAAAAGGAAAGGAAAAAGGATACCTCAGTCACCCTTCTCGAACCTTTTCATTGCCGTAAGATCAAGGATTTCATCCAAATTCTCTCGAGTTAGTCTTCCTACACGCGCGGGCACAAAATCATAAACATGATGATTACAACTTTTAGGATTCCAAAAAGATGTCAAAAGCCATAAACACACAATTATTGCTTAAGATGCAAGTTCTAAAAGTGGGTTTAGCTTCAGATTTGGAGACCAAGATGACATGCTTTAGGGGTCTCTTAGTTTGTCTCGGGGGAATTAAGCAGCCACTTAGCTAATCATCTGAAAATATCAGGACTGATCATGGAAGTGGGAAAAAAGGGAGATGGTATGATTGCACAACTTGGGTGGGGCATTTGATGATGCTGCTTTCTTTATCCAACAGGGTTTGGAAAGGGACTCACATCACATCATAGAGAGATGGAATTGGCATCTAAAGGCTCTGTGACTCAGGAGTACGTGACTGAGATATGTGGGGGTGCTTTTGACAGGGACATTTGATCAATTCCCACCTATGCAACTCCTCCTTTTCCTGCCATGGATAGAGAAAATCCCACTGTATCTGATTCCCATTCCCCTCCTGCTTCGACTCTTTTTTTGCCACCATGATGGCATTTTTTAAAACTTCGAAGTCTAAAATTTTATGTTTGTGACACTTATTTTTTTGCGAGGAGAGTGTCAATTTCATTGTTCAAAAAATCGTGCCTTAAACTTTTTTACTCCATTTATACACAAACAAACAGATTGTTGTGCTCAAGGCCAGCCGGTGGTGCTCCTCATCGTTTTGGTGGTTCGAATCATTCGAGATCGTCAGGTGACTGTGATCTTAAACTTTTATGAGCGTACTCGCGTGCGTGACAGGGGGGGAGAGGGGAAGAGAGACTGAGAGTGAGAGAGCGTCCCCACTTGAGGGGAACGCTAAAGGAGCTCAGGGATACAATATCTAATTAACAAGGTTCTTGCAAGTTCTCCCTAACAACCAACCATGGATCACTCTCAGAGGTCCTCAACAATGTCAAATCATGTAGAACAAGAGCACTTGTACTTTGGTTATTGTAATCATCTCTTTACAGAAAGGATGGCACATGGGGCATGGCCATGGTGAAGGTGAGATGCTGTTTGCTCTCTGTCCTACAAATGAAATTCTCTCCTTTGAAAGCTTGGGGGGATTGAAATTACACACATTTCTTTTCAATTCTCGTATCCCTGCCATCAAACAGCTAGCAAGCCCAATGATTTGGGTCTACTTGTACCTCGCCTAAGTCCTACATGATCAACATGGTACGCCTACCGTTTATCCTTAACGTATTGGTTACCCCACAAGTTAGGCCAATTTGTTTTGGCCCACCTCTCCTCCATGGCCCATGCGACGATGACCCTCTCTACAAAGAAACTAACAAGGGTAACACAAATCATGAAACTTAATGTTGGTCTTACTTGGCTTTGCTACATCCCAAATATGCGGAGATAAGAAAGATATAATGCAACCCCGCCCCTTTGTCATTTGGAAGGCACCGGAGCCTGAACAAGAGATGTGGCGGTCATCTGCTAACTCGACTCTCGAAACTTTGGCAGAAGAAAATCGATACGAGGGGTCTTGATACGAAGCCAATATATTTTACTAGTTGAACTAGTTGGCGACCGTGAAACTAGGTCCGTCCATCTGTCGTTGCAGGAGTCCCACGTACATAAAAACTACAGCATGATGGGCCCACTAGGCCTGTCATCGGTATGCATCACTTGCTTCCTGGTTCCAAACTACTTTTCCTGTCCGAGCCTGTGGCGCTGAGAAAAGGAAGAGTTGGTTTTGGTACAAGAGCCAAATGGGTTTCACTGAGCAGTCTCTATCCCTCCCTCGGCCCATGGGCTTCAGTGCACTGGACCGACTGGTGTGCTTTTGGGGCCCACTTTCTGTGTAGAGTCCGGTACATGTGATTTCCACGTGTTTTCTAGTGGCTAGTGCCACGAGGCACACAGGAGTTTACTAAGTCTGTGTGTACACATGCTTACATCTTCTCAACTAGAGGTGAAAGTTCTCCAATGTGCCAAAGGAAAGAAAAGAAAATCGTGGCAAAGAATAAAAATTGTTGTATTAAGTGATCGATTCTTCTTTTCTTTGAACGTAATGAACTGAGATAAAATCACCCTGATTCTCAATATGCCTTTCGAGATATTCCTCAATGTCTCGCCTATTCACGGAACTCGGCCAAAAGAATTGAAGAACGCTAGAGGGGACAGGAATTTAAAGTAATTAATACGCCAACAATAAGAACTGAGGTAAAATTCTCGTTACTAGGACTGGAATCTCCAAGAACGCTAATTCCAACTATCAAACTAACTTTTTACACTTCTTTAGTCTGGCATTAAGCAGCATTTTTACGATTGGAAGATAGGTCGTTTAATTTGGCACTTCTTTTCTGCAATATTCGAACGAAAATGTTAGAGGGTAACTCTGGCCTTGCAACGAAAAAGGGTTGTTATTCTTGATGTTATTGATCTTAAGAATGCATGAAGCTTCTTCCCCTATAGCTTCAGTTTGGCCCCTAGTTTATTTTGGAAACTGGACTAGCCATTATGAAAGAGGATTGTTAACATTGCCATAATATCGCTGGTCTGCAGCCTCCACTATGAAGAAGGTCCTATGACATGTCCTGATGAAGGTTTACTTACGAAACAGAAATCTTTGGACTATCCTAAGATTTAAACAACTTTTGGGAATGATCCAAACGGCTAGGTCCTAACCAGATTTAAACAACTTTTGGAATATTTGTCAAAGCCCAACGCGGTTCTAGCCATGGCTGTATGACTTATGTTCTACACTTTTAATCTGCCGGAACAAGTAGGACTCATACTTGTACACTCGAAATCATTCAAATTGATCACTCTCGCGCAACAGAGGATCGTACATGTATAATTGAAAATTACTCGATGAGCTTTCGGTTCATAAATTCTCGAAATATACGCACACATTCTGACATCGCGCACATATTGTGAGTAAAGTGGGGTATGCAACATTCACATCATGTTGCTAAGATAACTTCAAATACTTGCTGCCAATAGTTGATGACACATGATATACCACATTTATAACTTGCTTTTTGTTAGGGTCCTTTCTTAAATTATATGAAGGCTGTGGCTAATCTCTAGCATATGGACCATCCATGGAGTCTAACCGATAGCCATTGCCCTGCTTCCCATCACACACTCAACTGTTGTTTTACGTACTACCTGCAGGATGGTCCAGAAACCAGCGTCCGTACAGATTTCTGGACCATGTGTTTTGGATCTTTGTCAATTGCTTTCTACCATTACAGGGTGCGGGTGAAGATGATAACTTATGCTCCTCCTTTCCTCTTTGAGAAAGGTGAAATCAAATGAGCCAACATTGCCTGATGAGTTGGCTAATAGCTCAAATGAGTGCAGACATTCTGTCAAGACTGCCCCTCAAGAATGCAAAGTTAGATACACATGAAAATCCTAGCAGTCCATGGCTCAGGAAGATCGAAATAAAGATATATGCATGGGACTATTGGGGAACAATGTTAAGCATTTCGATGCTTATCATTTCTTGTTCAACCGCGCTACCAAAAAAAAAAGAAGATTTTCCGAGATACTCCCTAGTACTTCAAAATTCTAGCAGTCCAAGTTTTATGTGATCTAGATGTACAAGTGCATAGCTTTTCAAATGCCCAAATTCTATGTTGTCTGGGTGAATCAGAGCTAACTTTCCGCAGAATTAGAGAAAGCGAGGCACTGCAGCACCTCACAGCTCAAACCAGTTGCTGGATTTTGTATGTAGATCTTGACAAGAGCGTGTCAAGATTTAAATATATGCCACAAATGTGTTAGCAACTTGACTAGTCTTGAGAGAATGTCCACTGCAGAATGGCGTGCCCTTCAGCTAGTAAATCATCTAAGCTTGCTGGACATATTTCCTTTCCTTTTAGAGGAAAAAGATTGAGGAACTAGCAAAGTTGATCGAAGCATGTCAATTAGCCAAAACCTAGACACTTCATGGACAGCCAATAATGATGCAAATTCCAGACGAACACATGGATGGATACAATAACCATTTTCACAGAGAAACGACGCAATTGCTGTTGCAAAATCAGCTTGAACAAACGGTCCATATCAGACCCGGAAAATATTGGGTGCTTCAGTATATTATCTTTGAAACACTGGCCTTGTGTAGTTTAGAGTTCACCATTTGCAGAAGATGAGAATTCGATGTCACACTTGAGAAACAAGAAAAAATGGCGTGTCATAAATCCTGTCCTGTCCCCCTAGTTCTTTGCCATTCACCTGTCCATTTTTCCTTCAATCCTGGGAACTCTGGTGAGGACTGCGTGATGAGATAGAAGTTTTTTCTGCACACTTAGTAGATACTGGAATTACTAGACAAGTCATAAGTCTGTATTTAGTTGGATATAGAATGAATTTGAGCCACTATAATACGTTGGATGTTTGTTGTGTTAGACAGGGATTCTTACAGTTCTTTGCAAGCATGTTTTTTTTTTTTGGTAATAAGAGAATTGCATTGAAAAATAAAGTCAAGGTTACAAAGTCTGAAGATAGAGGGCCTTAAGGCCATACACCATAACGTACCAAAAGACATAAAGCAAAGTATAGAGCAGAACTATAATAACCCATTTTAAACAAAAGCACATTAGCTACGTCAACTGTCAATCAACCCGTCTTGGTATACCGTCGTCCAAGCCTCGCAAGCAAAAAGAGCCAATGATTTTGCTTCAGTCAAGTGATGTGAGGCTGCTCTCGCAATATTATACTGATGAAACTTATTCATAAGATGGCATAGGTCATGTATAATCCGCGTCACTGTGTCATAGATATCCTCATGTCTCGACATCTGAGATAAATTACATTGAGATGACATTAGAACAGTTATATGAAGGAATTTCCTACGTAAAGCCCAAGTAGAAGCAGTTAAAAGGCAAAGTGCTAAAGCAGTATAGTTGTCCGAGCTTGTGGTGGAGAAGGAAGCGGATCCACATCGGGTGTTATTTTGGAGGCATGATACCCCAATGCCTACCCTGAGCCGTGTAGGATCAAATTGTGTATGTAGATACATAAGAATCGGGCTGGGGTTAATACATGAGCAAGGCGACATGTGTATAAAGAGGGGAATGTTTGGTGCACTGACGTGATTATGATCCCTACTAGGTAAGCAGTTTGGTTGGGGCAAGTTTCTCGGGAAACTAGGAAGCCTATGGGTGTATGTATATATGGATGAGGTAATACTAGTTATCTGTTGGATTATGGTTACATGGTTAAAAGGGGTTTGGCGAAAGACTAGGTTGTTTCTATGTACCCAGATAGACCATATAGTAGTAAAGAAGTAGATGATAGCGAGCCATGATCGTCTTGAGGATGGATGAGGTGCAAGCCATGCAATGAGCCATTCTCAAAAAGTACATCCTAAAGTAGACGTCCGTATACCCAGAGGTATACCAAACCAAATAATGCGGACCATCGGGCAAAGGAAAAAAACATGGTTTGTATCTTCAGGTTGAGCATTGCACAAAGGACATAAGTCCATAGCAATGATTTTTATCCTCCGGAGGTGTGTGTGAAGAGGTAGCCAGTCCCACAGTAGTTGCCATATAAAGAAATTAATCTTGAGTGGTAGCTGCAGGGACCATAGTTTCCTCCATGCATCATCTGGGAGTACTGGTGCTTTTTGTGGTGGTTTGGGAAGGGCCTGGATGATCTCTGATTGACGATCATACAGGAGCTGATAGGCGGAGTTAACATTATAATTGCCATGCTTAGTGAACCCCCAGACCCGTTGATCCTCAAAATCATTCTTAGCAATGTAGATAGCTTGAATGCGTTGGCCAATCTCTGAAGAAAAGAGGTTGTTGATTTTATGCTGATCCCACGTGCCATTAGTAATCAAATCACAGACTAGTTGGCAAGGTTGGCTATTTGTCATCGGCTGGGTAGTCATGAGTGGAGGTTGATCAGGGATCCAGCAGTTGAGCCAAATATTAATTTGTCTACCATTTCCAACCTGCCATCGTAATCCCTCCACAAGATTTTGCCATCCAATAAGAATGCCTTTCCATACCGGTGAGAAGGTGCCAGAATTGGGGGACTGTAGGAAAGGTTGGCGTACATAGTACTTGCCACAAAATACCTTTGCCACAAGTGTATCAGGTTCAGTCCAAATATTCCATGCAGCTTTGGCCAGTAGCGCCTTGTTCATAAGGTGCATGTTTTTAAAGGCCAGACCACCAGTGGATAGGGGTCCACAAAGAGCATGCCAATTTATCCAGTGAATTGCCCGTTGCTCATCCTTACCAAACCACCAGAAATTTCCCAATAGCGATTCAATTTTACGACAGACTTTAACCAGAAACGGCCAAACCTGCATGTGATAACTAAGTAAAGAATATAAAATAGATTTAATTAAAGTAGCCCTTCCTGCTTTATCTAGAAGTAGGCCTTTACATGAAGCGCATCGTGCCCGGATACAGTTCATGAGTTCACAAAAAAATTCTGCTTTCTTGGTTGTGATGTCTAGGGTGCCTCCAAGATAAGTTCCAAATTCACATGTCATCGTAAATTTAAGCTTCCGTCGAACAAGGATGTGTGCAGTTAAGCTCGAGTTTGGACTTAAAGTCATTGCTGATATTTGCATATTGACTTGTTGTCCAGATTCTGTACAATATTGATCGAGAATAGACTTTACTGAGTCTAAAGATTGCCGACAGATCTTAGTAAAGATCATTATATCATCAGCAAAGAATAAATTATTGATGGCCGGGCTTTTCAACCCAGCCTTGATGTCGGGGAGTCTGCGGGGAGTCTTGCGCCATAACCAAAGTTGCTGATAAAGCTTCCGCACAAAGAATAAACAGATAAGGGGATAGGGGTCACCCTGCCTAAGTCCATGCTGCGGTTGAAATCGTTCAAACGGTGATCCATTAATAAGTATCTCAAAGGATACCATCGAAACACATTGCATAATTAGGCAAATCAGATGTGGCAGAAAGAGCATTTTAGAAATGATAGCTTCCAGAAATTTCCAAGAGACTCGATCATATGCCTTGCTCGTGTCCATCTTGATAACGCCTAAACACACTTTCGTATGCCTGGTTACACGGACTTTATTGGTTAGTTCTTGAGCAATGAGAATATTGTCCAAAATACGATGCTTAGCAACAAAAGCATTTTGATAGAGCGATATAAGGGTATGGAGGACAATCTTTGTGCGATTAGCCAGAGTCTTAGAAATGATCTTGTAAATGGTGTTACATAGGCTAATAGGTCTAAAGTCGGATGGTTTCCTATGATTTTTGCATTTGGGAATATGGACAATAAAGGCTTTATTCGCCAGATTGAGCATGTGGCCAGATCGAAGAAATGACAGAACAACTGCTATAATAGGTCGTTCCATAAAGTTCCAGCATTGTTGGTATACTATGGCAGGAATTCCATCAGGTCCAGAGGCTTTGAGGGGTTTGATCTGGAACAACACTGTTTTAATTTCGCTGGCTGTGAAGGGTTTATTGATTTGGAGCTCAGACAGATGTGAAGAGATGTTCTCAAGAATGGATATGTGAGAGTGAGGATATGTTTGTATCGCAGAGTGCATAGAAAATTCCTTTAAAGTGATTTACGAAGCAGTTTGTAATGTCAGAGTGGGACATATAGGTCACATTGTTATCATCAGTAATGGTGGATATGCGATTTCGGTTGCGTCTGATGATGGTGGAGGTATGGAAAAATTTATTATTTCGGTCTCCCACCTGAAGCCAGTGCGTCTTAGCTTTCTGGGCTCACATAACCTCTTCACAGTCCATAAGCAAATTCAATTGCTTCCAAGCTTGTTGTTCAGCTGGCCAAAGCAAACTTTGTTCCATATGGCCAAATCCTTCATCGTAATCGTACCCCTAAGATAACACTTGGAACATGGGGGATCCTGTAATGGGGTTCTGCTATGCTTTGAGAATGATCGTCTTCACCATGGGATGTTTAAGCCACATCGCTTCAAATCTCTTGGGCTGATAACTAGGTAGGATTGTTGGATTAGTATTAAGAAGCAACAGTGCATGATCCGAAGATTGGATTCCCAAATTGGTAATAGTAGCCATAGGGAACATAGTTGCTCATTCCACATTAGCGAACCATCTATCGAGACGTTCGTAAGTACAACCATCTTGTTGCCAATTATTTGTCCTGGTAAAGGACGGTCCCACCCATTTAATGTCTAAAAGATGATGTAACTGAATAAAATCTGCTAAAAGATCATGCCCTGGTAAGGAGGTGTGGTGGGCCTCTGATTTATCCGATGGCATCAAAACTTGATTAAAGTCTTCCATCAATAAGATAGCGGATCTGAGGGAAGATATCAGGTCAGAGATACGAGCCCAAGTGGCACGTCTTTTGGCCATGTTCGGGTGTCCATAAATAAATCCCGCAACCCACGTTTCTCCACTACAGAGGGTAAAGTGAATCAAAATACAATTTTTATCACAATGCAATACCCTCCCACACAGATCATCGGTCCATCCTACCCAAAGACCTCCTTTCGTTCCGTTGATACCACCCGAATCAACTCCAGTATAGGTAGTATACCCAGATTTTAAAATTTTCTGATAGGGCGTGACCAAGCCCACGGCAGTTCCAGCATAATTGTATCATTGAAGGTTGGGGGTGTTGTTGTGGAACAACACCTGGAAACCCAGATCTACTCCGCACTTTTCTCAGCCAGAGAGGAATTTTCAGAGCGTTTCGTGTCCATTTCTTGGAGGTAAACACGGTAGGCTCAACCAGACAATAAGGTAAGCTTTCTATCCATTCACGTGTAAATGCATCGTAGGAGACACAATAATTCCATCGTCCCTCGTGGTCACGACGTTTCTTTGTCAACAGAGGTAGACCCGATGAGAGCACTATCCCACATCTAGGAGCCATCATGCTCAGGTCAATTCTTGAGATTGGAATAAAACTCCAGGTATGAGGCTGCCACGACATTTTTTGTCGTTTTTTATTTGGATCCTCAACCACACCCCCCGTAACTGATTCAAATCGTACCCGTTTTTTCGAACAAAGATATAATCATATATTTCCATATGTAAGCAAAACGAACATGCATGAGACATTTCAGGTAAATAAATTTGGGACATCAAATAGAGGAGAGAGTGACCTGGTAACAAGTCCAATGCTGTAGAAGTGGAGGGACAAGAGATTTCCCCCGGAGTTGTCATAGTTAAAAGGGCGCCTTCCAGTAATATGCATTTTCCTTTGTCTGGTACACCGAGAGATACGAGACATGCTGCCAAGGTCAGAAATGCCACAAAAGTGTCCTGATTTGATAGGCCCAAAGTAGCGTCCATCTCCTCATCGGATGCAAAGTCAGGAGCCACAAAACGAGTTCCCTGTTGAGGGAAGAAACAAGCTTCCATAGGCATAGTACTGTTCCCCGGGTCGTCGGCCATTTCCTGCACATGTTTAGAACTCTGAGAAATATTATATGATTCCTTTGGGGCATAAATGTTGAGAGTGAGATCACGCCGAAGCAAAGCTAAGTCAGATAGCACTAAGCTTTCCAGAAGTGGGTCCTGTAGAAATGTCCGCATTGGGTCCTACCACACACTATCAGCTTCCCAAGGGAGCATCCTTGCTCTGTTCACACAATCAGCAATTGTCACATGATTATGTAGAATCGGTTCCTTAGCCGATGCAGATAGAGTCATAATTGTGTTCTTGATAAGCCCATCCTCAGGAGGACTAATGGTAATATTAGAGGAAGCAGGGGCGTGGTTCATGCCTTCTATGACAGGTGAGGGGTGGTTTGACCCAAAAATAATTTGAAGGCCAAATTTAGAAAGTCCAGCTAGAATCCTGTTGACCTTAAAGTGGAAAGATGAGGGTGTTGGGCCAAGCCCACTTGCCAAGGCCCAACAAGGTTAGCATTCGGTTGGCCCGAGAAGTGGGGAGTAACATTGTCTGAGACTAGGTGAGGTGAAGGCAGCTCAATATCTGGGACTCCTTGGACAGAGCTAAGAGATTTGGAAGATCTGCTAGGGATTGTGTAATCTGCAGGTGGCAGATTAAGTGGGGATTGCGTGGGTGACGTGTTGGGCAATTGACGGTAGAGGGAAGCAAGTGGCAGATTTAGAGATAAAGGCAAATTCGAGTCTCCGATTTCACGTTCAAGCTCTGAAGATATTGTCAGCTCGTGAGACAGCAGTAGACCCTATAATTGCGCTGGTACCGGATGAACCATCAGAATCAGTAGTTACAAGTGACGGTTCTGGATCAGAAAAATTATCAAAACTCTCTGCTTCTTCTGGGTCTTCATCGCTTTCCTCATCTGTGGTCGCCTCCTCCTCGTTCCCGACAATGTCGTCTTCCTTGGCCCAATCAGGTTGCTGAATCTGTGCCGCCATACCCATCTCCACTTCTGGCACCATATTGTTGAGCAAGAGTTCCGCCATTGGAGCATCATCAGACAAGTCTATTCACGTCGATGTTTTCATCATTCTCACTGTCTGGGTTATTAATCTGGATATCATCGAGTCTATTCACACTAGCATCGTGAGATGCTATGGACTGTGAGGCTATGATAAAGGCTATGTCATCAGAGGAGGACTGTGATTTTGCCGACGAAAACGCATCATAAAGATGGGTAAGGTGAATACCCTCATTGTCCATTGAAATGGAGATGCACGAAAAGCGATTCAATCCGAATTCGGGAGAACACGAAGGGGGTAAGCAAACATAGGTTGATTTGTGAGATAAAATAATGGGTATAGATAAGGACCAGACAAGGAGGCAGTCCTCTGTGATAGCAAATCCACGATCTCAGTGAGTGATACATGACAGTTAGTGTTTTCATGTCCAATTTGGCCACAGCGGAAACAAGCCTTAAAAACCCGTTCATAGCTGCTGCGCATCATGACCCAACCAAGGCCATCCAATAATGTGATAAACACCACTGGTAAGAGTGGGAGATTGACACAAACTCTTACCTTAATGCGAAAATAGTCCGTATTGGTAACCCTTTTATCCGACCAATTAATTTCCAACACCGTACCAGCTGCAGCACCAATCATTTTGGCAAGAGATAGTAGATAGCAATCGCTTGGTACGTTGGAGACCTGCATCCACAAATCTGCAGTAGGAAAACTTACCAATGAGTAGATAACATGGGGGAACCACGGTTGAAGGAGAAGGAGCGCGCTGAAGAAATTCCATGGTGCGTTGTTACAAACAAGAGTGGTGTCTGAAGTCGTTGTGAAAGTGAAAAGAAAAACAGTGGGTAGCTTGCGTACGTAAACTGGTCCTTGTAAGAACCAGCATTCATTGATTCAATTTTGGATTTTTCTCTCAGAAAAATATTGTGAGTCAATGAATTTTCCAATCAGAACTTTATCTTTATCAACTCGTTGATGGTGAATAGGGGATGGGCTAAGTGGAATCATAAACGCGAGCATGTCCAGGTTTTCGGGAGCGACAAGGTTACCATCATAATGGTATTAGTCTGCCATGTTCACCACACAACAGGAGTAGGCATTGGCTAATGAAGTGGTCCAAGGACAGATAGCAGATAAAGAAAAGACAGGTACAAAGGGAATTTTTAGAAAGACAAAGCAGTAAGTACAGAACAAAGGTGGTTAAAGTAAACGGAATCTAGCCTGAAGAGGAAGAAAAAGATGATGAATAATGGAGGAAAAGGTAGAGAGAGTCTCTGACACATCACGTGCTGCTCTACTCCCTTGTACTGTTCACACGATATCCTGTTGTGATAAGTTTGCAAGTTCCATTTGCAAGCGTGTTACGCTTCCAAAAACTCACTTGTGTCCACAACCAATAAGTCAGTACGATCATCATTCCTCTGTAACCAACCTCAACTCTATCCCTAACTTTATCCTCTTAACAACATTATTAAGTTTGTTTTTCATTAATTATATTAGTAATGATTACAGAATGTTTATGTTGAAGTTTATGGAGCATTGGTGGAGCAAATTTCATGTAGCGATCTTTCCAGCGAGGGTGTAAACTTTAGTTGCACTTAAGTTATCGTAATGTTTTATTACACGCTTAGCAAGTACATCACGTCGACATATTACATTAACCTAACTATTTTATTGTTAGTCTGATATTGAGAACTACATAGTCCAGATTGCTACCTAGTTAGTTCTCTGTAACAACAAAACCCTTTTTCTGACAACATCATAAACACTTTTCACCATCCACAAAGTTTTAGCACAAGAATACACTTTTTCCTAATTTCCCCTAGATTGATATACTTTGAGAAAAATCACAAAATTTTTTTATTATCACAAGTCAGTGCTCACCGTTAAGTACTTTTTTGTCACTATATGTGGTTGGTAAAGTGTCAGAGGCAACTAAACTTTTAGCGACACAAAATTTCTAGAGCCATGAAAAGTCATCTTAAATAGCTATGGGAGGGACTATGATCTTATGTTGTACAACTTCTAGAAAGTTGTCGCCAATTGTATTTTAACGACAAAAGACTGTCACTATATACTTTAACAATTTAGTAATATAATACTTTAGTGACAATTTTGTATATAAAACTGTTACAGTAGATATATTGTACTAGAGGATCTTTATCCGAACGTGAGAGAGGGACCGACGACACAAGTTGACGAGAAGAAAAACAACCAACGATATTTTGGGATATCAAAAAGAGGATAGGAAATAATGAAATATGTAGTTAGGTCCGTCAATCAGGCTAGGCACAAGGCCCAACTCATGTACTCTTCTATGGATTTTGGTTGGGGTTCAGACTTGTAGTACTCCCTCCGTTTCAAAACAATCGCTTCATATTGCCTTCACACACTAATCTAGGTAGCTGATCATCTTATATAAATTGTCCAATATGTCCTCTAGTGAGTCTTAACGAGGAGACGAGTCCCAGTTAATAATCAAGTGGTTGAGACTTGTAATATTAATAAATACACAAGGGCAAAAACAGGAATATTATCGTTTTTTTTTTTCTAGATATGAAAGCCGAGCAATAGTTTTGAGGCATCCTAAAATAGAAAGTTGATCAATAATTATAAGACGGAAGGACTACTAGTTTGCGACGAGCACGATTCAGGCCGGTAATGGGCTGGACAACCATGATTAAGAACTCAGCCCAAAATACTCCGTATTATATTGGGCCGGCAACGAGCACGGTTCAGGCGTGATCCCACGACACAATCATTATGGGCGGGCTTTTTTGAATGTGAGCCTGTTACTGTCCAGGTGCAGTGTACACCCAACAAAGACTGCGACGTCTATTGTTTACATAAATACTATGTTTTATTAAACCTCTGCACCGTCACGACATCAACACTAATGTTGTTTAATAGCACAAGCAGAGAGAGCATTGCGGACGGACTAGATTCTCGTAAATCTCAAGAAGATTCCCACGTTACTCATTGACGGCCATATGGGATTTGGAGTCCTCAATAGGATAGTATTAGTATTATTTTGTCATATGCTTCTTCCCGAGGCTCACGTTTTGGTTCTCATTTTATTTTCACTCCAAGGGTACAATAATAAGTAGTAAGAAAAAAAACTTAGGCCATACTATCGTGTCCTTGTACTTCTGGCCTTTAGCGGGATTAGTTCATGTGCAATTTCTTTATTCGTCGTAGTTTATTCCGTTAACATGCAATAAATTGTTTTTGTTCGCGAACATCCATCATTAGTTGACGTTAGCTAGAACTTGCCTCTTAAAGTATTAGTTGATAGATTGATTCGACAAAGTGTCGATGGTATATAAACCATTGCAAAGTTTCATTGAGAGGCAATGACTAATTTACCCCGGTCATAGGATTTACGGTATCAAAATTACTAAGTTGGAGTAAACTATAAAAACTAAAGACCATCATCCCAAGTTAAAAATCGTACAGGAACCAAACTTACTAAATGCCTGGAATATAAGGGCAATGTCAAGAGTTTCTTAGAAGTAACTTTGCCTATTAAATCCAAAAAAAATATAAAAAAATTGACTGCTATTGGAATAGCTACAAGCATCAGTACATTGATAATTAATAGTCATTAAATAAGTTTAATAATTTTATTTAGCGATGTTAAAAATATTATTAATTAAAAATTATAACTGTAAAAAAAGTATTACTAATTATATTAAGCGATCTCTTGCAAAGGTTTCCTTAAGAGCTTAATATATATTTTTAAAAAGGAAACGCCGCGATAACAAGTTGGGGTTGCCATGGTTGCGCTACATAACCAGGTGCACTCTAAATTTGTGAGAAACTGAGAGACAGAGAGAGAATTGGGGATGAAGACTGCACTGCCGTTTGTGGGCATGGTGGTGGTGCAGTTTGCACAGGTGGGGCTGATGGTGGTGAGCAAAAAGGCCATGGCAAGTGGGATGACCAACTTCACCTTTGTTTTCTACTCCAACGCCCTTGCCGCCCTCATTCTTCTTCCCCTGTCCTTTCTTATCCACAGGTACATATGCATGATGATCCTCTTCGTCTCTCTACCCACACACACAAGCGCACACATACTGTGTGCATATGGGACTAATTCATGCATTTTTATGTGATTTTCAATGTTCCAAGCAGATCAAACCGTCCACCTCTGACTTTTCCCGTTCTATGTGGATTTCTCTTGCTTGGCGTCCTTGGGTATGCTCTGTTGTTTTCCTGCCAAATATTGTGTTGGATTTCTCTTATCTTCGTGGAATCTTTTATGTACACGTGGATTTATGTCCAGATATTCGGCAGATTGAATATTTACCTTCGCAGATACTTTAGTCTGCTTAATTCATTGATGACCTTTTGGTGTTTTCCAGTAAAAATCTACTGATCAGTATTGTACTTCTTTATTTTGGTTTTTGCAGTTTCTTGGTTCAGATAGTTGGGTATGCAGGAATTAAATATGCCTCGGCATCACTAGCTTCCGCAATGCTCAACCTCATCCCAGGTTTTACCTTCATACTTGCGGTCATTTTCAGGTCAGAGTCTCCTATCAATCAGTATAAGTGGAATGATCAGAGTTGAAATTGGACATTTTTTAGGTATCCACGCCTATGCATGTTCTTGTAGTTCGATCGCAGGTGAAATAACTGTAGAATTTTGTGTTTGGACCTAATTATAATTGAGTTGTGTGACGTGAGTAGAATATTGTGTTTTTTGGGGTGTTATGGTCGTCCTAGATTGGTATCTGATATCTTTGTACTGAGTGATGGAAATTTTGAGTTGACTGGCGATGCATAAAGGTTGTGGAATCTGGCATTAAGATCTCAGTAAAGCGTTTGCGAAGACTGGCTCATACCACAAAATTCAAGGTTTTTACGCAGACATATTGTTGAAGCAATGGATTTAGCACTGGCTTTGCAAAAAATGACAATTGCTTCGGCACTGGCACTACCCCAGGCTTGATTACTAAAGTATCATTGTTGCTTATAAAGAAATATATCACCTGATGTGTTCGACTTGTTGAATTGTTCAAGTCTTGTCTTCACTTCGACCCGACAAAAAACTTGCTGCTCTATGGAGCTGCTCGAGATTATCTAGGAAAATCCCGTACCTTCGCTGATGTATCCTTTGATTCCTAAATTTCCAGCGCTTTGCAGATGAACGTAGGTGTTCAAGCTGAACAGTGCAAACAAGTTTTTCGTCTCACTTATGCTGTCCTTGATTATTTATGCTGTCCCCGATGTTAAATTCTTAATAATAACACGTATATCGGTAACAGTGTTAAAATATCAGCAGCGGCCTCTGAACTTTTAAGATGACCATTATATTGCATTACATGAATCTGATGTAGAACGAAATTATGTGTTATAGGATGGAAAAACTAGATTTTAAGAGCTCAAGTACCCTAGCTAAGTCCATTGGAACGGTAGTGTTGGTCATAGGGGCTTTCATCGTGGCTCTGTACAAGGGCCCTGCACTTCTAGCGATCCCAAACTTTCCTCATCATCTTCTCATGCAACCTTCAGATTGGGTCATTGGAGGATTGTTCCTGGCAATTGACTGTGCATTCGCTTCCATGTTTATCATTATACAGGTGCGTTTCTACTACTTGGAAAAAAAATTAGCCTGAATTAACCCTGGCACACCCACGGATGACTTTTTTCTTCTAATGCTTTCAGGTACTGGTCCTTAAGAAATACCCTGCAGAGCTGACTGTGATGTTCTTTTACTGCTTCGTTGTGGCAATCTCATCTGCGGCATTCTTTTTTATTGTGGAAAGAGACCCTAGTGCTTGGAGCTTACAACCTAATATGAGGTGGATGGCTCTTCTGTACTCAGTGAGTAAATAAAGATCAAAGGCATATTTTTGTATTGGAAGTTAGAGATTATCACATCAGGAGGGACCATTCTGGCAATGTACTACGACTAAATAATCTTAGAATAGAACTTATTGTCTCAATCATGATTGGATTGTGCATTCTGAAGTGCCAAAATGGGAAGTGCAGGCTGATATTGTAGCCCTAGAGCATGATGGTTTGACTTACTAGATTAAATTGACATGATTTTTATGGCTTATGTATAATGTAGGGAGTTTTCGGTTCTGCTTTCCAAGTAACAATTGCTGCGTGGTGCGTGCGGAGGAAGGGGCCTCTTTTTGTTGCTATGTTTCATCCCTTGGGGATTGTCATTGCAACTTTTATGGGGGTCATCTTCTTAGGTGATGGTTTCTATCTTGGAAGGTACATATCAACCTCCCCCCACCCCCAAGTAGTGGATTTGGAATTTAATCTATTTTTTTTGTCGAGTAAGTCCTTAAGGTAAATATCGTTGACTATTGTTTAAAAATGTTGCAGTTTGTTGGGATCAATTGTGATTGTTGTTGGGTTTTATTCTGTTATGTGGGGAAAATCCAAAGAAGGAAAGATGGTTGAGCTTGACGTGGCAAGGAGCTCAAGTGTAGCCAGCGAAAAGACCCCCCTCTTGCAAAACCAATGCTGAGGAGAAGCACCAGGTCGTTCTTGCAATAGGAAGGTCGGCTATTCCATCTGTGTTCCTTGGCACACAAAATTGACGAAACAAAAGCAGAATTGAATTGGATTAAGGTCTGGCTTTTTGCTTCTATCAGGTGCATTGAAGCACTAGTCAGCCTGATGCGGGTAAATGGGAAAAGGTACTTGCATAACCTATCATTTGAGCAAGCCCTGTTCAAATTTTAGATGAACTGGTAAGCAATAATTTATCGGGGAGATGATCTATGACTACCCCTCTTGTTGCCACTGATATGTACGCATTCAACTATCTCTCTTGTAAACTGTGAGGCACTAAAAAATTAATGATATATACTCATTCAACATGGCAATCTCGAAATTGCCTTCAATTGTGTTGCATAGGACCAAGTTTAAGTGTAATAATATCATTTTGGCCCGAAAGAGGGAGTGATGTAGTTCTTGTAAGTTTACTTCATAGTTATTAAAAGTGCATGAATAGTTAGTAAATATCAACAAAAAGGAGACTTGAAATCACCAAATATTAGGACAAAAGAGATGAGATGAACTGCTTACAAGCTAGAGTTACTCTTATCAAGCATAGAACCATTTGAAAACCCTGTCGCAACTAAGATCAGATTATCAAATTATTCAGAAAGTTAAAGAAAGTAAAATCCATAAGAGTGTAATAAGCAAAAGAATCAGAATGTTTTTGTTAGAAGCTAAGCTTGTGAATTGAGAGTGAAGTGATATGAATCCTCTTAGGGCTTAAATGCTAGAATGGTCTTGCATTTCATATTGAAAGCATAAAAACCAGGGAGTAGTGAACTAGAACTTCCAAAGAGTGCCTTTGGGAGGAAGATATATATGCTACCTTTAATAGCATTTCAAGCCAGATACACAAGTTTTATTATTAATATATATGCTACATTGCTACCTTTTAAACTATTACAAGCCAGATACAGAAGTTCTAGTAATATATATATGCTACCTTTTGAAGCTTTCCAAGCCAAATACAGAAGATTTTTCTTCTCTTTGAAATACCAGTCACGAAGACAGAACGGAGATAAGGACATTTGACACCAGAGATATTAGACGTGAACATGCCCCTTCGAATTAATGTAAGCGGTGCCATATACATACGGCTTTCAGTATTTTTACTACACTAGCAGAGCTCATATGTTTCTTGTAATTTAATTGCAACAAAATGTCGAAGCTTGAGTTAGGGGGTAAAACTGTAGATAAATTGTATGCAATCTGAATAAGGCGTCTCTTAGACAGACGAAGGAAGTGCATGGTATGCTTGTATGGGCTCAACAAGCTTCTCCGGACTCTAGAGCAAGGGACTTTGTATCCAATGAAGCACTTTCTCTGCAGATGAGAAGATGCGTGGTTAGGAGTTTGCTGTGTATGGTTTGTGGGAATTAGTACCAAAAGTAAGAACAATTGAGTGATCGTTATTTCGAGAACCCAAGCTTCACCGATAAGTATTTGTGAGTCATTGAGAGCTATCTCTTGCTTTTTTGGGGCAGCCCTCAGGTCTATTGAACTCGTCCAAATTTTACGGGATGTATTCGCTTGTGCTACCTTGCACACATGATGTGCAAATTTGCCAGTTTGAGATGTCATTTTGACCCCACCCTGGGCTTTGGGTGGGTGGGTGGGTGGGTGGGTGGGTTGGGTTGGCTTCAGCTTTCAGCTTCTCATTATGCGTACGTGCGCGCTTGTTGGCGTGTGTTAATTTTTTGCTTGAACTTTCTTGTAATAAAATAAATTCACTGTTCTGGTGAAATGTTGTCAACAAAAATGAAAAGTTTATTTAGTAAGCAGAAAAAGAAAAAGTAAATAACGGAAGACATATTGAGATAAATTTGTTATAACATGACATTTTTATTATTCTCTAAAAGTCTTTTAAAAATAATTTGTATCTTTGAATGAGTTGCCCATAACATTAATTACATATAGTTTAATTTTGATAGAGAAAATTTTGGTCCATATATTTGTTTATAGCATGTGATTTATAAAGTTACTCAACACAACTAATTAAGTAAGGATGATGTGCCATTTTTAGAAACAAATATAATCCACCAACAAAGTATATAGAGAAAATAGTAATCAGTGTACGAAGAAATTATATAAAGTTTAAAAAGTTTAACCAACTTGGCTATATAGGATAGCTCAAACCTTGTACTAAGAAAATTATTGAATAAAATTTAATCAAGATTACATAAAGTATACAATAACCATGCTTACTAAGTAAGATTTATATTCAGATATAATAAGGCTTTCAATTTAAGATTTAGTTTACATTCATCACAACATAACTAAATTATTTTTAGAATTTTAAAAATTAAAATAAAATCATAAATGATATATTACTATTGCGAAATTTAGAATGCCTAAGAGTTCAAGTACTCACGACAAAAATACCATAAGAAATTAGTTCAAAACTTTTTCAACATAAAATTAGTTCAGTTTAAGAAATACTCACATAATTAAGGATTTAAATTTTCACTATTTTTTTAATATATCTGATATAGAATCTGCATGCTATGGTATTTCTACATTTAACCAATTGCAAGTAAATAGGATAGTGCAAAACCTTAAAGTAAGAAAATTAATGATAAAAAATTTTATGTTAGAGAGTTTTTTTGATAAATAATATTCAAATAAAGTCATCATAGGTTATAAAATTTTGAATGTTTTGAATTGATTTTCAAATTGAATAAGGCTTATTATTTGAATGTTTACTATATTTCTAGATTTAATTAATAACAAAATTAAGGACCCTGTTTAAAATTTTAATGTTTGGAGATCTTTAGCAACTTTAATATGTTTAAAATTCACTTTTGTAACTGTTATTGTATTAGAAACACAATGCAATGAGGTATCAAGAGCTATCATTGCATTTCTCGTCTCAGTTATTAAATATTATAGCTAAGGATCTGGAAGCTCGAGTACATTAATAAAATATATTTAAAAGATACAAAAAGTATATTAATGCATACCACATTTTAAGAAACAAAAAGAGATTAACATCTTATACAAAAAAAAAAAAGAAATATACTTTTACTAAATTTATAATTGTTGGTAAGAAATGTTTAATACTATATTTTTGTAACAATTTCAAGTAACTTGTCAATATTATATTATTATTAAGTTCTTTTAGTGGTCCAACCTATAACCTTTTAAAATCAAGTATCTTAGTTTGAAAAGTTAGGTTAAGAGTTATTTATCTTTGGAATCATAAATGTCATAGTTCATTCGTATCTTATTCATAAATTATTGTTTCATGAATCACCAACTTATTAAAATGCAAACATGATATACAGTAGAATATCTTTTCGTCTCAGTATTGATTGATGGTCATGTAATTGTTACATAATATTTGTATAGGTATTTTTGCGTTCTTTAAGCTTTTCTTTTATATCGTCAAGCAGTATTGTAACACAATTTATTCATTGTTCTTTCAACTTACATTTCAAAGGAACTAAAGCTAATACAGTAATACGCAAGAATTGTATGATAATCTAATCAAGATTTTAATAGTCAAAATCAAGCCTAGTATGCAAATATATGTTTGTCTCATAGAGTTTAACTGTTGTACAATTGATTTTCTAGATTTATAAGATTTACAAATATGGCGACAATATTATACCACAAAATTTTTAATAGTAAATCGTAGTAAAGAGTTTGAATTGTTTTCTAAATCTTTATATATGGAATATAACCAATTTGGTAGTCCTGAAGTCTTATTTAAAATTGTTGACTTATAATTCGTTCATTTTTAACAATGACTATTTTATATATATTACGTATATGTCAATATATATGAATAATGATAATACATTTAACTCATGTAGAATGTTATTTTTTTTCCTTCTAAATATAATATGTTATTTTTAATTTTTTGATATATGAATTTTTATATTCACATTAAAGAGTGATTTTAAGAATACATTAGTAAAATTAAGTCATGATAATTAAGTGTATTGATTAGGTTGAGTTCTAAAATATTTAGAATTAATTTTTAAATTATACAACCCTCATTATTCTTGCAAAATTAATCAAATTTAAAAATAAGGTACCTAACAAAATTGAAAAATCAATTGTTAGATTATTATTTTTCTAAGTCTCATAAGTTGTTTAATCTTAATTGTAACATCAATTTTTTTGCCTAAATTGAAAGTACTATTTTTGCTTTACATATATATATATATATATATATATATATATATATATATATATATGAATTTTAATATTCATATTAAAGAGTAGTTTTGAAGATATAATGTCAATATTAACTCTTAATAAGTTAGTATAATGATAAGGTTGAGTTTAGAATGATTAGAATCGGTTTTTAAATTACATACGGCTTACAGAAAATCCTCATTACTCTTGCAAAATTAATGAGATATAATTAAATTTAATTATTAGATCATGTTTTTTATTCTAAATCTCATAAGTTATTTTTTAGGTTTATAGATTTTAATTTTCATATTAGAAAATACTTTTAAGAGCATAATTGTCAAAATAAGTTTTAATAGATTAGTATATTGATTAGGCAGAGTTTTAGAATGATTAAAATTAATTTTTAAATTAATTTTTCTTCAAAATTGTAGGCATTATTTTCATTTTTTTATACACGAGTTTTTATATTCATATTAGATAGTAGTTTTGAAGATATAATGTCACCATTAATTAATTCCTAATAAGTTAGTATAATGATAAAGTACAGTTTTAGAATAATTAGAATTAGTTTTTAAATTTTAAAGACATAATTATCAAAAAGAAGTCTTAATAGAATAGTATATTGATTAGGTAGAATTTTAGAATGATTAGAATTAGTTTTTAAATCCAATAAGACTTACTAATATAAAAATTAATTAATCTTAAGATAACAATCTGATGACGTGTCAAAAAAAAAAGCGGTGATGTGTCGCGTAAAGAAGCTATCAATATCTTTTTCGCTTCGCTTGTTATATATTATATATAGATATAGATATGCCTCAACATGAGTTGAATATAACCATCTGACCGGAACTTGCAAAGAGTCATTCAGGAAGAAAATCGTTTACTCGGCGTCTCCTAAAATCTCTCCAGGCCAATAGTAGGTCAAGAGATATTAAAATCCTATGAGGTTTAGTGGCGCTTCTGTTGGGGAGGAGGCAATTAAACTTTGCGACTGCCTCTTATCTTTGCGATTGAAATGTCGTCTTTTAATATCATCCAACCGTATTCAATTTCTTAAAGGTTCATCTATAATTAATACATATATATTTTTGTAAGCGTGAAGTTCTTGAATATTAGGTACTGAATTATTAGTTTCAGTACCATCATCATCTTATGCCAGGAGGTAGGAAGAAGTCCAAGCAAGTCTGAAAGGTGAAGTTTATATGGGAGGCACGACTGTGCCTTTGGCAAAAGTTTAGTTGGTGAAGTTATGGTCAAAACCACAGCCAGGCTTCGTCAACCAAGATGGGGGGAAAAACCATTTCATTTAGTCCAGCACTATGATCAAGGGCTTCATTAGGAAGACCAATGTTACACTTAAATTTTGGGAGTGCAATTACGAAGTTAACACAAAAAAAATTGGTCTTTGTAGCTTGAGGATCCTAGTTATAAGCATTTCAAGCTTTCATCGCTATACCGAAGTTAGTATTTGTAAAGCATATCAAGGGGTGCTCAGACTACATAAGTTCTTCAGAAACACCCCCCACCCCCGAAAAAAAAAAAAAAGAAAAGGAAAGAACTTGGTAAAATGAGATGCAATCAAAAGGCTGCAGTAAACCTTAAAGGGTAATGAGAACCATAGCACCTTTTTCCCCAGAATATTGGAGTTTACAGTACTCTGAAAGACAAAAAAAAAAAAACAGAGCAATGGACTTGCATCCATCTTTCATCGCTTGCACTTATTTTTTTTTTCTTTTTAATGTTTTGATACATGAAAAAGGGTGTAAGTGACCAAAAGTGGACGGAACTATCAATTCGGAAGCATACATACATTATTAGCAATTTAGGCCAATCAACCATTTCAAGTCGCCTCCACCAAATTATGGTAGCAGAAGCTAAGTCCTTTGACGTAAAATAGTCTGATGCGTACCTATTTCCAGATTGTGCAATCTATTCTCAATGCCGTAAACTTGATGCGAAGATACAGTTTTTCTACATGCAAAGTTCAAGTTTGTTAATCTGTCAAAAGAAAATAAAAGTAAAGCTTTGCTAATCTGTCACACTGTCACGGGATTGGCAGTCCTGGTCAGTCCTGCACAAGATGGCTACTCATAAATATTTGTTGGTAGGCCCTTTTTTATTGAGAACCACTGAGACACCAAATCAAAGTTTAAACTCTTAATGTTGTGGACCACAGTACCTATTATAGACTCAGAAAATTCAATTCAACAATAAGTCAATTTGTCACGTATGGCCTTCGCTTGATATAATTGGGACACTCGAGTTGCTCTTTCCCCTGCCCGACTAGCTTCACCTTCCCATGAAAGGTTACCTCCTTCCCTGTCCTTGTCTCTCTAAAGCAGCTCATTTTTTGCTATAATAATTGGACTGAGAAACCAATAACACAGTAAGAGATGGAGGTGAGGGGAATCTTGCTGCGGGAAGTGATGCCATGCATGGCGATGGTGGTCATGGAGGCTTGCACCATTGGGTTGACAATCTTGGCAAGCACAGTCATGGCAAGGGGGATGAGCCCATTTGTCTTTGTTGTTTATACGAATGCTCTTGCCTCCCTCATACTCTTCCCTTATTCATTCATGTATCACAGAGACAGGTACGAGTTCCTTCTCTTTGAGAACTCTTTAAGGATGATTTACATGTCAGACTCGTTTCCTTAAGCGCATTAATGCTTGAATGTATGATCTGAATCTTCTCTTCCATTGCAGTAGAGAGCAGCCACTCTTTAGCTTACCGCTCCTGCTACGGTTCTTCTTCCTTGGTTTTATTGGGTTTGTAGTAACACCTCTCTCTCTCTCTCTCTCTCTCTCTCTGCGTGCACGCGTGAGCACATACATGCATCACCATTTACCACGTAGTCTAGTAACTAGAGTCGTGCTACTCTTTATAAATTTTCACTCATGTAATGTGTATCACAGACTCGCAAGCATTTTCAACACTCAGGAAGTGGAATCCATCATTTTAAACGCGACACACATTTGGCAATCAATTCTTGAAGCAAATTTAGAAAGATAAATTAACAGTACCGGATCCTAGTAAATTGTGGTAGCCACAAGGAATTAGTTGTCTTGCTTATCTCATTTTTGCTGGATATCTTACTAACCGTGGGTTTGTTGTTGTAGGATAGCTATAGCTCAGAACCTGGCATTTGTTGGTCTAAGTTACAGTTCCCCGATTGTTGCATGTGGCATGGGCAACCTCCTTCCATCTTTTTCCTTCATACTTGCCATTCTTCTCAGGTTCTCTCTTCATTATAAATACCAAATCAAATTTCCGTTGATATCGAAAATTAGAATGTTAAAAAAGTTTGAACCTTATGCTAAATTGGTTTATGTTGTTCTAGAACAACAAAAATTGATTGGAGAAGCTCAAGCAGCCAAGCCAAGTGCATTGGGACCTTGGTTTCAGTCATGGGAGCCATCTCTCTCACTCTCTTCAAAGGCCCAGCAATCCAGTCTGCACCCTCCCATCAATTTCGACTCGAGCCACGGCTGTTTGTATTCTCTTCCACGCATGAACGCTGGATTCTTGGTGCCATTTTGTTCGCAGCTGCTTCATTGACTCTTTCAATATGGAACATTATTCAGGTCTAATGTCCCTAAAGAAACCTTTTTCTTTTCCTATGTCTTAAAAGTTTCTTGAACTAAGGGTGTAGTTTCGTTTATTGTGGATGATCAGGTGGGAACTATCAAACATTACCCAGAAGTGATGCCAGCACTCTCTCTTTATAGCTCAGTTGGGACAATTCAATCTGCTCTACTTTCTGTACTTTTCGAGAGAAACCTTAGTGCTTGGAGACTCAAGCTTAATATGGAACTTTTCATCATTGGTTCAACAGTAAGTACATAAAACTTCCAAATTTTTGCACAAACAGAAGATGTCCTATGCGCTCAATTATCCTTAGACGGCCCGAATCTCCCGCTCCGAGCCCCCAAAAAAGTTAAAAACAAACTGATGTACATGCTACAATTTGTGTCATTGATAGGCAATTTTTGGCAGTGTAATACGAAGCCGCGTTCATATATGGTGCACGAGCATGAAAGGTCCTTTCTATGTTCCTTCCTTCAAGCCTCTGGGCATTCCGATCGCAAGCATCTGTGGTTGCCTGTTCTTTGCAGATAGTTTTCATTATGGCAGGTACGAAGGCTTCCCCGACACAAGCTTTGAGCTTCTAACCTTCTTATAAACAAAAATTTGAACGCTAAATACACATTTTGCTTGTCTGCACGTTACTTGTTGCCCAACGGATAGAATTTTCTCATCAGTATGCTTTTTAGCGACAAATGATGTTGCAAGCACGAAAAAGTGGAAACTCGTTCACTTGCTATCGTTTTTTTTCACGATAAACCCAAAAAAAAAAAAAATCGGAGGAAAAAATTGGAAGAGATGCAAGACACCATTTACCAGACAATTTCTTGACTTATGTAATTTCATCAAGCAGAAATAGTACTATGATAGTAATGGTTTGCTTTCATGTTTTATGTGCCCAAAAAGAAGAAAGAAAACTTCTACAAATCTATCCAAATTTATCTCTAATTCTGATTATATATGGTGCAGCATTATGGGAGCATGTATAACCGGAATAGGTTACTATACTGTAATGTGGGGACAAATAGGAGAAGATGAAACCAGTAAAAGGGGTAGGGACGTGGAGGCACCGGAGAAGGAAGTCCCTCTCCTGCAAGAAGCAACAGAAGTATAGACCTTTTGGTGACAAATTGTCGAACTTTCGTCTTTAAAGAGAATAGCAGTATTCTTGTGTAAATCTCGAGCTCGAGGAGGACCAAGAAAGACGCGTGCGATAAATACATTATTAACTATGTTTGCATATCGTGTGAGTCAGGTATATACTTTGTACAAAACGTGCGAGTGTTTTCACTTATATTTTGATATACTAATTTATCGTTGTAACAGCTTTTTTTAGGGAAGCCATAAAATTTTTATAAGTTGTCTCAAAATCAAGAAAGAGGAGTATCGAATTCCCAAGACCTGTTGGTTTCACAATACAAAGTTATCAAAATAATTTTGCATCAGGCTCCCTTATAACACAGGAAAACAAATGTAAATAAAAAAAATAAGGCCGCTAGATCTCAAACTCTCCTTCAGCAGAAAGCTTCATTTTTACCTTCCTTGATGCCACGTGCAGATTCTAAGACAAAGCCCAATGGACATTACTCATTAGGATAAGGATCTTCTGCTGTAATAACTTTAATGACAAAAAGATTGTCATTGAGAGCATTTTGTCGCTATTTTAAAAACTTATTATCATAATCTTTTGTCAATAAAATGTTTTTGGTGATATTTTTTATTATTACATAAAGAGTGCCGTACAATAGAAGATCCTTAATCCTACCCCTTAATGGCATTTTGGTAGTGCTTTTCCATGAAAAAAGCAAAAGAGGACTCGAGGCCATGTAACATATCAAAGGAGGGAAATCCAAATGTTGCTTTGTGGAATATGGTTTAATTGGAACCAAATGCTCTTATCTCGAAAAGAATTATTTTTTTTCAAGAGGAATAATTATCCAAGTTTCATTTACCCCAAGGATATGGTGGGCAATTGTTTGGTTCTGAAAAAAGGGAAGATCAATCGTGCAAATAATTTTGCATTGTTTCGAATTACTGGTCTCATCATCTAAAACTATTTGATATATCGTAACATAACTCTGTATCGCTCTTAGTTCTTCCTACTATTATATTAGTCTTATTTATCTAACGATCCTAAGTGATTTGGCCAGCATGATGTAATATTTGCTCACAATACAGATGCTGTTATTTACACAAAGGTTCCTAAAAACATAAACCACGTGAACGAGAACTCTTAAAATATAATCGACGATTCACACATAAAAAGCATTACTCGAGTAAATTGGAGGATAATTCTATCTGTTTTCCCCATTTACTCATGTTCTTGTGATAGATACAGGTTTGGCGTATAATTTTATTTGCTTAATACTAAGAATTATGACATATTAATATAGTAAAAGATTTTCGCGCTTCTTATCATTAATAAGTTAATATATAATAACCCATACTCGAACTAAAATCACATACTGTCCCCCGAGTTTTTTCCCTTTTCTTTATTTTTATTTTTTTTACGTAGTTGGAGTTGCTAACATCCTATATCTTTTTGTTTTCTTTGTACTTAATGCAAAATACAAGCGTTTTTGTTCCCAAACTTAGCGTATTGAGTTGCTAACGTCTTAGATTTCCTGCAAAAATCTTATACACTTCTCTCGTTCTTTTCATGTTTACTCCGTCTCAAATATCAACTTTGGACATTCCGTTATAATTTTCCTTTTCTTGTAGAACAGGTAACGAAATTCCGATCCGAAACCCTCAGCCAACAACAGTAATAAATAAAAGTGTCTTTCTGATCTCGTCGATCAGCGATAATCGTTTCATCGAACAAGTCTAATGCAATGTCACTATCTATGTTGAAGAGACGATATAAGTTTCTGTAAAATATGTACAACTTCACGTAATAATAATATATGTGGTGACATTGAAAATAGGAACATAATACTATTTTTAGCACAAATTATTTTTCAGACAGTATACATCCGAGAAAAGTTACCTATAAGATCTCTGCTCATAATTTACTCCAAACTGGATCAAAGAAAATACCATAAACGAAAAGACAGGACTAAACCACAAGAGAATGAAGCTAATTTTTTTTTTAGTAAAATACGGAGTAGTTTCTTATGATGTGAAATGTTTACCCTTTTTTTCATTTATTATTATACCAAATAGGCGTTATATAACACCAAAAAAAGAAAAAAAGAAAAAGGGAAAGCCCTTTTCGAGTGAATTTGGGGACATTTGGGCGTGTATCTCTCTCAGGTCGAATTCCAAGCTCTCTTTCTCCTTCGATTATCCCCTTCCCCTTCCCCCGCCACCCTGACCCTGTCGTTTCCCTCACATTTCCCCTCAATTGCTCCAAAGACCCTAACCCTAGCTCTCAATCGGAACAGCTGATTTGAAGATTCGAATTCCTCGATCACTTACAGCTCAATCAGCTCAGGTACTTTCAAGCTCCTCCGTTATTTGTTTGTTTTCACCTGTGCTCGTTAAGGTATAATAGATACGGTGATTTTGTGCTGCTGCTTGCCGTGACAATCAGAGTTTTCAGTGTGAATTAGTGGCGGGTACTGGCAGTTTTGATGTCGTTATGGTGTTTATCAGTGAATTTGGCTTTAAATTAGTAGTTTAATTCTGCCTCGGACGCGCGCACACAGAGATATGGCTTTATGTTAATGTGTATATATGGGTTTGTAATCACGGTGCGGATTAAAGTAGGGAACTTCTTTTCTGGTCAATGAGTTTAATGCTACGATGACGTCAGCAGCGTCTCGATATGTATCGCTACTGCTCGGGGCCAGTTCTGCGGCGTGTCTGATCGCGTGAATTTGATCTTAGAGTGATTTTTACAGACTCGGAGTGAATGAGAATGTTGAAAATCGATAACACGTGTTGGGACGCCGTGTTTGGAAAGTGCTTTTAAGTTTCAATGTCAGGAGGAGGTCTATTTCTCGAAAGTAATTAATTTAGGAGAGAATGTAAGAATATAGTTTAAGATTAAGTGTCGACCGTATCCTATCGATGTTCTTTTGTTCCTTTAGTGGCTTTTTTTTTGCTTTCAAGATTGTTTTATGTTTTAGGGCATCAATGATAGATTAGAAACTGCAATTGAAAGTTAGGAGCTGGAAAAAGGTAGCAGGAACAGTAGAAAACAGACAGATATGCAAGGAATGGGGACTGCATGAAGGAGTTTTGATGAGGAATTGGGTAGCAGATATATGCATTATGGTAGTGGACTACTATGATTGTAAGAGATTGATGAGTATGTAAATAATTGAAGTTTTAATAAATGACCTCTTACCAAAAAAAACATGATAGACTAGAAATGTAATTTAAGGACTACATGGCAGCCACGAAATGGTGTAATTCTGCATTAAAATGAGGTGCCACTAATGTAGCGTTGTTATCATTCGTGATCAAAATGATAACAAGGCTTTTACAATTCTCAATCTTTATGAATAATGTTTTCGAAATTTTCCTTCGAGCTTTCAGATGCTTGTAGTTCATTCCCGTAAAAGGGCTCTTAAATGCTAGCTGCATCCTCTTAGGTGCTTTATAAAAAAAAAAGAAGCCATTGTAACTGAGTTGCTCTTAGATTCTTTATGCTACAGGACCAAACGTCTGGCGATGCTCTTTTGTTGTCATAGGGAAGATTTATCACGCCAGGTCCAAAAGTCGAATAACACAAAGATTGAATATATCGAAGAGATTCTGGTAACAAATGAAACAGTTAGGGTTTGAATTAGAGGGCAAAAAGTAGAAAATAGAAGGTTTTTTTACATGTACGCACAAAGTACCAGCCAAGAGATGCATAAACCTGTTAAATGTTAAGCAATTTGAGAACATTATCGTAATTGCGATTCAGTCTATTTTGTTGTCGACTTTAATTACTGTACCTGTATATGTTCAGTGCTAATTTAAATGCTTTCTATTGTCTACTAGGAATATTCTATTTTCCAGTTTACCTGTATTGCTTAGTGCTAAAGCTTTCTGTATGTTTTTTTTTCCACCCGCCCTTGAAGAGACTTAGCACGGAATTTTTGTTACGTTAAAGCACATACTGCACTAGATTACTCAATTCATTGTTTGTTATCAGGCCAAAAGAAGTCATACTGGTTTCTTTTGTGCTCCCCTCACTGCTGCTTTTTGTTTCTTTATATATTCGAATCCCCCCCACAACAAAATCCCCGGCGGGCGGATTTTCCTTGTTAAATTTACTCCCCCCCAAACTCTCTCTCTCTCTCTCTATATATATATATATATATATATATACACACACACACACACACACACACCTCTCTCTCTCTGTCAGAAACACATTCACATATACTACCTTTCTGTATATTACTCCTGTCCAATGTGGGGCACAAAGAATTTAAAGTAAGTTCTAGTTCTCCTGTTGGTAATATCATTTATAAATGTAACTATATATATATATATATATATATATATATATAAATGTAACTGTCAAGGCAATTTGTGCGAGACAAATGGATTACCGTAGAGTTTGTTTACGATTACAAGGATGTTAATTAAGCTTGTGATAATTATGAACTTTGAAATATGTCTAACATCTTATGATCCGAGACACACGTAAACGATATATCAGTGATCTAGATCGACTTCGTATCTCACAATATGGCTCACGATCTGCAATGCTGTCTTACAATATGATACGGGAGACTCGCTAGCAACAGTTTGGTTTATTATAAATTTCGGGGTTTCACTTCTATTTGTATCATCATTTGTCACAACTAGAAGCAACTTGTCTTCAAAATTAGACACTGTACTAAAGGTGTTAGAGTAGAGTCATGATGCAAGATGATCTATTCTTCACTGTATGCTGTTTTTCAAATGTTTATATACTACTTTCTATGATCCAAACCTTTTTAGTTGTGTCTTACAATACATTATATAATATGTGACACGATATACATAGTTGGGATCTCGTTAAGGTCAAAGAGGATCTCGGTGTGTCTAACCATAGGCCCAGCCAAAAGGAGCGCTCGCCACAATTGATGAATAAGCGAGTGCGCCCACATGTATCGTAAGATAAGTGTTATGCATTGTAGGGATTTCGTTACAGGAAACCTATCTCGATTTGGAAACTATGCTTTTGAAAGAGGAAAAAAGAAAAGAAGAATAGCATTTTTGAACAGATGTTCCTTACTGAAAGAATTGTTACCTCATTTACTTAGAAGGTTACATGAGGCAATTGCATTTCCACTTTAGGATCCTTAACGCCTTATGTCCTAAAGTTTCTGGTAGCACTTATGCAGGAGCCCTTCGAAAGTTGGGACTTCTTTGTTGTTCAAATCATGTTGAGTTGAATTTGAGGAAACACTGACATATTGAAAGGCATTATGTCTTAACAGTTAAAAATAGGTAGAATCTTTTCCACCTTAGCATGCATGTTAATCTGCACTGCGATCTTCTTAATTTGCTTACAATGACTTGCTCCAAATTTGTGGCTTGAAGTTTGAATGTCAATGTATTTAACTTTAAGATACGTGAAAAAAATGCTTTTTCCTTTTTCTTCTTGCATTTTAGCTAGTTGTCTAGACTCTAGAATTCACTGGAAGACATACATGGAGAACTCTTAATGAAGAATCTCACAATGCGTAGAAAATATCATGGCTTATTGTTTCTTGTGATTGTAAGGAAGCATTTCTTTTAATTCCATTAATGTTGCGAAAAGTTCAGATTTTTTCCTTTATTCTCCTGGCAAAAGTTGTCTAGTTATTGGAAAGTAATTGATGGAAGATATGGATTAGCAGGCTTGCTAGTCTAGTTTGCTCAAAAGGGTAGAATGGAGCTAAACCTGACATTTGCTGTGCTGTACGAAAAGTGTCTGCTCTAAGATCTATACCTGGTTTTAGACGGCCATTGTTCAGTTATTATTGCACTAAACTTGGTGCCTACTTGACAGAATAAAGGTGACATAGGAAGGTTACTGAAGGTTTTTAAAGCTGGATTTTGCTGCATTTTGTGGGATTAGATTCTGTAAGGGGGTAGGAAGGCAGGGTTTAGGGATTGATAAGCAAGGTTGTAAGTACAAGGAGGAACGGAGGGCTCTTTTGGACCTATAAATGGTAACAAGGGAAGAATGGGCAATTTAAGGTCCTAGGTCGAAGGATTTGCAGGCATATTGATACGGCTTTAGTAAGGTTAAAAGGGAAAAAACCCGAAATCTGATGAATTATTTTTAGCTCACGTGGAACCTGAGATAGTAAAATATTCCTTTGATAAAATTTACTTCATGTTTTCCTTATAAGTTTATTGCTGTTGGTCAAACTGGTCTATATTCTCCAATAACCTTTTTAATTCATCAGATTTCTGGATAAGGATATTCCTATTGGCCTGAGGGTATTTTTCTTGGTAGAGAGAAAAGGCATGAATAGTGTGTTATCAAGAGCCTACTATTTCTGGAAAGAGAATCTATTAAATAGCAATAACCTTTTGATAGTCGAAAATGCTTATCACTTGTCTCCAGCAATGTTTTTTTTCCTTTATGCTTTTGAATTTTGTGCTTATCCACGAAAATCTTTTCCCAATCTTTTTAAGATTGTCAGAGATGGCATAAATGTTGCAGTGTCAGAACCAGACTATCTTGGTTATTTACCCTAAACCATGTTGCCATGTTTAAGAAAGCCATATCCGAATGCTTCATCTATTTATCTAGAATTTATTACTTTTTATATAGCGTATGTGTCTGGGGTGGAGGAACAATCGGAAAATCTTATTTTAGCAGGTAAACCCGAATGAACATTGATGCTGAAACTTTTGAGAAATTTGAGAATGGTCCTTGTGGGTAACCAAAAAAAAAAAAGAAGTCTATTTTTTTTTATTCTCCTGAAGATTGAGCTATAAACCCGGTGATTCTAGGCCACCGCAAAATCATACCTGAACATAACTGATCTAGTTGGACCGTGTCGCTGATATTGTTTGAAGTGACGGTCTTTTGAAATATTAAATACTGCAATTTTTTGCCTCTTGCTCGACCTGGTGCAAAATTACAGTATGTGTACATCAGTATATGTATCTAAGTACTGAGAGAAACCTTCCTCTCTAGTTTATGAACAGGGCTGCCAATTCCAAGTACATGAGATGACGTCGTATCTACATGAGTTGTTAGACGCTTGAGCTTGGATGTTGTAGCCTTACTAGACAACCTTTGTTAGGTAGGTTCCTAGGCTGGATAGGCAGCCACAGAGGAAGTTTATACCTCTGCTGTCAGCATAAATGTTGCAAGTGTCATGTTAAGAATATCCTTCGATCTGGATCTCTGACTTTTTTGCGTCGCATTATTCTCTCTAAATTTTTCTTTTCCTGCTCTGCCTTGTGCAATTGGATACGGATATGCATCTGGATGAGAGGGGTATAAGGGTCTTTATAGTCTATGGAAACTGTAACTAAATGATGGGTCCGTATGTTGCTTATTTACCTATCGTTTAGGTTGGGGGGATTGTGTGCTTTCGAAGATGTTGCTATAGGTGTATGCGTTGGAGAAACTTACATTTTGGCAACTAAAGGGTTGTTAATGTCCCCAGATGAGGGGGAAATATAACATATTCTGGGGCTTAAATCATATCCTTTTGTCATGCTTTTCCGATGTTTTAGGTATGTGAAAACAAGATGGCTTCTCTTATCTCCTTTCCTTCAGATTTTGAACATGTGCATTCTTATCTTACTGTTATGGATAAAGCAACTTCTGAAATGATATTTTGGTCATCGTGCTAGTTTAGCCTGTAAATGCTATTTGGTTTTTTATTTTTATTTTTTGCCTCCTTTTTCTAGGTATTCAAGTCGTTGCTGAAACGATTCACGCCAATGAAGTGGTTTCACTGTTATATGCACTAGGACTTCAGAACTTTAAACCTATTAAAGCAGTTTACTTGATCAAACGAATGTGATGGAGCTGAAAGTATCATCTCCAGAGCGGGGCTTTTCGCCTGCTGATAGCGATCCTGAAGAGAACGAAATTAGTGATGATGAGGATGATGATCGTAACCATAAGCATCGTAGGCGGGAGACACGGTCTCAGTCTTTGGAGAGAGATTCTCTGGATCAAGTTTTAACAAGGCCGTATAGAAACCGAAACAAACCTTTTGAAAATGGGCATTCATACAGCGAAGCTAATTCTCAGTCGAGGGAGATATGGAGAAATTACAATAACACCTCGCTGGAGAAAGATATCTCCTCAAGGTTTGAAAGAAGACGCCCTGGCTTGGCACCACTTTCCCAAGCTCCTTCAGATATGAACCAAAGAGTCAGGATGAACCAATTTTTTTCTGGTGATCCTGGTCTTGGGAGGGGTAGAGGAAGGGAATCTGGTTCTTGGAGCCAACATGATTCTAGGTTCAGCTCAATCGATATTGCTTCTCAGATGGTTCATCAAGGACCAGTCCCTTCAAGTTTGTTTGCAGGGAGAGGGATGCCAAATATTTCAAATGCAAAGAGTGCAAGTTGGAGTTCATTTGGTTTGATGCCGGGAAGGCCAAACGGTAGCATGGATACATTACATTCCCTTGGTTTGCAAAGTACAATAAGACCGCCTATGAATCCTTCACTGAATTTAGGCCTTTCACGCCAACGATGTAGAGACTTTGAGGAGCGTGGCTTTTGCTTAAGAGGAGACATGTGCCCCATGGAGCATGGTGTCAATCGTATTGTTGTAGAAGATGTTCAGGTATGTGCTTCTACCCTCATTTTGCTAGCATGGCCGATCTCTGTAAAATTATGCTTCTGGAATCTGAAGAATAAGGGTTGCCACGTCGCATCTATAGATGTGCATCACTTTAAGTATGAATTAAAATCTACAAATGCCAGTTGGAACCAACAAATTATTGGGTTCAGGAGATTTTGTTCAGAATCTAGCATCATGCACTGGATTACTTGAACTTAGTAGAGGTTTATAGCGGAGCGTGTCCTGTTATTTGTATGTGTATTTTTCAGCCTTTGCACCTAGTTGTGAAATCCCAGTTTGGGCCTGGGTGGCATCTCGTAAACTCTGCGCCAACTGCCAAGAACCCGACAAGTATTGATGGATAAAAAGCATCTCCACTGTTGTGCATTTTACAAATATGATACATGCATTTATAAACTTCGCATCGTCCTTATGTCATGATCCTGAGTGTTGAGGAATGTGACTAGGAGAAACATGAACAGTTGGGGCCTTTCTTATGGTAATAGCCTATAGGATTCTTTCTGGCTCATCAAGAATCTTTTTTTTACCCCGCAATAACTTACATATTATGGTACTTTCTGTGAATGGCAACAAAATTATTGCATACTTTTACAATGTCATATGCATAGGTGCATTTATATGCCATACTCTGGGTGTTTTTCTTGTTTTTACCTCATTCTGTTGTCAATTTTGGTGCGTTGGGCATGTTTCAAACTGTTTAACGTAGTCCTTTTTCTTTCTCTCTCTCCCCCAATACAGAGCCTTTCTCAGTTTAATCTCCCTGTTTCACTTCCGAGTGCGCACCTGCTGGGAGCACCTTCTGGGCCAGCAACTTTACCTGTAATGAGTGCTCCTTCAAGCACATTGATGAATAGCAAAGTGTTACGTAGCAAAAGTAGTAAGCCTGGAGTGGGTGATGGTGGATTGGGCCCGAATGGTGCTTTTATTGGTTCTGCTGTTCCAGGAGGCGCTGACGTGTATGATCCTGATCAGCCTTTGTGGACTAATGATCGTTCTGAATCATCAACTCCACTCTTAGAGCTAAAACAGTCTAAGGTTGATGATTCTGATTCTTTGTTGGATGCCGATCCTTCTGGTGATCATCGTGGTGGTTTTTGTGAGGGATCCGATAATGATCGTGCAGTTGCAAGCACTGGGACTGCTGCAGGTTCTCAAAATACAGGTTTTTCTATGTGGGGAAGGATGGGTACTTCGAAGAATAGATCGGTTACGAGAGGAAAAATTGATTCTTTATTAAGCTCCTCAAAAAATGTTGTTGGAGATGATGTAAAGGAAGATCAGGAGCCTCCAAACAATATTCAAGGTGCTGCCCGTCAAGGGAAGCGGGTACATGTTGGAGGCGTTGTTACCCAGTCAGTAGACCCATCTTCGAATTCCGGTCGTATAAACCGGAAACCATCTCAAAAAGCACAACGTACTCTGTTTGTTAATGGCATCCCCCAGAAAAACAACAAAAGGGAGGCCCTCCTTTCACATTTTTGGAAATTTGGGGAGGTTATTGACATTTATATTCCGTTAAATAGTGAACGAGCTTTTGTTCAGTTTTCTAAGAGGGAAGAAGCAGAGGCTGCTTTTAAGGCACCTGATGCTGTAATGGGTAATCGCTTTATCAAGCTATGGTGGGCTAATCGGGACAGCATTCCCGACGATGGGAATCGTACTGGCAATAGTGCACCGGTAGCTCCCCATGGAGTGACAGTTGATTCAGTTCCACTCTCTCCATCTGTTGCTAATAATGGAAAAGATAGTCTCCATTCTGCAGTTCTAAAGGGTACCGTGCCCTATGCCTCCACTGCTCATTTGCCTGCTTCCGATCAACCTAAGCCTGTGGTCGCTAATGGTCCCAAAGCACCCCCTCCTTCCCAAAAGAAGCTGGAGAGTTTGGAGTTTTTGAAGGAGGAACTCCGCAAGAAGCAGGAGATGCTTGACCAGAAACGAAGTGACTTCCGACGACAGTTGAATAAACTTGAGAAACAGGTAAAATTCTTGCCAGAATTAGAATTTTCTTAGGCCTACTTGAGGATTCTAATTACTCACCACATTTCCTTTTAGTTTTGTTATCCTCGTGCTGTAGAAGCCTGCGCTCTTTTATTTTCTGCTGCTCAATTTTGCACACTTGTCCTATTATTGTAAGTGAATGTCAAACATGTATGGATATAAGGTTTATGATGCTAAGCGGTTGGTATGCTTGCCTAAGTTTGATCTCGTTTTTTACTTATGATGCTAAATCTCCACCAGTATAGTTTCTATGCGTTTGTTATAATTTCCATGAGCTGTCCTCAAATTTTACTTTCTGCAGGCTTCAGGTCTCAAGAATGATGTAGCATCCGAGCAGGTTGCTAAAAGACAGAAAGTAGGAACAGATGTTGATGGTGTGAGAGCTGCAACTACAGTTATCATTGACTCTGGTACTGTTGTGGCATCTTCCCAAGCTGAAGTGATGGCTGATAGCAGCAAACCTGCAGCGAGTGTTGTACCCCAATCTCCCAAAACTAATGCAATGGTGGCACTGCTGGAACCTTCAAGCTTGAAACCGTCAATTCGTCCACTGGCACCAGCAGGAGCACCTTTTGTCATTAATAGATTCAAATTGGACAATCGTCCCACCGCTTTTAAGATCCTGCCACCTCTACCACCTGGTCTTGCAAATGTAAATCTCTCTCACCTTCAGTCCTAACATATGCATGTCATCAAAGCAATTTGATTACGTTAATTTCCATGAGTTTCTAGGTGAGATGGGAATTTGTTTCTCACCTGTTTCACCTGGATAAGCTTTTTGAGAATTTCAGGAATGTTTATTTCCACACCCTATTATGCTTTTCCACACTCTCATTGTCACATAAAGATTTCTGTTTTGTCGTGAATGAACTTTTTAGCAACAAATGAAGGGGTGGAAAAGCATAGTAGGTGTGGAAATGATTCCGAAAATCTACTGATGAACTCTGACTTTGTTCTCTTTACATGAAGGGGTTAGGATTATTGGATAGATATATGCTATGAGATTTTTTGCTTTTCAATTTTCATCAGAAAAAAGGGATCATTTCAATTTTTTTGTCAATGTATGTGCTGGTGGTAAACACGTTATTGAGTTCTAAGAAGTTAGATGGCAAAATCATCGTGCTGCTTTTGCCTTTATTTATCTGAAATAATTGTTTATAATATTCTGTGCAGCATTATGTTCCATCACATAGGGGAAAACAAAGATGAACAGCTTTATTATTTGCGCGCACACACACACATGCAACCATGCATTCTGTAATGGCTTCTTGTAAAAATTTTGCTGTGCATCTCAGTCAACTCTTTCTTTGGATATTGTAGTAGTTCTATATGACGATTTGGTCATCAGTTTTTCCTGTGATAATATTCTTACACTATTTGTTCGCTAGGTTGCTGCTTTGAAGGAACATTTCACAACATTTAGTGATTTCTCTTCTGCGGACCTAGAAGTTCTCGAGTCTGAAGAAGGTGATGATGACTCGGTGATGGCAAAAAGCTCAGCTTGTATATCTTTCACAACACGTCGTTCAGCTGAGAAGGCATTTTCGAGTGGCAACTGCTGGAAAGGCCACAATTTGCAGTTTATGTGGCTGACAACTAGTAATTCTAGCAAAGACATGGGTAGCAGAGGAATCCCTTCTTTGTCGTCTAAAGGATCTTCAGATGCTGGCGCCCAGCCACCAGAAGAATTTGCATCCACAGTTTCCCAGAAATCGGCTACCTCCGGAGATGGAGAATCTGAAAATTTGGAAAGAAGAGAGAGTGCAGAGCGAAGGGAGCTCGATGAAGATTTCCAGTCTAGTTCGACGGCAAGGTCACCTGAGAAACAGTCACCTTAAAGAACATTTTGTTGAGGATGGCCTGATCATCAGAGTTGTACAGCGAGGTAAATGTTAAATTGAATTATACATGATTTCAGGTGTATTAGAAATGGCTAAATTCTGGTCTAAATTTTGTCTTTATCTTAAAGAGAAAATGTTCTGATTTTTAACTTTCAACTGTGGGCAACGTTCAGTTGTGTTGATTTATGCTGTCGTTTAAAGTTAAGTAGTTCTATAAAAGTGGATTCAAATTTCTAAATGTACTTTATGGAACATTTGTTCTCCTGTTCTTGTTTCTTGGATCAATTTCCTTTCGTGTGTTTTGATTTTAGCAACTTATTTAAGTTCTGGTTCTGTGCTCGGCATGAAGACCGACCTTGGTACTTAGAAAGCCTCTCTTTTGGCCTTTTAAGAGGCAGGGGATTGAATTCTGTCATCTAATGAAAGACCTATCGTAAGTTGATTTACATAATGCCAGCATATTGACGGGCTTCGATAATGTGCAACCAGCACTGAGGACTCGGTATCCCCGTCTTTCGATGATTTATTATTCAGAAATACCGATTATGCACCAGTAACATGCTTGTTTTGTCGGCTAAGCGACCACTGTATGGCAATGCAATATCAATATAACTTCTTCTTGTCCATATTTATGTACCATGAAGTTCTGGAATTGGGTGTCTGGTCAATTCTTCGGGCTTTTTATTCCTCTTCATATATCCTGGCCTTCCTCTATTCTGTAATGATACTACCAGTGCAATCATGGTTCAGGAACCTTTTGCCATCAGCCTTTGTGTCTGCAGCCCGGCAGATATTTCCCTTGTCTTTATCATTCTTTGAGGAGTTGATATTCTTAGCATACTTTTTGTGTTTGCATTCGTCTCATCCTTGCACACTATGAAGCTGGCTGTGAACCAGCTCGGAGTGCCGCCGCACATGGAGAGAGAACCTTTTGTGTTCCCTTGCCTTTTAGATCCTTCGTCTTTAGGCGTGGTCCATAATTGGTTATTTGTTAAATTAGCGCCCAATTGCTCATCCATTTTGGCCTTACATTTGTACACCCGTTTTGTCTTTGTAGTTGAAGGCTTGTTCATCTTGCCAAAGCCCGTCGAGTTCTTTCCGCCGCACCGCCATGAATCATGTCCTAGCCTGTTGATTAGGTATATGAAACAACACTCCCAAATTTATCCTTCACCGTCATCTTTGCGATACTCGTGCAATTATGCCGGTGTTCTCTCCGGTAAGGAATAAAAAAAAATGCTAGCAAAAATATGTACGACGAAGAAACATGAAATGACTTTTTATTGTAGGTCCGTTAATGGATTAGATTAATCCAATCCAAGTTGATGTATATCCAATTTTATTTTGGTCCTACCATAAATGGATCAGACCGGATTGATAATGGATTTGATGGCATGCCATAACCTAAATTTCAAAAATTAAGAAGAAAATCCCTTAGATTCTGAACCACCACCACACAATTCAGGGGAAAAAGTCTTAAAGCCGGATTGTGTGACTTATAGTAGATGTGGTAGCAGAGGTGTCAAATGGGCCGGGTTTGGGCCGGCCCAACCCAGGCCCATCGGGCCTCCAGCAAACCGGGCCCTGGTCGGGCCGAGCCGGACTAGAATGAGGGAAATCTGGCCCGGTCCAAGCCCAGGCCCTAGGCCCAACATCTAGGGGCGGGCTTGGGCCAGGCCCGGGCCCAAATTTATTTTTGTTATTCAAAATAATATTATTATTTTACTATCTATTTTGTTATTATTATTTAATAATATAAATACTAGCTTTTATATGTATTTTAACAGGTATTTTTTAAGAGGGTGGAATTAGTCGATTTTGTATTTATTGACAAATAAGTTCGGCTAATTATCAATTAGTACAAACTTTTTCACAACTCAACGCTTGCTTCCTCAATCACTCAGAACTTGAGCCAATTGATCAGGAGAAGTCAAAATCTAAAATTATGTACAATTTTAAACAAATGACTTTACCAACTTCCATTGCCCTTGAAGCTGATAGTAAAGATTCAACTTACATGACCATAGCCTCCCACTTGCTGGCATGTTCCGCGAGTTATTCATCAACTGGAAGTTGACTCTTCCTTCTTTTTACACTTCTTACAAAGTAAGGTATGTTTGTGCCTTCTCAAAATGATGTGTTGCTTAACTCAAATCTAAAAGTAATAGATCTGTGACCATAAATATTTATTTATTTTCTCACTAATGATTTAAAAGTAATAGATTTCTTATATATTTTAGTTATAGAAGGCAAGCAAATACCCCTTAGTTTAAAAAAAACTGAAAAGCCATTTTTTGGGCCAAAAGAGGGCTGGCCCGGGCCTGTTTCTCAAAAAATTAGGCGTGGCCCTGGCCCAAGCCCTAAGGGTTAGGACCAGTCCGGGCCCAAAAAAGGGCCGGGCTGGGCCAGCCCGCTTGCCGCCCGGCCCATTTGACACCTCTAGGTAGTCTACGGAATTTGGCAAGAAAGAATTTTCAAACATAAATAAGCTGCAGTGAATGGGTGTATGCAAGTGATAACTCAGTAGATATACTACAGAATTCTCAGCTAGAGAAGGAGTCTTGCAACAGACCAAAACAAGGAGCTGGGATATACTACAAAACCCTTAGCTGGAGAAGGAGTCCTGCTGCAACAGACCAAAACAAGCAGCTGTGCCAAGTATGGGGACTGGATACACAAAGAATACTGCTAGACTAATGTACATGTTGTGAAGTAGATACAATGAAAATGTGTATAGATTGAAAGTTGTACATGATTTGAGCTTAATAAATACAAAGGACCTTTGACCCGGAAAAAAAAAATTATGAACCACAAACATTTTGCCTAAAATTCGAATATACCCTTCAAATGTTTATGCCTCTGGGAGTTGGTATGAATTTCTCATTTATATTGCATTTTAGGTGATCCATGTGTTTCTAGAAGCTAGTTTTTCCGCGAATGATATATTTAAAACTTATATATTTTTTTTTACATAATATTTAGTTTTAAAAGAGTGACTTTAATTACGGGACAAAGGGAGAGGGGTGTGTGTGAGAGAGGTGGAGTGTGTTGGTCTGTGCCTCTGAACAGATGTTGGGTCACTTTTGGGTAAATGAGTTAAGGTTCAATAAAACCCTAATATTAGCTGATTCAACCTAACAAGCAATTTAATCCATTAACAGAAGTTACAAATTTCACCTTTCATCTTGTGTTCTTAAAATGCCATTGACTTCAACGAGCTATAGCCACTCTTGAAGGGACGTTCACTCCATATATGTACACGGAGCTCCCCACAAGTTTGCAGGTCCTTACTACTTTCAATGCCGGCAACAATGGTGAAATGAAGCATCACGTGCTCTTTTTTTTTTCCCTAAGAAATATGGAATGCCACTGGTGATCACCTACCTACCATCCAACCACCGTCCGTTGATCTCACAACTTACGGAGTCATAATGGGTGTAGGACTTGGTGATTTGTGCTAGCGGTGTCGTAATGATGAAGAAGTGTCGTAATGATGAAGAAGTAAAAAGATAAAAAATAATCTTGATATGTTTTAAGTAATTTACGATGGACTAAGATCACTCAATCTCTGAGTTTTTCTAATTTTTGTCCAAAGCTCAGACTTTGGTCGGACGAGGACATACTTAAGTTGAGGGATGTAGATCTAGTAATCATGTTGTCCATTGAAAAAACAAAAATTGAATGCAACGTAATTAAGGGAGTAACGTGGAGCGGTATGCGTTTGTATGGTCATTTCCGAAAAAAGGAAAGAAACTCATATTCAAGAAAATAAAAAGGAAACAATATACCATGTTTTGCATCAATCAAATGTAAATCACCCCAACATACTTGCGGCATATGGGGCAGCACCAAGATTTCAATCACACCATTGAAGAACTTATTATTATTTAAATGCAGAGCAAAACTCTACATTATTCACTAGATCGTAGCACAGACACTCCACAGTACAGTTCTGAAACTATTCCTTGAGGCCGAGAATGTACTCATCGATCTCTTTGAAGTTCTTGATTGCAAAATCTCTGATAATGTTGGGATCGGGAATCTCTTCATGTGCCTTCTCAAACTCACAGGACCATTTCGCACAGCTTCCTCCTTCTTTTGGAGTCACAACGATGATGGCCTTGAAGTCCTTGTAGTAGTTCAGAAGATCCCCAGCGACGACCCGATAGGCAACCGTTTTCTTTGCTTCGTCCACAAAATCAATCTTCTCTTCCGAGGTTTTAACGAGGGGGGACCCTATGAAAACGGGAAAGAACATGCATCATAGAGTGAAGTTCACGACAGTTTTTGGCCTTAGCTCAAATGCTCTTTCATATTTCGACCATTATCACGTGATGGTCCTGACCATATATTAATTTCTTGGTGACTACCAAGTCACTTGTACGCGATCAGCTAGCGGTATGCAAGGTCTAGAGCGCGACAAAGATTTTCAAACTTTTTGTAGTGCACAATGTAACAGTGTCTTATAAAACAGCTTCTTAAGCTTCGTGAGAGGAACTATTTCAGAAGCCTTTAGATCATGCATCACATGGTTTACATCTTATAAAACATCAAAATATGGAAAACGGTTCCAACTAAAGACACAACAACTCTGCTGTAACAGCTTTTGCAAAAAAATTACCACAATTTTTCTGTCGCTGTTACTGAAATTTATAGTGCCAATCTTTTATCGCTAGAATTCATTTGGTGAAAAATTTATATTATAGCAGTCGGCAGAGGTGCAGCCCAGCAGAGAACACATAACTCAAGTAAAATGTGACGCATAATGTGCAAACCTACAAGACAACATTCTTAGCTTATATAGATCTGATTACGGTTTCTTCCAAAATACCCAAAATGTGACTCTAGTTAGTCAATTACCTTCAGCATAGTGGAATTTACGGACAGATCCAACAGCTTTGCCATCACCTTCAAGAACTTCTATGCTCTTGTAATCGTGAGGGAATGCCTTTGGGAAGAGGGTGGTGGAGTCCCTAATGCTACCCCAGAACTTATCTGCCTGAGACTTGACCTCTATGTCTACTTCAAGCTTGCCTGTGGTAGCCATTGATTTGTGATGAAAGCTAGAGCAAATCGAAGTGACAACTTCAGTGTGAGATGTGCAAAGCCCCAACACAGACAGTGTATTTATAGTAGTAACTATTGAAAGCCAGCAGGTAGCTAAACGCCGTGTGCATTAACTTCAAGTGTGCCCCCCCTGTTTCGATGGCTAAGATCTGTCACTAACAGAAGGAGTGCCATTCTTGGCGGTGACCGCAGTTAAGCTGCTTAAAGTGTACCAGAGATGCCACCAATAAGTTATTGCGACGGTTTGGAAGAGAAATTCGGATGAGGATTTTCTGTTGTATTGTTTTTAATGCAAAAATTGATAGTAACAGTGTCTTTGTCGCCTGTCAATATAACATATTTAGCACCAGAAGGTGCTCGTCCCTCCAACTTAAATAGGAGTATATGTTGATATTCTTGATAGCACTAGTGTCCCATGCATCAAATAGAGGTCAATCAAAACCAAGCATCGTACCGTCGGTACCGTCATTGTAATTCTGTTTTTTTTTTTGCATAATGTATTCAAATCGGAGCTGATACCCATTATAAGATGGGAGCTGATATCCACACTAAACAACTTTTCATTTGGTAGTCATATTGACACTCTCATTAAGACTAATGACAATCTTTTGCGAAATTGTACGATCGTCTACGTAAAATGACAGCGCCAATAGCCATCATGGGCTTTAACCGATGAATTGCAGAACTTAAATAACAATTCCCCTTTTTTTCTATATCGGATGTTATGAAATTACGAATAGAAGTGATGGGATCATTTAACCCATAACCAATTGAAGTAAGTTGGTGGGGAGGTGGCAGAATGCAGATGCAATTTTAATGTCACCAGGGATGGCGTTTTTATGAGCTCATAAATGATGCCGTGGATGTTGTTAGGATGCAATCAAAACTTAAAAGTCCTCTCAGGCATATTTCTCAAAACCACCTCCAAATTATAGCACAATATCAACTTCCTCTGCAAATTACCTTCTAAGGACAGAATTTTCTGATATGGCTGCAACTGATCTACAAAGTTCGAGGGGCGAGTTTGACACGTTAATTCTAGTTCGGGGAAATTTCGGTCGTAACACAATAGTAGAAATAGTCTACAATCCTCTATATAGTGACCATTTATTGTCAATAATGACATTCCTTGCGATAATTTTTTAAAGCACTTTTCGCATCACTAACTAAAAGTTACTAAGCAAATTTAGCGACCATCATTTATCACTATATCGGGGTTGTAGAGCCGCCCTACAATCCCCGCTGCAACCATTTTTCCTTTCAATTTTGAGACAAGTTTCGCGATCGTTTGATAGTTTGAAAGTGACTTTTATGTCATTCCTAATGAAAAAATATAACAGAGAGAAACCCAACTCTACCCTCTCCGTCTGTGCCACCAAAAAGGTTCACTTTTGTTGCTAAGTATTGGAAACTGAGATCGATGGGTCGATCAAAGTACCAAAGGATCCCCGGATGGAATACATTTGGGCTATAGTTCTGCGATGCCATGTCTGCGGTTCAAAGATTTGAAACCCCTACCCTTCATAAAAAGACCGACAAAGAAGATATTGCCAATTCCATGCACATGCCATCTTTCAAACATTGAGAAAAATGAACATAGTCCGGAAGAAACTCTCCTTTTTTTTTTAGCGACAATCAAGGTATAACAATGCCACAAACATGCCACTACCTCTAAGGATCATCACTGACCATATTTAGTACGTTAGCAATTCTTCCTGACTAACACTGCATAGCGTCAAATTATTTGTTGTTAAATGGAGGATTGTGCTTTAACTCTGTAACAATCATAAACGACTATCTCAATTACTAGGTGTTAGCTGTCAATCTTTAGGTCTAGTATAGTTTAATTGTAATTTGGATATGTTCTATTAGATAGACAGTCTATTACCTTTTGACTTTATGGTCATGCATGTACAGACACGTAAACGTCGTGACATAGGATCAAGATTTTCTGCTGTACAGCAAAGATGCTATATCAAATAAATACCATTAAATATTTTTTTGTGACAAAAATTGTTATTATAAAAAACTCTCAGCGATAATTTTTGCCGCTAAATGCTATACAGTAGAAGATCTTGATCCCGTGACATGATGATCTTATTTATCAACGCAACTCTTGTAGTTACCAAGCTTGAAAGCTACTTTAATCCCCTTTTCACAGTTGGGAACTTTCACAGAAAGCAAATGTACATAGGTCAAAGTTTCCAATTGTGAAGAAAGTCCAATGATGCAAAAAAATGGACTAATTTGTTAATGTTCAGCACCCTTTTACAATTCGTTATTTTCTTCACATTCCATAGAATGACCTATGTACATTTGCTTTCTCTCAATTCAGTTTCCAAGCCAGAAAGGTACTTTAATCACTTTCTTCACAATTGGAAACTTTGACAGAAAGCAAATGTACATAGGTCATTCTATGGAATGTGCATGGAATTGACATTTTTTTTTTCACAAAATGCTGTACAGCAGAGGATCTTGATCCCGTGACATGATAATCTTATTTATGAATGCAATTCTTGTAGTTAACAAAAAAAAATTCTCTCAATTCAGTTTCCAAGCCAGAAAGCTACTTTAATCACTTTCTTCACAATTGGAAACTGAATTGAGAGAAAGCAAATGTACATAGGTCATTCTATGGAATGTGAAGAAAATAACGAATTGTTAAAGGGTGCTGAACATTAACAAATGAGTCCAATTTTTGCATCATTGGACTTTTGGAAACCTGCGTTTCTTCAATCTCAAGTGAAAACCAAACTAGTTTCATCCTCTTACCAAAAAAAAAAAGTGAAAACCAAACTAAATTGGGAAAGACTATTTGATAAGAACAGGAGAGAAACAACATAAGTATAGCATCATTGAAAGACGTGTCATGTATACACATTGCGTTGCTCAGATATTTGTCATTCACCTGATTATGTTTCTATGAAAAGCCGAAGAAATTGGTAAGACGGGAACCGCCGGCCAATTATGTACTCGGGTCTTTCCACCTGAGAATATCTTTCTGTTCGATTCCACGTTCATGAATTCCCACCTGCGGCAGCATGACCGCCGGAAACTTGTTGGCAATACTGTTCGCAGCCAATCTCACAGGCGTGGATTGTTGCGCCGCTCACGTTCATGCATGTTGGCATGCAATCTCTGGCGCAGTCTGAGATTGCATCGCTTATGTTGACCCATACCACCGCAACCACCACGCATACGAGCAATGAGGTTGCTATACTTCTGTTGGCAGCCATGTTGACCCTCAACCTTGTAAAGTTTGATGCTGTAAATGGAGGAATTGGTAAGAGTTTGGCTCCCGAATCTGTGGGAGAGGAAGTGTGCTACTTATTCTGGTCAATGGAAAGCATGCCATTCACCAATTAGGAGTGGTCTGCATGGAGGTTTGAGATCTGAGGATGAAATTCAATATGAACTTTATACACGTGACAAAGAGCGCGTGTTTAGCTCAAAAAAGTGTAAATCGAGTCTCATCCCTCTTTAAAAAAATTACCATTGTTAGGAAATTGATTCAGATCGAATGCTCATTTTCTTGGGTATCATGATGGTAGGCAGAGTAGAGTCGGAAGCCGTATTGCTCATAGGAGTGGGGGCTGGTTTTTACCTCAACCTGAAGGCGGGTGGGGCGGGAACGGGTAGGGTTTTCACGAAGGGGGGTAGCGGGGCAGGGGAAGGTCTTGCCAAAACCCGCACCCGAACTGACTCATTGCCACGCCTGTTTGGCTTCTACGTCACAATTTAGAGAAAAACAAATCAACTTTTCACTTCACTAAAATGGTTAGTCGAAGATTTCTACTTGCGGAATTTAAGTTCCTTCTAAGGTACCAATCAATCTGATACATGTGACAGAAATTTATTTAGAAGTTCATATTTTCTTCGACGTAGGCGAACTTATCTCTTTGTTTTAGAAGGAGAAATGCCCTTTCCTAGTCAATGGCCCTACTCCTCTAGCTATGATGCAATCAACTGGAATTAAAGTGAAAGGCTAAGTTGGATGTAGCTTGAAGACTTTGATTGCTAAAGCCCCTGCAGGACATTACATGTCTACTTTTAAGAGCTCCTTGCACTCTAAATCTAGTATACCGTGACTTGCAAAATAGAATATTTGAGAGTTAAGTTTAAGTTTTGATGTCAATAACAAAGACAACAGCAACATAGTACCTTGTTTTTGTAACCAAAGTAATAATGAGAATCATATGGAAACTTTGTACCAGAAATACGTACAGGCTAACAGGCATATGGATGTAAGCAATGCAACACGGGGCTAAACAGTAGTAACAAGAGGGTATGAACAACCCTGGCAGTACCAACAATAAAATACGTATTTTTCTTTTGTTTGAACTATAGAAATCATATCATGAGCAGCAATAATTCCGCAACGGTTGGGGAAGAAGCTGACCCCTCAACCACAAATCTTATTCTGTATGCACATAAGTTAGAGAGAGGAAAAAGAGAAATGGAGGGAGATTTCAGCTTCACTTTCCTTTTCAAACACCACCCCACTTAAACCAAACCCAAAACAACCCCCCCCCCCCCCCCCCCAACAAAAAAAAACCCGCACCCAACCCATCTAAAGGCAAGCAAGTAGTATCTTCTTCTTTTTTGCCTTTGCTTTTTCTTATTCTTCAAGTGAGAAATCCAAGTTGTTGTTGGACAGTTTGTTGAGTATTCTCCAAAGCTAACCTTCTTGCTTTATACGTACTCATTTCAGGATTCTCATTCTACTCACCCCCTTTCCTCCTTATACTTGATAATCCTTGCCATTTTCCTCATTTTCTACGTCTGCGAAAACTTAATTAAATTGTGAAAACATTGTGATTTATCTGCCACTTCGATCTACTAAGAGAAGAAAAATCATGCCTTTTGGTTTGGTCTCAGCGTGGAACAAGCGCCGGAGAAGCAAATCCGAGGATCATGTTGACCCTTGTATGTTTCTGCTACTTATGTATGCAACATATATTCTGTTTCCTTTCACGATTGTCTTCGCCACGTCTTCCTGTATACCATTCTTCAAGAAAGTAAGGTCAAAACACCTGATTTTTCAGGGATGTATAAACCTGTGGAGTACTGGCAGCTTGAAGATCAAAACCCACCTGCAAAAAAGCGCCAGGGATCATCAGTTTTCACACTGAAAGAAATGGAAGATGCCACAAGTTCTTTCAGTGAAGAAAATCTGCTTGGGAAAGGAGGATTTGGTCGGGTTTATAAGGGCACTTTAAGGTCTGGTGAGGTAACTTCTAACAAACACCTCTTCACAACAAAACCAAATAAGCAGTTAAATATGTAACATCCACCCACCACAAATTTTTGTTCCATGTGCATTCTGAAAAACTGAATTAGTTTCTTATGGTCATCGTAGAGATAGATTGTCCTAACTGATAAATGAATTCATAACTTGTTAAATGCTTCTATTTTGGAACTGTAAGGTTGTAGCAATCAAAAAAATGGAGCTACCACCATTTAAAGTAGCGGAAGGAGAGCGTGAGTTTCGTGTGGAGGTGGATATCTTGAGCAGATTGGAGCATCCAAATCTGGTTTCTTTAATAGGCTATTGTGCGGATGGGAAGCACAGATTTCTAGTTTATGAATATATGCACAAAGGGAACCTAGAAGATCACTTAAATGGTTGGTTTTGTCTCCAAAAATCCATTCACTAGTCAAAGTCTTTACAGTTAGTTTCTAATACTCTCTAAACTGGATTTCTAGGAATCGCGGACGTGAAGATTGACTGGCCTACAAGGCTCAAGGTGGCACTTGGAGCAGCACGAGGTCTTGCTTATCTTCATTCAAGTTCGGCCGTTGGAATTCCAATTGTTCACAGAGATTTCAAATCCACCAACGTTCTTTTGAACACAAACTATGAAGCTAAGGTAAATTAACTGGACTCTCTTCTCATATTACAAGGACAGCAGGAGAAGTCGGTTTTAATTGTGCACTGGCTGTTTCCATAGATTTCAGATTTTGGGCTTGCAAAATTGATGCCAGAAGGCCAGGAGACTTTTGTGACTGCTAGAGTGCTTGGTACTTTTGGCTACTTCGACCCAGAGTATACATCGGTATGCACCTCTGTTCACAAAGAAAAGTTTTTTGCTCTGGTTTGTGCTTAATTATGCTTGATAGTTCTCTCTTTTAATATATCAGTCTTCCAATTCTCTCATCTATGTTTTTCTTATTCGCCTTACATTTATGTGCAATTGACTACAGCTTTTTATTTATAACATAAATCTTACTCAATAACTAAATCACACCAACAAAAAATACTTAATGGGAAATGCTACTTCCACCCCCTTTTTGTCGCTCAAAATGTACTTCAATGACAAGTCTTCACCTTGTAGCGACAAACAAGAGGGTGGAAATAGCCTATTCTGTACTTATATCAAATGCTTTTAGATAATTTACACGATATCAAAAAATGGAAATTCTGAATCAATGGAGTCAGAATTTCATGAAGTAATAAGCATGTAATAGTACATAGGAGAATATATATGCAATAATATCTGCGCTCTAACCAACTCGATCTCTGATAGTGTTTTTTGATCTCACAAATTAAATAGCTGCCTATTCCTTCGCAAGAACCATCGCATGAGATGCTTATTATATATAGGAGTCATCTTTTTCACTCATGCTAAAGAAGACGGATCTTAGCAATTGAAGGAGAACTAGTCCTCCCTAATTGCTATGCTCTGAGGCATTCCTTACCTCTGTCTGCTTTTATATGATGCCGTGCATAATCCCCTCTTTGCAAGAAAAGGGCTAGAAAAAAAGCTTAGGCAAGCAGGTAAAAAATATATCTCTTTATTTCTCTCTCAAAAGAAAGGGCAAGAAAGTTATGAAGTACGAGTAAAGGTTAGAGAACAAGCAATGCAGCGCGAGATATAGTATAAGAATTACAGCTAACTTTGACTTTTCTGCAACTAAGGCCAATTCACCACCAAAGTTAGAAAAGTAAAATTTCCAAGTACATATAAACTTATCCTGCTATTAAATGTCATCAGATGCTCTGATAAGTTCATAAATGACATGTTGATTCTTCAACAATCAAAAGGATGACAACTTTGCAGTTTTTGTAAAATAAGACACCTATGTCTGTTCAAGACTATGAACAGAAAAGGATAGATATTATGCGGCATATGTTCTTTTTGTTAGGTTTCAGGGGTGTTTTTGTTTACCTTGAATAGAAGAATACATTTATGGCTCAGAAAATTAAATAAATGCTATATTATGTACTTTGTCATCTATAGATTTGCATGCTAAGTATGATGCTAAGTTCTTCCATTATCTTATGAGTAGATACTAATAAGCTTGGGTGTTTTTACATCACATTATATGGTAAGACAACTTGAGTTTTGACATATACACTTGGTAACAGACAGGGAAACTCACTTTACAAAGTGATGTTTATGCATTTGGAGTAGTTCTACTTGAGCTTTTGACTGGACGAAGAGCGGTGGACCTAAACCAAGGACCCAATGATCAAAACCTAGTATTACAGGTAGACACAAGTTCTTCTCATCCTAAAAGATTTTAGTTGATACACTATAAGGCATAAAAGTAAAAGGTCACATCCTAATTGTTACAGGTTAGGCATATATTGAATGACAAGAAGAGATTGCGCAAGGTGATAGATCCAGAAATGAACCGAAGTTCATACACGATGGAGTCGATAGCCATGTTTGCGAACCTAGCATCACGCTGTGTCCGAACTGAAAGTAGCGAAAGACCCTCGATGGAAGAATGCATAAAAGAACTCCAACTGATTTTTTGTACAAATTCAAAAGGCTTAAGTATGGCAATGCATACATTCAGAATGATCTGACAACCCTAGTAGGTTAAATTATTCGCTCACGCAGAAACAAATATACACATGTAGCTTCTTGTAACTGTTTATTCACAATCAGAATCTTTTGGGAATAGACTGGAGCATAGAAGTTCAAAGTTTGACTGTGAACCAAGAAGATCCAGGAAAGTTGAAAGACGCATCAAGATTCAAGATGAGATGAAAGGACCGTTTTAGTCCTGTTTCCTCATCAGCATTACAATTTCTGTCAAAAGATTTTATATGCCAGCTACTCTATTACTGTTATGTAACTATTTTTCAAGGACAAATTGAAACGCTTTAAGCCTTTGTTTTAGTGGTTTAAGAATTTACACATGGTCACCAAGAGTTCCATCTCCATGGGTAAGACCATCAGTTAAAAATGTATAATCATGATAGCATATCAGATAACATAAATATTCGTCATAGCATATTTGACTAGTGTGGTGTACCAGGTAAACAAGCACAAGATGTTAAGAAAATAATATACATGTTGGGTTCGTTCTCCGATAGTTTAAGCTTTTGGAGTAACCGGCATATCAACTTGGGATCAGAGCTCTGGTTTGGCAAGGTCTCTAGTCCAAATATTCCCTTTGTGATTTGCCCTGTTTATATATCTTCTCATTGCATTTGCGGTATTGCACCTTGGTTTATCTCTCTTGATTTGATTCTCCACGAGTGATATAGGCTTGCACGTAAGGGGAAGTGTTAAAGCAAATAATATTCATGTCAGGCTCATCCTTTGATAGCTTAAGCTTTTAACTCAAAAGTAGAGGTGGCAAATTCGGCGGGTGGGTTGGGTTTGGGCATGAATTAAATGGGTTGGGTATGAATGGTTTATTGACCCATATCAACCCATTTAGTTGTGGGTCAAATGGGTCATGCCTTGAATGGGTTGGTTTCACTTATTAACCCAAAAATGACCCAAACCTAATTTACAGGTTAATATTCTTGAGCCTCTCTTTCTCATCTTCATCTTCATCATCACCGCCACCGGCAACCGCCACCACACCGACAACCACCGCCACAACACCGACAACCGCCACATCAGTCAACAGCAACAGCCCCGCAGCACTGCTACCACCATCCCGTCGACAAAACCTACCATTGCAGACGCAACTACAGCCCTATTGCCAAACCAGAATATCCCACCACCACCATAGCCTCGCCGAAGTGCTATAACCATCACAATGACAACCACCACCTATATACCACTTTGAACCATCACAATGACAACCACCACCTATATACCACTTTGAACGCCACTACAGCTCCACAAAAATATCCACATCCACCACCACAGCCCCGCCGCACTGCTACTACCATCCCCCCTTCAACAACCACCACAACCACTCTGAACGCCACCACACCTGCCTCCATTTGAGCCCCCATAAGTTGTTTGGAGATCATCCTTACCCGCAAAACCTAGATCTACTATAGATCTGAGCCAAGATGGCTCCGATTTGTGGATCTAGCTCGAGGGTCTTTGCCGGAATTTTTCAGAGATGACCTCTAAACCGCTCGAGGTCTTCTGAAGTGAGGGTATTGCTTGGTTGTGCGTGGGATGTTGTTTCTTATGGCGGGGATGGCGGGAACAAGATGACGATGATGAAGTGTTGTCGGCTTCGGCATGTGCTAATGGCGGCCGGTCGCGATGGTGTGGCTAGTGGCTGAGAGTTTTCGAAAGATTAAATTACATGGTTTAATGGGTACCCACTTATAAACCATTTAAACCCATGGTTTGTTGGGTTCGTAAAATAGTTGACCCATTAGACCCAATTACTAAAAGGATGGGTTTGGGTGTCTTTTAAGTGGGTGGGTAAATGGGTTCGGGTTGATATTGACACCCTTACTCAAAAGGCAACTCAACTCTAACAACACAAAAGTGATCTTTCAGCTTCTTTCCGACCATAAAATTCTCGAGAATTACTAAATGTATTATACATCACAGCAAAGGAAGAGAACATATGTTAGAAGGTAAAAGTAAAAAATACACAACCATCATGTTCTCATGTTCCAACAACTGCGTTACTGTCTGCTAGAAGGATACAAGCAGCTAAATAGTGCTCTTTTATCATCATAAACAAATTGCTGCCATATTAGACAACTAGAAGGACTTGAGTTCAGCATCGGAGAATATATTCATGGATTTATCTGACTTGGAGAAAGAAGAAACAAGTCCACACCAATGCAATAAAATATATTGCACTCAAAAGCAGAACCAAGTACAAGTAAATTGAACAACTTAGCTATCTTGCTTCCCATACGAGAAGGAGAAACGACAAGTACAAGTTAGGTCTGATGCGAATTAGCGACAACGTAAGGTCCCAAAAACTCTCAAGTAGGACGTGACACGCACATCAAAAGACATACAGTGCAGTCCAATGGACCTTTCAGCCAATAACCATACTGATTAGGTTATCATGAGAAAAACAGATAAGACCATGAAAAGTGAAAACAGGAGTCCATAAGCACTGAATATTGCAGACCGATTAGGATGGACACCGAAGTTTGCCAACGCAAACAGTTCATGCAGAGAAGTTTCTTAGAAAAGGAGCACAGCGATATATAGGAAGAAAGATGTGTACTGTATACGTGGAAATGTACAACAGTAACTCATGAGGATGTTTGAGAAAGAGGTAACCACAAAGCGGAAATCATCAGTTCTTCGATAGAGGAACAACATGTTGAACTATGTTGCAGTAACTACCCACACCTCACCTAATAACCATCTCATGTCATCAAGATTGATCCTCAATAGGATCTAGAACGTTGTTTTCTGAAAGGCTGTTTAACACGGGAAGTTGCTTGCACATCAAGTGCTTACGTCTCTGCAGTGTCAATAGTATCAAAATGCTGTCGGTATCAACAATACTGTAACCTGCTTTTGAATACATGTTCAATGGAGCTGCATCAATCATTCTGCAATGCAAGTATACTACGCTTGAAGAACTCATTTGTGAAATCAGTTCCTCACTTGCCTTTAGAAGATGCCAACCAATGCCCCTCCTGCAGATTAATATAGGAAATTTGTAGTTTGATCTTATTTGGTAAATGCAGCCATCTATTATGGCTTTCAAGCTCCAAGTAGTCGTCCAAGAAGTAGTATCATATTTTACATAATCGGATGGAGCAAATAGTGAATATGGCAGATAAATAGAAACGTATTGAATACGCCAAAGAACAGCCAGAAAATTCAAGGAAATAGTTATTATTTTCGCTAGGTTGGACCCCTAGTATCCTTTCTGCATTCCCGTATAACATGATCCACAGAGAGAGCTCATCTCACGAAGATTGTACTAACATAATCCCTAATTAACAATCTTACCACATCAACCGACAAAAGGTAAATAACAATGAAATAGAGCCACTGCTAGAGTAGGCATTTTTTCTTTCCTTTCTCATTGTCATTGTTCACTTCTTTCGGGAAAGAAGTTCCAACTATTTTTCCCAGAATATCGGAGGAAGTAGAGAATAACACAAAATCTTCCAACCCAAATCAAATTGAACAGAAAATATCAACTCAACCAACCATAAACATTTCATTTTTTTTTCCCAGAGAAATTGATAAATCAAGAGAGGCTAGTGTCATGCAAATTCTAGTGATCCTATCTTTCACACTTGCTCAAGCAGGCTAATAAAGTACTTCCCATCCAAAGTTCAAATCCCCTTAACTTGTGAGCAAATTAGTAGAGGTTGAATTTTGAATAGATTAACATAAACCTTGATATTTAAACGGTTGTCTGACGTGTCCAACTAGTGGTTATTGCAAATTCTAACCACAGTTGAGCCTAATTCCATCTTCATGCATTCACATTCTATCCAGCAAGCACGTAAAAGCCAAATGAACCCAAAATTTTGGAAAAGGAAGTACGTAAAAGATACGATCACAAATAGATTGTTTGAAAAACAAAACATAATTGCAAAAATTGAAAAACTTAGCGTACCTCCTAAGGGGCTTATTTACAGTCATATTGCAAATGTAAGGCGAATTCTTTGGAGGAGTGGGAGTGGGAGGGGAAGCATTGGCACCCAATTTATCAAAGGTAACTTCCACAGTCCCAGCCAATTCCACCTCACCTTCATCACCCTTCTCCCCATCCCCTTTAAAGAACCCAATAAGTGTTGCAGTGTGAGGCATCAAAGCCCTCCTCTCAATCAAATACTGCTTTACCAAGAACCCCAAGAATGTCACGTACACCGCAGGCAACAGCATTGACTCTGCAAAGGATTCCGAAAGCAGCCCAACTGTCATGTCCATCTCATGTTCCTTCATTACTCTAATGAGCAAAGACCCAGATTTCAACTTTTGGAAGTACTTGAAGTTTTGAAGGTTTTGGAGGCTTGCGAGGTCTTGGTTGGAGAGGATCGGGGAAGCGGGAAGTGGATTTTCGAGGGGTGCAGCCGGTGGGGGGGTTGGGGAAGGAGATGGTGGGGAAGTGGAGGAGCAGAGGGTGAGAGTGTAACGGGCAGATTTGGGGAAGATCACAGAAGGGTAAGCGTGTTTTTGGTTACATTTGTAGTGGCTGGTGCGGTGGAGGTGGTGGTGGTGAGGGAGGGTTTCTAAGAAGCAGGAGAGAGAGCCAGTTGCGGCCATGGGAGTGCAGAGTCAGTTGGGATAATTGGAAGGGGACTGAGATTGTTCAACACTTAGAGCAGCCTTCAGTTCACATCTCTCAGTTATGGTGAGTTCTTTTTTAATATCTTTTTATTGAGATTTTTGTTACTTCATTCTTGTCATTGAAATTTGAAGGTTCTTTTTTTAAGGCTAATTACACCTATGTCCCTGAGGTTGATGGGTAATTACACGCGAGGACACAAAGTTTCAAAATATAACATTTCGTGACCAAAAGAGTTTCAAATGTATCACTCGTGTCCATCCGTTAGGGTTCTGTCCAAAAAGTGTATTTTTTTTATGATGTCAGCGATACGTATTTTTAAAATGACAAAACTACCCTTGTACTTATATACTGAGTAATTTTTTAAGTTTTTAATACTGAATAATTTTTATTGTATATACTGAGTATTTTGAACAAAAAAAATGTCATTTAATAATTAGAATAATCCTTTGTCTTCCCAGCTAACTCTCCGGCAGCCCCCTCCCCTCGCTGGCAGACCTGTCGCCGGCCAGCAACTTCGGTCAGCAGCCCCATCATCTGCGATCAATTCCGGCGCTCCTTCACCGAGAGCCATCACCAACGCTTGCCAAATTTTCAAACAATTTAAATCATCTTTCAATGTGTAATTTGATTTTCACATTTAAGTTAATCCTAGCCATCGTTTCGCCCAACCCGCAGCTCACCATCGCTTCGTCCTCCAGTGTCGTTAACCTTCTCGCTGCAAAGTGCACCACCGGCAGTCTCCCCAGCTACTTGGTCTACATCACCAAATCATCGACGCAGCTATCTTCTTGGCAAAGGTGAATCACCGCTGCCACCACCGCCTGGGATCTCGAGGGAAGGTGACGCCGGCGAAGGGAAAAGGGGAGGGGGAGGGTGGGGGCGACGGGGAAGGGTGCGGCGACAGGGAGGCACAGGCGAAGGGGTGCTGCCAACGGTGTTTGAGACAGAAATGGCCAAATGGGCTTGGGGGGGGAGGGGCGGAAGGGGAGGGGGGAGAGTAATGGCATTAATGGAATTAATGGGTATTTTATTTTAACGTCAGGGGCAACCAAGTCTTTTTGTCAAAACTGTTAAGTATTTTTGTATTCCGTTTGTCAACGGACATAAGTGTTACATTTTGAAACTTTGTGTCCTCGCGTGTAATTACCCCCAAATCTCAGGGACATAGGTGTAATTAGCCCTTCTTTTTATTGGTTGTTTGTGAATTTTTGGGATAAATTTGATGCATGTAAATATGGAGTATACTCATTGTTCTACTTGACCCATCAAATGATACTTAATCTATAATTATTCTGTAAGTTTAAATTAAAACTATCTAAAGTTCTTACAAAAAAATCAAGAGAAAAAAATTCAATGAATATTATGTACCTGTCAAAAAAGGAAAATTCAATAAGTACTATCCATGCGTCACTTTTTTGGCTCTCACGCTCCCTCTAATGAACGATGACTTAGATCTAAAAGGCGTGAGTGAATGGATCATTGAAATATTAATTTTTCCGAAGATATTTTGGGAGAAATTTAGAACCCTTTAATCAAAAGAAAAAAAGGTATATACTCTTTTTACTTTTTAGTCAGCCCTAAATAACTTGAAGTGTTGACCTCCCCATGAAAGAGCTCCGTCAATAACTCAATATGCGTTCTTCATGCATGCAATTGAAGTTACTTCTGAAGGAAAAAAAAAAAAAACTTCAATGCAATCGTGATAGTGATGATGCGGTGTAACTAATGAATGGGATAAGAAAATATTAAGAAAAATAATCGCATATTATTTGTAAGCTCTTTTACGCCATTAAATGTTACTTGTGTGCTATACCACGTAATATTTATCATCGTTATATTAATTTTCTCGTTCATTCAATTCAAATTTCAAAAGATCCGTTAGGCAACTTTCTGAATGGGCCACGTATTCCCTCTCTTATATGAATATGGAAAGAGTTGGGCTTCTTTTTGTCCATTTAGGCGAAGCTTATAATGAATTAGGGTCGGCCCGTAGCACTGAGAAGCCCAATGTTCATGTTACCGACATAAAGGTCGAATTTATAAAAGTTAATCAAGATGATTACTGAAAATAAATCAATATTTAATAAGCATCCGTTTCAGTATTCCAACTACTCCACAAAGACCTGGACCAACTCGCTGGATCCCTCCTCCCTTTGGGTGGTACAAGCTCAACTTTGATGCCGCAATTAGAGGTAGCGAGACAAGTTTAGCAATGATCTGTTGTAATGCTGAAGGGAAATTGTGAATTTGGATTTACAAAGAAAGTCACCGCTGGACATGTTGAAGAAGCAGCGGCCATGGCAGCTTTGTTAGCTATCCGGAAAGCTGTGGAACATAAGATAGATTATATTCTGTTGGAGGGGGGATGCTGAAGTCATAATCAACTTCATAACAGACCCATCTTCTAGCCCCAACTGGAGAAGTAGAAATGCTATTCAAGACATAAAGGCTCTGTTGACAAAGATTTCTTGTTGGGAGGCGATGCACACACCAAGAGAGGCCAATTTGGCAGCCCATAATCTAGCAGCTAATGCTTTTGTTTACAACCTTTTTGGCTTTGTTTCACCCTCGTCCAGCTTGTTTGCAAACTTGGACGAAGATAGGAACATGGCTGTAATTGCATGATTTTAATACAAAGTTTATCTTCTTACCAAAAAAAAACTACTCCACCCAAATACTCAATCATCAACTCTTTTACTCCATTGCTACTGCTCCCTCCTCCTCTGTCTCCATTTTCACGTTAAACACTTTTTTTTGTACTTTAACTTGTTTAACTTGTGTGTGTGTGTGTGTTTTCTTTAATTGCATGTGCCAACGACCCCTGGTTCTTAATATGAATCTTATTCTGACAAACTAAAACTTACATCATTTTGTACTAATGTCAATTTCGTACCTCTGCATTCATTATAAAATTAATAATCAATTACGCTTTTTGCACGCACGGCATGCATGCGCATGACAGCCGGTTAAAATGTAGCTAAAAGTACATCTATCTTCACATCATGTTTCCCATAGTTTGCGAATGGCTGAGGATGAAACAGTACCCAATAAATAAAAATTTACTGCTCGAGCAGCTAGGCAATGGTCATATTATTGCTTTCACGAGAACATTTAGAGAAGGACTAGAAGGGTCCAAGGCTAGCCTATGTCCAGGACAGTCGATCTGGACGTCAAGTAATTTGGAAAAAAATTTGGCGTTTATTTAATTTGTAAAAAGGTACCTACAATGCCTTCATATAACGATAATGAATTTTCGTAAAATGCGTTAGTGGCTTTATATTTAGTGGCATAAAAAATACTCTTAAAAATTATCGCTGAAAGTGTTAATCGAAAAGTCACTAATATATATATATATATATATATATATATATATATATATATATATATATATATATATATATATATATATATATATATATATATATAAAGCTGAAATCTTCGCTTAAAATTGCGACACGTAAGATTTTTAGAACTCTTATCTTTGCGACACGTAGAATTTTTTAAGCTCTTAATTTGTTGACAAGTAGGATTTTAGAACTCTTATATTTATGACAAGAGTGTTCTCCTTGTGCCAAGTAAGCTCAAGTTTATCTGAGAAGTCCTCCAACTCATGTGGACTCTTTAATTAATAATTAATATTAAAAATGAAAGAATAAGGTTACAGTTCTAATAAAACTTAAACTCGTAAGGTTAGATTCTATGAATATGATTTCTTGAACTGTTATACTTGTGACATATAGGATTTTCAATCGTTTTTCTTTTGACATGTCATCTCCAACTTCCTTAACTTGTGAAAGTTCCCTTACTTTGTTAGAGTTCTCAATTTACAAGTAAACACATAACATATTATATCCCAGGCCATTTTCTAGGGTCAGGCCATTTTGAATCAACTCAGGTTCCTTACCAAATGATATGCGGAACACTGAGACGTATTCACGTCTAGCCTTCTGAATCTTCATGGAGGTTATATCATATCACCGAATAAGCTCCTATTATCTTGTGAGGATTCCTACTTAAGGTGGACAGTAGACTTAAGTAACCACTATGAAATAATTATTTTGATGCAAAAAAAACATGCCTATTATCAAAGAGTTCAATTCTATAGTCAAAATCTTTGTTATTGATTCTATATAGTTTGAAGATGCATATGGACTCTATAAGCCTTTACGTACATAACTACTTCATCGTTCTCATATATGGCAACCTAAACTCTATTCCTCCTATCCATACGTGCTTTCAAGAGGGCAAGCCAAGCAATCAAAGGTTCTCCATTTCTAATAAACATGTTCATACACTGTTTGTTTGTGGTTTCATGCTCGCTTACAATTGCCATGGAAGTATTTTCTTGACTGAAACATGTCTTCAACTTGATGAAGATATTATCAGTAAGACGAGGGTTATTACTATTCTAAGCAACTGCGTGGTCTATTTTCCATTTAGCTTATATCTTATTTTGGGTGCTTTATGTTTATTTCATGTGTAAATACTTTGTGTTTAACAAGGAACATTCATCTAGGAAAAAAAAGGCAAAGAAGCAGCCTCAAATAGAAAAAGTTACACAATGTACCAAAAATTGAATAATATTAACAAAAGTCAGTAATTTATCTATGAATGTGCTGGTGTCACTCAATGCTTGGTATATTATGGGCATTCTACATGAATAATATAGGGATTTCTGGAGCATTGATGAGCAAACGGGTGCAATTTATTTTAAATGAATGGAAGGAATTATCATGTGGAGTTCTAAAAAGCAAAAGGGACAATTAAAAATTCTGTTTAAGTGATTTCTAAAGATGATATTTGTTTTGTGGTTGATTGAGCTTTTGTTTTTGTTTTCGCTTTTCTCCTTCTCTAATTAGCCAAACCCCTCTCTCTTCCTTCCCCTTATAAAGCTATAAAAGTCCTATCTGGTGTTATCTAGAGTTGAGAATATGCCATGTAGGGATGGCAATGGGGCGGGTCGGATGCGGGTCTTATTAAATCCGCACCCGCTCCGTTAGTCTTGAAACTTCAATCCGCCCCGCCCCGGCATTGGGTCGAAAGAAGGCAATACCATCCCCGATCCTAATCTTGTTTAGGAAATCCGATCCCGCCCCGATCTTTCCCCCCTCACAGCCACAGCCAAAGTATGTTCGAAACTTGATAGAAGAAAAAGGCACAATTACTTTGAGCACCACTGGCAACCCTTACCCACGGCCACTGCCGACACACAAACATCATTTTCACCCATCACCACCAAATGGTAAGAAAGAATTCAGCCCAAAAAAAATAAAAAAAGGAAAGAATGAAAGACAAAAGCTTATGTGTCGGTCCAGCGCCTCATCGTCCGATTCACCATTCCGATCGCACCACATCGTCGCAGAGGCTGCAGATCTAGCGCTCCTTGTAGCTCTCACAGATGCGCCGTGCCTACGTCGGCGTGCACTCCTCCGTCAGCCGCGGCAGTCGCACTTGGCGAAGTCGACAACACTACTGCTATTTGGACATGAATATGAGCTGGATTTGGACAAACGACAGAAGTGGTGGTGCGCTGTTTGGCCAAGGTGAAGGTGGACGGTGTTCAGTTGACTGTTAAGTGGTGGGTGGTCGGTTAGGTGGCGAGGTGGAGGTGTTTCATGGCCGGAAGGAGGCCGACGGTGCGGGGGGAGAGAAGGCAGCGGCAGTGGCGCTGTGTCTGCCGAAAGAAAGAAAGAAAGAAAGGATTTTAGGTTTTGTCATTTGTGGGCATTTATATATATATGTAAGATGGACGGCCAAGATTGAGTGATAAGTAATGACTTAGGGTTTATATACCGGGGCGGGTACGGGTCGGATACCGGGGCGGGCTGGACAAAAACCATACCTGATCCTAACCCGCTACGGGTTGGGAATTTAAATACCATACCCGCCCCATAACCCGGTCAAAGTCAAAATAATCCGCTCCTATCGGGACGGGGCGGATCGGAGATCCGCCGGTTACGGGTCTAATTGTCATCCCTAATGCCATGTACTACTTCATCATATACAGGTTAATGCCTTATAAGTACTTTTTCCACCGTAAGAAGTTCTTCTAATTCGTTAGTTTGATTTCATCAATTGAGTCTTATGGTCTTTCCTTTAAGTAACTCAAACATTTAAGTAGTTGAGTACTTACTATGCACGTTATGGCTTTACATGTTGGGTTTTTCCTAAGGTTTCTGTTGCTTAATGCTAAACAATTCAAAGTTAGATGCCCAAATTCTGGTACATGGAAGGGGTGTGGTCATAATGGTAGCCTCATTTTATGATTCTGTCCAAAGTATTATAAAGAAACTAAATATATAGGTGCTTGAAATAATGGGTCTGCAGGTACTAGCACTTACTTTTTATCTCAACCTGTAGAGCTAATAGAGTAGCTATGGAGGTGAAAGTTAATACCTAAAAAGTGATATTAGATCCTATATTTTTTAACTAAATCATTCTATTTTTGCTTGCAAGATGTGCTACGGACACAATATGCCATTAGTAGTTACCACCTACACCACCATATACCCTAGGAGTATGGAAACAAAATAAATCTTTAGCAGTAGCATTTGATAATCAAGAAGCATGTTTGTGGCCATATGTACAATAAGTAATATTTTCTTAAGCACTTTTAGGAACAAATCTTTATAGTGGAGAGTGTAGACCTGCTCTCTTATTTTTTGTTCGAGAGACATAATTACAGTATATAAATCCACTTCCACTATTTAGTGTGATATAAAATTTTTCATGCCTCCTTTTGTCTTTTTATCACTTTGTTTATCATAGTATCTTAAACTTAAGCTTGAGAATGGGGAGAGAGAGAAAAATAATGTGGCTAAGACAACATAAATTTCTACATATTTGAAAACCTTACAAAAAGTCTCCTTGCTACATTTAAGATTCTCTATATAGGCACTTTTACCTGTTTCAAATTCAAAGACGTAGTCAATTATTTGCCCAACTCTAAAACTTAGTAAGCACATTTTGATAATGAAACCTTTTTCTTTATGATCTTACGACGTTTTTGTAGCATCTTAAATTTTATGGGAAAATTGAACTTTGTATATGTACCAATGAATGCTAATTATGCTTTAGAACAAGTCAAGCTTGAGATAGCTTTTTGGGTAAGACACTGTCTATCCTACATTGACACACTACTTAAGAGTTTTGCCATTAAATATAGAGTATACTAAAGGACTGTTAAATAGTCTCCGGAGGCTTGACATCAAAAAGCCATAACAAATATGGTAACAAGGTTATGTGAGTCACTTTGAATTTTGACTTTTAATACTTATAGTGCGCTTTAATTCATGATGAAGCTTTTTAATTGTAGCATACAATTATGGGATGATAGAACAATTTTGATGAAATTGTTTTATGACCAACCACTTTCTATCTTAGCACTTAGAAAGTCTATTGACATTTTACATATTTTTTTAATGCCTAACTAGCATCTTGGAGACCATATTTTAGCACATAAGATTTCTTATTAGGTAGACAAATATTCTTTTGTAAGTGTCGAACTCATGATGTTAGTTGTTTCATTAAAAAAAAAAATTCTCCTCCACTTCATAGAACATGAAAATGCCAAACATTTGCAACCTTTTGTACTTTAAAACCGAAATAACTATTTCTTGATAACCTTACTGTCACGAGAATGCAAACTACGAAAGAAAACTTTTACCTCAACAACGAATGCAAACATGTGGTGGTGGTAGCATGAGTTGTCCATGGCTGGGGTTATGGTAACAATGCTGGCAAGATGGTGAAGCTAGATGCGGTAGTGACAGGTGGGGTGATGGTGACAGGAAAGGTATAGCTATGGTGCATGCGAATAATGCTTATTGTAGTGGTAATAGTGGTGGTGATGGTTGACAGCGAGGTAGTGTTCCCAATAACATTTTAACGGCCGGTGATCGCACTGGTGGATGCAAGGGTGGTAGTGGTGACACTAATATGATGGTGGTCGTGGTGATTGCAGAGATGGTGGCAATGATAATTGCCGATATAAGTAGGTGGTTATGTTAACGGAAATCGTAGCACTTAGGCATTGAGTCGGGTCAATTGGAAAAAGTCTACTCATTGTCACTGGCTCATATCTTTCGGTTCAGAATATTCAAAGTATTACTTAGTGGTCATGCTAGATCTACAACGGTGTTCTTTGAATATTTTACACGAAGGTTCTTTTTGTAGTTGGTGATCGGTGAGAGCATCTACATTATTCTTTTACCATTTTGACAATAAAAGTCAGCATGTTCTCCCAAACCAATGATGTATAGAAAATGAGACCGAAACGACAACAATGACATTCTAGATTTAATCATTAACAACACCTGGACGGTTTCGTAAAATTCTAGCCTAGGTCTAAGGATTCTTAAATTTGTCTAGAACGATTGAACTCGCAATCCTATTTTAGACCTATTTTGCATTATTAGAAAGTTCTTTCTACGTGTCCTAGAGTCCTAGAGTACCATGGTCTGAACAAGTTTCGAATGGTTCTTTGACTAGACTCTTTAGTATTGGAACATTCTTATGATAAATAAGATACTTCTTTGCCTTGGCGGCAATTGTAAACGATAACAGCCGTAAATTGGTCTAGAGCAGATTATAAATGTTCCAAAACTTGAGCAAAAAGATTGTCAATTTTTTGAAAAGTTACATCTATATGATAAGTAATACATTAATTTCTTTGACAAATATAATATTATAAGTGATGTTTATTGTCTTGGAACTTAATCTCTTTCTTTATAATTAAAAATGTGTTCTGTTTTACTAAATCATATGATTGAGAGTAATACCGAATAGCATTCGAGTCCGTGCATTTGCACGACTCCATTAGCTAGTTACATATAATAACCATTAATTACGCTATATAGAGATGGTAGCTAAATTTTTTCAGTAGTTTGGGTCATGATGGTCACTTGAAGTAGCTCGACCGCAGTCCAAGGCACTTCGCTTGAATTGGATGCGAGACATATCGCGGCGATGGGCAGATTGCACAGTGGAGAAGAGCAACACCGACTTCTGCAGAACAATAACCTCAACTGTTACCAACATTTTTTCTGGTCAAAAGTGGCTCCTGTAAGAGTTAATTGTCTCCAAAGGAAGGGACTCCACCTATTAGTAGCCTGCTATGCAAGATTACTAGCATGTTGAAAAAGAACACAGAGAAAGACGTAATTGTGAGAAACATCAACGAAGCCCATTAAAAGGAGTTCAATTATCATGTGACAAGCTGACCATTTCTCCTTTTGCCTTGCATCAGTCTGGGACTAAAATTATTGCCTATTCGTAGCACTGGGAAAGCCTACGGTTTCTTAGGATCTCAGCCGTTCCAAAGCGAGTATTGCCTGAAGTCCATAGAGTTTCATGCGGGTGATGGGTCTTCCATAGGAAAAGTTTAGATGGTCATGTAACATAGTCACCTGATGCTCTTCGCTTTGGATTATAAGTAAAATCGTAAACAATGTTGTCGACACTGTTTGTTTATGAGCTTTTCTCTTTTTAGAATGGTTCAAAGAAAACCGATATATGGACACATGACCGGTCAAGACGATCAAGAATTTACATTCTTGGAAAATCGTTATGAACCTTGTTTCGAAAGAAATAGTACTAGAATCAGATTTGGATCAATCTATATTGATTGACTCCCTCCTTCATGTTGTTCCCAGCAAAAATCACTATTTTTTGTTTCGATTTTCGTTTTTGTTGACTTACTATCCAAATTATAGGCTCAAAGAAGATTACAAAGAATTGGTCTAGAATTTAACGGCATGCTAATTAAAACCCTTAGAACATTTAAAAGATACTACTAGAAAAGCTCTTGAGGAGTGGAGATTTTAGTAATCCAGAATTTAGAGCAAAGATGCTACTTGCATGTGAACAAACCACATTAAGGAAGTCCATAAAAGAGGCCTGCCAAAAACTCTTCAACCCATTTATTTGTCCATTCGGCCATTAGAGCATTTGTACGAATCTAAGGCCAAATTCCTTTTGACAAGATCATCATCATCTTTGGCACCATTAGTCCATTAGAGCTGCCTCTCACATGCCTTTCCTTCATCTATCTTCTTTCTTTACTTACCCTTGTTGACCTCAATGAAAGGAGAGAGAATCAGAAGCAACCAAAAGTAAATAGATGAACATGTTCTTGTGTCTTCTTCATGTATTAGCCTCCCCAAAGAATTTAATAAAAATAGAACAATCATCATCTTTCTTTCCTAGATTAGCCCTCCCATCTCTTCATAATGTCTAGCAAGATCTCGTTCCATGTATCAATGGGCCCTGGTAAGCACCAATGGACACAATCATTCTGCACTCTCTCTGAAACACCATTAGCAAATGGAAAAGGATGCATATAGGGTCCCGGGTGGCCATCCGGCCTCATAAGTGCTAACTTGGTCACGTCCAACGCCTCTAGCCTCAAATTAGCAAATCGCTTCGCGTTTTCCTTAGCTGCATCGATTTCTTGCACCTCTGCATTCCTCATATCCGCGTCCATTCCTTCGAGTTGCTTCTCCCCCTCCTCGTATGGCTTGGTTTTGGGACACGCCCCGAACTTGTCCCACTCGCCTTCAAAATGTGCGGGCGAAAACGTAGTCACGATCACACCAATTCGTTTGCCACTAGGCCCGCGCCTCTCGGTTATGGCCTTGAGGGTGGTCTTCATAGCCTTCCCAAAGACGTCGAAGAACCCGATTTCGGTGTGATTTAGGCCAGGGCAGTAATGACAACCTAGTACTAAATTCTCATAATGATAAACGGCTGGGTGTAAATACCAATGCCCCACAGACAGAACAACCATGTCCATGTGATCCATCTCGGATGCCCACCTCTCATCGACAGATTCCAAGTACAACGAGTTGTAATTTTGGTCATCGGATTTTTCAGTACCCTTTACGAGGAAAGGTGACCAGTAAATTGAGACATTGATGTTATGAGAAGGGAAGTGCCATTTCCTAAACTTGTGTTCTTCACCATCTGTGTAGAAAAGGGTTGGGGTAGAGGCAGTAGCTAGCATACACATGAGTGATTCCAATTGGTTTCTGGCCATAGAGTCACCAACAAAGGCCAGATTTCTGTTCCTCATAAGTTGGAGAAAAGTGTTTGGTTCAAACCTGGGAAGTTGGCATTGCTTGGGCCTCCACCTCCAGTAAAGATAACCCATGTCAGGCCTTCCATGGCTCATACAATTCTGACCTTCCTTCACAGTGCCACAATTAGTGCCATTGTACAAAGGGCCCTTTTTGTCATGTTCCCATTTGCCATTGGTGTAATCACACGCGACTTCCACATGGGTTTTTTCCTCTACTGCAAAGAAGAACAGCACGAAAGATCTTGTAAGATTTAAACATACAACAAGATCAACAACAAATGGCAGCATAAATGATAAAAAGCCTCAAACTTTCTGTTCAAGAATCTACCTTTTAAAGGTGGAGAAGGAGGAGGAGAAGAAGAAGAAGATGGGTTAAGGACTATGGAGTTCGTGGTGGTGTTTATCTGATCAGCTGGAAACAGAGAGCGGGGTAAAGGGTAGAAGTATAAGCGGATTAGGAGTATAGGAAGACAAGCATATAATGCCCAGGGCAATAACTTCCTTCTGAAAGAGTGAGGTTGTTCCTTAAATGGGCTTGTTAAACCCATCTCATTTTTTGAACCTTCCTCTTCTTTTTCCCCACCTTCCTTTCTTTCCGGTGCTTTCAGCCTGAACTGTTCAGCTTGAGACAAATGGGGAAGTTCAGGACTGGCAAGAAGAGAGAGGAGGATGGTGTTTGCGGGGTTGTGAAAAGATAAAATTTTAAAAGAGAAGTTTGTGGGGGTGATTCAGTCAAAATCACATCGAGAATCCCATTATCTCTGGTTGGCCAACTAATTTTCTAGCCATAGCTAGTTGTCTTGGTGCCTGTGGTAACATGTGTACGCTTACCTTTTCTATTGGTCTTTTTGCATAAGAGCATTTATGATTTTTTTTATGGAGTGTAAAGGATTAACAACATATAAGGGTGTCATTATTGGTACTTTGAGTCTTGAATGGCACATAATTCTTGTTCAGTGTGTGACAATGCATAAACTGTCCTTCATTTGACAGCTACCTCAAACAGTACATTGAATACTTTTATGCTTCTGGGACTTTGTTTTTTGGTTTTGCTTTCAAGTGTCATTCAAAAACAGGTTTTTGCCATGGACTTTATTTGCTTCTTTTTTTCCCCATATTAATAGTCATTAAAGTAAGGTATCATCAGTTCATAGTTTATGTTGTGAAAATGGATCCTCGTGCTATTTTCGTTAAGTTGATTCAATCCCTAGGGTATTGGCGTAATGAAACCACACAGGGAGCTAAACATGAATTTTTTGGCCAATTTAGTGCACCTCATCAAGCGGCGAGTGAAGGAACAACAACACTCCTGGAACAACCGAGTAGTCAGGCTCTTTTGTGTGTGTGCGCGTGCGCGTGTGGATTCCTATGTGGATTCCTATGATGGTAGAGGAAATCAAGGTCAATGTGGATGAATATGTTCACGAAAGCCTGGGTGTAGCCGGCGTTGCAGGGGTATTTTGCAATCATTGTGGCTCGTGCTTGGCTAGGCGGCTTAATGCAGAATATAGGTATTACCAAGGCAGCAGATGGGCTGAAGTGCTGGTAATTAAAAGTGGCTTGACACTAACTTGTAGAAAGGCTCTGACGGGTCATCGTGGAGTCGGATGGCCTTGAAGTCTTAGAAGTGGTAACAAACACTTCTCAGTTAGACCAGAGTGTAATCATACAACACCGATAAGGAAGTACATCGAACAAGACTGAGAATGCAGCTTTAGTGTATATGAGAAAGAAGGTGAATCAATGTGCGGATAAATGGGAAAGAATAGTTGCAAATCGGTCTTCGGTTTTCATGAGCTTTTGAACCCGCCGCAGTTACTACTGACCAATTTCAAATTGGAAGCTTTGTGCCCCCATTGTCCAAATTCTGAAATTTTGCAATTCAATTTGCTTTCCCCTTCTTGTACCAAAACCCTTGCTCCTCATGCTCTACGGAAAGTGACAAACTTTTACATGGTAGAAGCTAGATTTGCAGTGTGACCATAACATCACTTGCTTCAAATTTGAAATCAGCTTTCCTTTAGTAATAGCAACCCTCCCCTATAGAATATGAAATTTGAAATTTAACTATAGTGTTTTTTTTACTTCTTTACATAAACTCTAGTAATGTCGATGTGAAGTTTTATAAATCTATGAGCCAAATTTTTTGTCCTTTGTTGTCACAAGGTTCTTGATCTACCGGAAATTATATATAAAAATGTTAGCTCTCATGTCAAAGTATGCATGACTTTTGTCAAAATAATGTACAAACTTGAAAGTAGGTGATCCAGTCATTCCACAACAACAATTATTTTGACAAAAGTTAAACCTGTTTTGACAATACACCTAACCAAAAAAGATCACATAAGCGATGTTTCGTGTGCAGAATCGCTCATTTTAGTGATAAAGTTGTCACAAATTTTGCAGCAACCAATTACAAACTTTCACGTACTCAAGACAAAAGGAACATGCCCCCAGCTTTTACAATTTCATCAATCTAACTCATTAGGCCAGGATCACTTGCGTGATTTGCTCCACTTCAGTCAATCTCTAAATTCTTGAGTAAATGAAAAAGTTACATCAATATTAAAAAGGAATTGTTTTCTTTCAATATCTTACACCAAAAAAAAAATTATTTCTTTTTTGTTTAAAAAAAATATGAGCAAAAATCGGAAATGGATTGGGAAAAGAAAAGAAAAATAAAGAAAATTATTCTTATAAAACAAAAGGGTTATCGAACAAGGTGCCGTCCCCAAATCATGATTCATTGGTAATGTTGGGTCCCAAATCTTGCTTTAGAAAAATAAAGTTGGTAACACTTTTTTATTTTTTGTGGCTGTGGCCCATGATGTGAATAATACACGACTCGTGCATATAAGGTACTCAAGGCCTTCTCAATTACGAGACCACCTACCTACTGTCAGGCTACTGAGAAATTGATTTCATACAAAGAGACAAGCTCAAAACAACACTCATGAGCCCCATGTGAATATGACACGCAAGATGAGAACATGCCAAGTTTTCGTTTTTTATTTTTAAGGTTATTTTGCCTCCATAAAGATGCTCTTTATAAGGACCAAAGCTCAAGACAGACATCCTTTGTTTGAAAAACAAATTTTGACTGCTACTCGCATTATAGAAATCTTCTTTCAATCATATATATATGATAATTAATAGTGATTTAAATATTTTTAGTGATTTTTACGTTAACAATTAATTTTTAATAGTATTTTTTTTTAAGTATCACTAAATAAGAATCTCTAGAATTATTTAGCGATCACTAATTGATGCATTATGGGAGTAGGAGAACGACTCGAATAAAAGTCAAAAAAAAATTTCTTTTTAATTGAATCCTGGAGTGGTTATCTATCTTGACTTTTGGAGGCAATTATTTGTTTTCTTTTAAGTTAAATAAATAGGTGCACCGAGAGAGAGTCAGCGATGTCTATGATCAGACAAGAAAAACCTTAGTCACCGAACATATTTTGACTTCTAGTTAGTACGGATGGATCTAGCTTCATTTTTCAAAAGAAAGTTTCAGAAGGTGCATGTAACATGGACACCTTGACCGATTAGAAAGAGAAAATGACTATAGCTGGCTTCATGAGCACCGACAGAGGCAACCACTGCACAGATATGTGGCCATTGAAGCTCTTTACTAGTACTATGAATATAGTGCTGACTTATGATCCGATTTATCAGGTAGGACTATAAAAAGTTTCATCGCATTATAAAACTGATTGATGGGGATCATTATGTTTGTGTGCGTACTTTGTTACATGGGAAGATCTATACATTTGACCCACGGAACACATCGAGTTTTACATAAACGGTGTGTTCTTGCGGAAGTTGACATGTTACATTAGTTTCGGAAGGCCATTATGCAAGCTACAAGTAATCGCAGGACGGCAACACAAAAAGTGGGTTGTGATGCGCGTCTTGATAACCCAATATAACAAATGCTATACGAGATGCAAATGGTTTGTTCAGAACAAACCATTGGGTACCTCGGTTAGTTGAAGGTAAGAAGTGTCACTTGCTCTGCAGCAACTTACTAGGTTTTCTATATTTCGACTTTGATCTTCAAACTCATTTGTTAAACAACTACAAGGTGCAGCTAGCTAGGAATTCAAATATGCATCTATTATTAAGAATCAATTGAAACGTAACGTGGTGCATTAAGGAGAATACATGCCCAAAAAAGAAAAGAAAAGAAAAGATTTTATATAGAAGCAATGACATTAAGAGGTGGATAAATTGCAACAGAAACAACACTAAAAGAACATATTAGCGATCAATACAGTATTGGATATGCAGTGCAAACACGACCTGCCAACAGAACCTGTATATCTAGCTTGTTGGCTTATGAAGTATTTATCGAGGAGCGTCTATTTTCACACCCTAATATGCTTTTCCACACCCTCATTTGTTGTTAAAAGTTGTGTTGCTACATATTATCAAGCTTTTCAGTGACCAATAAATTTTGAACAAGCATATGTTGATGTAGATAGACATTCCTAATATATACTTTCTCTCTCTTGCAAGCCTCCGTCGAGTTCTGTCCTTGCAGCATTTGCAACAGTTGGGCTCTCAGAACATAAGAACTGATCTTTACTTCATTAAAGAAGAGTTAATTATATATATGTGCAAGTTACCTGGGAGGTTTTAGCAACTCCATAGTCTAACAACATAAATTTCCCAAAAGAGCATGGAACTCAAATGAGAAACTTAAACAAAGAAGGGGAACAGGGGGAAGCCTCTCTTCTGCACATTTAGAACTCTCTCTAGGTTTTATCTTTGGGTGGTCTGGGACACCAAAGATAGAAAATTTAGGGTCAGAATCAAGGAAAACAGTAAGGCAGTCATCAGTAACCAGCAACCTCTCAAGCATCCTGAAGAGAAATATAGCAACCTCTGTTGGAATTGATCGGTCCAATTCAATTAGGTGGCCTAACTGGTCAAATTAAATTGGCTAAATAACATTATGGGTCTATTTAATTTAGCATCCAATACACTAATGATTTATAGTATATAAAAGACTTATAGATCATAATCTCTTAACTTTGATGGACAGTTGAGATTTTGCAGGCTTTAGAGTTGATCTCACTACTCTCTCTATATAAATATATCTTCTTCTTGGAGGTTAGGGTATCATAATATTTGACCACTCTTTTGCCTTCTAGACTAAAGAAAAAAATACACCACTCAATTTTATCATCAAGAATATCGAAGAGTAGTGAAGATCAATACCAAAGAGAATACGTTCGCTTCCTCATCTTGACGTTCTTTCATCATCGGAATAAAACTCTTGGTAATCTATGGCTTCCTTCGATTCTGAGTTCGTAACCCAATTGTTCTTATGTTTATGCTATTGTAAGATTCTAATGATCTTGATTATGGTATCAAGATAAATGAAATAATTCTAACAACCTCTTGTTGGTTCCAAGCCCAAGCAAAGTTATAACATTCATTTGCATCATATACTCATGTTCAACCAAACCTTGTCCTCCTTGAGTCTCATGCATGGTCAGCTCAGTCTTCTTAGTAAATGAGAAACAAGTCTCATAAACCATGGAAGCTGAAGTTTCGAATAATACTTGTGATGATGATCCATGTCTATCCGTAAAAGAAGTAGTATCTGATCTCCCAAAATTGTAATTATAACTATAAAAATATCGTACATATAGGATATTGAAACTCACTGAATTTTTCATATGTTGTATAACTTTGTGCGAAGGTGCCTGTTGGGCAATAGGAGCAGCATTGGAACATACACGAGAAAGAAAAGTGAAGATTGAGAGGTGTACCGTGGGATGGGAAGAGAGACAACATCCTTGGTTTACCTCAGGAACTCTACAATGGTGTACCTGAGAAAATGCCCAAGAAATCATGTTCTAAAGAGGAAGAGTTTGAGGGTTTCTCGACAGTGAACCAAGGGTTCTGCTACATCAACAAGTTCGGGATGAGATTAGAGGAGTTTTATCCTTCCACAGTAGAGCTGAAGCCAGAGAAGCTCAAGAATCCAGATAATCAAGCCGCAAAAATATTTTGTATTACTCTTTCATTTCGAGTTTATACTTTTTAATCTCATTGGTTGACTTTTCTCTTGCATTTCTTGTTGAAGTTGCCAAAGATCTTCATTGAGAGTTTTCAAAAAATGGACCTCGAAAACAAAAGAAGATATTGCATGGACTAAGGCAAGGACCTAATCGTGGAGCAACATGGTTGCTTGAAGGATTTCCTGGATTCAGGGGACCGCTAAGATATTTAGCAGTTAATTATAATGTGTTAGAATTTATGAAAAATTACACTAGGTACCTTGAGTTTTGGATTTGATACACTCATTACCACATTATGTCCGTCTCACAAAACCTCCCTTCTGTTATCTTAACACTAAACGTTGTTGTTATAATAAATGAAAACTCAATAATTTGTTTCTCTTTTAAGTTAATTGCCCACCCCTTTTGCGTGCATAACCCTTTCACCATCGGCCTTTCAGACACACACAAACAAGCGCGTGCACACACACAAATCCCACCCCCTCCTCTTACGCTCCCCACCTGCTACCCCATCCACCCATACCCATACAAACACATAAATGCACACCCATAGACACACACAAACCCCAAACCCCACGGTCACAACCTCCCATTTCCCTTTCGTTACCGGAGCTCGCCACCACCTCTTTCATCCAACCACTTACCCATGCACACACGGCACACACAAATGCACCCACACACTTACACAAACACACACGCACACAAGTGATGATGGCAATTCGGTTGTGGTGGGTTCGTGTGTGTGCAAGTTGGGGGGTGGGTGGCGTGTGTGCACTGTGTCGTAGTATGTGCACGCGACGACAGTGTGTGACGGGGTGCGAGTATATGTGTGTAGAGGTTAGTGGTGGGTGATGGGAGAGTGTCTCTAGTGGGTTTTGTGTATGGAAGAAGGTGGTAATGGTGGCTATAGTGGAGATTGGTGGTAGGTGGGTGACGGGTACGAGATTGGCAGTGGTGGGAAGATGGGAAGGAGAGGTGGGCTGCCGGTGGGAGTTTGGCAACTAACTTAGGGTTAGAATTTGAAGTTTTTTTAACTCTTGTAAGGATAATGAAGTCATCTTAATTAAAAAAAAAAAATTTACCATCCAACGGCAAGAGGTGTCGGTGTGATTTCTCAAATTAGGGGAGTAGTGAGTGTATTAAACCCAAAATCAGAGGTACTAAATTTTTTTTTTTCAGAATTGACGTAAAAGACTAATAAACTCTAGATGTAACAACTATGGCGATATTGTAGCTATAAACTAGACTTTTTTGGTGGTTCTGTTTATACGATAAATTGAATCGAAAATATAAACTTTATTTAGCTCGAGTTGTTTTATGCAAAGATTATCTCTTTAATGTGACATTATTCTTAGCTAACAAACAACAAGGGGGTTCCAGCTCCTTTGAATCTCAAATATTGCCTCATTATTTTAATTTGTGCAGGGGATTTCTGATGGGCCTGCAAAAACTAATATAAGAGGAAAGCATGCTTGCCTCACAGTAGGTCAAGGCGTCCAAGACGGTATTCCTTATTACAAGATAACGAATTCTTATGGTCAAGATTGGGGTGGGTTTGGAAAGATCCGAGAGGATCTAGTCATCAATATTTCATATCCCATCAAAGCAAAGATGGTGATGAACTAGATGCGGGGAAAAAAATGACAATTTATCAAGTTGAATTATTCTTATATTTGCTTGAGAGAAGCTATTTTGTTATGCGGTAATTCTGCAACTGCGCATTTGAAACTTAGGTTTCGTTTGACAATACTTTCAGTTTTGGTTTTCTGTTTTCAAAAAAATAAAAATCAAAATCAGTTTAATTTTTTTTTTTTACAAAAACAAGTGGGTGTTTGATAACCCAGTTTTTATTTTGAGTTTTTTCTATGGTGATGGTTTGCGGTGGCAGTGGTGGGGCGTGGCGGTGGCCGACCATGGCGGTGGGCGGTGGTTACCGGCGGTGGGAGGGTGGTGGTCTCAAAATAAAAACCAAAATTGAAAACCGAAACTGATTTTTTTAACTGAAGAAAAAAAAATGAAAACTGTTCATCAAATGCGCTTATTTTTTCCAGTTTACAAAACTGAAAAAAAAAACTTTGTCAAACGGGGCCTTAATTAATTAATACTCACGTATCATCTTTAAGTATATTAGATATATTTTTGTTCAAGTTTTTCCGGGAAATTGAATGGTGACATGGCATTATTACAATACTCTTTATCGAAGAGCATTGCGACAATACTCGTTGCTAAAGGACAGGACATGGCTTCCAACTTCTTGCTTTTTACGTACTCTTTTCATTAGTGAGTTCAGAAGTTCGTTTTTAATTGCACAACAACAACCATTTAACTACTGCCGATACACACAAACCACTAAATGGTAAACTGCTAGTATGTTGTGTCACTAGTTAAATTCACATTCTTATTATTAAGTGTTGTGTTAGCGACAGATTTTTACAATTTAGTGACAAAAAGAAAGAGTTTTACAAAATTTTAGCCTCACATATTTTTAGAAGGGAATTGATATTCTCCTTAGAAAACTAAACAAAATCATTCCTTTGTAGGTTTATTTGCGCTCGATAGCAAACTATTTTTAATATGGTGTTCTTTTCGGCCTCTTGTCTTATCTGAGGACTTCTCTAAAACGAGAAACTCTTGATAAATAAAAATGGCTAAAACAGAAACTCTTGATAAATAAAAATGGCTAAAACAGAAACTTTAATTAATTGGCTAATCAAATTACAGACAGTACATCCACAACAATGGTAACTTGTACAACTAGATCGACCGACATAAAAAGGACATAAGCCTCAATTGATAGAGGGTAGAAGTACAGCATAAAAGATCAAGTTTTAAAGAAAAGAAAAGAGAAAGTGAGACTTGATATCAAGTCGATTGTTTGAGTCTGATTAATCTTTCTTCCATTCTCTTTTCCCCCTTTTATTTAGTCTTCTACTAAAAAAACTGTTCGCACCAATTTTGATTTCAAATGAGATCATGTATAAACTATATGTACCTGTTGATGCTGATCTTATCAATAGATGTACCGATTCTGACGATTTATCTTCTAATTGGCCTTTCCACATGTCAATATTTTCGACAATATGGCCCACGTCCTATAGGAAAATTCACTTTTAGCCAGAAAAATTTCCGTCGCTAGAAATGAATATTCCGTCAGTAAAGACTTTTAGGATGGACTGTTCGTCGTTAAAAGTATGTGGGTAAAACCTCGTCGGTAAAAGATTATTTACGGAAGTTGGTGGTCCGTTGGCAAAAATTCAATTTTTACTGACAGAATTATATATTTTTAGTGATGGAAACTTTATATTTTTCAAATTTTCTGAATGTATTGAAAAAAATTTAAAAGAACTTTTAGCCATAAAATTTGTCTCTAAAAGTCTGTCGAAAAAGTCTTTAACGACATTAATTTCATCGCTAAAAGCCTGTACTTAAAAAGTTTAGCGGTTTGAGAAAGGAGTTTAGCGACAAAATTCCATATAAAGTGTAAAAAGCCAATTTTTTAAAAAATATTATTATATCTGAAACATCCAAACCTGCTTTAGGCAATCAATTCAACAACAATTTAATTCTTTAAACTAGCATTCATCATTTGCCAAATTTCTAGTAATACAATTAAGATTTAAGTCATATACATCACCGACTAACACTCAATACTCAACTATCAAAATTAGATCTTCATTAAATATGATATATAATTAGTCACATCGTACAAATTCCGAAAACAAAATTACAAATTTCATTGAAACTAAAAAAATACTACCAAAAACCTTGCTAAGGAAGCATGCACAATATCTCCCGTAACTAGGCATCAATGCATTAACTAGTGATAGATCAAGAGCAGGCAATTACCGACAATTCTCCTGATAGTGGGAAGCCAGATGCCATGTGTACAAGTAAAGAAGCCGCGGAACTCACTCAAGTCGGGAATAGTTCCTTGCAAGTTGCAGTTCCTAAAACTCCTGTATGGTTGAGTGGAATTGCATTTGAGATTTTATAAATCTGAAAGCTCAGCAATAGGCAATAGCAGCAGGCAATCGTCAACCAGATAAAAATGAAAAAGATAGAGGACTAGAGCGCACCAAATCCAACACTTGGGAAAATTTACAGAGAAAAGTTGGAGCACTGCTTAGGGTTGATCGGATTGGTAGGTTAAACTTTAACCGTTGTTGACATGTCACGAAATCGCTAGTGACACCTGTAGCGGTTAAAGTTGTGTAGCCAAGATAAGCTAGCAACACCATTCATCAAACCAATGACAAATCCAAATCGTCGACACATTTTGAATTCGCATCAATTTGGGTTTGCTAGAGTTGTAAAGCCACAATGATGGATTATTGACGGTGACGACGGGTATCATCAGATATGTTTTGCTGGAATTGTGGAGCCAGGATGACAGGTTGTTTCACTTTCGCCGTATCTCCAACTTCCTCCAAAAAAAGAGGAGAAAATAATGCGGCTACAAAAATGCTAGCTGATTGGAATATGTTCCCTAAACATAAATCAGTCCGCGCTTTCAAGCTCTTCACTTTCCTTTTGACAAGTCCCTGGCAAATCCACACCTGGGAAACAAAAATGTACAGCAAATGCTGGAGAAGCACCACAAGGTGATGAGGCGGAGCAAGTAAATTTGCCAAGAAAATTTGTAGCCACTCGTTATCTGCGGCGGAACGTAACCTGAATGCACTCTCTTGCTTCCTTAAACTTAACCAGAATGCAATCATCATTCACGCCAGCTACTTACTCAACCCAAAGAAGGGGAAAATAGTGGCCCCCTCTGTTAGTTAAATAGGGGTAGAAAGCGAACCAAGAGCTCCAATTCAGCCATCTGTTGCTCATTAGCTACGGTCTTTAGAGACTGTTTCGTGCTATAAATTACAAACCCTGTTCAACTTTAGCTAACTAAGGTGGATAAACGCTTCAAGTTTCCAGTTTTTTCATAATCCGGAGACTAGAGAGGGAAGCTTGTTTGGCCTCTTTGAGTTATTCTATTGTTTTCGTCATTGGCCTGGTTTCAAAACTCTAAAATTTGGTTCTGTTTTTGTTGGTTCGGCTCCTCAAACATCCTTCGAAGCATCATCTTCAAAGCATTTTCATTGAACTCCTCATCCTTCTGAATCACAGCGAGCTTCGATAGACACCGTGTCTCGCTACCACAGAATGGTCAAAATCTTTCTTTAACAGATTCAAATCTTGTCATTACCAACATCACCAGAAACCCTATGAATCTTTTAAAAAGATAAATCAAAAAGCCTAAGGAAAAAATTATATCCTGCAAAAAATGTTTTACAAGCATGTGCACGGTGGGAAGCTTAAAAATCCTTCTAGTAAGGGAAACTTAGTGAGCTTCCTCTAGGCGTTGGTTAATTATCGATCGCAACAAGATGCTTCATTACTTTACTTCCCCGGCCAAAAGAAAAGTTCAATAAATTTTCTTCATCGGAGATCGATTCCCACTTCATATATTCTTTGCCCACTTCCAACAATTGTGCTGAGATGTCTGCCGGATTTCGATCACGCTGTCAGATTAATGAAACCAAGCATCTCTAGAAATCCGTTCTGCAAAGCCATTGCATACTCTTTTCCAAGCTACACAACTCACTCAACTGGAGCCAAGCATGTTAGTAACATCTTTAGTCCCAGAATTGCCAAAGAAAGCTTTCCTCATTTGGTCAAGTCCTACTACTCGATCCCACACTTGATTAAAATCAACCCCTTGTAAAGCAGCCCATCTTTGACCTGAAATGTCCCAAGCCGAAGGGGATACTAAGCAGAGCGCCTCCAAGGGGCAGACAAGTGAAGTGCAGGAAAACTCTAAACACCCGAGAACATCTACACAGGACCTGGAACAATGCTCAAACAGAAGAGTTCCTAAAGGGCTCTGCTCAAGCAAGTCAACTAAGTATCACTAACTAAACACTGAAGTTACTTTTAACAGCAACGGTGAGTGGGAACGAAAACCGTGAGACTGAGAGTATCCCATGTACTCTCCCTGTCATCGGGCTTCTTCCTTAAATAGGAAACTTGATCTGTCCTCAAATGTAGCTACCATCTACAAGGGGAAAAATAAAAGAAGAACAGCTAAGCAAGAATGCCCATGGAAGCACAAAGCGATTACCGTAATTCCCCTTGGAATCAAACTCGTAAGTCCTCCGATTTCTACTTCTTTTCTGCTCTAGTTCGACTGGTGATTTTACAACGTCAGCCATCTCGAGTCTCAATGCGTTAAGAAAGAAACCCAAATCACTAGTGAATCAATATAAATGGCTAGTTGAGGTAAAACACTGTTTCGGCCATTTAGCTTATATATTCAGTTTCTCATCTTGAACTGCTGGTTTATCGACTTGCAAACATTGTAGTTTTGTTTAGGTGGCGGGTCCTATTGATCGACTCATGAAGAACTTTTGTCCCTAAAAATTATTCAGATATGGAGGGCTTCATTGTTTCTTCTATTTTGTTGATTGAGTAGGAATTGTACAACCTCCGGTTATCGAGAATTAGTTAATGGTCATTAAGTATTTTTTTATGTGATGATACTAAAAAGTGTTACTAAGAATTGCAGTTGAAAATGTTAGTAAAATACTGTTAATTATATATAATGACCAATTAATTATTGCCAGACAAGGAATTGTGTCTATCTGCTTGCATGCAATACCTTTGTCTCAATTCCTTGTATCATACGATAACCTCCTGTCTCCCGTAGCCCATTCAATCGCAGAAACTTTTCTCAACGTAATGAATCTAGAAAATTCGGACAACGCTATATTTACTTATTTAAGTTGGAAAACTCATTATTGGGTAATTTTTTTTTTCCTTCTATAAACCATTATTTACCCTAACAAATATTATTTGGAATAACTTATAAATGTCACATAATCCAACTTTCCTGATTCCGAGTTATTTGATTCACGAAAATCAAAGGAAACTTGTGCCTTTTGTTGTCACTGGAATCCATCCACGACCAACATACTTCTAAACAGCGGGCTTCGTAGGCACAGAGGGGTGCAAATTTAAGGCATGTCAGAGCCTCTTAATCAATAGACCCTTGCGTTGTAATTAATTAACAAAAAAACCATCAGGAGGGACACGCCTTAGGCTCCGTTTGAAAACATTTTCGTTTTCAATTTTTTCTCCAGTTTTGTAAACTGGTAAAAACGTTTGACACATAATTTTCATTTTTTTTTTCTTTAATTTTGAAAATCAGATTTTAAAACGGGGCTATTTTTGAAACTCTCATTTATGAGTTTTGAATTTTCAGTTATGATTTTTAATTTGAAACCATCACCACCTCGTACTGACAGTTTATAAAAGCCCATTTTCTCTGGTGCAAAACCTCAAAAATTCTCTTAAAACAGTGTCTATGGCTTCTAGAGACATTTTGGTGGGTTAGGCAATATCTCTGCAAACAACACCTATATGTCAAGCTTTTGGGGGCGTGGGTGGTTGGGGTTTCACCTGCATTGGTACGAAAAGTTTTGTGAGCCAGGAATGTGATAAGAGGAAGAATTAATAGCCATCACAAGCAGTAACACCGGTAGTCCAGCTAGTGCTCTAGGTCTGTAGCAGCCTGGCCAAAGTCTTTTCCTTTTCCATTTCCCAATTTTAAGCTCTCCCCCAGTTCTTGGTCGCCATTTTTGCAGCCTGGCAGTGAAAGGTAACAAAGCTAGTGAAAGGTAACAAAGCTGGGACCTAGAGAGATTTTTCACTTATAAAGCTGGGAAGCTAGGTAATTTGCAGCCTGGCAGGAAAATTTTCTCTCTTACCCAATAGATTTTGATTTTGTCACTAAAATTAATTAACGTCAATTAAACATGTTAAAAAGAATAACAATTTATAGGGGCATTTTGGTAACAAAAAAATGGAGTGTAATTAGCAATACATATGGGACTAGAAAAAGAGCAAATTCCATATTGACATGTGGCCTAATCTCTCTCTATCTAACATGCACTCATATTGACAGTTTATGATAGCCCATTTTCTCTAGTCCAAAATCTCAAAAACTCTCTTAAAACGGTGTCTATGGCTTCCAGAGACATTTTGGTGGGTTAGGCAATATTTTCGCAAACAACACCTATATGTCAAGCTTAAGGGGGCGTGAGGGTGGTTGGGGTTTCACCTGCATTGGTACGAAAAGTTTTGTGAGCCAGGAATATGACAAGAGGAAGCATTAATAGTCATCACAAGCAGTAGTACTGGTAGTCCAGCCAGTAGGGATGGCAATGAGGTGGGTCGGATGATGATCTTATAAGATCCGCACCCGCCCCGCTACCCTTGAAATCCCACCCCGCCCCGCACCGGGTTATTTAATCTCAAATCCATATTCGACCTAAACTACTTTAGAAAACCTGCCCCCCACCTCGCCCCGGCAAGAATTTGTGTCAAGAGACCGAACAAAGTCAACAAAGAAATCGACCGGCAGGAATTGGTGGCTCACTGATGCATCAATTCACGGCAGCTACAGTCAACAAAGAAATTAGATGAAGTACTCCATCATCATAGCAGCTACAACAGCGATGGCTCGATGATGGGAACTACGATGCGAAGGATAGGGAGAGAAGAAGACGGTGCTCAACACCTTCGTTGTCGGTAGAGAGTGGGATGGACGACAGACGGCTGTGATATTAAGATTGGAATTTGGAAATTAGGGTTGGGGAATAGGAAGGAATAAGGAATTAAGGACATCTATATATATATATATATATATATATATATATATATATATATATATATATATATGTGTGTGTGTGTGTGTGTGTGTGGGATGGACTGCTGTGATTAAAGGATAAGTAGGGTCAATATAGCGGGGTGGGAACGGGTCGCGGGGCGGGTACCAGAGAGGGTCGGACGAAATACCATACCCGCCCCTAACCCGTTGCGAATTTTTGAAAAAATCCTATACCCGCCCCGTGGTCCGATCAAAGTAAAAAAGACCCACTCCGACAAGAGCAGGACGGGGCAGGGATCCACCAGTTCCGAGTCTTATTGCCATCTCTACCGGCCAGTGCTCTAGGTCTGTAACAGCCTGACTAGAGTCTTTTCCTTCTCCATTTTCCAATTTCTGAGCTCTCCCTCAGTTCTTGGTCGCCATTTTTGTAGCCTGGCAGTAAAAGGTAACAAAGCTGGGACCTACAGAGATTTTTCACTTATAAAGCTGGGAAGCTAGGTAATTTGCAGCCTGGCAGGAAAAATTTCTCTCTCACCCGATAGATTTTACTTTTGTCACTAAAATTAATTAACGTCAATTAAACATGTTAAAAAGAATAACAATTTTTAGGGGCGTTTTGGTAACAAAAAAAGGGAGTGTAATTAGCAATACATATGGAACAGGAAAAAGAGCAAATTCCATATTGACATATGGCATAATCTCTCTTTCTCTCTCTATATAACACGCACTCATACTGATAGTTTATAACAGCCCATTTTCTCTGGTGCAAAACCTCAAAAACTCTTTTAAAACAGTGTATATGGCTTCCAGAGACATTTTGGTGGGTTAGGCAATATCTCTGCAAACAACACCTATATGTCAAGCTTTTGGGGGCGTGGGGGTGGTTGGGGTTTCACCTGCATTGGTACGAAAAGATTTGTGAGCCAGGAATGTGATAAGAGGAAGCATTAATAGCCATCACAAGCAGTAGTACTGGTAGTCCAGCTAGTGCTCTAGGTCTGTAGTAGCCTGGCCAGAGTCTTTTCCTTCTCCATTTCCTAATTCTGAGCTCTCCCCCCGTTCTTGGTCGCTTTTTTTGCAGCCTAGTAGTAAAAGGTAACAAAGCTGGGACCTAGAGAGATTTTTCACTTATAAAGCCGGGAAGCTAGGTAATTTGCAGCCTGGCAAGAAAAATTTCTCTCTTACCCAATAGATTTTACTTTTGTCACTAAAATTAATTAACGTCAATTAAACATGTTAAAAACAATAGCAATTTTTAGGAGCGTTTTGGTAACAAAAAAAGGGAGTGTAATTAGCTTTACACATGGAACAGGAAAAAGAGCAAATGCCATATTGACATGTGGCCTAATCTCTCTCAATATAACACGCACTCATACTGACAATTTATAACAGCCCATTTTCTCTGGTGCAAAACCTCAAAAACTCTCTTAAAACAGTGTCTATGGCTTCCAGAGATATTTTGGTGGGTTAGGCAATATCTATGCAAACAACACCTATAGCTCAAGCTTAAGGGGGCTTGAGGGTGGTTGGGGTTTCACCTGCATTGGTACGAAAAGTTTTGTGAGCCAAGAATGTGATAAGAGGAAGCATTAATAGCCATCACAAGCAGTAGTACCGGTAGTCCAGCCAGTAGGGATGGCAATGGAGCCGGTCGGACGCGGATCTTATAAGATTCGCACCCGCCCCGCTACCCTTGAAATCCCACCCCGCCCCACACTAGGTTATTTAATCTCAAATCCATATCCGACCCTAAACTACTTTCAAAAACCCGCCCCCACCGGAAGTTGTGTCAAGAGACCAAAAAATGTCAACAAAGAAATCGGCCGGCAGGAATTGGTGGCTCGCTGACGCATCAATTCACGACATCTTCACTGTAGCTACAGTCAACAAATTAATAAGACGAAGTACTCCACCATCACAGCAGCTACAGCAGCGACGACTCGCTAATGGGAACGACGGTGCGAAGGATAAGGAGAGAAGAAGACAGTGCGACGGAGTGGGAGAAAAGAAGACGGTGCGAAGGAGAAGAAGACAGTGCGTAGCACCTTCGTTGAGGTTGAGAGTGGGATGGATGGCAGACGGCTGTGAGATGAAGATTGGAATTTGGAAATTAGGGTTGGGGAATGCGAAGGAGTAAAGAGTTAAGGACATCTTATATATGTGTGGGATGGACAGCTGTGATTAAAGGATGAGTAGGTTAATATAGCGGGGCGAGAACAAAAGTAGTAGTTACAAAAGCATCGAGGCTAGCAGTTTTGGCTAAGAAGTCTGCCACTTGGTTAGCCTCGCGATAACAAATGACCAGCTATACAGTAGGAGACTGGTGGAGCAGCTTCAGGTAGTCCTGGAAAAAGGGGAGGTGCCATGGTTGCGTGCTGTGGACATGCGGAGACAATTCAAGGCAACAAGTGAGTCAGATTCAATGATAACATGCGTGAAATGTTGCTCGTGGATAATGCTAAGTGCGCATTGTATAGCTATCAATTTTGCAATGACATTACTAGTAGAGTCAATGTGACTAGAGAACCCACCCAAGACAGCAACCAAATGATCACGTAAAATGCCGCCGATATCGGCAGAGCCCAAATTGCCGGCTGATGCATTGTCGACGTTAAATTTGACGGTTGTTTTATCTAAATGCACCCTCAGTTCCTTGGTCAATAGGATCACTTTCCATATATGGACAAATGGATGGTAACGAAAACCAAAAATTTCCCAAAATGACACAAAAGTTTAGAATCTTTTTCCTTTTCCTTGCCAGTTGCCACCCAAATTAATTTGTGTATCGCAGGCCAGCACACTTTTATGGAGAGGACAAATTTCTGATCCTCCGTACGCTATCGTAAGTAGACCCAGTCTCACGAACTTGGACGTGTAATTCACTCTCTTAAAGTTTAAGCAGGCTATGTTTGGATTTCAAGAATGTGATTGCACTTTTATTGTACACGTCTTTGATTTTAATGCAAAACTTACTTTCAGTGTAGAGAGTGATTGATAAATGATGTCCATGTTTTGCAAATATAATTTTACTTTTGCCACTAAAAATCAAAATAGTCTAAGTAACATTATCTTTGAGGAAAGTAAATACAGATGCTGGACAACTATAGCTAGGATGCGATTAGCAATTAATTCATTCTCCAAATGAAAACGCAAACAAGTTATTTAAGTGAATAAAAGACATATTTTTTAAAAATGAAAATCTCACTGCTGGTTTGGAGATGTCCATTCTAGATAACTTTCAATGGCTTTTATAGTTGTCACTGTTTGGATTTGTAATGACAATGAAATGAAATAAAATAAATTAGTTCAAATTAGGGGTGAAATTTCTAAAAGCCTTATTTTTTTAAGCTTAAGCATTTTTTTTCCCAGCAAAAAAGAGGACTTTATTGCAATAAAAGAGGTGAAATTTACAATACTGCCCCCTTATTTGCCTGCGAATCTCTTCGACTCATTAAATACCGTCGAGGCATTTTGGTCAAGAGAGGGGGGGAGGGGAGGAGAAAGAGGGAGAGAGAGAATTGGGGTTGGCATAGAATCAATTAGAAGAATTAATAGCTTGATGATGTGGAAAAATATGGGCCGTCATCTCAAGCACATCTTGATCGAACGGTTGTAACTATGGTTACAGCATGTCTGCTGTAACCATAGTTACAGCAGACGATCCGGGTCTGAGACGGATCTGGATTTTCTACTGTAATTAGGGTTACATCAGGCATGCTGTAACTTAGTTTCATCCGTCCAATCATTTTTTAGGGCCCAGATGAAGCCACGTCAGCAAAAAAATTTCCAGAACGATTTTTGGGTTTGTTCTGTTTCCCATGTGTTGGCGTTAAGTCCACAGAGAGAAGCCTGATGTTCTCTCCCTAAAATCTTTCTGCTGGCGACGGCCCTCCACCTTCCCGCGACGACGACGACATCCCACCTTTCTATGATGACGACATCCCCTTTTCCGACTATGATAGAGCCAAGACAGGCTCATCCCATGTTTTTTGTCTCTTTTCTCCCTATGGCCCATGTCAAAACCACCATGCCAGCCACCATCACACCTCAGGACCACCACCATCACCACCAATTTGATGCCCACCATCACCATCCTCGTTCACTCTTACTCATAATCATCGATCTACACTCCGACCACATATCTATAGCAATGACCAACAAGCAACCAATCTAAACACAACCACCATTACTCCGTCTCTCACCATCATCCCGTCTTCCACTCCGATTACAAACATCAGCATATCAATCGTCCGGCTATGTTGCTGCCGAAAGGTTATGGGTCTACTACATTTTTCGGCCGATTTATTTTGTGGAGGAAAGAAGGGGATCATAGATCGCCGTCGCCAGAAGGTGGAGGAGTGGGAGGTGTCGTTGCAGCCAGTAGATAAATTGGAGAGAGAGGGGAGGCGGGGAGAGAGGGAGAGAGAAAGAGAGAGAAAAAAAAAGAATTGGGGCTGGCAGAGAATCTATTAGAAGAATTAATAGCTTAATGACGTAGCATAATCTGGGCCGTAAACTCAAGCGAATCTTGATCGGATGGCTGTAACTAGTGTTACAGCATGCCTGCTGTAACCGTAGTAGTTACAACTGACGATCCGGGTCTAAGAGGGATTCGGATTATCTGCTGTAACTAGGGTTACAGCAGACATGTTGTAACTTATTTACATCCGTCCGATCAATTTTTGAGGGCCCAGAACAAGCCATGTCAGCAAAAAAATTTCCAAAAATGATTTTTGGGTTTGTTCTGTTTCCCATGTGTTGCGTTAAGTCCAAAGAGAGAAAAGCCTGATGTGCTCTCTCTATAATCTTCCTGCCAACGAAGACCCTCCAACTTCCAACGACGAAGACTCTCCACCTTCTGGCAATGACGACGACATTAACCTTTCTACGACGACGACATCCCACCTTCCGACGATGCCAGAGTATGGCCTCATCCCCAGTTTCTCGTCTCCCTTCTCCTTATGTCCCATGTCAAAACCACCATGGAAGCCAACATCGCACCTCAAGACCACCACCATCACCACCAATCCTATGCTCACCATCACCACCCTCGTTCACCCTTACTCATAATCGTCGATCTACATGTCGGCCACTGATCTATAGCAATGATTAACCAGCCTCCAATCTAAACACAACCACCAATACCCGTCTCTCATCATGACCCTATCTTTCACTCCGATTATAAACCTCAGCAAATCAACCGTCCGGCTATGTTGCTGCTGAAAGGTTATGGGTCCACTACAATTTCAAGTCGGTTCACTTTATGAAGGAAATAGGGGGATTGTAAATCGTTGTCACCGTCGTCAGAAGGTGGAGGAGTGGAAGGTGTCGTCGCCGTCGTCGAAATGTGGGGTTGGCAGAGAATCTATTAGAAGATTTAATAGTGCGATGACATGGCATAATCTGGCCGTCATCTCAAGCCCATCTTGATCAGACGGCTGTAAGTATTGTTACATCATGTCTACTGTAAACCCTAGTTACAACAGACAATCCGGGTCCAAGAAGTATCCGGATTGTCTAGAGCTCTAGCAGACGATCCGGGTCCGAGAAGGATCCACATTGTTTGATGTAAATAGCGTTACAACAGATAGTTACAGCAGATATGCTGTAGCTTAGATATAGCCGTTCGATCAATTTCGAGGGCCCAGATCATGCCACGTCAGCAATAATTTTCAAAACAATTTTTGGGTATGTTCTGTTTCCCATGTGTTGGCGTTAAGTCCAAAGAGAGAGCAACTTGATGCTCTCTCTACAATGTTATTGCAGGCGACGACCCTTCACCTTCTGGCGATGGCGACGACATCTCATCTTTCGGCAGCAACAGACCCAAGATAGCCTCATTCCTTTTTTCTCGTCTGCCGTCTCCATACGGCCAATGACAAAACAACCATGCCAGCCACCATCGCACCTCAAGACCACCACCATCACCACCCTCGTTCACCTTTACTCATAACCGTCGATCTACACGCCGGTCACTGATCTATAGCAATGACCAACCAGCCATCAATCTAAACACAACCACCATTACTCCGTCTCTCACCAACACCCCGTCTTTTACTCCGATTACAAACATCAGCAAATCAACTGTTCGGCTATGTTGCTGTCGGAAGGTTATGGGTCCACTACAATTTTAGGGCAGTTCACTTTGTGACGGAAAGAGGAGGATCATAGATCGTTGTCACCGTCGCCAGAAGGTGGAGAAGTGGGAGGTGTTATCGTAGCTGGTAGATAAATTGGAGAGAGAGAGAGGGGGAGGGGGAGAGAGAGGGAGCAAGAGAGAATTGGGGTTGACAGAGAATCTATTAGAAGAATTAATAGCTAGATAACGTGGCATAATCAGGGTCTTCATCTCAAGCCCATCTTGATCAGACAGCTGTAACTAGTTTTACAACATGTCTGCTGTAACCCTAGTTACAGCAGACGATCCGGATCCCTCTCGGACCCTATCGTCTGTTGTAACTAGGGTTACAGTAGTCATGATGTAACTTAGTTACAGCCATCCAATCAATTATGAGGGCCAAGATTAAGCCACGTCAGTGAAAATTTTTAAAAATGATTTTTGGGTCTGTTCTATTTCCCATGTGTTGGAGTTAAGTCCAAAGAGAGAGCAGCCTGGTGTTCTCTCTCTAAAATCTTTCTACTGGTGACGACCCTCCACCTTCTGGCGATGATGACAACATCCACCTTCCTGTGACAACGACATCCCACCTTCCGGCGACGACAGAGCCAGGATAGCCTTGTCCCCTGTTCTCATTTCCCGTCTCCCTATGACCCATGTCAAAACCACCATGCCAGGAACCATCGCACTTCAGGACCACCACCATCACCACCAATCCTATGCCAACCATCACCACCCTTGTTCACCCTTACTCATAACTATCGATCTACACACCGGCCACTGATCTATAGAAATGACCAACCAACCACCAATCTAAACACAACCACCATTACTCCGTCTCTCACCATCACCCCGTTTTTCACTCTGATTACAAATGTGGATGACTTACACCCAGTTGATTGGCTGTCGATATTGATAATAGGAGCGGAGTGATTAATAAAAGTTGGGTAAAGTACAAGAGTTCTATTTTAGACCCCTATATCTAGGGATGGCAATTTGATCCGCAACCGGTAGATATGTGACCCGCCCCGATCCAATAGGAGCGAATTTTTTTTACTTTGACCGGGTTATGGGACGTATAGTGGGTACGGGTCGGGTTTGACATTTAATCTAACCCGCCCCGATATCCACCTCGTACCCACCCCGTATATATTTTATCTAACCTTAATTTAATCACAACCGTTGATCTTAGTACTATATAAATAGAATCACAAACCCCTATCTTCGCTTTTTTCTCTTCTTCGCTTTCTTCCCTCTTCTGCCGCTAGCCACCCCACGGCGTCGTAACTGTGACACTATAGCTACTTAGTAACAAGGGCCATGCCTGTGACAAATACCGCCGATTCTACTTGTCAATTTCTTTGTCAGGAATTTAGCTATGGCTGCTCAACCCGATACCACCGCTTGCCCCACAACTTCAATCCCTATATGCGTTTATTTCTTCAATTACTGGGTATTTGAATGGGATTTTCAATATACTTCCCCTGAGAGAGAGAGAGAGAGAGAGAGAGAGAGAGTCCGTGTGGGCTATTTCCTCATGAGTAGTTGCATTATCTGGAATGAACTACTAGGAGAGAAGGGCAAAGAATAGGGTGCTTCAGGCTTTGTGAATCGTCTGCAGAAATCGGCATATTTGAAGTACCTGCGTTAAGATCTCGTCGAGTTTAGCATCGGGTTGCTGTATCGGCGGTAAGATCTCATCGACTAGCGATCTCGAAGGTGGCTTGGAGTGTGGTGGAAGGGGATTAAGGTTCACGCGGGAAGAGGGAGGTGATGGCGCTGTTGCGATTGGCTTCGCATGGGGTTGCTACTCAGTGTTGACTCCGATGTCGATTCCGATGAAGGATGAGGAGCACTCCGGTGTTTGATTCTGATAGAGGATGAGGAAATTGTGTAATTTGGTTCAGGTCTTTTAAATTAAAGAACATTAGAAATCTTACAGTTATTTCTTCCTCACTTAATTTTCGTTTTCAACGTTGATTTCTTTTTTCTTATGGTTTTGCAAAAGTTTATTTGTTGTGTGCTCTATTAAGGTTCCTGTTGGGCAATAGCAGCAGTAGGAGCTGTAGAATCGAACTGGAACATAAATGAGAAAGAAAGGAGGAGGTTGATTGGTAGGGCACCATGGGATGGGAAGAGAGACAATGTCGTTGGATCACCTTAAGAGCTCTACGATGGTGTACCAGAAAAATTTTCCACAAAACCACGTCGTCAGGAGAAAGAGTCCATCGATTGCTCTTCGAAGAACCATGGGTTCCGTTACATGCACCAATTCGGGGTAAGATTAGAGGCGGCTTATCCTTTCACAGGAAAGCTGAACCCAGGGAAACTCAAGGATCCCGATAATGTAAGCCAAGCAAAAACATTTTACATTATTCTTTCTTACATATTTGAGTTTGAGTTTATATTTTTTGACCCATTTTTTTTGTTAAAGTCGCCAAGGATCTTCATTGACAATTATCAAAAAATAGACCCCGAAGACAAGAACAAGATACTGGATGCACTAAGGTAGGGACCAATTTGTGGAGCAATGCAGATTCGTGAAGGGTTTTCCAGATTCAGGGGATCGGTAAGATACTCGTTACCCCATTATGTCGGCCTCATAAAACTCCTTCCCATTTTCTTAACATTAAATGTTACTTTTAAAGTAAATAAAAACTCAAAAATTCGTTACATACTCTTGTAAGTTAATAGCCCACCCTTTTGTGTGCATAACCCTTCCACATGACACACAAACAAGCGCACACACAAACCTTCTGTCACAACCCCTTTCTGTTATCTTGACATATACCTCAAACTTTTTCAATCGTAATTTCCACCATCAAATGATGGACATATTCCTCTTTGACAAAACGTTCGTTAATATTTTGGAAGCAAGGCCATCGTTTTCCTTTCTAAATCAACCTAGCTAGCATCCACATGGCATTCGGGTGGCATCCTTGATTACACATATTCTGCTCCAATCATTTTCTTTGTTGACATCCTTGATTACCGGTGATGTTAAGAGCAAATGAACAAAGGACAATGAGAGTTTAGGAGAATGATAGTTACTATATTGCTTGGAAAACACTACAATGCTTTGGTTACTCTATGCCTTGACCAAGTGAGGCTTTAGCTATTTATGCTACTTCACTTCCTCAAGGGACGATGGGGATACATTTGATCTACAGTTTATATTCTGTCTTTAAAACTATGTACAATATTATCTAGATTTTTACAAGTCTCCCTTCCTTTCTAGATTTTTCTCTAAGTCTCTACAATAATATCTATTAAGTACAAGATGCAAGTGTAGAGAGTTAGTAAACATTCTGGAAACCTTACCTATTTATCGTCTCATAAGCGTCCGTCTCCAATATTTCATGGCATCTCATGAAAAAGTACAGAAAAGTATAGGGCCAAAGTACAAATTGACAATAATCGGGGGCTTGTGTGTAATAATTGACAATTTTGGATCTCTTTTAGAAATAAACTTTAAGGAAGCCCTACATAGATTGACCCATTATCTTTGTCTTCTGAGTTTGCGGCGTCAATGGAAGAGAACAAGCAGACGACCCACCCAAACTTGTCGCTGGAGGATCTCGCCTTCATATCTTACCACCATCATTGGATTCCAGCAACTGGTACCCTTGTCTTTCTCTGTCATTTATTTCTTTTTTCCTTCTTTGTTGAGGTCTCTCTCTCTCTCTCTCTCTCTCTCTCTCTCTCTCTCTCTCCGAAAGTGACAATATTGATGTAGATTGAGCCCTTCGTTGAAGGAAAGAGATAATAAATGTGTGACTTTGTAAGAGTTAAGTAGCGAAGTAATTTCTTATGACTTTGCAAGAGTTCCCTGTTGTTGTTTCAGTTTGGGAGGTGAAGAAAGGGCGCTTTCCCTGTTTCTGTTACCAGTTTGCATGACTTGGTAAGAGTTGCGTGGTGAAGTACTTTCCTATGTTATGTGCCATGTTTTTTTGTACTATATTGCATTTAAATTTTAAGTACGACTTTTATTTGAGATACTGGTTTTGTGGTTATTAATTATTGTTTACTATTTTAGATGTAGAATGTATTTGATATTTAATAGCCATATTTATAGATAATTAAAATATATAAAGAAATTCAGCGCTGTCCTGCAGTATTCAAAATCTAGTTTTTTAAAAATTGTGGTGTCATGTGTCCCAGTCAGTGTCGGTGTCGGACGCGGTGTCCTTGTCGTGCTACTTAGGTGGATGATGATATATCTAGCGTTCTGTTTTTTCCTCTTACTCCTTTAAATTGGTTGTGTCGCAGACCCAAAGAAGAAATACACCATAGCAAAGAATAGAAAAAAGTAAAGGATAAAAAAGACCAGAAAAGGGGGAGAGATGTGAAATGGGGAAGAAAATGATTTTGGGATGCTACACACCTACAGTACTGAGACAAGGGCATGTGATGCTTCAGCCTTAATGCTTACACCCCACACCCTGGTACAAAATAGCAAACTCTACATACAATATGTCTCACAAAGACTCGAGTCATCTGCTTGCTATAACTAGGGTTACAGCAGACATGTTGTAACACAGGTTACAGTCGTCCGATCAAGATGGGCTTGAGATGAAGGCCCAGATTATGCCACGTGATCAAGCTATTAACTCTTCTAATAGATTCTCCGTCAACCCTAATCTCTCTCTCTCTCTCTCTCTCGGAAGATACGAAAGAAGAAAAATCTGAAAGCTCATTTTTGTTTGTGGCAATAATACCAAAATATCAAGTTGGCTCAAAACGTTAAGAGGGTCTAAAGGGGAGAAGTAGTGAAGATAAGTAATGTGGATTGTGTTGTGTGTGAGTGTGTGTGACAGATTCCATGACTGAGATAGAGAGGAGGCAAGAGTAGGGCGTAGTGTGACAGATTATATTTCTATCTATCATTGTGAGAGACAGAGATAGAGAAAGAGGATGAAACCCTAATTTGACTAGTATAGAAAAAATATTGGATAAAATCGGGTAACCCTACATCCGACCCGGATTTCATGGGTCGGTTGGAATACGCGTAAAATGTCAATGAGTCTCTCGTTTTGGTGCACATACCTGAGTTTTTTCAACGGGTCAGGTAGACCAGCGGGGTACGGGCCATTCATTGCCAGGTCTACGAATGGGGCTCGTCCATTCCCCCACAGATTGCTCATTGGGGTCTTCTGGATATTGGGGGCCCTTAGATCATATCTCTTATTGCAATAAAGTCCTCTTTTTTGCTCAACACGTGTTGTATACACTTGAATAACTTGTTTGTGCTTTAATCAATTTGGAGAATGAATTGCTGATTGCAACCTATAGTTATCCACTATCTGTTGAGTTGTTGTAGTCAATGTTGGATTTTCTTGGCCCTCTTTTTTTAATCCGCACAAGGTGTTTGAGTATATAATATTTACCGGAGTGTTCATTAATGTGGCACAATTATCTCTCATGTTTGTCAAGTTACGTTATTGGTTCAATCAAATACCTCAATAATTAGCACTCCTCTTAACGATTTCTTTTGCCATGTAATAGGCTTCCAGTGCGCTGGGACAAGACTCTTGTAGTTGTGATGAATGAAGTGCGTGTTAGCAGTCCATATCTTTCTGAATCTGTTACTGGTGGGACTGCCGCTGCCAACGAGCGGGTGAGGAAAGTGGTAAGCTACCTAAGCGATTTTAGCATTTCATTTCTACTGAAGTTAGATTAGAAATCGGTTTACTGTAGTTTAGCTATATTTGGTTATCTATCTATTCTTTCATTTTATTCAGCTCTCGAGCTTGAAAGGAAGAGGTTGCAAACTCGGGGTGGTGGTCTGTGATGTTTTCGCGTTTTGCGTTGTATGGCCGCCAAGCATGCACCTTGAGGTATAAATGGCAATTGCTATAAAGGGTGTGCGCACCTCACTTGAGAAGAATATATTACCTGTTGGCCAAAACAATCTAAAGTTGATTTAGTGAAGATTGTGGTTCTAATATATGCTTTTCTTTCACTGGACCACTTGCTGATGTTTTACGTGCCGTGAAGGGCTTCAATTGAGGCAGTTTTTGGAGTTTATATGGCCCACCTAAATATATTTCTGTGATTTACTTCTATATATCTGATGTTGGAGAATTTTATCAATTCAAAATGAGTTATGCAACTTTCGGACAGTTAGAAATTCCGTGACCAGAATCTTATTAATCTGGAGTCGTCGTTTGACATGTGATAAAAAGAATTAGTATGATGAAAAATACTAAACCGTTATTATCTGCAATGGTATTGTTGCCACCTTCTCGATGTTGCTATATAAGGCTTTGAGGATCTCAAAGGTAAGACGAAGGACTCGGAATTTGCAAACCAGAAACTCAATCGCCCAAAATTATGTAGGTGCCACCTATAAAGTTGAATTTTGAGTTAAGTGAAGTTATATAATATATTTAGGTTAAGAAAAAAGGGTTGCTTGATGAGTTCAATGTGGATGACAGGGCTCCACTCTTCATAAGTTCTTAGAAGAGGTTGATGGTTTAATATGCTTCTCCTAGACTTCGTGATCATTCCTACTCTTGAATCTTCGCCATAAAAGAAGTGATTAGTCCGGATCAGTCGGTGCTAGTGGGACATTTCCTTCTTCATTGTGAAATGACCAGGGATATGTGGAGTTGCTTGAATTGGTTCCGGAGGTGCTTAGGTGATAGAGTGCGTGTAGGATGCCAAGCTGGCCCACAAGTTGTGGAAGCTGGCCATTTTGGTGCCTCAGGGATTCCATCTAAAGAGAGGAATTAGAGGACTCTTGAAAGAGTTGGGCCTGCCATCCACCATAAGTTCCCTACTCTTTTTTGACTTCCGAGGCTGGACCAGGTCCTCCTTAGACTTTGTTGATGAGCGTTTCAGACTTAATTTGTTGTGGTTGGGGGCTGATTTCTGAGTTTGTGCCGCTAGTCTTGCTTTCTGCGGTTATGCTGCTAGTCTGGGTTTCTGAGACTATGCTGCTAGTCTCAGAATTTTTTCCCAATTTCCGGCTGGTTTCTTTTTGCTAGGCTGTATGGGGCCTTTTTAGCTTCTTTTGTGTGTATGCAGGGGATAACAGTCCGCGCTCTTGGTGTTTTTAATTCGCTCTAACTTCAGAAAACACAGGTGTAATAGACGTAAAATTTTGGGTCATCTTAATTTGTTCACAATATAGGGCAGACCGACTTTTAAGAGAAAACACCACTTATTTACTTGTTGAAGTTTGCATTGTAAGTGGTGACGTCCATACCTTTTGAAAGTATATCAAGTTTTAGACAATTTCATGCTGGGAATTTCTTGAGCACTAGGAAAGAGATACGACCATTGATCAGGTTGAGACAAGTCGAGTACCCATCACGTCTTCGTTTCGAAGCCCAATATATTTGAAGGTTAAGGATAAGTAGGTTGGTTCTAGTTTGAGTTCATGGGGGCTCAAGACAAAAATCTGAGTGTAAACTCAAGGCCCAAAACTAACACGATGGCATGATGCCTCATACTTGGTCTAAGATTGCCTTAGGCGCAAAGTTGCTTCTGATTGTACCCGGTGGCACCGGGGTTTATTTAACTTAAAACATTATTACATGAGAATCTGACGTCTGAGTCATTGTAGCCTAATAATTTGAAGAAACTCGGATCAATCTTCTTCAAGTGGCCATTCCTTTTATCCAGCGGAGATGCATACAGAACTTTACCTTGTTTTCCTGTGAAGATGATATGTATTTTGTCAAAGATTTAAGGTTTGACCTCTCCCGCACTTCTATATCCTCGACTTTGGGGTTGGACCTATTTTGAAATGTATCTTTACTGCATCTTTTTAACACTACATGTATGTAAACAGAAAATGTTGGGTTGTCCTTGCTTTGAATATAGCATCGATGCCATATCCTCTTCAAGGTTTGGGTTCAGCATGAACTTCCACAGGTTTTACCAATGACATAGAATTTATGCTGGCATGAGAAAAATTTGTTGGTTCAGGAGTTGGCGACCATCAGATGACCATATTATGTGAAAGCAGGAGATGGTCAGATCCTCTGCCGCTGTTATGACCCCAGCTGGTTATATTATCAATACGGCGTACGGTTATATTTTGTGGCAGTAAGTGATGCTTTCTGTGTTAGTAAGTTGGGAGGTTTATACCTTAGAAGAGGATTACGGTTTTGGTGGAAATCCTAGGATCGAAATTGGTTTTTGGGTGTTATTACAGGCAACCACCATCATGCTCAACACCAGTAACTGGAAGTTACTGTCCTGGTTAACTCGAAGCAGGTGCAAGTAAATTCGAAGGTGACTCTACTAATGTAACGGGTGGGGCTATTCTGCCCCCTTTTCGGCTATTTCCGCACTATTCTTAAAATTTTGTCTTGAATTTCCTAATTCACCCCTCTTTTTCTCTCTAACCTCCTCCTTCCCCCTCCCCCTCCTTCTCTCCCCTTCCTGCTATTTAGTTAGTATTTTCTTTTCATTTATTTTGAAGAGAAAGAGCCTTACTTTAAGAATGTTCTGGTCCTATCAAAACCCTTGCTAAACTCCTCATCATATTGAGTGCGTGAATGCTGGAGCATCACAGATGAAAAACATTCCTAAATTCACTCTCATAGCCATTACTCCTAAAGTGAGTGCAGGCTAAAGGGTGTCCAGCTCGGGCTGCAGCAAAGGATAATAGTTTGAGACAATAATGAGTCTTGGATCCCGGGATATGCCGGGAACGTATCGGTATATTGATCATCAAAATCCTCTACTTTCTATTTTAGCATCAGAAATGGCTGGACTGGTACTTCGCTAGAGGCTTCAAGGGAAAAATATTTCAGGTAGTGAGTTGTGCTTGGTGGTGCTGGTGGGTCTGTTTTATCCATCTTTCTGCTGAACTGACCGTACATCCATGTTTACCCCACCACCAATGTTAAATATATGAGGATTAGTGGATGAGCGTGGTACACTACCAAAACATTTGAGCTTTCTGCCCAAGAAGCAAGACAATCTGCTGATTCATTAGCTAATCTGGGAACTTTGGCCTCATGCCAAAGAGATGATTAAGTGTTCCAATGTAGCGGCAAAGAGATGATGTATGTTCTGCATCACCTTCAAATATTACCTGTCGGAAACCATTATCACTCGCTACCTGTAGAGCATCAGAGCTGCAGCCGCTTCGGCTACTTCGGATCATTGCAATACTCTTCCGTCGTCCATCCGTAGTCTATGGTCCCTTTCGAACTGTATGAGATAGGCGATAAATACCTGGTTCTACAATTAATGAGCGGCATATATGAAAAATGCTAATATTGTTCCTACTACTTTTTGGCGAGAGGAGTGTTAATGGTGATGAATGAGTGAGAAGTACCTAAAAAGAGAAGGGTTTGGAGAATGGGGAACACCCTCCCGCCATCTCCAGATCCGTGAAACGTCGATGGTAGTTTGTATGCTATACACTCATGTAGTTGTACGCACTGTCGGGTAGGGCATTTCTGCAACGAACTTTTTAACTTCCGAACTAGCAAAGCGTGACTCGAAAGATAACGAGGTCGAGTGTAGTTATCAGCTAGCCTAACAAAAGGGGGTTTAGGAATGTGTCCCTTGATGTTCCTAAAATGGGTCATTTTCTTGGGTGCTTGTAGACATGCCTTCACCATTGGCTCCAAACTGGCCTGGCAGATGGTGGAGCCGCCCTGACCGAGTTAACAGTGTTTGGCTTTGTGCCTCGGAAAATGACCCCTGACTCTGGGACACGTGCCAAAGTGAGTATCGAAATGTCTTATAATAAAGTCAATCGAATCTCTTGATTCTCCTGTACAAGCTAGTTTTTTATAATGTCACCGTACAACCTAATTAATTATTCCCCCCCCCCCCCCCCACCAAAGTTAATTTCCATCATTCTTCCTATGACCATTCCTTCATGATTAAAGATCAATAGAACAAAGAGAGCTTAGATTCTTCTAGGTCATAAGATCAATATTAAATATATAAAAGACAAGTTCGGTTATTAAATTCTCAACTCTCTGGTGAAGTCTAAGCTTACTTTGAATTTAAACATAAAATCTTTTGACTTATGAACTTCTAATGCACTTGTTATACCTTGAATTTTAAACTTCATAATTACAAAAAAGTCAAACAAACCATTCATTTAACCCCATAAAATCTTTTGACTTATGAACTTCTAGTGCACTTATTATATCTTGAATTTTGAACTTCATAACTACAAAAAGTCAAACAAAATGTTCATTTAATCATAAATAAATATTCATCGAACAAAATACCAATAAAAAATCTTTGGACTCCTCATTTGACCAGTAAACATATTTGTAATTTTCAATGTCTAAATAAGAGACTTTTCAATGTATACAAAATAAATCACTTTAATTAAGTGTCCCATACAAATACAAAATATCATAATGTCAAACTCACGTATCTTCTCATCAACAATCTCTACAAGTCTAGCCGTAAGAGCTAATGGCAATTGATGAAGCCAGGGAACAACTCAACAATAGGCCTCCTTTTTTAGGATTGTTGTTCAGTCGCAAACAAGTCTATGATTTACCAATGGGTTAAGATGAAGCAAAAATAGGAACAGAACGCATACTGTTGCAATATGAGATGGATAGTAGTTAATTGGTAATTAACAATGGCCATATGTGAAATTTTAGTAGAAATTTCATGTAAATAAGAGACTTTTCAATTTATACAAAATAAATCACTTTAATTCAGTGTACCATACAAATACAAAATATCATAATGTCAAACTCACGTATTTTCTATCACCCATCTCTATAAGTCTGGCCGTAAGAGCCAATGGCAATTGATGAAGCCAGAGAACAGCTCAACAATAGGCCTCCTTTTTTAGGATTGGTGTTCAGTCGCAACAGGTCTATGATTTACCAATGGGTTAAGATGAAGCAGAAATAGGTACAGAACACATATTGTTGCAAGATGAGATGGATAGTAGTTAATTGGTAATTAACATTGGCCATATGTGAAATTTTAGACAAAATTTCATGTAGTATTTTAGAAGACTCTTTGCTT